>JBBBVM010000600.1:0-600000 GCA_037355625.1 Petunia x hybrida | reverse complement strand
TTTTTTTTTTAACAAATTCGCTACGACGATTAAAATTAAAATGGAACCCTAGAGAACTCGAAATGATCCCAAATTTTTTGAACAAGTTATACAAAATATACGTAACACACTCGCTAAGGCAATCTCAAATCGGACTCCCGAAACTCAAGATACGAATTAAAAGGAAAAAGATCAAATTATTAATTTTCGGAACTTTAGCCGAAATCAACCGAACAACCTCGAAACTCGCTTCAAAAATTCACATTTGTCATAAATGACCATACGAACCTAGCGACGCTTTCAGATTTCGAATCGGAGCTCATTCGCCAAAATTGTGCTCGAAAACCTCTTTTTTTACGATTTATCGCTAACGAAAACTGAAATCTTCTTCTGATGCCTACCAACCGAGGTCTAATTTAGCTCAAATTTTATAGACAAGTCGGGATGGTCCTTACGAAGCTTTTAAAATTGACGGCACGTCAATCGGAGTCCTAATTCCCAAAATGACTACTTAAGGTCGTTTTAGATTTGAGGCTTCTCACATGCCCTACTTTTGTGCAACTTAAACATGTGCTACAGGAAGCCAAAAGGTAGTGTTTATACCACTCATATAATATAATTATAAAGAATACTAGGACTTCCGCAAAATTAAAGTCTCTTCATGAAAAAAATATAGTTCAAGAAAATTTTAGCCATTTTGCCTTATATTTATCTACACAATGGAGTATCTTTTAGTGATGGAAGACAGTAGATGAGGTTCGTATTAGGCCCAAATTGTAATAGTTATAATTTTTTCTTACATGTTGGAGTTTGAAGTTAAAGGAGTCCTCTACTTCTACACAGACATACATCTTGTAATTTGGTTACTCCTACTACTCAAACTTGTAATTAAGTAATGCATTTTAATGATCAAACCACACCTTTTCATGTAGCAAGTCGAATAGAAATTCAGATGGTTTAAAATCGAAGATATATAGTTCTTTTCTACTTCATTGTTTTGTCTTTTATTTTGGTTATGATTCAAGCCTTTTTTTCTTGCTTTACTATGATCTTGTTTCTCTTATGTTTCTTTTGTTAAGTCCCTTAATCTCATAATGTCATGTAAACTATAATTCTGGTGATGGAAAAGTCAAGCCTGTTGATTTGAGTTACATTTTTTATTTTTAAAAGATAACATTATGAATTACATAATTGAATATTTTCTTTGGTTGATTGTTTTACTAGCTACATTATTATCTTGAAACATATTCTCTTTATCAAGATTTTTCAGTTTTGCGCTTGATGAAATTCACTATAAAAATATATCAGTTTTGCATGAAGTTCACTATAAAAATATATCGGCTAATTTTACAGTCGAATTATGCAATGCATGGTGTTAGATACAAGGATATAATCGATCGTATAACGACATAATTAGTCAATTAACGATGAAAAACCTCTTTAGCAATAAACTTAGGTAGTTTAACGACAGGAATGATCTATCGGCTAATTCCATTTTTTTCTTTAGGAACTGTTAATTAATTGATTTAGGTTCTCTAAGTATATAAATATGAAAATAATGTGAAGGCGAAAAGGCGTGTGTCTAATAAAAAAGATCAACAAATATAACAGATGAATTCAAATAGTCTCCACTGAACACATATAATTTGAACTAAGTGTTATGATATTCTCTGATACTCGTAGTAATTGTTCAATTACATACTTGTCACGATCCAATTTACAAAGTCGTGATGCGCATCTAGCACCTGCTTTGCAGAAGAACCCAAGTATCAATTCACATAAACAGAATAATTGTAAAAAAAAAAAAAAACATAAGAAATTCAACTCAAATACTTTAAAACACTGTCTAGTATTAGATAAAGAGTGGAATACATTTTAAACAATAAGTCTATGTTCCTTGTACATAAGTCATGATCAACTACGAATAACAACCGTTTATAAAATCCTGCAAGATGTCTATAACGAAAATACAAGACTAAGAAATAAAGGACAGGTTAGCTATCAAGAACTAGATGGTTTGCTCAGCACTGACTCTCCAAGAAAGTTAATCTGCCACGAGACTCGCCAGTGCCACGTACGTAATCAACCAAAAAATAGTTGATAAAGCAAAAAGAGAGAGAGAGAAATGAATCAATAGGACACGTAAGGAGGATAGATTGCATCCAAAATAAATATGAAAGCATTCATGGAATAAAATTGTATTATCAACTAACAGTTTCTTATCAAAGAATTAAAACTTTCAACACAGGCATTCTTAAATTGTGTATTAACCAACTTTTCAAAAAGATTCTAGCAAGTACAATGAGTAAGTCACTACAAGAAGTATTCAACAAATATGTATAACCACGTTAACACATCTGATTCCACATTAATTCAGTCCTCACAATCATCACCATGTATAACCAGATAAACCCATCTGGTTCCACATCCAGTCATCACAACCACCATAATATGTAACCAAGCAAACCCATCCGATTCCTACATAAAATCCTCCCAAACTTTGTCCAACATAATATATGTTATCGATACATGCTTAACAGTATCAATAAAAGAGTTCGAAATCAAGCACAAGATCAACATGGTATGAATCATAAAATACAAGTCTAATATGAACTCAATAATCAATTAGGCGTCTGAAGTACACTAACATGCATCTATGAATAAAAAAACATACATATGTGGAGAAATCCACCAAAAAGAAGGGATAAGGTCACGTACCTCGATCACGATTTACTAGCTATTCAACCACATTCTTTCCTTACACATATCATGAGTAGACCGGCTATGAAATTATTTTTCCGAAATAGCTCAAGCAAAATTGATTTTCATAATATTTTTTGGACTTTAAATAGGTAATTAATGTCAATAAAATGACACTTGGTCGTAACAAAACAGTGAAAAATATTATCTCTAAGAAAATAGGTGATATATGCTTCATTACGAATGTGTTTGTACCTCACATGTACCTAATTAAGCTTCAAAATAAATTAAGATATCACATCTACCTAACTAAGCTTTGATTGCTTATATTCGTAGGTTCAGATAATATTAATCATTTCCATACAACGATCCACAATATTGATCATCCACATAAAATTGCACTTAATTATTATTTTTAATAAAAGCTTCATTTTTACAATATTAATATTACTTTAAGAACATCGCGTACTACAATAATTGACATATTCGTATAACGTACGTACCGAAAACTAGTATAATCAAAAGACAATAGATTCTTCTATAGCTGCATCGTTTATCTTATTAGGTCAAAACATTACTTAAATAATTCTTAGTGGGCTAGCTAGAGTACATCCCGATCTTCATGTAAAATTTTATCAAAAAATTTCACCGCATACCTTCCACAAGGAGTGGTTTTGCAAAATTGCCTGTGCTAAGGAATATTTTAGCAAAATATCCTAATTTAGTCCGGAGCCAAGACTTCAAAGCAAAATTTTTATAAGTCTTGACAACTGGCTATACTTCAAGGGCAAGTGCTGTTTTGCCAATACTTCAAGTTATATGGCGAGAATGCAGGGAAGACTGAAAGGGGCAAATCTTGGCAATTGCCAAAGCTTACGATGAAGTGCAGCAAGTGTTTTCTTCTGCCAATACTTGCCGAGGCAAGTGTTGGCAAATCGAGCAGGAGTCAAAGGCAAGTCTTGTCTTTTTGCCAAGACTTACGGCCAAGTGCGGCAAGTATTGCCTATTGCCAATACTTGAAGGGATAAGTGTTGAAAAGTGGAAAAATATAAAGGCAAGTCTTGGCGCTAGATTTTTTTCATTAAACCTTAACAGGTGCATTTTTGCAAACCATCTGTTAGCGCAGGCAAAAAGATAAATCATTGCTTCCCGTGTCATATTTTTGCAAATCAACCAAATTTTAGTTGCGCAGCCCCTTTATTCCTTGTCTTTTAGTTTGCAGCTACTTTTTAAAAACACATTGCAAGAACAGTCACTTGCTTCCGACCATTGGGTTTGAAGTTATGGATTTAACTTCAAATCATGATTTGAAATTTACTCAACTTAGAGTTTTTTATTTGAAAATTAGTCAATTCAGACCAAAAGTGTGAATTTAGGCTCATCTTCAAATCAATATCAAACATGTGGTTCAACGTTGACCAAAACAAAAAAATATCAGTTTCAACTTTAGATAAAAAGGGTTGAAGTTAGCTTATGCTGGCTTGAACTTCAACCCTTATGACCTGAGATCAGCAATTTGGTCTAAAATGGCCAGCCTTTGCAATTATACCCAAAGTAGGCTAAACGTGTGAAGATATTGCTAAAATAGGCTGTGCATGCACTTTCCCTTCTAGAGCACTAGCACGTGAATAGGAAAGGAAAATCGCGGAACTACGATACCATAGGCAATTGTTTGCCCTTTTTACCTGGGGTGTCTGTGGTTTTCGAAAAACCAACCTAATCGATCGAACCGTACCGAATCGAACCGATTCTTAGGTTATTTTTAGCAAAATCGATGGTTTTAATATTACTCTAGAACTGCACCGAATAATTAGGGTAGGTTTTTTTATAAAATAAAAAAATCGAAAAAATACCGAATCGAACCGAATATATTTACACACACATAATACACACACACACACACACACACACACACACACACACATATATATATATATATATATATACGACTAATAAATATAAGCAAATATTTTTATTCGAGGTCTTGAACCTTGAGGTGATGGAAACACAATGTTGCATATACTAATTAGCACCGAAAGTGCAAGCTACCAAACTCATCTACATTCGTATAATCTTGTTGAAACTAAATCAATTGGTACGACTAATAAACTTGAGCATATATCAAGCTACTAAGTGACCAAGGTATCAAATATTTTCTACTCGTTTAAATTTTTTAGCATATATTTAATCTTTTATTATTCTAGTCCTTGAGTTATATTTAATCAATATCTGTCAACTCGTGTTATTTAGAATTCTTTTATCTTTGCTTCAATGATTTTATAATATCACTATAGTATAATATTCTTTTGATTAATTTCCTTATAAATAAATGTTACCAAAGTCATATATATGGTATCGTGTTGTATTGTCTACTTAATAGAGAGTGACAATCACTTGCAGCTCGATACTGGAGAACGAAAATATATCGAGTACTTAAATATTAGTTACGACTTACAACCATTTAAGAGTCATTATTTATTCAAATATTATCTTAAATCATACTCTATGTGTTATATTAAATTTATAGGTATTTTACATAAAATTGACACATTCTAATAGTGGTACGACTCTACCACAGAGTTCTAAAAAATATTTACCAAAAATTAACCGAACCGAACCGAAACCGAAGGAAAACCGACATGAATAAGACGGTTTTGAAAAGTCTTATTTTGGTTATGCACAATAGAGTAACCGAAAAATTGGTATGGTATAAATTTCATGAAAAAACCGACCGAACAGAACCATTGACACCCCTATTTTTACCTCCATTACGGCGGTTTAGCAAAAATAGTTTTTATTTCGCTTAATGAATAAATCATTAAAGGAAATACCCTATGAATTTTATAAAGAACCCTTTATATAAATACCTATTTAACCCAAAATAATTACTCTTGTCTATTCATTACTTACTTACCAAATATACCCATAAAATATTTACAATGTATACCCATTTGTAATTTTTTTCATATTTTAACGCAAGAATTAAGAAAATACTACGCTCCTAGCTTCCAAAATAGATAAATTTGTATTTCTACTATAATTTCTTCATTTTTCCTTATTTTCTACTTTCTTTCCTTTTCCATTTTCTTTCTTTTTCCTCCTTTTCTTTTGTCCTTCTTTTTTATCAATTTCTAATTTCATTCACTTATTATCCTAAAAATATTTTTTTTATAAAATCTAATTTCGTACAGTTTTTTGCTACACTTTTTTTAATATTTCTTTTTCTCAGTTATCGCAATACAAATGAATAAAAAAAAGATAGTACTCTCTCCGTCCCAAAATGAGTGTCTGAGCTTGACTGGGCACAGAGTTTAAGAAAATAAGGAAGTCTTTTAAATTCTGTGGTTTAAAATGAAAAGTGTGTCTAATGTGAGCTAGAGTCTTTAAATCCTATGGTCCAAAACAAATCTTAGATTTATAGAGTTGCCAATAAAGGAAAGAGGTACTCATTTTGGGACAAATAAAAAAGGAAAGGTAGACACTCATTTTGGGACTGAGGGACTAACACTCCGTTTGGATGGTTGTTGCCCATCGTTTGATAATGTGTTGTATTGTATTGTATTGTATTGTATTGTATTGTATTGTATTGTATCGTATGGTACTGTATCGTATTGTGTTGTATAATATTTGGATAGACTGTATTGTTTACAGTGGTTTAATAATTGAAAATAAGGTAAAGGGTAAAATGGGAATATTAAATAATAAGTGAGGACATGATGGGTAAGAAAAATAGGTAACGACACGATCCCACCAAATCGGTCGTTACATAAAGTTACAATTTTCATGGTTACATAACCATGGATTTCACTATACCATACAATGTTAATTAAAGAAACAACCAAAACAAACGTCGTACCCATAGTAACAATACAATACCATACCATGGGTTACAACCATCCAAACAAGCTGTTAATTGATAACATTTCTTCATGTTTTCATTATCTTTTTATCACCCACCCAACCCTTACGCCCGCCTCCTAACCCCCCACTACCCACCCCACCATCCACTTCTATATACCCCCACCTTATACCCCTTATCCCACCCCCTACCTGACCCCCCATTCCGGCAACCAATAATCTACCCACCCCCACCTCCTGCCTACCCCTCCACCCTACCCTCACCAACCTAATCTCCTCACCTTCTACGGAAATACCTCGCCCACCCCGACCCCTACCCTACTCACCTATCCCCACCCCTACCTTCTATCCACCCTTTATTCCCACAACCCCACCTTCTACCCTATCCTACCCCTACCTCTCCATTTTTATTTTTTAGATCGTAACACCACCCACCCCTACCCCCACCTCCTACCTCCACACCATCCCCACTTTCTACCTCCACTCCACCCCCTTCACCTTCCTACCACGCCTTCTACCTCCACTGCACCCCTTTCACCTTCCTACTCCACCTCCCATGTCAGCTCCTAAACTACCTCAAACCCTACCGACTTATTTTTACATTGTTATGACCGTATTAACTGACTTATTATTCACTTTTAGATTGTTATAACTGTAAACTGTAAAAGTATATTGGACTTATTTTTCTTTTTTATATTGTTATCACCGTATACTGTAATAGTATATTATATTGTCTTATAGTATACGTGCTAATTTTTCCTTTGAAGAGTGCTATATTTTTTGAAACAATATACTCTAATTTTTCTATTATCACTGTATTACCTTTGGAGTATATTGTTGGAACATAGAATTTATCAAAGATAAAATATCATTGTATACTATAGAAGTATACAGTATACTCCAAGGGTATACTGTGTTCCAAAAGTATATCGTAATGAAAAATTGGACTATACTATTTCAAAACACAACATTCTTCCAAAAAAAAAGAAGTAACATTGTATATTACAAAAGTATACATTATACTCTAGAGGAGAAAATAGTGATAATAAAAAAAGTTAAAGTATACAGTTTTAAAGAATAGAATTCTTTAAAGGAAAAATAACAATTGTATACTGTAAAGTATACATTATACTCTAAAGGAATACAATGATAATAAAAAATTGGAGTATACTGTTTCAGAGCATATCATTATTTAAAGGTAAAAATATTATTATATACTGTAAAGGTATGCAATATACTCTAAGGGCATATAGTATGCTCCAATGGTATATAGTCAATGGTATATAGTGATAACAAAAACTTGGAGTACTATTTCAAAACATATTCTTCAAAGGAAAAATAATGTTGTATACTGTAAAAGTATACATTATACTCTAAAGGTATAAAAAAAATTAGATATTATTTCAAAGCATAGCATTCTTCAAAGGTAAAAATATCATTGTATAATATAAAAGTATATAGTATAATCTAAGGGTATATAGTATTCCAAGGGTATACAATGATAATATAAAATTGGAGTATATTATTTCAAAACATAGCATTCTTAAATAAAATATAATACTATATACTGTAAAAGTATACACAATGATAATAAAAAATTGGAGTATACTGTTTCAAACCAGAACATTCTTCAAAACTAAAACTAGAATTAAATAATATAAAAGTATACAGTATACTCCAAGTGTATATAGTATTCCAAAGGTATATAGTGATAACGAAAAAATGGAGTATTTATTTCAAAACATAGCATTCTTCCAGGAAAATATAACACTATACACTGTTAAAGTATATATTATACTCTGAAGGTATACAATAATAATAAAAAAATTGGAGTATACTGTTTCAAAACATAGCATACTACAAAAGTGTTAAAAAAACAAAAATTAAAGCACTCATATGTTCGATAGCAGCTCACATTCTTTGATCTAAATACAAAAAGGTATACTAAAAGAGTATACGACATACCACAAAGGTATAATGTATTCAACACATCAAAACTTTAAACATTCATTTGTTCGATGACGGCTTATACTTCAATCCAAACATAAAAAAATGTATACTAAAAAAATATACAATATCCCGCTGAAGTATACAGTTATGGTAAACTGTATACTATAGTAGTGTATTGTTTCAGTAAACTATAACAGTATTTTATTGCAGTATACCACTGAAGTACACGTTTAATAAATTGTATACTATGGCAGTCTATTATTACAATAGTGAAACGACCTTAGGTAGTCGTTTCGGGAATTACGACCCCGATGGGGGTGCCGTTTGAGCTAAATCAGACCTCGTTTGGTACGTAACGGAAGAAGATTTCAGTTTTTATTGTCGATATATATTAAAAAGATATTTTCGAGCTCAATTTTGGCGAATGAGCTCCGCTTCGAAATCTGAAAGCGTCGTTAGGTTCGTATGATTATTTGTGACTTTTTGATTTTTCGAAAGTGAATTTTGAGTTGTTCGGCTAGTTTCCGCTATAATGCCGAAAGTTACATAATTTTACCTTTTTCCATTTAATTTGCATATTGATTTTCGGGAGTCCGATTTGAGATCCGCTTTAGCAAGTGTGTTACATATATTTTGTATAACTTACTTGAAAAATTTGGGATCATTTCGAATTTCGTAGAGTTCTGTTCTAATTTTCGTCGCGAAAAGAAAAGAAAATAAATCTTATAGTAGCTATACAGAAGGAAAAGTCAGAGAACGAGAAACAGAAACAAAAAGGGGAAATGAAACACAGAGGAAAAAAATGCAAGAAAATAAGAAAAGAGCCGGAAAAAAGATAGAATTTTCACCCCAAAACATTCAGGTAATGATCTTAATGTATTATTTTAGTTTATTACGTGTGTTTGAATATATTTTGACGGTAACAATTGGAATATTAGACATCGCTTTAATAAGTTCAATTAATAGTTTAAAGGGTTAATTGGACCTTGATAATGGAATTGAGTATACATTTGTACTCAATGAGTTATGGGCAACATATAAATGTAATTTATTTAGGGTTTGGTTATGTGACTTTAAACCCAGTACATAGGCCTGGCCTGCGTATTGCGTATGCGAATAGGGTATCAGGTTGCTAACCGGATTATCCTAAGATGTAGGGAATGAAGCCTTTAGCCTAATTTGATATATTTTCTGCTTAATGAATAAGCAGGATCGTTTGGCAATGAATCCAAATGACAAAGCGGTTTTTGAGTGGCAGTGAAACAAGGTAAGTGTTTATATCCATTTCTTTGGAGGCCCTTGGCCTTGTGGATATTCTACCACGTGTTCCTTACATGTGTAGCTGCCAATAGGCGTACTCATTATGCCTTAGCTTTGAATTTCCATTGTATATTATATGTTATGCCCTATTGTTTTTATTGCATTTAGCATATGATAATTGCACTCTGGTTTTGAGCATCGCATATACTTCCCGGTAATCGATGAGTGTCCCGAGCCAGTGAAGGGTCATTATTGAATATACTTTCCGGTTGGCGATGAAAGTCCCGCGCCGGTGAAGGGTCATTATTGCATATACTTCCCGGTAATGGATGAGAGTCCCGAGCCGGTGAATGTATCAGGTACATATGACTGCATTGCATCATACCGCATTCATCTCATCTCATTGCACCGAATACTGACTAGTGTGTGACTATTGTGTTGTGTTTTGTGTATTCAGTGTGTATGCCAGGTTGTGGAAATATTTCAGTTTGCCTATGCGTTTCTGGATGTTTACTGTCCATAATTGGTTTATATGCTTTAGTTATATGGATCGGGTTGCACGCCACGACAGTATGAATATATAGACCGGGTTGCACGCCGCAACAATATGAATATATGGATCGGGTTACACGCCGCGACAGTATGAATATATGGACTGGGTTGCACGTCGCAACAATATGAATATATGGATCGGGTTGCACGCCGCAACAATATGAATATATGGATCGGGTTGCACGCCGCGACAGTATAAATATATGGATCGGGTCGCATGCCGCGACAGTATAAATATATGGATCAGGTCGCATGCCGCGACATTATAAATATATGGATCGGGTCGCATGCCGTGACAGTATAAATATATGGATCGGGTTGTACGCTGCGACAGTATAAATATATGGATCGGGAGCACGCCGCGACAGTATAAATATATGGATCGGGTTGCACGCCACGACAGTATGTATTTCTGATTGTTTATATGTTCGGGATATTTAAAAACCTATATGTTTTGTCTATCTTATGTCCCTGGTTATTTATGAGTTTATGATCCCATACTTGTTTCCAGTTATTATTTTGCTCTTCCCTTTTTATAATTTAAATAAGTGGAATTTGGTTTATCTGTTTTTCTTCTCCCTGGTTAGCTATCCTATTCTTTGAGATGGCTAGTCTGCCCCACTTATTGAGTCGTTTTGACTCACCCTTGTTTGTTGTTTGTCCTTGTCTACCTATTTCGTTTCGGCTGGTTCGCTCCAGGATTGAGTTCGCCACGTTGTGAAGGAGCAAAGACAACTTCAGCTGTCAGGGTGAGCCAGCTTTTATTCAGGATGGCCACAGTTCATGTTTATTATTTCAGTTGCATTTTGCTCCCTTCAGGAGGTATCCGTCTTCCTTTGTACTCTTAGATGTCTAGTCTGGATAGCCCTAAAGTTTACTAGTATGGTAGGTAGTCAGCTGTGATTTCTTTTGTACAGCTTAGAGGTATCAGTATGTCTGTATTTTTTCTAAGTCTTGTTCTTATTTATGATTTCAAATATATTTATTTTCCTAATTTAATTGGTAAGGGTTCGCCCGATGGGTCTAAGGGAGGATGTCGGGTGCCCACACGGCCTAGCCGGATTCCGGGTCGTGTCAGTTGGTATCAGAGCCCTGTTTAGAGTCTATCCAGACTAAGACAGTGTCTAGTAGAGTCTCGCTGATGGGTACGAAGACGTCCGTACTCATCTACGAGAGGCTATGATGGAATTTACTAAGTTTCACTTTCTTCTTTTCTAATCGTGCGTCGGTCTAAGATGCAAAAGTAATTTCGTTAATTCATTCGTGGTAATTGTGAATCCTTGTGCGACAAATCAGCAAATGGTAGGAGTTCAGGATGAAGTAGTCTAGCCTGGGGCTAGAACTACTCAAGTGCCGAGAGTTGTGGATCGTGCTGACGATCCAGTCGCGCAGGCCCCAGCTGTACGAGCTTGCGATGGGCAAGGGAGCAGGGCCTTGTGGTTCCCTTGGCTCTCTACGATGCTTTTACGAGAATTTTAGCGACGCAGATACCGCAAGAACCTATTATTCGCTACGCAGCTTATTAGGTCGCCGCATATGCGGATGTTCGGACTTAGAGAGCTCTTGTTCCAGTTCCTGATGTTGCCCCAGTAAATTATGTTCTAGAGGCAGCATGTGTTGCGCCACCAATTGTTCCGGTTGGTTAGCCAGCCGAGGTAACAGTTCGGTCCGCGTGCCGAAAGAGGTTGCATTATTTTACCCAGTTGAACCTTCCGATATTCTCAGACAACGCATAAGATAATCCCTGTGTAGGTTTTTTAAAATAAAATGATGTCAGCGTATCCTTCAGCCTCTTGATTATATCGAGCGGTATGGTATTGATTATTCTGCTTTCCAGTTTCAGGGGTCCGGCCTTGAATTGGTGGGCCGCTCTCTTCTTACCTAACTTGGTTCGATTTTTCTTCTAGATTCGTGGATAAGTTCCTTTCGCGCAGCGAGCGAGATGAAAAGAGTCGCCAATTTTAGTGGATTGGATAGGGTAGCTTGTCAGATTTAGAATATGAGATTGAGTTCTTTAGGATGGTTGGATATGATCTAGAGCTAGTTGATGAACCTTCCGAGAAGGTTCGAAGATTTATTGATGACCTTTCTTTTTCCTTGAGATCCTAGAAGGCTCAAGAGATTGAGGTCGGGATTTCATTTGATGTTGTTGTTGATATTTCTCGAAGGTACAAGGCATACCATAAGTTAGAGCAGGAAGAGTTAGAGCGGGAGAGCAAGAGATCCCGTGGCCCTAGTGGGTAACCATGGTACATCATTTAGAGGTAAGAGTTCTGATTATTTTGGGAGGTCACCTGCCAGGATATCTCAGCTTGTAGAGCGTGATTCTCAGAGTGCGCGAGTAGTTTATCAAGATTAGGCTTAGCTTTCTCCTTGTAGCTTTCAACAATCTGTCTCGCTTCTATTTTCAGCGAAAAGGGTGTTATCATCATTGTGAGTCTGGTTATCCTTTGAGGAGTTTTTCCTTACTTCGGCAAGTAGGCAGTCGTACTTTCTCTCGTCATCAGGCACGTGCCTAGTCGCAGGGGATTTCATTTAGATCTCAATCAGCCAGAGAAATGCCACCATGCAGTAGAGGTCGAGAGCGTGGTGGCAGTGGTTCTTCATAAGGTGATTATCAGGGTAGTGGCTCAGCTCAGCTGCAGAGGCAGTTCTATGAACTGCCAGTCTGGCAGGATGCTGAGGTATCTGATGTAGTACACCCATATATTTTCTTCTTCCATTATATGCGAGTAAGATTTGATTCTTCCGGTCGATCTAGAGATGAGGTGTCCTATTATGTTTCCATTGTTCTTTTGAATGTCGTTTTGATTAAGAATTTATTGCGGTCAAGGGATGAGCTTCTAGAATGATTTATTCCTTGCATTTGTGAGGTCGTACTAGTTTATCTAGTTTAAATCTGAGAAATTTGAGAAAGAGTGTTGGTATTGCCTGCTTGGCATCCTGTTGTACCACTTCCTCTTATTATGTCAAGTCAGTCTATCTCTCTTTGGAATTCAGTGTTGATAGGATGGTGGGATTCTTATTCGTCACCATCAGAAAGTGTTATCATTTCTTCTGGTGCAAAGTGATTAGTAAGTAATATTCGATCTACGTATCTCCTCTTGGTTCAAAACGCTAGTAAAGTCATGTTATCCTATGAGCTTATTTGGGTTATAAAAGGGTTTTCTGGTAAATTGTCGAAGTTTCCTTCTTATTAGGAAGGTTAAATTGACATAGATGTTGTTCCATAAAGCTCATTTAATGTCTATTTCTTCAATAGCGATTCTTCAGTTAGTCTGACTCGGAAGTAGTCTTGCTCTGGTAGCCAAATAAATAAGAAGAAGAGCTTCCTGAAGCTCTAATTATTTCTATCCTCAGTCCGTTGCCATCTCTTCTTCGTCCGGCACTAGTGAGCTTAGGCAGTCAGTAGCCGCTTGTGATGTTCCCTCCGTTAAGCCAGAGTGCATGTCAAGATAGTCTGGTAAGCACATTATTGTTTTTCAAGGCTACTAAGGCTAATGAGAAGCGTCATTTGACCCCAAAGTTGATCTATCAGGCGATGGTGCTTATGGCAAATGTATGGAGTTGTGAACTCGAGAGTTGCAGTCGTTTGACAACTCGAGAAGGTAATTTGGTCGCTCAGATCTGAGCCGCATTCTGTTTTTAGCTATATCTTCCTTAGTCCAGAAGATTGTGCGAGGATGGCTATTTTTATTCGAGTTAGCTGTATGAGCTTATGCTCTAAGTGGAGGAGTCTTCCTCCTATACAGAATGCTAATATTAAATCTATAAAGAGTTGCTAAAGTGTAAGCTAATTCTTTATATCATTGACCTGTTCTATATCGAAAGTGTATCGACGAGGTGATTTGTTGGTGGAATCATGTTAACCCATCTAGAGTTGAGTGCATCTTCATTTCGAAAATATAGAAATCTTCTCTCATGATCGAGAAAGGGTCAGCTTAGTCAGAATAAGCTGGGCAATGATGTGATGATATTATCCAGATATATTTTATTCCAAGAGTTCGATGTGCGTTATAATTCTGATTCTGTAATCATGAGACAATGTCTGTAGAATAGTAAATGAAGGTCGTGCAAGTAAACTTGTTATCTGTATGAATTTTTCTTTAAACTTGGGCTCGTTCGAGGACGAACGAGAGTATAAGTGGAGGAGAATGAAACGATCTTAGGTAGTCGTTTCAGGAATTAGGACCCCGATGGGTGTGCCGATAATTTAAAAATCTTCATAAGGTCTATTAGGACCTGTCTGTAAAATTTGAGCTAAATCGGACCTCGTTTGGTACGTAACGGAAGAAGATTTCAGTTTTTATTGTCGATAAATATTAAAAAGAGATTTTCGAGCTCAATTTTGGCAAATGAGCTCCGATTCGAAATCTGAAAGCGTCGTCAGGTTCGTATGATTATTTGTGACTTTTGTGATTTTTCGAAAGTGAATTTCGAGGTTGTTCGCCTAGTTTCCGCTAAAATGCAGAAAGTTAAATAATTTGACCTTTTTTCCATTTAATTTTCATATTGAGTTTCGGGAGTCCGATTTGAGATCCACCTTAGCAAGTGTGTTACATATATTTTGTATAACTTACTTGAGAAATTTGGGATCATTTCGAATTTCGTAGGGTTCCGTTCTAATTTTCATCGCGAAAAGAAAATAAAATAAAATACAATAAAGGAAAAAAAAATATAAAGTGAGGCGCTGGCAAGGGCTTTTATCCCTTGGCTTATAGTAGCTATAAAGAAGGAAAAGTTAAACAGAAACAAAAAGGGGAAATGAAACGCAGAGGAAAAAAATGCCAGAAAATGAGAAAAAAGCCGGAAAAAGATAGAATTTTCACCCCAAAACTTTCAGGTAATGATCTTAATGTATTACTTTAGTTTATTATGTGTGTTTGAATATATTTTGACGGTAAAAATTGAAATATTAGACATCTCTTTAATAAGTTCAATTAATAGTTTAAAGGGTTAATTGGACCCTGATAATGGAATTGAGTATACATTTGTACTCAATGAGTTATGGGCAACATATAAATGTAATTTATTTAGGGTTTGGTTATGTGACCTTAAACCCAGTACATCGGCCTGGCCTGCGTATTGCGTATGCGAATAGGGTATCAGGTTGCTAACCGGATTGTCCTAAGATGTAGGGAATGAAGCCTTTAGCCTAATTTGATATGTTTTTTCATAATGAATAAGCAGGCTCGTTTGGAAATGAATCCAAAGGACAAAGCGGTTGTTGAGTGGCAGTAAAATGAGGTAAGTGTTTATATCCATTTCTTTGGAGGCCCTTGGCCTTGTGGATATTCTACCACGTGTTCCTTACGTGTGTAGCTGCCGATAGGTGTACTCATTACACCTTAGCTTTGAATTTACATTGTATATTATATGTTATGCCCTGTTGGTGGTATTGCATTGAGCATATGAGCATTGCACTCTAGTTTTGAGCATCGCATATACTTCCCGGTAATCGATGAGAGTCCCGAGCCGGTGAAGGGTCATTATTGCATATATTTCCCGGTTGGCGATGAGAGTCCCACGCCAGTGAAGGGTCATTATTGCATATACTTCCCTGTAACCGATGAGAGTCCCGAGCCGGTGAAGGGCCATTATTACATATACTTCCCGGTTGGCGATGAGAGTCCCGCACCGGTGAAGGGTCATTATTGCATATACTTCCCGGTTGGCGATGAGAGTCCCGCGCCGGTGAAGGGTCATTATTACATATACTTCCCGGTAATCGATGAGAGTCCCGAGCCGGTGAAGGGTCATTATTGCATATACTTCCCGGTTGGCGATGAGAGTCCTGCACCGGTGAAGGGTCATTATTGCATATACTTCTCGGTAATCGATGAGAGTCCCGAGCCGGCGAAGGTATCAGGTACATATGACTGCATTGCATCATATGGCATTCATCTCATCTCATTGTACCGCATACTGACTAGTGTGTGACTATTGTGTTGTGTTTTGTGTATGGAGTATGTATGCCAGGTTGTGGACATATTTCAGTTTGCCTATACGTTTCTGGCTATTTAGTGTCCTTAATTGGTTTATATGCTTTAGTTCTATGGATCGGGTTGCACGCCGCGACAGTATGAATATATGGATCGGGTGTCATGCCACAACAATATGAATATATGGATCGGGTTGCACGCCGCGACAGTATGATTATATGGACCGGGTTGCACGCCGCAACAATATGATTATATGGATCGGGTTGCATGCCGCGACAGTATAAATATATGGATCGGGTCGAACGCCGCGACAGTATAAATATATGGATAGGGTCGCACGCCACGACAGTATAAATATATGGATCGGGTCGCACGCCGCGACATTATAAATATATGGATCGGGTTGAACGCTGCGACAGTATAAATATATGGATCGGGTCGCAAGCTGCGACAGTATAAATATATGGATCGGGTTGTACGCCGCGACAGTATTAATATATGGATCGGGAGCACGCCGCGACAGTATAAATATATGGATCGGATTGCACGCCACGACAGTATGTATTTCTGATTGTTTTTATGATCGGAATATTTAAAAACCTATATGTTTTGTCTATCTAATGTCCCTGGTTATTTATGAGTTTATGATCCCATACTTGTTTCCAGTTATTATCTTGCTCTGCTCCTTTTTATAATTTAAATAAGTGAAATTTGGTTTATCTGTTTTTCTTCTCCGTGGCTAGCTATCCTATTCTTTGAGATGGCTAGTCTGCCCCACTTATTGAGTCGTTTTGACTCACCCTTGTTTGTTGTTTGTCCTTCTCTACCTATTTCGTTTCGGCAGGTTCGCTCCAGGATTGAGTTCACCACGTTGTGAAGGAGCAAAGACGACTTCAGCTGTCAGGGTGAGCCAGCTTTTATTCAGGATGGCCACAGTTTCATGTTTATTATTTCAGTTGCATTTTGCTCCCTTCAGGAGGTATCTGTCTTCCTTTGTACTCTTAGATGTCTAGTCTGGATAGCCCTAAACTTTTCTAGTATGGTGGGTAGTCAGCTGTGATTTCTTTTGCACAGCTTAGAGGTATCAGTATGTCTGTGCTTTTTCTAAGTCTTGTTCTTATTTATGAATTCAATTATATTTATTTTTCTAATTTAATTAGTAAGGGTTCGCCCGACGGGTCTAAGGAAAGATGTCGGGTGCCCGCACAAACTAGCCGGATTCCGGATCGTGTCAAATAGTTGTAACGGTATTCAATTGTAGTATACAATTTAATTATGCAAGTTTTTTCTTTGATTTGTAGCTCAACAATTTTGATTTCAAGCACCTCAAATTTGGCTCCAAATAAGACCAAATTTTAGCATAAATAAAATTTACAAATAAGAGCTTCAAATCAAACAATAAATAAAAAATCAAAATTTCATATTCAAGAGCTTCAAGCTCAACAATAATTTTGAAACATTCATTTGTTCGGTAGTCTGAAAGAGAATGGTCACCCATTTCTTTTTCTCACTTCACACACAGAAGAAGGATGTCACTACAAGCAGCTCACACTTCGATTTTTTTACAATATAATGTATAACAAAGGAGTATACTGTTGCGCCCCGTATGTCTAAAGTATCGTATATTACATTAATGATATGATAAGAATGATTTAAGTATCTGTCATAGTATGACTATATATGACGTTTATATGTTGAATATAAAGTTTGGGAAAAATCGGATTTAAGTTGCGGAAAAAACCGACTAAGGATTTGTCTTGTAACAAAGCTTTTTGAGCAATTAATTCTGTGTGTTATATGAGGTCTTTTGGGGACATATCATACACAAAATTGAAGGTCTTGGAGTATAGTTTCCAACACTTTTGTCCGTTTGTTCATACAATGTATGGATAAAAAGATATGAGCGTCAGAAGTCAAGCCAGAAGAAAGGACATAAGCGCAAATGAGGGCTAAAAGTGATTTATTCTTAGTATAAAAGAGAAAATCATCTCTTATCTCGTAATTTACAGAAAATAAACAAGGGAAACAGTGATTTCTTGAAGGTGGAAGTTCTTCTTAGAGTTTTGAAGAAAGAACATCAATCTTAACTCGAACTTGAAGACGGATTGCGTCAAAACGCTCTACGCGGCTAAGGTAACGTTATGCTACCTTCAATTTCGTCTATACCTTGAGTTTTAGAATTACTTCATGGGTAAAAAAAGTTCTTATATCCTGTGTTATAGCTTGTTTAAGCTTTGGAAGGCTTTGAATAAACGGGAAACAAGTTTTAGAAGCAAAAACATCAAAGGTATGTAAGGCTGATAAGACCCAAACCCCCACAAGACCCTTCACTCGGAGCCAAGCTAGGGAGGTTCAAGGAGTGCACTTACACTTGGTGAGGAGGGGACTAGAAGAAGGAAGCATTGGGAAACCATTCCGGGTGATTAGAGCACAAGAAGAGCCATTCAGCACTTTGGGCGCTCCACCCAGTGTTTTGGGCGCTCCACCTGAAGACAACATAGCTGAGGCGCTCCGCCCAGTGTTTGGGCGCTCCACCTGAAGACAACAGAGCTGAGGCGCTCCGCCCCAATTCCAGGCGGACCGCCCGGGCCACCCCACTGCCTAACTTGCACAATTTTGAGGCGCTCCGCCCGGGACGCTGAAGGACGTGAATCTTTGCTATGTTAAGACTATTTTGACCCTACGTGGTCCTTTATTTCCTAAGCCTAAGTGTGGGCATTTTAGACCTTTCAAAGGGTGTCTAACAACACCTATAAATAGCTAGTAGCTTGTCTTATTTCATTAGCTAACTTTGATGATTAAACAAACAATTGTGTTGAGAGTTGAACTCTTTGATTGAGTGAATGAAACCTTTGATGGGACTTGTTCTTCCTCTAGCGGATCTAGATGAATTCCAATCCCCCCCGATTATTCTACTTGCGTGCTCACGTTAGCTCGAGGGTAGTTGCCTAGTGTAGGTGTTCTTGTCATTCTCTCGGGGTGTAACGGAACTAGTTCTCCGTTGCTACTTGAGATTATCGTACGAGTTACGTCTCGCTTTTATCCTTTACTTTTCCGCATATTGATTCTTATCATCTTGGTATCAGAGCAAGGCTCGGGTCTCGTTTCTACGAACCCCCGACCCTTGATTCTTCGTGCCTAGGTTAGTTTGTTTAGTTTTCTTGTTGTTGAAGTTGTTATTTGAAGAAAAACACAAAAAAATTGAAAAATTGAAAAATACAAAAATTGGCATAACTTTTTGGTTGGATCGATTCTTGGATTGGTGTTATAGATTTGTGATCGTGATTGAGTCCCCGACGTTTTGGTACCAAATTTACTTGGATTGGATTGGATTGAAAAATCGAAACCCTACTTCTCCTTAAACCCTACCAAACCCTTGTTCTTGAGGGAAATTGATTGATTTTGGATTGTATGTTTGTGGGGTTTTGGATTTGATTACCGGGGATTGATCTACGTTGAAATACGAATCCATTGCAACAAATTTGGTGTGAATCGGAGTTGTATAACATTGATTTTGGAAGAATCAAAACCCCTTTGTGACCCCTTTTGAAAATTTGAAGAAAACCCAACTTGAACTTGAATCATGAATTTGCCTTGTATGTTGCTTGGTTGGGTGTGAAATTGATTGGGGATTGGTGGTAGTATCATTATACAACTTCGGGTACTTCGAATTTGGGAAGAACACGTTGAAATCGACCAAAAAGTTGGATTGAAATCGAAGAACACGTTCTTGAGAACCCAGGTGTTCTTCGTTCAGGCGCCCCGCCTAAACCTTGGGCGCTCCGCCTGACTTGGCCTTGGTCCAGGCGCTCCGCCTCACCATTGGGCGCTCCGCCTGAGGGACCTCACTGGACAAACTTCCAGGCGCTCCGCCCCATTCCTCTGAGCGCTCCGCCTGACTTCCTGAAGGGTGAATTGGGTAGTTTTCTTCTAGGTTTGCTTGATTCTTTGTGACCTAACCTCTAATTAGTGTTGATCTAAGTATTCTTCCTACTTAATTAACACTAATCCTTCATTGCTTTAGGTGATTCGTGCCATAGTGGAGAGTAGGAATTCCAAGAAAAACGTAGAACCTTTTTACTCAAGTCCTTCACTTCAAAGTGCCTAGCGGTCATTGAGTCCCATTGATTCCACTCACCCCGGAGTGTGCGTGACTCGTGAATAGTTTTGGTTGAGTTGGGAATTGCTAGTCATCTACGTGAAGCTTTGGAACTACAAGTCGAGTGAAATAGCCACCACCACTCAAAAGAGAGAACCGAGTGAAATCTTTTGTGAGGGAGCGTGTGAGGTTGTTTTTGCTAACATTTGTTACTTGTGTAGGTACCATGGCTAACGAAGGACAAGATTTCATTAAGGAGGCCTTGGCTAATCTTCTTGCCAAGATGGACCTCATGAACCAAAGAATCGAGTCTCTTGAAAAGGGAGCCTCTAGCACACAAGGAGAACATGGGACCCCGAGCGTCCAAAATGAGAAAAGGACCCCGAGTGTCCAAATTGAAACCGGAGAAGGATCCAATAGTCCTACCTTTACCCCGGAACAAGTTGTTGAATTGCTCAAACAACAACGGGTAAGGGAAGACCGAGAGAGGATGGATCAAATGTTGGGCAATACCCAAAAAACGGGCATTCCCCGTATTCTAGACAACCCCCAAGTCAACATTCCACTTCCAAGAGCCATCCGCAATGTCCAAGTTCTTGAGCAACCCGTTGAAGCTCAAGAAGGGGAGGAAGCCGAGCATGTTGATGAGGCTTATGGTTATGATGATTACTTTCAACCCCGGCAAGGTATGAATTGGGGTCGAAATGTGGATCGGGGTAGAGGCCGAGGTCGAGGGCCACCCTTAGGATATGGAGGGAGGAATGTAAGGAGGGACTACAATGCTTATGATGATCACTATGGAGGCCAACCGGAGCCATTCCAAGGGGGTCGTGATAACAACAACAACCTTAATAGTGTGAAGCTCACTATTCCTTCTTTCAAAGGAAGTAGTGACCCGGTGGAGTACGTTGGTTGGAAATTGGCTATGGAGCGTATCTTTGACACTAATGATATGCCCGAAGTGAAGAAGACCAAGTATGCAATATCCTCCTTTGAATCTTTGCTTCTACTTGGTGGGAGTCGGTGAAGAGGAATAGAAGGAGGACGGGTATGGCTATTAATCTTACTTGGGAAGAGTTGATCCGTGTGATGGATGAGAAGTACTTGACTAACCAATACCGGGTTGAGCAACAAAGGCGTCTTTATGAGTTGAAGCAAGGTTACAAATCGGTTGGTGAATACTCAATGAATTTGAACAAATCCGAATGATCCTTGACTTAGATGATGAAGACAATGAGACGGCCATGATCCGTTTCAAAGGGGGCTTGAACCGAGACATAGCTTCACAATTGAAGTTCCACAAATATGATGATCATTACAAGCTATGTGAAGATGCGGTTGAAGCCGAGAAGTAGTTAAAGGAGGAGAAATCCCTTCGCTACAAGAGTAGCACTACTACCCCAACAAGCAAACCCAAAGATTGGAAGCCTCCTACTACAAATGCAAGGTTCCCAAGTGCAAGTGGAACAAGCGGTGCAAATGCTAGCAAGGATGTGAAGAAGCCATATGAGAAGAACACATCTAATGTGGGAGGTAACTCTAAAACTCAATTGAATGCTCCTACTTCTTCTTCAATCCAATGCCACAAGTGCAAGGGATATGGGCACTTTGCTAGGGATTGTCCTACAAAGAGGACCATGGTTGTTGATAATCATGCCTATGAGAAAGAGAGTGAATCGGAAGATGAGGAAGTAGAGGGAGTAGAGGGAGATGAGGGAGTAGAGGAGGATGATTTGCTTGATGACACGGTGGAGGAGGAGGATCCTCATACCTTCTTGGTTGTGAGAAGGAGCCTAGAAGCCATGATAGTGGAAGATAGTGAAACCTTGCAAAGGGAAAATCTATTCCATGCTAGGTGCCGGGTCAAAGATGTTGTTGCTCTATGATAATTGATTCCGGGAGTTGTGCAAATGTAGTGAGTCAATCACTTGTGACCCAATTAAAGTTGACTACCATGAAGCATCCCAAACCATACCGGCTACAATGGCTTAGCGAATGTGGTGAGCTTAAAGTAGTAAAACAAGTGATGATTCGATTCAAAATGGGGAGTTATGTAGATGAGCATTTGTTGACGTTGTGCCCATGCAAGCGTGCCACCTACTTTTAGGGAGGCCTTGGCAATTCGATAGGCAAGTGGTGCATGACGGTCGTGTCAACACTTACACGGTCAAACATGAAGGAAGGAGGTTTGTGCTTAAGCCTCTAACTCCTAAGCAAGTAAGTGAGGACTACAAAAGGATGAAGGAGTTGAGGGAAGCGGCTAAAACTAAACCACCCATTGAACTTAAACCCGAGACAAACAATCTTGTTGTCTTGCCATTGCATGATAAAAATGGGAGTCACTCCACTCCAAATGGGAGAGAAAAGATAGAGAGAAGCGAGGGAGTGACCGGGTGACAATCCAAGAGAGGAAAAAGGAGAGGATTTGAGGAGTGAAGTGAGTGGATTGTCACCACAAACTACACTTGACCATGAGGTAACCTTGAGAGAGGTGAGAGGTGAGGAAGGAAAATCGAGAGTGAGAGCACCCATTGTTCTAACCCTTCTTTATCTTCTACTTTTTCTTGTGAAAGATCTTGTGTAGGTACACTTGAAGACAAGCAATTGGAGCCTACATGTGAGCCTCATGAAGATGGAGTTGCACGTGACATTTCAAGCCTTGCAAGTGACCAAGGAAGTAATACAAATGTAAGTGTTGCTTCACCTTTTCATGAGCCTACTAGCTACTTGCTTTGTGATGACTCAACACTAGTTGGAGCTTGTGAAGCATCTAGTGAATATGCCACTAGTGAAGAGTCTAGTTGTCAACTTGAGTTTGTTTATGAAACACTAGTTGAAAGGGATGCTATGCCACATCATGATGTGAGCTCATTGTTCATTGAACCCCTCCCTAGTGTAGAATTGATAGTTGACCATAATTATGACCTTGAGGAGTCTTTTGCATGTGAGATGGAACGATTTACTTTTGATGACTCCTCGAGTGAGGGAAAAGAACCTAGTCTTGATAACTTGTCTATGCTTGATCATGATGTTGAGATGCATGTTTTACATTTCCATTGTTTGAAGATAATGTCATTGGTGGTAAAGACTTGTGTCGGACTAGGGTGTGTAGTAAAATGAAGCCTCCATGGTGTGAAGGGTTTGAACCCTTAGGCAACCCCTTGTGTGAGAATTTGAATGAGGTAAATGACTCTTCGAGTGACCTTTCTATTGCTTGTTTGTGTCATGATGAAGAAGAGGCCATCATCAATACCTTTCTTGAAAGTTTGTCGATAGGGAAGGGTTGCTTAGGTGATGAAATTGGAGGGAAAAGGAATCTCTTGGTGTGAGTATGTGTGCTCTAAAGAGGGGAAGTGGAGTGCTTGGTCCTACTTGTAGGTTGGGCTATTTGATTCACTCCACTCCACATGTTGATCACACCTCGGGAATAGATTGGTGTGTTGATCTTGCGCTTAAGGTTCAAGGGGATTTTGGTAGCTTGATCTTGCATTTCCCATCTTCCCAAGACCTATTTGCTCACTATCTTGTTGAGTGCATGTTGTCCTTTAACCAAGTCCTTATGGTTCTCTTCGGAGACTTGATATTCATGATTGATATTGATGCTTGGTTACACAACAAGAGTGTGTTTTCCACACTTCTTGCACTAACCTACTTTCAAAGTAGGAAATTTGCGTGTGTTTGCTTGTCATTGCTTGTAGGTTCTAAGCTCCATGCTAAAGCGGGGAAGATCTTGGAAGGAGCCTATGTCAAAGTGATGATCAAGAAGGACAAAAGAGAGTTGGGGCCACCCCGAGAAGTTGTTGATGCCATGAGAGCCAAAGCCTTGATTTCGAGGACGAAATCTTCTCAAGAAGGGGAGGATGATAAGACCCAAACCCCCACAAGACCCTTCACTCGGAGCCAAGCTAGGGAGGTTCAAGGAGTGCACTTACACTTGGTGAGGAGGGGACTAGAAGAAGGAAGCATTGGGAAACCATTCCGGGTGATTAGAGCACAAGAAGAGCCATTCAGCACTTTGGGCGCTCCACCCAGTGTTTTGGGCGCTCCACCTGAAGACAACATAGCTGAGGCGCTCCGCCCAGTGTTTGGGCGCTCCACCTGAAGACAACAGAGCTGAGGCGCTCCGCCCCAATTCCAGGCGGACCGCCCGGGCCACCCCACTGCCTAACTTGCACAATTTTGAGGCGCTCCGCCCGGGACGCTGAAGGACGTGAATCTTTGCTATGTTAAGACTATTTTGACCCTATGTGGTCCTTTATTTCCTAAGCCTAAGTGTGGGCATTTTAGACCTTTCAAAGGGTGTCTAACAACACCTATAAATAGCTAGTAGCTTGTCTTATTTCATTAGCTAGCTTTGATGATTAAACAAACAATTGTGTTGAGAGTTGAACTCTTTGATTGAGTGAATGAAACCTTTGATGGGACTTGTTCTTCCTCTAGCGGATCTAGATGAATTCCAATCCCCCCCCGATCATTCTACTTGCGTGCTCACGTTAGCTCGAGGGTAGTTGCCTAGTGTAGGTGTTCTTGTCATTCTCTCGGGGTGTAACGGAACTAGTTCTCCGTTGCTACTTGAGATTATCGTACGAGTTACGTCTCGCTTTTATCCTTTACTTTTCCGCATATTGATTCTTATCAAAGGCTAAACCCTTCTTTCGAGAAGGCATCTATCTTGTAGCTTTTGAAGCCTCTCTTAGTTCCAAGCTTGGTGTTTCTTGTGCAAAACATGTATGAAATCACGGGAACCTTGTATATCCTTAATTTGATACTAAAAACCTAGGTGAAAGATGTCCAAAACAGCAGTACGAAATGTTTTAAAATCTGGAAAATAATCTTTTTATCTTCGGACAGTTGTTAGTAGTTTGACCATAACTATTTGTAAAATATTGATATTGAGATGATTTAAGATTTTCTGGAACCCTAAGATATATATCTATTACTTTCATACAGAGCCTAAAGTCTATAACTTTGATTTAGACCTTGAAAAGTAGGCCGCAAGATAGGGCACTGGTGCTACCCATAGATTCTGTCTGCGAATTTGTTATGCCGTCCGGTGTGTCTCATCTTGTTATCCATTTAATCTGTTTATGTTATCAGTTTATCCGGGTATTCATTCCCATGTATATTATAGTACTGGTTTTGTTTATACGGATCTTCCATTTATAGGAGAAACTCTGCCGAAATTTTTATAGAAATTCAAAGAGTTAGACAAATTCTGAGTTTCAGGTTGTGTCTATGATTCAATTTAGGGTATTCTTATCATTCCTTTGAGTTCTTATATATTATTTCCACATGTGTTATGCCTCATACATGCCTATGCTTATATTGTGATCATATAATGTGTGATTTGGAGTCCCCCAAAGAGGTTGGACATTGGACACACAGTCTGGTCACGTGTCATACTACCCGTCTGGGGGATACAGCCCCTCTGGTTCAGGCGGAAGTTGAAACACCTAGTTTGAATGGGTATCATTCACACACTCTGACCAAAGAGACTAGATATTACTGGGTGGGTGGGGACATAGCGCATAACACCCGTCAGGTTTGTTATATACACATATATAGCCTCAGTATACACCGCATGACTATACATGAGGCTAGTTCAGATATTCAGTTACCTGATTTGGGGGATACAACCCATAACACTAGACAAGTACCAGTTCAGATAATAGTTTAGTTTTAGCTTAGTACGAGTTATCAGTTCTCAGTTATCAGCCATCAGTTCTTAGTGTCAATATTAGTTGACAGCTATTAGGTCCAGTTTCTAGTTACCAATTATTAGTCATATTACAGTCATTTATCAGTATAGTTTAGCTCAGTCTTCAATTTCAGATTCAGTTAGACTTCAGTTTATATTCAGATCATATTTAGTTCATGTTTCAGATTTCCAACTTCATTGCTATGCTTCAGCACATATTTTCATATTTATATTCCAGCTTTACATTTTCATTCAGTTATGCTATATATTATATGCTCATGCCTTACATACTTTGTATATATCGTATTCACGCCCTTTTCTGGGGTGCAGCGTGTCATGCTGCGCAGGTACAGATAGATCAGCGCTTGGGCAACGTTAGTAGGCCATCTACCAGCTATTAGAGTCACTCTGCTTACTCCTGGAGTTACTTATCCTTTGGTATGTGTACAGTTAGCTAGTTTGGGGAAGGTGGGGCCTTGTCCCGTCCTTTGTATATTTAGTTCAGCACTCTTAGAGGCCTGTGGATATGTCCCTGTGTGGTTCGGTCACTATGTTATGTATGTCAGCGTGTGATAGTCTTGTCATCTTTCCAGACTTTATGTTTTCCGTAAATATGTATGTATTTATAACCAGGTTGTCAGCTCATCTCTATTATTCATAGATTATTAGTAGGTTTAGCGATGAGCGACACTCAGTGTAGGTTATCCGTCGCGGCCCTGGGTTGGGTCGTGACAAAGTGGTATCAGAGCAGTTAAGAACTAAGGTGTCTACAGGCCTTGTCTAGTAGAGTCTTGTTCAGAAGTATGTTGCGCGCCACACTTATGAACAGTAGGCTACAAGGCATTTCAGGATGGTTTTTTTTCTTTCTTCTCTAGATCGTGTGATAGGGTCATGATTTTAAAAGTCACCCTTCTAACCGTAATGTTTTGAATACAGCGATGCCACCGAAGAAATTAACAACTGCCCAGAAGAGCAAGGCTATTGCCGACCAGGATACTAGTAGAGTGCCACCTGAGTGGATGAGAGTGAGGAGTCCTGACCTGAGGCTCCATCTGAGGCCTCACAGATCCCTTTAATTTAGGGCTATATTAGAGGTACTACATCTACCATACCTCCAGCTCCTTAGCCTCATAGCCAGGGGCAGGAAGTGAGGGATTCCATTAGATTATTGACCAGTGTTATAGTTGCTCAGGTAGATGGCACAATGCAGATGCCCAGGGGGATGTTAGATCCAGGATCAGGGATTTTATCAGACTAGAGCCTCCAGTCTTTACTGGATCCCATACAGGAGAGGACCCTCAGGATTTTCTAGTGAGGATAGCCAGGGTGGTCAGGGTCATGCACATGTCTGACACGGAGTCAGTTGAGTTAGCTACATTCAGATTGCATGACCTAGCAGCAGGGTGGTATCAGACATGAGAGCTATTTAGAGGGCCAGATGCTGCTACGGTGACTTGGTAGGAATTCTCGGATGCTTTCCTTCGTCAGTATATGCCTATAGAGACACAGAGAGCACATGCTGATTAGTTCCTAACCTTGAGACAAGGAATTTTGAGTGTAGAAGAGTATAAATATCACTTTAATTCTTTAGCAAGGTTTTCTCCTACGGTAGTAGCGAGTATGGAGGATACAATTCACAGGTATGTAGTGGGACTAGGTCCACACCTGGTGAACGAGTGTATGCCTGGTGCTATGCAGCCAGGTATAAGCATATCACGAATTCAGGTGTTTACTTTATCACTTGAGGAGAGGAAGCAGAAACAGGGAGCCGACAGGGATAGAGTGTCTCATAAGAGGGGCAGATTTTCTGGTTTGTTTGGAGAGACATCTGGAGTGAGTAGGCAGCAGAGTATTAGACCGCCACCAGCTAGTATACCTCTACAGTCCCGTGGGCCGAGATCTGATAGACCTCCTTAGTCCAGAGCTAGTCAGGCATCATGGACTTCAGGATTTCAGCGTCTACTTCTGTACCGGCCAGTCAGACATATCCTAGATGCCCAGATTGTGGTAGACACCACTTGAGCCCATGTCAGTTAGGAGTTGATACTTGTTATATTTTTCGCGAGGCAGGCCATTTGATGAGAGATTGCCCGATTAGGGGTGGTAGTGGTGTAGCCCAGCCAGCCAGATCAGCAGTAGCTTCCTCAGCTCCAGCACGTCCTCAGGAACAAGTTTCTCAAACACCACCAGGTTGGGGTAGAGGCCAAAGTGGAGCTCCTACAGCAGGCAGTCCTTAGAAACGCACCTTTTCTCTTATTGGTTGACATGACCAAGAGGGTTCACCAGATGTAGTCACAGGTATTCTGTTAGTAAATTCTTTCGATGTATGTGTGTTGATAGATCCTGGTTCTACACTATCGTATGTTACTCCCTTTGTTTCTATTAAATTCAAAATAGAACTAGAGGTTATTAGACCTTTCGAGGTAGCCACTCCTGTTGGTGATTCAGTAGTAGCTAGGCATGTTTATAGAGGTTGCACTGTGATGATTGGTGACTATAGCACTACAGCTGATTTAATTAAGCTAGAAATGGTTGATTTGTATGCTATTCTTGGTATGGATTGGTTGTCTTCTTGTTATGCTAATGTTGACTGGAGAGCGAAGACGGTCCAGTTTCACTTTCCAGGAAAATTGCTATAGAGTGCCATGGTGTTTCTACATCGCCAAAGAGTCTATTTATTTCTTACCTTAAGGCAATGAAGCTAATCGCAAAAGGCTGCTTATACCATATTGTTCATGTTCGAGACTCAGAGAAAGAGACGTCGACTCTTGAGTCAGTTTCGGTAGTGAATGAGTTCCCTGACATGTTTCCAGATGAGTTGGCTGGTCTTTCTCCAGAGCGGGAGATTGATTTTCCTATTGAGGTAGTACCAGGTACACAATCCATATCCATTCCTCCCTACAGAATGGCACCAGCAGAACTGAAAGAGCTTAAGGAGCAACTGAAGGATTTGTTAGATAAAGGCCTCATCAGACCCAGCATTTCCCCTTGAGGAGCCTCGGTATTATTTGTGAAAAAAAATATGGCTCTGTACGCATGTGCATAGATTATAGACAGCTGAATAAAGTCACAATCAATAACAAATACCTTATGCCCAAGATTGATGACCGGTTCGACCAGCTCCAGGGTGCCAAGTGCTTTTCGAAGATAGATTTGCGATCACGCTAACATCAGGTTAGAGTCAGGGAATGTGATATACCTAAGATTGCATTCATGACCAGGTATGGCCATTATGAGTTTTTAGTGATGTCGTTTGGACTAACTAATGCCCCTGAAATATTTATGGATATGATGAACAGCGCATTTAGGCCTTATCTGGATTTATTTGTGATTGTATTTATTGATGATATTCTCGTCTATTCAAAGCCTGAATCAGAACATGCGGAGCATTTACGCATAGTATTGGGTACTCTTCGGGAACAATAATTATATGCTAAGTTCTTGAAGTGTGAATTCTGGTTAGATTCAGTGGCATTTCTTGGCCACATAGTTTTCAGCAGAAGGAATTAAAGTAGATTGCCAGAAGATCGAGGTTGTGAAGAATTGGCCCAGACCTACGATGCCAACAGAGGTACGTATTTTTCTGGGTTTGTTATTACAGAAGGTTCGTGGAGGGGTTTTCCTCCCTTGCAGCTCCACTGACAAAATTGACACAGAAAGCAGCCAAATTTCACTGGTCAGACTCTTGTGAGCAGAGCTTCCAAGAACTAAAGAACAGGTTGATAACAGCTCCAGTACTTACACTTCCAGAAGGATCTGAGGGCTATGTAATTTACCGTGATGCTTCCGAATTTTTCTTGGTTGTGTATTGATGCAGCACAAAAAACTTATTGCTTATGCTTCCAGAGAGCTGAAAAAAGCACGAGCAGAACTACCCTGCTCATGATTTGGAGCTTGCAGTAATCATTTATTCATTGAAGATTTAGAGACATTATTTGTACGGTGTTTATGTTGATATTTATACAGACCACAAGATCCTCCAGTATGTATTTAAGCAGAAGGAGCTAAACCTACGACAGAGGCGGTGGCTAGAGTTGCAGAAGAACTACGACGTGGACATTCTTTATCATCCGGGTAAAGCGAATGTTGTTGCTGATACACTTAGTCGTAAGTCCATGGGTAGTTTGTCTTATTTATAGCTACAGAAAAGAAAGTTAGCTCATGTACTCCACCAGTTAGGCAGCTTGGGAATCAGATTAATAGATTCCAATGATGCTAGAGTTATAGTTGAAAACACAGCCACTACTTGCCTAGTGGCAGAAATAAAACACCGCCAGTATGAGGATCCAGTTCTATTTGAATACAGACAGATAGCCAGGAGAAAATCGAAATCACCATACAGGGTTGCCAGAGACGGGGTTCTCATGTATAAAGATACACTTTGTGTTCCTGATGTGGCGGATTTACGTGGACAGTTTATGGCAGAGGCACATTATTCCAGATACACTGTTCATCCAGGTTTGACTAAGATGTACCATGATCTTAAGTAGATTACTGGTGGGACAGAATGAAGCGTGACATAGCAGAACTTGTGCCTCAGTGTCCTTACTGCCAGCAGGTTAAAATCGAGCATCAAAAACCTAGTGGATTGTTGTAGGAAATAGAGATTCCATCATGGAAATGGGAAGCAGTGAATATGGACTTCATTACGGGTGTGCAGAGCAGGTAAGACTCTATCTGGGTTACAGTTGATAGACTTACTAAATCAGCTCATTTCTTGCCTGTTAGAACTACATATACAACGGAGGATTATGCCGGACTTTATATTAAAGAGATAGTGCGCCTACACGGTATTCCAGTATCTATCATTTTAGATAGGGGCGCACAGTTTACAGCTAATTTCTGGTGATCAGTTTAGACAGGTTTAGGGACACAGGTGAATCTGAGTACAACATTTCATCCCCAGACAGATGGACAGGCTGAGCGAACCATTCAGACGTTAGAAGATATGCTTAGAGCTTGTGTGTTAGATTTTGAAGGCAGCTGGAGTGAACATCTACCGTTGATAGAGTTTGCATACAACAATAGCTATCATTCTAGCATACAGATGGCGCCATATGAAGATTTGTATGGGCGCAAATGCAGGTCTCCTATAGGATGGTTCGAGGTTGGTGAGTCTCAATTGATAGGTCCAGACTTAATCCAGCAAGCAGTTGATAAAGTCAAGTTGATCAGGAAAAGATTATTAGCAGCGCCGAGCAGATAAAATTCCTATGCAGATAATCGGTGTTGAGATTTAGAATTTTAGATTGGCGATTGGGTATTCCTGAAGGTATCGCCTATAAAAGGCGTTATGAGATTCGGCCAGAAGGGCAAGCTTAGCACTAGATTCATAGGTCCATATCAGATTATCAGACGAGTTGGGCGTGTAGCCTACGAGTTAGACCTTCCAGCAAACCTTCAGGAGGTACATCCAGTATTCTATGTTTCCATGCTCAGAAAATGTGTCGGAGATCCTTCTAGAGTTGTACCAGTAGATAATGTAAAGATCACAGAGCAGTTGACTTATGAAGAGGTGCTAGTTGCAATTTTAGATAGGCAGATTCATCGACTAAGGACAAGAGACATTCCTTCAGTTAAGGTGCTATGACGAAGCAATAATGTAGAAGAAATGACTTGGGAAGCTGAAAATGATAGAGACCCAAATATTTACATCTCTTCACTGCTTCAGGTATGTAACACATCATTGCTTAATGCTTCTATATACTTCATTTAACATTCGAGGACGAATGTTCTTTAGGGGGGAGATTGTTGCGCCCCGTATGTCCAAAGTACTGTATATTATATTAATGACATGTTAAGAATGATTTAAGTATCTCTAAAGTCATAATATGACTATATCTGACGTTTATACGTTGAATATAAATTTTGAGAAAAATTGGATTTAAGTTGCGGAAAAACCGACTAAGGATTTGCCTTGTAACGAAGCTTTTTGAGCAATTAATTTCATGTGTTATATGAGGTCTTTTGGAGACATACCATATACCAAAAAGGTCTTGGAGTTTACTTTCCGACACTTTTAACCATTTGTTCATACAACATCTGGATAAAAAAATATAAGCGTCAGAAGTCAGGCCAGAAGATGGGACATTAGCGCAAAAGAGGCTAGAAATGAAATATTCTTAGTATAAAAGAGAAAATCATCTCTTATCTCGTCATTTCAAGAAAATACACAAGGGAACCAGTGCTTTCTTGAAGATGGAATCTCTTCTTAGAGTTTTGAAGAAAGAACATCAATCTTAATTCGAAATTGAAGACGAATTTCGTCAAAATGCTCTACGAGGCTAAGGTATCGTTATGCTACCATCAATTTAATCTATAGGTTGAGTTTTATAATTACTTCATGACTAAGAAAAGTACCTAAATGTTGTGTTATAGCTTGGTTAAGCTTTGGAAGGCTTTGAATACAAGGGAAACAAGTTTTAGAAGTAAGTACCTAAACCCTTCTTTCAACAAGGCATCTATCTTGTAGTTCCAAACTTGGTGTTTCTTGTGGGGAACATGTATGGCATCAAGGGAACCTTTTATATGCTTAATTTTGTACTACTCAGTGAAAGATGTCCAAAGCAGCAGTACAAAATATTTTAAAATCTGGAAAATAATCTTTTTATCTTCGGACAGTTGTTAGTAGTTTGACCATAACTCTTTGAACAACATTGGTATTGAGATGATTTAAGATTTTCTAGAACCCTAAGACTTATATCTATAACTTTCATACAGATCATAAAGTCTATAACTTTGATTTAGATCCTGAAAAGTAGGCCGCAAAACAGGGCACTGGTGCTGCCCATAGATTCTGTCTGCGGATCTGTTATGCCGTCCGGTCGTCTCATCTTGTTATCCATTTAATCTGTTTATGTTATCAGTTTATCCGGGTATCCATTCCCATGTAAATTATAGTGCTGGTTTTATGCGGATCATCCATTTATAGGGGAAATTCTGCCGAAATTTTTATAGAAATTCAAAGAGTTAGACAAATTTTGAGTTCCAGGTTGTGTCTATGATTCAATCTTGGGTATTCTTATCATTCCTTTGAGTTTATATATATTGTTGCCACATGTATATGCCTCATGCATGCCTATTCTTATATTGTGATCATATAATATGTGATTTAGAGTCCTCAATTATCAGCCACCAGTTCTTAGTGTCAGTATCAGTTGACAGCTATCAGTTCCAGTTTCTAGTTACCAGTTATCAGTCATATTATAGTTATTTATCAGTATAGTTCAGCTCAGTCTTCAGTTTCAGATTCAGTTAGACTTCAGTTTCTATTTAGATCATGTTTAGTTCATGTTTCAGATTTCAAACTTCATTGCTATACTTCAGCACATATTTTCATATTTATATTTCAGCTTTACAGAATCATTCAGCTATGCTATATATTATATGCTCATGCCTTACATACTTTGTACATATCGTACTCACGCCTTTTTCTGGAGCTCTACGTTTCATGCCGCGTAGGTATAGATAGATAAGCGCTTGGGCCACGTTAGTAGGCCATCTACAAGCTATTGGAGTCACTCTGCTTACTCCCAGAATTACTTATCTTTTGGTATGTGTACAGTCAGCTAGTTTGGGTATGGCGGGGCCTTGTCCTGTCCTTTGTATATTTAGTTCAGCACTTTTAGAGGCCTGTAGATATGTCTCTGTGTGGTTCAGTCACTATGTTATGTATGTCAGTGTGTGATAGCCTTGTCATCTTTCCAGACTTTATGTTTTCAGTAAATATATATGTATTTATAACCAGGTTACCAGCTCATCTCTATTATTCATAGATTATTATTAGGTTTAGCGATGATCGACACTCAGTATCGGTTATCCGTCGTGGCCCTAGGTTGGATCGTGACATATACAAATCCAGTTAAAGTATATCATTGTAGTAAACAGTATACTGTATCAATATACCATTACAAAATACAGTTAAATTATACAAGTAGTAAATTGTACACTATATGAATATACTATTATAATATACAGTTAAATTATACAAGTAATAAACTGTATAACATAGCAGTATGTACTTTACGCAATATTTCTTCTTTAATTTTCAGCTCTAAAGTTCGATCTCAAGCACTGCCAATCAACTCCAAATTGAACATAATTTTTATGAACTTCTCTAAGTTACTAGTGACAATATTTTACAATACCCACTTTTAATCAAACAATAAATAAAAGATTTTGCATTCAAGAGTTTCAAGTTTAGCAATGGTAGGTATTCAAAAAATATTTTTCAAAAACCTCAAGTCAACTCTAAAGAAATCCAATGTCGGTATGAACCTTCCAAAGATATTAGAAACGAGCTTCAAGCTCAATAATGGTGGATATTCAAAAATAATCTCACAAACACGTCAAATCAACTCCAAATGCGACCAAATTTTGGTATGAACTTCCCCATGATACAAGAACTAGTATTTTGCAACACCCACTTAAAATTAAATAACAAATAAAAAAATTAAATTTTCATATTCAAGAGCTTCAAACTGAACAATTGTGGATATTCAAAAATAATCTCACAAACGCCTCAAATCAACTCCAAATACGACCAAATTTTAGTATGAAGTTCCCCAAGGTACAAGAAGTAATATTTTGCAATATCCACTTCGAATCAACCAACAAATACAAAAAACTAAATTTTCATACACAAGAGCATGAAGCTCAACAATGGTGGGTATTAAAAAATAATCTCACAAACACCTCAAATCAACTCCAAATGTGACTAAATTTTGGTATGAACTTCCCCAATATAAAAAAAGTAATATTTTACAACACCCACTTTGAATCAAACAACAAATAAAAAAAATTAAATTTTCATACTGAAGAGCTTCAAGCTCAACAATGGTGGGTATTAAAAAATAATCTCCCAAACACCTCAAATAGAATCCAAATTCAATAAAACTATAGTATGAACTTTTTCAAGATGCTAGAAATAATATTTTGTGACACCCACTTCGAATGAAGCAACAAATTTTCAAGTTGAAAATTGAAGCTTAAAAATTACTACAATGGAATGGCAAATCTTATCACCACAACACCAAAGGAGTGGATAATTGAAACAGATTTAAATATCTGAGTAGTTTATGGTGTAATTAAAGGGTTAATAGTGAAGAAAGAATACATTTATTAGGTTGGAGAATTAGGAAAATGGAGAGAGCAAGAGAGAGAACAAAAAAGAAGAAGGAATGTTCTGTGAATTAAAGAAATTTTGGGAACGGGTAGGCCTGTAATAATTTTTACTCGAATGGGTAAAGTTTAGCATGGGTACTATATGTAATTAAATTAAACACTGTGGGTACACCGTGCAAAATTTCCTTTTATAAATGGTGTGGGGTATCCACACCCTCCCTTTTCTTTGGCATATGCAGCACTTGGCCTCCACACCTTCCCATGTCATTGCGTTGAAGTCCAGATTAGACAACACTTATCCTCGACCACAATATCTCAGTTGGTTGCCTTAAAGACTAGTCTAGGCAATGCCCATCCTCGACTGCTTCCCCAATCCCCCAGCTAATTGCATTGAAGTCTTGTGAAGATAGCTCTTACCCTCAACCCCTTCTTCCAATCTTTCTAGGCAGCACTTACCCTTGGCACTTACTCTCGATCTCCTCTCAAATTCTCCCAGACAATTAGTTGCCTAGGCAACACTTCGAAAAAAAATAAAGATATGAAAATTTTACAAACAGTCACAACCGGCCAAAATGGGGTACATAGTATGAAACTTCTTGGAATAGCAAAACGGATGGTGGGCTGCCACTCCTTAGATCAATTAATTTGTAGGGTCATTTATAAAAATACCCACTATGCCCATTTTAGTCCAAATTAATTACGCATCTATACCCAAAACTATTGAATTTCCACTACATACCCAAATTTTAATTGGGATTTTTACCCCACATAAACATACATTAATGACTTTTTCTAAACACATTTTATACTTCCTTTCTTTCCATATCCATTTAATATAATTTCTGAATTCTTTTACGTTTTAATAAATATTTCATATTCAAAATATCTAATAACAAAGTGCCGCCAGTTAAGCCTTAAGTGTAGGGATTACTACTAACTAGGATAGTTACATATTTAAATTCCTAATAACAAGGCTGATGCATATGACTGTGCGTTTTTAGTTATATATATATATATATATGGCATATTTCCGTCCTTAAATAGAATTATGTATATATTTTAACTATACATATTATATATTTATTGTATATTTAATATGTATTCATTTAATATTTAATGTATATTTCTTATATTTATGATGTATTGATATATTATTCACGATTATTATATGTTTACATATTAACATGATATGTGACATGTATTCATTTTATATTATATACATCTTTTTCTATATTTATAATGTATTCATATGTTATTCACGATAATTCTATATTTACACAATATGAACATGATATGTAGTAAGTATTTTAATACATATTAATTTATTATGTATCCCATATTTATTTATTCACATTATGTGTGCCATAATTGCTTCTGTATGATAGGATTAAAATTTAAAAGATTGAATAATAAATTATTATTATTAAGGTAAAATAGGATTGTCCATAACTACATGTGTCCTAAAATAAAGCCACTAATTTATTGAAGAGAGATAGAGTTTGTTGTTAGTTGGAAATATCCTAAAATAACTTCCTTAGTTATAGTTACAATATCTCTATTGTTTTTACCGAAAATTCATTAAAATTCAGCTAATCATGTTTAATATTATGGCTAGATATTGTTTAGGCTAGGCAAAAGTAATTTATAGTAAATGGGCGGTTATTTAGGTTTTTAACTCATTTTAATTAAGTACTATGCCCATTTTAGACCACACCCTCTAAACCCACAGAGCCCATTACATTTTCCCTTTCAGCCCAGATCTACACTCCACTACGTTTTTCCTTTCTTTCCTTCTCCTTTTATAGATTTTTATTTTCTTTCTCATTCAGTTAAATTATTTTCCACCTTCTTTTCTATTATATTTCTTCTATTTTATGTAATGGATGCTCATTCATCTTTTTTTATTTCTTTGATTTCATTTGTATTTATTTTTTTCCTCTTTTTTCTTCTTAATACTAGTTAAAACAAATTAAGTTAGTATTTTTTTCCTTTAATCTTTCTTTTAATGATTATTTGTTCTTTATTTACATTTTCTTTTTCTTTTTCTTTTTCTACAGTAATGCTAAAACTAATAGATATGGTTTACATTTTCTTCTTCTTTTTTATTTTTTAATATATAAGCGATAAAAAATAAATGATACAACATTAACTTTTCTTATTCCTTTTTTTTTGTATAAATGTAAATTGATAAAGTGTACTTTTTTATTTTTTATCGTTAGTTTCTTTCACTTTTTTTGTATACAATTGATAAAAAATAAATGATATAGTGTACCTTTTATTTCCTTTTAAGTATAATAAAATTTTATCGCGAAAAAGCATATTTATTATTAGTATACTAATATAATATATTATATACCACACGAGTATATAATTATATTGAACTCCAATACAATAAGGTATATTGTATACAACAAAGATATACAGTAGAAAATTTATTTGTACAGTATGTCAATAATGTATACTTGTCGGTTATACTACTTCTATTATACCATTCAAGATGCTCAATAAGAAGTAAAATGTTTACTAAAAGAGTTCACGGTATACCAAAAAGGTATATTTTATTTAAAATAAAAAAAAATTAAAACATCTATTTGTTCGATAGCAGCTCACACTATTATTCAAATACAAAAATATGTATACCAAAAGAGTATATGGTATTTCAAAAGGGTATACATATTCAAAATAGTAAATTTAAAATATCTATCTGTTCGAAAGCAGCTCAGACGTTGATCCAAACGAAAAAATGGGCATACCAGAAGAGTATACGGTATACCAAAAAGCTATATTTTATTCAAAACAACAATATTTGAAATATTTATTTGTTCGATAATAGCTCACGATTTGATCCAAACATAAAAAGTGTATTCCAAAAGAGTATGCGGTATAACAAAAATTATATTGTATTCGAAATAACAAATCTAAATATATATTTATTTGATATCAGCTCAAACTTTGATCCAAACACAAAAAGATATATTGTATTCAAAATAACAAAATTTGAAGTACTCGATTGTTCGATAGCAGCTCACACTTTGATTCAGATATAAAAAGGTATGTACCAAAAGAGTATGTCGTATACAATATTGTATTCAAAACGACAACGTTTTAAATATTTATTTGTTGGATAGGAGCTCACACTTTTGATCCAAATACAAAAAGATGTATACCAAAAGGATGTATAGTGCTACTAAAAAGGTATACTGCGTTCAAAACAATAAAATTTTAAATATTCATTTGTTCGATAGCTGCTCACATTTTGATCCAAACACAAAAATGTGTATACCATAAAAGTATACAGTATAACCAAAACGTATACCGTATTCAAAACAACAAAGTTCAAGATGTTCATTTATTTGATAATAGCTCTTACTTCGATCCCATCACAAAAAAATGTGTACCCGAAGAGTATACAGTTGTAGTAAGCTGTATACTATAGCAGTATATTGTTTCAATGAACTATACCACTATATTATTACAATATATAATTGTAGTATACGTTTAGTAAATTGCATATTGTAGGAGTATACTATTGTAGTATACCGTTACAGTTTGCAGAACTTCGATCTCTAGCATCTCTAATCAGCTCTAGATGCAGCGAAATTTTGGAATAAACTTTTCTAAGGTACTAGTGGCAATATTTTGCAACACCGACTTTGACTCAAACAACAAATAAAAAATCTAAAATTCATATACAAGAGTTTCAAGCTCAACAATGGTAGATAATAAAAATTTATCTTCAAATAAATCTTTTTTTACACTTCAAAGTTCAAAACATAGGCTCTAAATAGCTCTAGGATAAATCCCAACCTTAAATTTAAGCTAACAATCAAGAAACTATAAAACTATTTGAAAGCATACATCATTTAAAAGAAGAATAATAGTGTATAATGTAAAAGTATACAATATAGTCTAAAGATATACAATTATAGTAAATTATATACTGTTACAATTTACTACAGCAGTATAGTATCTCAGTATACAGTTTATGTAGTTTTTTCATTGATTTTCAGCTCATAAATTCGAACTCAAGCACCTCGAATCGGCTCCATATATGATCAAATTTTAGCATGAACTTTTCAAAGATACTAGAGACAATATTTTGCAACACCCAATTCAAATCAAATAACAAATAAAAAAAATGATATTATCCTGCGCTCTTTGATCCAAACACAAAGAATATGCCAAAAAAGTATATTGTAAACCGTGAAAAAATGATATCAGAAAATAGACATAAAGTTGCCAAATTGTCGTAACAATATCTAGTGTATGATTTTATCACATCCAATAGCTTTGGTTACTGCCTATGACGATGCCTCTTGTTGACTGCTATTTTGACGTTTGTGTTTTTCCCCCTTAGCAAAACTACTGAACCATCTATCATTCATTACTAAAAATAATATGGTGACGCCTTGTATTAAATTGAAAAGTACAACTTTAATACTTGTTTATTATTAATCAACAAAATTAACAATGAGAGATGCCTAATTTTTAGAAAAGTATTAAAAAAAACGTTAGCTTTCTTGAAAATGACAACAACAACGTAGAAGAAGAAGGAGTTTGGGGGGGGGGGGGGTGTTGAAGGACCCAGAGAATGCCTTTGGAGAAGATGAAGAAGATAAGGATTTTTTCTTTGGGGGGGGGGGGGAGTTATGGGTGAAGCTAGGAGTGGTTTCTAGGAGGGCTTATGAAGAAGATAAGGATTTTTTCTTTGCCGGGGGAGGGGGGAGTTATGGGTGAAGCTAGGAGTGGTTTCTAGGAGGGCTTATCAAAAAGTGGTGTATGCTGAGAGCTTCTCCAGGACATGGGTATGCGGGTAAATATTATCAATAGGATGAGTAGGTCGGGTAACAAAAATGACCGACATGGATATAGAGTATAAAAATTCCTAATTTATTTGTCCTTCGACAAGCAAATCATAAATTGAAATAAATTTACCAATGAGCCACTAATCCATTCCCTATCTCATTTTGGTAGTGCTTGTCTTTGGTTGTAGGTCTTGATGGTTTGATTTTGAGGACGAAATCCTTTCAAGAAGTAGAGGATGACGCAGGGCAAAACGAGCCTAAGCACCAACCATCAAGAGCTGGAATTGAAGGATGCAAAGGACATGAGGTCAAGAGCATAGGAGGAGAGTTCGGGAGCGAATTGAAGAAGTATCAAAAGAATTCTAGGCCAGGGCAGGCGCTCCGCCCACTTCCCTAGGCACTCCGCCCCATCTGCTCCGCTCAAGAAGAGGTGCTCAGCCTAAGTTGGCTACTGCCTAACTTAGCCAGGCGCTCCGCCCAAGCACTAGGCGCTCTGCCTACCCCATATACAAGCTAAGACAAAATTCCTTCTTTTAGTTAGTGCTATTTACTAGTTTTACCCTACGTGGTCTCTATTATTTTACCCAACTTGTGGGGTTATTTAGTCTTTAATTAGAAGTGTAGAACATCAATAAATACACCCTTAGGCTTTACATTTCATAAGTTAATCTAGATTGAAGAATAGACATAGAAAGAGAGGCAAGGCCTTCTTGAACAAGCTTGAAGCTTCATGTATCTCTTTGCTTGGAACTCTGTGGATTTCATCCTAGTATGAATTCTTGTTAGGTTCGAGTTTCCTTTCCTCTCTCGGATATTCATTCATGATTTGAATCATTTATCCATTTTGTCATCTATTTCTGTTCTTCCTTATCATAGATTTCTTGTTATCGTGTGATTTCTATCGTTATCTTAGCTTCCGCTACTTTTATTGCTTCCGCTCGTTTTTGCCCCGTATCAATAAACAAGAGAGATATAAGAGAAGCCAAAAGAGAGGTGATTGGCGACGAGGTTTCCATACATACCTCGGCGACTTTTTGCCATTATCAACGCCAGTGCCTCTACTTCGAGTTTTCCGGTGAAGATCAGGGGCAGATCTGCCCCGTAAGCTGTGGTTACGGGAACCCATACTCCCTTTACGAAATTAGGTATGTTAGGTACATATTTTATAAAATATGTTTAGTATGATGTTTGGAAACCCATACTAAAATAGTTTACATGGTTCGCTTGGTCAAGCGGTGGTTCACTTACACATAAGAATATGAATTAATCCTCACTAAAATATTTTTTAATATTTTTTCCTTAAAATTCAATCATATAAAATAATAATTAACCTATATAAGCATAAATTTTTCGACGAAGGTTGTTCGTCTATCACTTTTAGGACGCGGTAACTCCCTTTTAACAATGATGAACCAATACACTCCAAATCCTATATCTGCCTCTGGTGAAGATCTTAGCGACAATGGCTATTTTGCCACTACTCCTCCCCTACCCTGATCTCCCTTCTCTCTGTTTTCACCATGTACATGTGTATGTATTTGATATGTTTATATGAAGGATCATGATGTTTTGTTTTCTGCTTCTATATAAAGGATTTTGAAAGAGCCGTTAGATCATCCCCAAGAAAAGGGAGATGATTTCGATCAAAATTTTGCATCAAGCCATTGGGAATTTTGGGGAGTAATTGGGGGGGGGGGGGGGAGATATGGCAGATTCTTTGGGATTTTTCTATGTTGGGAGTCATTAGGGGAGATTAGGGGATTTGATTAGAGATATGTGGATGGACATGAGGTGTTATCTACTTTTGTCAACGCTAGGAGTGTGTTGGAAGGGAAATCATTTTGGGGATTTATTTTTAAAAAAATAGGAGAAAAAGGAAAAATGTATGGTGCCATTAACCCCCAACAAAATAAGTGTATCTGGACAAACTCTTGTTCGGGTTCAAAAATGATTTTTTAAAAAAATACTCGAAAGGTAGACTTGTAAATATGTCAAAATTATTAAATAAAAATGGTTGGTATGTGATACGAGGCTAGATATTGCAATAATTTCTATACTTTCGCTTCGTGTTCATGCTTCGACTTGTGATATTAGTTGGTAGTTTGAGCGGAATTGTTCTTATTTGGTGTGTTTCACGTTGTAGGAATTATGTTGATGATATGAAGCATTTGTGGAGCAAAGTTTAGTGAAAACAAGGTTTTTGATGTTTGAGTAGAAGCCCGAGAGTCGAGCGAACCAAGGCGTGGATGAAAAACAAAGAAAAATTGAAGTCCCAGGAAAAGTGGCTTACGACAACGCACTGTGCAATGCATTATGCGCCGCCGTAGGCCAATTTCTGCAAAAGTGAAAAAAAGGCACTCTCAGTAAATCGACCCTACGGCACCGCACTGCGCAATGCGCTGTGCGGCGCCGTAGGCTTAAATTCCTGACGTTTCAAATCCGACTTTATTTTGGATTCCCGAATTGTGTGGGTCTATGGGGACGGTATAAAAGCCCTAAAACACATCCCAAAACATAACTTTTGACCTATTTCATATCCAAAGGAGGCAAGGAAGAGATGAGATCAAGATTCAAGGCTCTACTTCATCCATCTATCCATATTCTTGTGGTTTTGTATGCTTTTAGTTATTTCTTGTCTTAGAACATGACTAGGAGTGGCTAAATCACCCATTCTAGGGTTGATTGACCCACTCCATATACTTGTGTGTTGATAATTGTTGTGTTGTTAATGTACCTTGTTAATTCTTTTTATCAATGTTGTTCACGAATTGTTTGCTATTTATTGGTAGGATCCCCAATTAATTGTCCCATTTATTCTTTTGATTACTAGGAATAGATTCATGAGTTAGGGTTAAACACATAGCAGTATTTCAACCTAAAACAAAAGCACTGCTTAGGTTGTCAAAACATTGAATTAGAAATATTGATCCTTACTGTGAACCATAAGTGTAGTCCTCCCTATCTTCATTATTTAATTGGAATAGTTAACCAATGAAAGTTATGATTATTTAACGGAAGTGGGTAGTTGTAAACATGGAGCACTTGTTCAATAAGAAGAGTTTAGAGAAAATCGATAGCACAATATTTTAGCACAAGTTAGGAGTTGGGGAAATCAATCCTAGGTTTTCCATCTCTTGAATCAAATCTATCTTTCTACACTTGTTATTTACTTTCTTGTTTAGTAGTTTTAGTATAAAATCAAACCAAAGATATAAACTTGAAGTTGGTTGAGTAGATAATTTAGCTAGATTAACTGCTAGGAGTCGTGTTCTCTGTGGGATTCGACCTCGGGACTTTAAGTACCGAGCTATATTTGCCGCGACCGCTTAGTCCCTTTTATAGGCGTAGTTGGGCGTGATCAGTATGTCATGAATAAATTCGGACCAGATGTTATAATTAGACTAATATTTAACTCAAAGGTTCGAAACAAATAATTAAAATATTATATAAATGAAATGTACATATAGGAATAACCGGGATCAGATAAAATTGGTTAAGTACAAATAATCACAGATAATTATTAGATAATATTTTAGCAATAATTTGCATAAAGAACCATAGATTGACAAGCGTTTAACATATAGCCTAAATGATGTAATATATATATATATATATATATATATATATATATATATATATATAGGGAATAACGTAAATAAAGGCATGCTTTCTAATGCAAATTTTGTTCAAACAGTTAAATTGCACGTTTAAGTTAAATATGATCAATTATCGAAAAAAGAGGGACAAAATTGGTTGTCAACAACTGCCCCTCTTTACCTGGGGATGATGAAAGAAATCTTTGGGCTAAGATGGTTGAAGAGTAGCCAATATTGTCATGATGGACGGACAATAATGTTGGAAAGGAAAAATAAGAGTCTTGGGGTGTTTAGGCCGAACCTCGGACTATGAGTTGCCTACATATCTCGAGTTTCATGAGAATCAGGTTGTGTGTAGTTCTAGAATGGCATGTTGGATGTATATAACACACGGTTTAGGTGTCAGGAGTAAACTTGTCCTAGTATGCAAAGTTAGATTTGGGTATGCTTTGAAAGTTGGCAAGATAGATTATTTGTGAATATAACAGAGGCATTGTCGAAGACTAGATAACATCGATAGATCGAGTGTGAAAAATAGGCTTGTAATCATCTTAATTATGAAGACGTGGTGCACAGTACATCCATAAAGAGGGGTTTACGTGGACATAATTTCCCCTTCTTGTCAATAAACGAGTTATCATGTTTTCCAATATCGAACCTTAGAATTGTCTTGACTGAGCTGGGGATATTTGAGAAGTAAGCACGATTCAAATAGATAGGCACGATTAGACAAGGTAAGCATTAATAAGAGGGAATACAAGCTGACATCCCAATCCAAAATGAAAGATTGGGCAGATTACTTGTGCGAGTACGGGAATTTGGATTTGAGCGCTTTGGAATTGGCAAAATAGATGGTTTGTGGGTATAGCAACGTGATTGTCCAAAAGACTAAGCTTCTTGACTGGAGTTCCAGAACGGTGCATAATATGTATTTGAGGTTTTGTGATCGCACAATTCTCGTGTAGGGGAGTGATTTTCAAAGGCTAGTGTGGGAGATCAAGCAGTGGATCGAGGGATTGTCGAGAAATTGAAGAGTGTCCTGCAATAAAAGTAAGATAAGTGCAAACAAATATAAAGATAACATAAACTTCCCTGTTCAGCTGATCTCCCCTTTGTCAAGTAGTTGTCTTATCTATTTTCAGGTGCTTTAAGTGCTAGGATATAAGTGCCTTACCTCAGGAGATATTTTTCTGCTCGTCTTGAGCTATTAGTGCCTCCCATCAGGAGATATTTTTCTGCTCGTTAGGAGCTATTAGTGCTTTCGTCAGGAGATATTTGTCTCCTCGTAAGGAGCTATTGGTGCCTCTCGTCAAAAGATATTTGTCTGTTGCGTCGAGCTGTATACCCTGCATAAAACGAGTAAAGTCACATGATAAAAGTAGAATGATGTTACCATGCTTGTAATGTTGCCCCAGATGTTGTCGTGTTTGTAGTTAATATTCTGTGTCTCTGCTCAAAGAAAGATTTGCGAGTTATGGGGAGAGGGGAAAGGTTGATTTGTGCATCCTCCTTGGGACTGGTGCCTCGTTCTCTACTGTATTGTACGAGTATAATTTCCTTGTTGTTGCTTCTTGAGATTGCGAGTATCAATGTTTGATGACCTCAAAATTCTTCCCTAATATCAGCTTGTGCCCTTTTCTAAATTTTTTTGAGGGAACCTAAAAAATTTCTGCCTCTGTGTTGATTTATTTTCTTCTTGGAATTTTTGAGGAAATCCTAAAAAATTCTGCTCCAATCTGTGTGTATGATAGATCGCCCTATTGTAGTAGTGCCTGCAATATAAAACATATGTGTATGCAAAATTCTAAAGCAGATGGGCCTAATTGTCATATTCTAACCCTGACAAGGTTAATCGTGATATTTTAAGCTTGACGAGGCTGATCGTCATATTTTAAGCCTGACGAAGCTAGTTGTCATATTATAAGCCTAGCCCTCATATTTTAGCTCAGTGAGGCTAATCATCATATTTTGAGTCTGACAAGGCTAGTCGTCATATTCTAAGCCTGCCGAGGCTAGTCGTCATATTCTAGGCATGTCGAAGCTAGTCGTCATATTCTAAGACTGACGAAGCTGGTCGTCATATTCTAAGCCTGACGAGACTGGTCGTCATATTCTAAGCCTGACGAGGCGAAAGTTCCATCATATCCGTTGTGATTGCTTGTGAGTCTTGTGTTTTAGCTGAAAGATCTGCTCTCACAAAAAGATACATTAGTTGAAACAGAGTGGTTGTATTGCATTGAACACCAAAGTATTGGCTTGAATCTGCATTTTTCTTTTGGTGTAATGATTAGGTATCTCGGTGACTCTGATTATGTGGTTACTTGCTTTTTCAAACTGAGGTCTGGTAGTTGGATTTGATGGATTGGGAAGTTGTCCAAAATTATTCTTTTTTTTTTATTATGATGGGTTGTTTTCCTGTTTCATGCTTTTCTCTTCAGATGTCTCGGGCCTATCTTTGATAAATTACTCGGTGTAGAGATATCATCCACGACTTCACAGTTGCAGCTTTTATTTGCCAGTTTTGTTGTATCATCGTCTTATCTCATTCTAGCAGATTATGAATTGTGTGCTTCGGTGCTGGGTATTCATGCAGTATCATGTCCTGGAGTGTTTGGGCGATAGGTTCAAATCATTGTTGGATCAAAATCTTGAATGGGTATCTAGGGAGCCATTTATTTTTCGGTTTCAATATCCATTGATTCAGCTAGATGAGTATAGGTTAGAGGTTTTGTCCTTTTTGTCAGTCACTGATCGTGTTGGGCCTGATAAGATTTTGTTATAAGTCTTGATAAAGCGGAGGTCATTTATTGTGTAAGTTGGGCACAGTGTGAAACTGTGAATTTTGCTGGTTCTAGTTGTGTAGTGGTTGGTGCTCGGTCATGATACCTAATGTGTTGTTCTCTCTAACTATTTCCTAAAAAATCTAGAGCTTTCCAGATACATTTGGTTTGATTTCCTTGGCTATGTCTCTTGTGCAGGTATACTGCTTGTCCGTATAACAACTTGTACAATAGTGGACTTGGGATTTCTTGAATTGTCTGAGATATCTTGTTGTGTCATTTTTACCTCGGTGCCTTTTTTCAACTTGGCTTGTGAGTTCACCTTATTCTTAATGCAGATTCTTTGCTAATTTTGATATTCAAATGCTAGGGAACATTAAACAAAATACACCAAATAGAGTCAGCATATTGTAAAGAAATATAACATGTAAAAGACAAATATGTAGCTAGGAGAATGTCTAGATCTCGGATGATAGATTAACGCTCAGATTGGAGACTATCACAAATTACATGGAGATTACAAAAGATTGCTTGAGTGCTTTATGTAGCAGTCGAAGCAAGGATTTTGATTAAGTCGTCGGTGCTCTCTTATCTAAGATATTAGTGGAGTAAATGTCAAGGATAATTGATGAGGGTATTATGATAAACTATGTTAGATTAAAGAATAGGTTGATTTTTTGTATGAACAAAAGAGAGGCCGACCTTTGTCGAAGACCAAGGCCTTGAGTGCAGTTGCCATTTTCTTTGAAAATTTGTTTGTCATGAAGCATGTGTGTCTTTGAAAGAGATACTCAATGTTTTTTCCATACTTGCTAACCAACTGCTGCAATTCAATCTACAGACCAACTTTCCTTGTTGGGTAAGATTTTGTTGTGAAGGGACCGAACTCGGTGTGGGTTGCCTACGTTAAATTGTTGCTTTAGTCAAGAAAATTTTAGAGTTTGGTCATATTTTACTTTTCCTTTTAGTGTAGTTGTTGTCATGAGAATTCATATCACTCGAATAAAGCTTTCGACCAAAATCGCTCCAAGAAGTCTATTTGCCACTGTCTTTCTCTATGTACCAATTCAATGCTAGCCTTGTACGCTTCTTAACACACAATTTCACCTCGAGTTCATCGTCTTGCCCCACACTTGCTAGTTTGTAGGGATATGTTTCCAATACTCACGGGGGTTTCTGGTTCCATCATATAAGGGAATCTTTGTCACTGCATCTTTGCATTTTCTTTTCCAAGTTGAATCAACACACTAATTTTTGTTGTTGTGCATAAACCTTTGTACCATCAAGCGAGTCCCCCTTGTTTCTCACTTCCTTATTGCATTCTGATAATCCTTTGAGTGCTTTTTTGACCATGAATAAGTGCAAGTTTGAAAATGCCTTGGATCAGATTCAATATACTACACTGTGGACTTGAGAAACAAAATGATCCTCAGACCTTGGTGTCAAAGGTCTTATGGTAAGTCAGGTGTGCCTTTGAATTTGACCAACATATCTTTTGCCCTGTCAATATCCAGATCCACGTGTATAGTGCTTGCTTAAATCACCGACAATTGTACTTTTTCAAACCATATCTTCTACCTTGGTATTCAACTTGAACCAATCTTTTAATAATAGGTTTTGGAAATGGTAACGTATAGGGAACAATCAGTATTTGGGCATAAAATTGTGGAGAGGAGGTGCCTTGGTATGATATTGGACTTAGGAAGTGTATTCACTTAAGTAGGAAGAGACATAGAGTAGCAGAAAAATTCACGAAATGCACACATAGTAAATAAAAATTCATCCTATAATACAAGGGACCGCTTCATGCACGATTATTTGAGAAGCGCTTTGTGCCACATGTATCAATTCGTTTGCTAACAAAATGCGGAGCCTTAAAAGAGAAAGAGAATATTGCATTTATTGAAACATTGATTTTTATTGCATTAGCTGATATTGAAGCAATGCAAAGGAATGAAAAACATAATATTGCTAAGAAATTAGATCATGGCCAGATGAACATCTCTTATGCTGATCCATCCCAAGAAGATTCATCTTCTTCTTTGGAGGAGGATTCTTCCTTAGACGAACTTGCCTCTGATGAGTCTTTCTAAAAGATGATATTGTTTGCATCAGTTAAGAGCCCTGATATGTCGAATATGATATTTTTCAACATTTTTAAAGCCTTCTTTCCTTTCTCCTCTATTACTTTGTCAGCCACATAGTTCATTCCTTCGCTAGCCCATACACCTATAGACTCTATGCGTTTTGTCAGCAGTTCTGCCTTAATTAGCAATTTGTCTTTTTCTTTGTTCTTGGCTTCTACCAAACATTGATTTTCTTCTGTCTTCTCTCGTGCCTTTGCTAGTTGTTTGCGTAGCTTCTTCCACTCGGATTGTAACCTATCAGCATCTCTTTTCCTTTTTGTCATTGCCCTTGGTTGAACTGCTTTTGCCATGTCTTTCTAGAGCCAATCTGGGTAGTCTTCGTCATAGCCAGCATCAAACCTCTCTCGTCTGATAGTTTTGAATTCCATTCAGTGCCTTACTTTCCACAACTCTAATACCTTGTCTTTGAATGGTGTCACCCCTCCGAGAACATCTGCTTTGAAACTGCTAAAAATCTGTAATTTGGGATACGATCTGTTTTCTGGCTGCTTATTTGAGTGCCCTTAAAGGAGCATATGGATAAACTCCTCTAAATCCCACTAAGATGAGAAATGAGGCCCCTTCTCCTTCGGACCATGTGATCATTTTAGTGCTGGGAAAGTAGTCAAACATCCATTGTATATTTTCAGATGTCAACTAATAGAACATGCGGTGCCAGCCTTTGGCAGTTATTGGCCAGTCCCACTTCTTAGGAGCACTGTTCATGGGAGCGGCATGAGTTAAGATGTAATCTTCCCTTGGTATGGAATGGAAACCTTGTTATGTGCTATTCATATTTTGCAAGTGCTCCATCAATTAATTTTGTAAAAGCAAATTTGCAACCTTCGAAAAAGCCAGTGCCCTTCTTATATCTTTTTGAAGCTCGGTACAGTTCTGCAACAATCATAGGTACTAGAGTATATTTCTTGTCACGTTCTTTGAGTAGGGCATCGACAATTGATACCATGCAAACAGCAACCCATTCTTTGTGTTCTGGAAAGACGATAGTTCCTAAAAAGCTGGTGAAAAAAGCGAGTAACCGTCATTCTTGCCAACTTGCTTGATCAATGCTGAAATCATTGCTAAATTCTTGGAATTCTTCTATGTATCCAAATTTGTTATAGTGGGAAGTCAAGAAAATTCCTGATTACCTCACAGTGTCTGTGCATAACTCGGGCTTAAGCCCTACCATTTCGAGGAACTCCTCAGGTGTAATTTTCTTAGGTGTCAATATCTCATCACTTTCAAATGGAAGTTGATTCAATCCGCCTATTTCTTCCAGCAATGGTGTCAACTCTACACTTCCAAAGTGAAAAGCCATTTGGTCTGCATCCCAATAGTGTACTGCTGCTTCTACTATCCCTTTTATTGCAGTGTGCTCCGTTAGTGATTTTATTTTTCCCAACACCATTTTGACTTTGTCTTGTTGATCTTTGCATAGGTTTCCGCACCAATCTTTGAGCAACTGAGGGATTTCAGTAATCATGTGGAATGTTTTAGTGGCCATGATCTTTAGAAAAGATGAAGGAAGAAGAAAAAGGAGAAGCAAATGCCTAAAATTCCACTTAATCATGAGAAAATGATCCACGTGCGGCACAAGCTTTTTCAAAAATACAACATAGAATTGTGTGGGCAAAAATATGCCACCTTCTATTATGGGGATACGATTCCAGCTGGCAAGACTAGACTTATCTTACAAGTCACCGGGCGCAGAGGATACACCCCCGCTTCTGGAGCCAACGACCGTTTAGGCGGCACGGCCATAGGATGTAGGGTATACATCCCGTTGCCTAGGGTTTACAGTCTCCTAGCAAGGGTTTAGTATATACCACCGCCTTGAGATATAGGCTTCTAGCCTTATTAGTCTTTTTATTCTACCTTATTTAGGGCTGGGTATCACTACTATAAATACCCCTCATTTCATTGTATTGTACATAAGGGGATTGACCATAGAATCTGTCTACTCTCAAGGAATAAGAATTACTTTACCTTCTCTTATTTATTTCGTCTTGCTTTATCATTACTGTTTATATTATATTTACTTACTTTTCTATAGTAATTACTATATTGCTTGTGACCCCAACCATAATTAATTGTTTAACCTAGACATACAATTTTTGACATAAACAGTTTGGCGCCCACTGTGGGGCGCAGGAAATTGTAGGTATTCTACGAAGGAGAAGGCACAATCATGTATGATGAAGGTAGCAGCGTTCCAAGGAACACTACAGATGCAGTAAAAGAGTCTGCGAAGGATCCCAGTGATCCCAGCGTAGAGCCTAAAGATCCTGTTGAGCAGCCAAAACACACCTCTCTAGAGCCGATCCTTGTATCCAGTGACGTGGAAGGCAGTCAACCTCCGAAAGGTAATTCTAAATTAAGAGGCTTCCTTGTTAATCTCCTTAAAACCGTATCTGAGCGGAATTCAAGCAACATAGTTGAGGGGATATCCCAGAGGATAGGAGAAATGTTTGCTGGATCGTCTTAGAGGCTAGCATCCCTGCAAGGACCAGCGCCCATGAAAAATTCACCAGCACCCGTTCCTAACCGAAGGCTCAACATGGATACTGCCCCTGGAGGCTCGTAAAAAATTAACAACCAAGACCACAAGGGAGCTCTTGTCCTCCAGTCCCTGACAACATCGTTGTGGTAGCTTTAAGCAAGAGTTTAAATTCAAAGGGATTGTTGGCCACCAGGGAGTTGCAGTGGAGTTTAATCAAGAACCCAATGACCACATGGAGCGTGTTGCACCAAAGGTATACTGAAAAGCTTCGATTAGAGCTAGACAATTCTCATAGCCTTGAAGTCAAGCAAAGAAAGAGATCAGGGAGCCCTTCCCTAGAAGGAGAGGGGAACAAAAGAAGGGTGAATTCAAAGGCTCAGAGCAAGTCAGGAGCCGGAAGGCGGAACAACTCCCGAGCATCAGGGTCCTAAGCGAAGCGGATGGAACCCTATAGCTTCAGGGATTTTGATTTGCGAGTCAACGTATTGGACTTAGTCGCCAATAACTTTGGTAGATTAGGTCTATGGGTCCGATGGTCGCCGACTGTGAAAGGAGCCACGGGGAGGATCAAAACGTCTTATTGTGACATTCATCGCAGCGGTGGCCATGCTACGGTCAACTGTAAAGCCCTGATGTTTGAAATCGGAGCATCTGCTGAAACTAGGACACCTCAAAAGATCTGATTGAAGAAGGACCACGGTGTTCCAAAGCGCCAGGTTTTGAAAACTCGAAGACTATCAATGCAATCTTTGCAACTATGGAGCCCAACACGGCCTGGGGGGACTACGGTCCCATGGGAATTGAACAGTCCGACCTTATTTTGTTTGGAAAAAGAGGCAAAACATCAAGATGACCTCATCGTGCCTGTGGAAATATCCAACTTACGCATCCAGCAAGCCATGATCGATCCTAGGAGTAGCGTGAACATTATCCTAGGGGAGGTACTGCAGAATATCGGCTTATGCTGTCAAGTAGCCTCAAGCACCTGAAAGATAATTTGTTTCAATGGATCTCGAGAAGAGCCTGTCGCGGAATTAGCTCTACCAGTTCATATACCGGGCGTGATGAGCATAACCTCCTTCCAGTTATTGAATTGCAGTCTACCATATGACGTCATCTTGGGTCAACCATGGATACACAGTGTCAAGGGAGTACCCTCAACACTTGATCAAGTTTTCAAAAAACTGACCTCGTACAGGGTTGTTGACTTACGGGGTGCGCGGTCTTCACTTAGAGAGTATCGTCCTACCTATGGAAAGGATCTTGGTTTATGCAATGGAAAACACGCGGAAGCTAACAACGATATAAACTATGCGGAAGCGATAAAAGATAACAAGAAATCAAGATTAGGAAGGCAAGAAATTAGAAGAAAGAAACGAATTCAATTCATTCACGTTAATTGAATTCAAAAGGGAGAAGGGAAACTTGAACCTTACAATGGAATCTAACTAGATGTCGATCTCCATAGGTTCCAAGTCGAGTCATAAACGAAGCCTCGGGCTTCAACAAAGAAAGGCTCGGCCTTCTCTTAATTCTCTCTTCTCAAATTCTATTCAATGTCAAGACTAAAACTAATGAATGAAATGTCTAAGTGTGGCTTTTATAAGTTATCCACACCCCTAATGAAATGACTAAAAAGCCCTCACATGATATAAAACAATACAAGCCTCGTAGGGCCAAAATAGGAACTCCACGTCAAAATCCCGTCCAAGCAAGACAACTAGGCGCCCCGCCCAGTAGTAGTAGGCGGTCCGCCTACTTCTCCATGCTGTGGAGTGGGCGGTCCGCCCATTGAGTAGGCGGTCCGCCCCTTCCCTGGGGTCCTTGGAATGGCTCAAAATGTGTCCTCCGAGCCGCTCCTTTGGTGCCTAAGTGCTCCTCCTTCCTTGGCGCTCCAATGCATGATCTTCAAGACGTTTCCGGAGCCCTTCACTTGTGTTCCTTGTGCTCTCAAGCTTGGTTCTTGATGGTTGTCGTTTAGGCCATTTTATATTGCATCATCCTCCCCTTCTTGAAAGGATTTCGTCCTCGAAATCGAACCATCAAAACCTACAATCAAAGCAAGCACAACCAAAATTTCCTACTTCACAAGTAGGTTAGCTTAACAAGAATAAGTGCAAGTGGTGTGGAAAACACACTCTTGTGATAGAGCCAAGCATCAATACCTATCAAAAAGCTTATGTCTCCAAAGGAGACAACAAATTCTTGGCTCAACAAGAACAAGCACTCATAATCACAATAAGCAAAGAGATCAAAGTCATGCAATATGTAGCAATCAAATGTCCTATGACCCCTAAGCTTACTATCAACACACCAAGCCTTCACATCAATTTTATCACAATGTGACACATTGGCTTTGGCATCTCCAACACTCAAGGTGTGCTCAACATATGGAATGGAGTAAGTGAAGTAATTCAATTCACAACTAACATCGACTACTCCACTCCCCTTCTTAGAAGCATTCTTACACACACCGAGAGGTACCTCCTCACCTCCAAATAGTTCCCCAAGACAACCCTCGTCACTAGACAAACTCCCAAGGGAGGTCTCAAACAAAGGGTTATCCATAGAGTTAGGCATTCCAACCCATGGAGGTCCAAACTCACACTCTTCTCTAGTTTGATACAATTCACCATTTTCATTGAAGTTGCCCTCATACAAAGGATTAGTATAGGCACACTTCTCGAATTCATAAGCAAACAAAGGTGAAGTTCTCAAACTAGAGATATCAACATCCACACTTGAAGAGTCATCGAACACAAGTCGATCTATCTCATTCTCAAGAGACTCCTCAAGGTTACAACCTTCCTCACTACGACACAAGATACCACCACTAGCAAATAAGCAATCAAAGGGAAGAATAGGATAATCATGCAATTCATCTTCTCCTTTATCAAACATGGGTGGGGTGTCATAACAAGGTTCACAAGCAAGGTCAACTTCAACATTTTCACTAAAGAGAGGTTCAATGAAAACCGAGCTCACGACATGATGTGGCTTTTCAATCCTCTCAACTAGTGGTTCATTTTCACACACAAGTTGACCCAAAGGCTCTATACTAGTTGCAAACACATTGTAATCATGCAAATCATCAACTAGCCTAGAGTTCTCACTAGCAATATCACAAGACAAGGAAGTAGCATGATCAAGGAAGGAAGAACTAACATATACCTTCGAGGCGTCATGAATGTCTCCACCTTGTAGCTCACATTCAACATCTCCTTCACCTTGTCTTTCCATCTCGGAACATGGTTGAGGCTCCATCGGTTTGCCTCCAAGAATCCCTACACAAGAATTCAAACACATAGAAGAAAAAGATAAAGGGTTAAGGTTAGAATAAGGGGTGTCCTCACTCTCAATTTTTCTTTTTCCCTCTTTCTTTTCCCTCATTTTTTTTCAAGGTTAGGTGTAGATTCGGGTGGCGACAACTCACTCACATCACTCAACACAACCTCTCCTTTTTCCACTCGAGAGTTGTCACCGGTCGCTCCCTTACTCCTCTCTATCTTTTGTCTCTCAAATTCGGGCGAGTTGGGACGAGGCCCGAGAATGCCCATAGCCGGAGTAGGTGGGCTCTTTACATCAACCCGGAATCTAGGACTTGGAGACTCATCACTTGAGGTCTCCTTCTTCTTTGTTGGTGAACCACTTGATTTTGCAACTTGTGGTTGGTTCACCTTGTTGATTTTTATCAACCCTTCACTTGAACTAGTCCCACCACTTCTTGTCATTGTAGGACTTCTTGTTTGCACATTGTTGCCCATGGAATGAAGTTCCCGATCCTTGCTCCTTTGCCTAGTCAAAGAAGGGGTACTAGTAGGCACTCGGCTCTTCGCCCGGTAAGGCACAAAGTCATAGACTCTTTGCCCCACGCCCACAAGATATGCACCCTTCACCACACTATATTGCACCCTCTTCCCCTCCAACCACCGGTCACCTATCCACACATCAGTATGACGCATGGGATACACATCACACCACACATAGCATTTATAATTCCTATGAGATATGAGTACCCGAGCCTCCTTAGAAACCCACACTCCATCATACTCATAAGGATGTTCTAGCTTGTGGCATGGTATCCTAAGCCTATCAACCAAAGAGGTGCTAATACAATTGGCATCGGTACCACCAATCTTGAGCAAGTATCCTCCAATACCATCTACCTCAACAACGAACCTACATCTACCCAAGTCTTGCACATTGGCACCCAAATGAGAATTTGGACGCCCACAAGTGTCAACACCAACAACTTGGGTCTTCCTTATCCCTCCACTACTAGCAAGATTGCTAGTGTAACTTCCACTTCCCGTCACTCTCCCAACATTAGAGATGTTGTTGGAAGTCGAGGAAGGATCCTTGCCATGGAACCCATAAGTGCCTCTCGCCTTGGTTCCATAGCCCATAGTACTACTCCTACTACAACCATCCACGCCCCTCACGGCATACAACCCCCTTGTAGCAAAAGCAACACCATCTCCCGAACCAACCTCCACATGGGAATTAGAAGCATTAGGTCGCTTAGCGAACCTAGAAGATGCAAGCTTCTTCTTTCCCACGGAACAACCACCACCACCTCCCATACTAATGGAAGGTCCTCTACTACTCCCTTGTACACCACAAGCAACACTAAGAGAAGATGCATATGAACAATTTCTATACTCAACATCATCATCAACTCTATCTATGTCACTATCATGCTCAAATTCTTCACAAGAAGAGTAAGTAGGATCATCATACCTTGAAGCGTCACTATCCTCGGGTTCTTGACTAGAAGCATAAGTATCTTCACATTCTTCGTCACAAGCTTCATAGTCTTCACCACTCTCACGATCATCATAGTGAACCGCTTCATCCTCATAGGAGCCATGGTTTCCATCATCATAGTAATGGCCATCATCACCCTCATAGGAACCATAGTCTCCATCATCACCGTACGAGTCATAGCAACTCGCATCATCGCCACATGAGCCATAGTCCCCACAATCATCATCCGACATTGTTGTAATCACCAAGAACAAAACCTCCCGAAAGTCACTCCCTCACGTGTATCACTCAATATATGTACACTCAAGAGCGAGGCCTTATCAACTTGGGAACTAAGGTAATCACAACTAGCATGTCCAAGTTAAAGTTCGGAATGGAGTTAATGAGATTCTATGGACGGACGGTTATTTAATGCCAAAGGAGTTCTACGACTCTTCTTTGAATTCTAATCTCCTCTACGCACGAAGGTCCTAATACGCTAAAGAGTTAGTGTTAATAAAGTAGGCCAATTACCCTAGAAACACTAACCAAGAGGTACGGAAGCAAACGGAACACAAAAACACACGAAACGGAACCAAACGGAGTCAACCCAGGAGTGGGCGCCCCGCCTCTGCAAAAGGGCGGTCCGCCCAGTGCAGAATCCAGAGAGCAGCCAAAAAGTGGGCGGTCCGCCTCCTAGAGTGGGCGGTCCGCCTACTGCTCAGCTTCAGCAGTTTTGCAAAACGCGATTTGGTCCGTTTTGCACTCAAAATCCAACGTTTTCGACTTGTTTTCGATTCTAATGATACCCAAAGGTGTATATGATGTTTCTAAACATTCCCCAATAGGTTTTAACCCCAATCAAACAACAACAAATCAATTTTGATTCTTGAGCAAGTTCTAGGGTTCTTTGAAAATTTTGGGGATTTGATTTCTTCAAATTTTGAAATACACCACCAAATGTTGTAATTTTGGTACCAAAAGAATGGGAATACGATAAGGAACAAACCCCAATGATTTTTAATGAATGGGTGTTCCAATCCAACAAGTTCCACCAAATTTTGTTCAATTTTCAAGTTTTTCAATTTTTTTGTTTTTCTTCAAATTTCAAGAACAAGAACAACAAACACAAAGATAAAGAGTCACGATCGAGGGTTTGTAAGAACAAAACCTATCCGTGCTCTGATACCAACTGATGCAATGGAAAACACGCGGAAGTTAACAACGATATAAACTATGCGGAAGCGATAAAAGATAACAAGAAATCAAGATTAGGAAGGCAAGAAATTAGAAGAAAGAAACGAATTCAATTCATTCACGTTAATTGAATTCAAAAGGGAGAAGGGAAACTTGAACCTTACAATGGAATCTAACTAGATGTCGATCTCCATAGGTTCCAAGTCGAGTCATAAACGAAGCCTCGGGCTTCAACAAAGAAAGGCTCGGCCTTCTCTTAATTCTCTCTTCTCAAATTCTATTCAATGTCAAGACTAAAACTAATGAATGAAATGTCTAAGTGTGGCTTTTATAAGTTATCCACACCCCTAATGAAATGACTAAAAAGCCCTCACATGATATAAAAACAATACAAGCCTCGTAGGGCCAAAATAGGAACTCCACGTCAAAATCCCGTCCAAGCAAGACAACTAGGCGCCCCGCCCAGTAGTAGTAGGCGGTCCGCCTACTTCTCCATGCTGTGGAGTGGGCGGTCTGCCCATTGAGTAGGCGGTCCGCCCCTTCCCTGGGGTCCTTGGAATGGCTCAAAATGTGTCCTTCGAGCCGCTCCTTTGGTACCTAAGTGCTCCTCCTTCCTTGGCGCTCCAATGCATGATCTTCAAGACGTTTCCGGAGCCCTTCACTTGTGTTCCTTGTGCTCTCAAGCTTGGTTCTTGATGGTTGTCGTTTAGGCCATTTTATATTGCATCATTGGTGTACGGCCAGTAGCCAAAATAAATATGGCCGAAGAGGTACCCATCGAGTTTGAGGCCATGGAACGATAAGTCAGAGAAGAGATCAGCGAACTACGAGATCGGCTGGCGATGAAGGATCAGCTAGTCTGCAAGGCCACAAAACTGGTATGTCAGCTCTCTTAGGTGCTGCGGAGACAAGGGGGCCCCTATGGCTGATATAAAGTTACCTAGCCATAGCCTAAAAAAATGTGCAGCTCCTACAGCTTCCGGTGATAACTTAGCCAAAGGCAGGTGAGCGTCTATTATTGTATATCTCGATCTCAGAAGTAGCATGGAATGTAGTCCTTGTGCGAGAAGAGAATGGGAAGCAATTTCCTGTGAAGTACACCAGCAAAAGACCTTCGCACGAAGACAGGTTTTTGCCTTTACTATTTCAGTTTATTGTGGCCGTGACCATGGCGGCCCAGGAACTGAGTTCACATTTTCTTAACTATACGGTCAACATGGTCTCCTCCACACTGGTACGGACTGTATTGTCTAAACCCGGACTCTCAGAGGAGATGGCAGAATGGGCTAAGACACTGGGAGAGTATGACATTATCTACCAACCCAGGACGGCTATAAAGTCGCAGGAGCTGGAAAGATTTACCTCAGACTTTGTGGAGAAGCTAAACCAAAAGGCGGAGGATTCAATTAGAAACAAAGAAACGATCAAGCTCGGATGTTGGGAGGTTGACATTGACATATATTTCAAAAGGTAAGAAGCTGACCTCGATCTGTAGGTCAGGACACCCACTGGGATGGTATTTTGCAAGACCGCCAGAGCTCAAAATAACGAATCAGAGTATGAAGCCATAATTCAAGCTCTTGACTTAGCCTACATACTAGGGGCAGGAAGGTCACCTTCTTCAGTATCTCCCAAGTGATCTTTGATCATGCCATGGAATTTTTTACCACGGAAGGCATCTGCACGATGGATCGACAGCAGAGAATGAATGCACTCTTGAAAATTTTCAGGCATGGGAGTTTGCCTATTGAGAAGGAAGCTCGAGCAAAGGCGAAGCGTCTGAGGATCCATACAACCAGCTGATAGTGGTTGAGCTAACCCCGGTGGACCTGATGAACCTTGAAGTTCCAGACACAGGATCCATCACAGAACAGTGTCACGCGCTGATCAACTACCTAATCAAAGGAATCCTCCCTGAAGACAAAGCAGAAAGCAGACATTTACGGAAGCAAGCCGTTTATTATTGTCTAATTGGCATGGAGTTGTACCCTTGGGTTGTCAGCGGCCCCGAGGTAACATCTCTAGGCTTAGCACCCTCGAGTAGGGAAGCCCAAGCACGTGCCCCCGAACCTTCCGAGGGTCGAGCATAACGTATCTTAAAAGCATTTTTTTTATGTTTTAAGTTCTGTTTAACTTAGATCGCAATATTTTCATGCTCATCAATCATGTTACGGGTTTTTCACCCACAGCATCTCAGGCCTAGCGCCCCTTTACCAATAAAACTACTATTTTTTACTTCGTCTGTTTTATTTATTTATTCAGATCCATCTACGATCCAACTATTTATAGCTCCGGCCAGACGTAAGTTGACGTAATACAGTCACTTTTCGCTAAAAAAAGTAGGGTAAACTACTCGCTTAGAGCTAGACCACGTCTAGCTCATCCACCATGCATTATTCGTGAGTTGAACTCGGTAATTCAACAACTGCACATACACGCTGATGGGAACGCCTGTTCACGTAGTGTCAGAAAGTCTTAAATGCTCGACTAACTAAGCAGAGACGTTCGAAGTCGGACGCAAAAGTGCCTGTTATCACACGGGCTAAAGTCGTCCCGTTGTGGGCACAAACAACCATCTCCTACAGATACAACTTAGCCGCCAAACATTGGTACACAACAGACGTAATTGCCCAAAGTAGGACGACTGAAAGCCATCTAATCCTTAGATGCACATACATACTGCTTGACTATATATTACAAAACATGTAATTACACAAGTACGTGTAAAATTATTGATGAATGACCGTTTCATTAATAACAAACAGCCCATAGGCTCATAATATACATTTAGTTCTTCCTGAGTACAACATTTCTTCATAACAAATTGTTGAAAAAAAAAGAAAGGGAAAACTAAAAATAATGGGCTCCACAGGATTAACATGGCTGAAAATCCTTCATCTGGATTGTAGCTATAGGCCGTAAACAGTTTGGAGTTCTTCTTTTCTTCTAGCAGCCCGAGATATGTAAGCCTGTGCGTTCCTTCAAGGCACACGGCCGTTGGTGCAACTAAAGCCCTTCTGCTTGATCAAAGTAAGGGACCTTGGAAGCGTTTGAGTACAGGCCTGACCTTCCCCCATCTTGTCTGTTGAACTTAAACAGAAAGTCGAAGACTAGCACCAAAGCTTGACTATCCGAGTCAACCCCAACTGATCAAACCAAAGTGTACGGCCCCGCTGATCTTCAAGCGCAAACAGAAGTTAGCCAAGAGCGGAAATGCATAAGATGGGAATCTGCCATGAGGGAACCTCTTCCCTCGGATTTTCCACAGGCAGCAGCCGAAGAAGTGTCATGATAGTGGTTCAACTGAAGCAGATAACCAAGGTGAAAGCCATGAATCATGTTGGGATCCCAAGATTGGTGACACCTTAGCCACCCATCGGTGTGAAGCTAAATCCTCTCACATGCCAAAAAATGGATCCGAGCAGTGGATCACCAGCCTGGTACCATTGAAGGAGTGGCCTGGACACGCGAAGTATTCTAGCAGAGAAGCCCCATGACAGATGACAGGGTTAAGCCTCCTAACCCCGCATGACAAGAGGAATATCATAGCAACCATGATAAGATCCAAACCGCCTTAAGACCCTTCACTCGGAGCCAAGTCAAGTTGATCCAAGACGTCCATCTTTACTTGATATGGAAGGGTATGGAAGAAGGCTCCGAGAGCGACTTGAAGACTGTACTTTGGTGTGCCATGGATGGAGGACCCTCTAGTACACTTGGCGAGGCATCGGGAGCACATTTGGAGGCAATGGACAAGCCCACGGAACCAGGCGGACCGCCTTGTCTAGCAGGCGGCCGCCTACTTTGAAACAGGTCTCTGGATTTTGACCAGGCGGCCCGCCTCTGCAAACCAGGCGGACCGCCTACTGCTGCAGTGTGAAGAGAACAGGCGGGGCGCCTACTACATGTAGGCTGGGCGCCTACTTGCTGAGCCAATGCGGGATTTGTTAGTTTTTTGACTATGTTTTGGACAAGTTTAGCCCTACGTGGCCTTTATAGTTTAAACCCACTTTAGGGGTATTTTTGAGCTTTCATTACAATTGGGTGAAGTCTATAAATACTTCACAAACCTCTTTCAAACAATTACCTTACACTTTGATTAAAACATTGAATGAGAATTGAGTTCATCTCTTTGGAAGAAACCTTTGTCTTTTGGTTGCTTGAATTCACTAGTGTAACCTAGTTGAGTCTTGAACCGCTAACCCGACCATTCGACTTGCGAGTCCGGTGTTGTCTCGAGGGTCGTTGCATAGTGTAGGTCCTCCTTGACGCCGATTCGAGGGTATCTCGGGACAAGTTCCCCGTGGTTACTTCGAAGGGAGTTCGAGAAGTGTCTCGCTCTTCTATCTTTTTGTTCCGCGTATTTGATTCCTATCATCTTGGTATCAGAGCAAGGCTCGGGTATCGTTTCTACGAACCCCCGACCCTTGAATCTTCGTGCCTAGGTTAGTTTCGTTTTTAGGTTCTTGTTTATTGTTTTTGAAAAGAAGAAAACTACAAAAAAAATTGAAAAGAAGAAAAAAAAAAACACCAAAAAAAAAAAAAAAAATTTAATCATAGGTTCTTGGATTGTTGCAGTCGTTATTGAATTGTTATTGGGGTTTGTTCTTTATTGGAAACCCGTTCTTTTGGTACCCTATACGTTTGATTTGGAGTTGAAACACGAGAATTGGAAATTTTGAATCCCTTGGAAATTGAAAAGATTGAAACCCTAGCTATGAACATGGTAGATTGATGAACTTTGATTGGGGTTGATTAAAATTGATTGGGGTTCGTTCTTTGTGGTTGAAACAACATTGGGGTACCTTTGAATTACTCAAACAACGTTGGAATCGTTGGATTTTTGGGTGCAAAACCAAGGACTTCGTGTTGAATCTGTGCTGAAGCTTGCAGTAGGCGGGGCGCCTAGTAGACCAGGCGGACCGCCTGATTTCTGTCAACTCTCTGGATTTGGAGTAGGCGGACCGCCCACTTGCAGAGGCGGACCGCCCACTCCCCACTGAAGCTTCCAGGCGGACCACCTACTTGAAAAGGGTGGGGCGCCTACTTTGGGTGGTATTGGTGTCGGGTAGAATTCTTCTAGGATCGCTTGTTTGTTTGATTGCATCGCATCTAGTTAGCACTACGTCGAGTAATCTTGCCTACTTGAATTGTGCTAACCCTTCTAAGCTATTAGGAAACTCAAGCCTAGACCGGAGATTAGAACTCAAAGAAGACTCGTAGTCTCTTTTGACTCAAGTCCGCACTTAAAGAGCTATCGTTCCGATAGAGTCCTATTAACTCCACTCACCCCGGAGCTCATTGGGCTTTTTGAGTTGAGTGATCTAGTTGAGGTTTACTATTCAACTTAGTGAAGCTTTTGGGTTCAAGCAAGAGTGAAAAATCCACCACCCACTAAACGAGTGATCCGAGTGAAAACTTGTGAGGGAGTGTGTAAGGTTGTTTTTGCTAACGTTTGTTGCTTGTACAGGTACAATGTCTACCGAAGGACAAGATTTCATAAAGGAGGCCTTGGCTAACCTTCTTGCCAAGGTGGACCTCATTAGCCAAAGAGTTGAGTCTCTTGAAAAGGGTGCCTCAAGTACCCTAGTTGAGCAAGAGACTTCCAATGCTCAATCGGAGAAAGGGACCCCGAGTGTCCACGCTGAGAAAGGGACCCCGAGTGTCCAAGTTGAAGTCTCGAGTAATCCAAACTTTACCCCGGAGCAGATGAGCCTTGTCATTGATATGTTCAGTCAACAACGGGTAAGGGAGGAACGAGAGAGAGTTGATCCAATGTTGGGCAATCCCCAACGAACGGGCATTCCCCGTATCTTAGACAACCCTCCAAGAAACATTCCACTACCACAACCCATCCGAAATGTGCAACCTCTTGGGCAAGTTGATGAAGCTCAAGAAGGGGAGGAAACTAATGAAGGAGATGACATGTATGGGTTTGATGATCACTTTCAACCGAGGAGAGGTATGAATTGGGGTCGGAATGTAGATAGAGGTAGGGGCCGAGGTCGAGGGCACCCTATGGGGTATGTTGGGGGGGATGCTAGGAGAGATTATGGAGGTTATGGTGGTTATGGGGATCACTATGGGGGCCAACCGGAGCCTTTCCAAGGGGGTCGTGATAACAACAACAACCTCAATAGTGTGAAGCTCACTATTCCTTCTTTCAAAGGAAGTAGTGACCCGGTGGAGTACAAAAATTGGAAGCTGGCCATGGAACGAATATTTGAAACTAATGACATGCCCGAGGTGAAGAAAACCAAGTATGCAATATCTTCCTTCGAGTCTTTTGCTTCTACTTGGTGGGAGTCGGTAAAGAGGAATAGGAGGAGGACGGGAATGGCTATCAACCTTACTTGGGAAGAGTTGATTCGGGTGATGGATGAGAAATACTTGACTAATCAATACCGGGTGGAGCAACAAAAGCGTCTCTATGAGTTGAAACAAGGTACCAATTCGATTGGGGAATACTTCAATGAATTTGAGCAAATCCGAATGAACCTTGACATAGATGATGAAGACCATGAGTTGGCCATGATCCGTTTCAAAGGGGGCTTGAACCGAGACATAGCATCACAATTGAAGTTCCACAAATATGATGATCTCTACAAGTTATGTGATGATGCGGTTGAAGCCGAGAAATGGGTCAAAGAGGAGAAATCCTTCCGCTACAAGAGTAGCACTACTACTCCAACAAGCAATACAAAGGGGTGGAAGACTCCTACCACAAATGCAAGGTTCCCGAGTGCAAGTGGAACAAGTGGTGCCAGTGCAAGCAAGGATGTGAAGAAGCCATTTGAGAAGCACACACCCAATGTGGGAGGTAATTCTAAAACCCAATTAAATACTCCTACTTCTTCTTCCATTCAATGTCACAAGTGCAAGGGCTATGGGCACTTTTCTAGGGAATGTCCCACGAAGAGGACCATGGTTGTTGTTGGCAATGATGTTTATGAAAAGGAGAGTGAATCGGAGGACGAGGGGGTAGAGGGAGTAGAGGGAGATGAGGGAGTAGTGGAGAATGTGTGTAGATTGCCGAGCCGTGAATAAGATAACGATCAAGTATCGTCACCCAATTCCACGGCTTGATGATATGTTGGATGAATTGAGTGGGTCGCGTGTCTTTTCTAAAATCGACCTTAGGTCCGGCTACCATCAAATCCGGATGAAACCCGGGGATGAATGGAAAACCGCATTCAAGACCAAATTCGGTCTCTATGAATGGTTGGTAATGCCCTTCGGGCTTTCCAACGCACCTAGCACCTTCATGCGACTCATGAATCATGTTTTGAAGCCTTTTATCAACAAGTTTGTCGTTGTCTATTTTGATGATATCTTGATCTATAGTAGGACAATTGATGAACATGTTGACCACCTTAGGCAAGTGCTTGAAACATTGAGAGCCGAAAAGCTCTATGCTAACTTCAAAAAGTGTGCCTTTGGTGTAGAGAAGGTTGTCTTTCTTGGGTTTGTAGTGAGTGCCCAAGGAGTGGAGGTGGATGAGTCTAAGGTAGAGGCCATACGTGATTGGCCTACTCCTACTACCGTGACTCAAGTGAGGAGGTTTCATGGTCTTGCTAGCTTTTATAGACGATTTGTGAGAGACTTTAGCTCCATAGCCGCTCCACTCACCGAATTGGTCAAGAAAGACCAACCCTTTGTTTGGGGAGAGCCGCAAGAGAAGGCTTTCCAAGAGTTGAAAGGTAGGTTGAGTACCGCCCCTTTATTACAATTGCCCGACTTTGGGAAGGCATTTGAGGTTGAGTGTGATGCCTCGGGGGTGGGAATCGGTGGTGTGTTAATGCAAGATAGTAAACCCATCGCCTACTTTAGTGAAAAGTTAAAAGGGGCCTCCTTGAATTATTCTACATATGACAAGGAGTTGTATGCCCTTGTGAGAGCCCTTGCCCATTGGCAACATTACCTTTGGCCTCGTGAGTTTGTAATCAAGAGTGACCATGAGTCACTCAAGCATTTGAGAGGCCACGAGAAGCTCAATAAGAGACATGCCAAGTGGGTTGAGTTTATTGAGTCCTTTCCCTATGTGATCCAATACAAGAAAGGGAAGGACAATGTTGTGGCGGACGCGCTTTCAAGAAAGTTCGCTCTTGCCACCACTCTCACCTCTAAGCTCATGGGGTTCGAGAGCATCAAATTGATGTATGCTCAAGATCCTAAGCTAAAGAGTGTCTATGGTGCTCTAGAGAAAGGGGAGAGAGTTGCAAAGTACCAATGGTCTAATGGATTCATCTTTAAAAATGGTAGAGTGTGCATACCCGAGTCCTCATGGAGGGAATTGCTTGTGCAAGAGGCCCATTGTGGAGGACTCATGGGTCATTTTGGGGTAAGAAAGACTTTGGCCGTTCTTCAAGAACAATTCTATTGGCCGAAGATGAGGGTGCATGTGGAGAAGTTTTGCACTAATTGCCTTGAGTGCAAGCGTGCCAAATCTAAATCCCACCCTCATGGGTTATACACCCCACTCCCCATACCTACTAGTCCGTGGTTGGATATATCAATGGACTTTGTCATGGGATTACCAAGGACTAGGGGGGGCCACGATAGCATCTTTGTTGTTGTGGATAGGTTCTCAAAGATGGCTCATTTCATTCCGTGCAAAAAATGTGATGACGCCCAACATGTAGCTTCCTTGTTTGTTGAGAATGTTTTGAAGCTACATGGTGTGCCTCAAACTATAGTGAGTGACAGGGACACTAAGTTCATAAGCCATTTTTGGCGAAGTTTATGGGGTGCTTTAGGCACCAAGCTCTTGTTTTCTACGTCCCACCACCCACAAACCGATGGTCAAACCGAAGTGGTAAACCGGACTTTGGGTGCTCTTCTTAGGGCCATGACCCGAGGTAAGGCCGGGACGTGGATTGATAGATTGCCTATAATGGAGTTTGCCTACAATCGTACATTGCATAGCGCTATTGGCATGACTCCTTTTGAATGTGTTTATGGTTTTAACCCCTTGATTCCCCTTGATCTAACCCCTTTGCCAAGGGAAATGGTTGTTAATTTTGAAGGTAAAGCTCGAGCCAAGGCTTTGATGGAGCTACATGCTAAGGCGAAGAAGAACTTGGAGGAATCTTATGCTAAGGTTGCCTCTAAGAAGAACAAGGGACGAAAGAAGGTGGAACTCAAGAAGGGTGACTATGTGTGGGTGCACTTCCGGAAAGAAAGGTTTCCAAACCTTAGGAAAGGGAAGTTGGCACCCCGGGGAGATGGACCCTTCCAAGTGCTCTCGAAGATAAACAACAATGCCTACGTGATCGACTTGCCAAGTGAGTATCAAGTTTCTAATACTTTCAATGTTAGTGACTTGGTTCCTTTGAATGTAGGTAATGAAGAGGTCGTGACTGATGATGGAGAGGTCGTGAATGATGATGAAGAGGTCGTGGATGATGCTTCGATTTCGAGGACGAAATCCTCTCAAGAAGGGGAGGATGATAAGACCCAAACCGCCTTAAGACCCTTCACTCGGAGCCAAGTCAAGTTGATCCAAGACGTCCATCTTTACTTGATATGGAAGGGTATGGAAGAAGGCTCCGAGAGCGACTTGAAGACTGTACTTTGGTGTGCCATGGATGGAGGACCCTCTAGTACACTTGGCGAGGCATCGGGAGCGCATTTGGAGGCAATGGACAAGCCCACGGAACCAGGCGGACCGCCTTGTCTAGCAGGCGGCCGCCTACTTTGAAACAGGTCTCTGGATTTTGACCAGGCGGCCCGCCTCTGCAAACCAGGCGGACCGCCTACTGCTGCAGTGTGAAGAGAACAGGCGGGGCGCCTACTACATGTAGGCTGGGCGCCTACTTGCTGAGCCAATGCGGGATTTGTTAGTTTTTTGACTATGTTTTGGACAAGTTTAGCCCTACGTGGCCTTTATAGTTTAAACCCACTTTAGGGGTATTTTTGAGCTTTCATTACAATTGGGTGAAGTCTATAAATACTTCACAAACCTCTTTCAAACAATTACCTTACACTTTGATTAAAAACATTGAATGAGAATTGAGTTCATCTCTTTGGAAGAAACCTTTGTCTTTTGGTTGCTTGAATTCACTAGTGTAACCTAGTTGAGTCTTGAACCGCTAACCCGACCATTCGACTTGCGAGTCCGGTGTTGTCTCGAGGGTCGTTGCATAGTGTAGGTCCTCCTTGACGCCGATTCGAGGGTATCTCGGGACAAGTTCCCCGTGGTTACTTCGAAGGGAGTTCGAGAAGTGTCTCGCTCTTCTATCTTTTTGTTCCGCGTATTTGATTCCTATCAAACCACCATGTTAGAAGATGAGTACACGGGAATCAGTGCGAAATGAAGACATCCTAAAGGACGACGTTAGAATCCCGGTCAAACTTCATGACTCAGGGGACATCATTTATTCCTTCATGGATGAAGAAAGAAAATAAGATAAGTGTAGATGAGTTTCCTCCTATAATTCTCCCGAGCATCATCCATTCGGAACAAAGAAGAGTTTCTGGGAATATCAAACTAGAATCAAAGGCAAACATTTTCGACGAAAGGAGAATTTTTCATGGGGGGGTTTCACAGGTACAAGTTTTCTAAAAAGAGGAGTGTTTTCTGAAGCATTTTTTGGTCTTTCAATTGTCACAAGGCCACTATTTATAGGCAGAAACGGATATGGGTGGAGCATGAAGCGGTCAAACGTCATTATTGCTGGAGATATGAAATGATTTGGAGCAGTTAATGACAGTTCCTGAAAAGGTGCATTGGATTAGTATCAACCAATCAAAGGGAAGCGCGCAAAGTTCTCCAAGAAAACAGTATCATTCTTGTCAAAAAGACTGCGAGTCTCAAGGAGTCAATGAGATATCTTTTCACATCCATGCCGCTTCACTTCCTGACTGCTTGCGTCAGCACTCAAAAGTGGGGGGACTGAATGTGTGGGAAAAAACACACATATTATGGGGATACAAGTCCAGTTGGCGAGCCTATACTTCTCTTAAAAGTCACCGGGCGCAGAGGATATACGCCCACTCCTAGAGATAACAACCGTTTAGGCGACACAACCATAGGACGCAAGGTATATATTCCGCCGCCTAGGATTTACAGTCTTCTAGCTAGGGTTTAGTATATACCACCACCTTCTGTTATATGCCCATAGCTGTAATAGTCTTTTCACATCCACGCCGCTTTCACTTCCTGACTGCTTGCGTCAGCACTCAAAAAGTGAGGGGACTGATTGTGTGGGCAAAAATACGCCACCTACTATTATGGGGATACGAATCTAGCTGACGAAACTAGACTTATCTTAAAAGTCATCGCGCACAGAGGATACACGCCCACTCCTGGAGCCAACAACCATTTAGGCGACACAACCACAGGACGCAAGGTATACAACTCGCCGCCTAAGGTTTACAGTCTCCTAGCTAGGGTTTATTTTATACCACCGCCTTGTGTTATATGCCCATAGCCGTATTATTCTTTGTATTTTACCTTATTTAGGACTGTGTATCACTACTATAAATACCCCTCCTTTCATTGTATTGTACTTAAGGCGATTGACCGCAGAATCAAGCTACTCTCGAGGAATAAGAATTACTTTACCTTCTCTTGTTTATTTCATCCTGCTTTATTCATTGCTGTTTACATTATATTTACTTACCTTTCTATCGTAATTACTCTATTTCTGGTGATCCAATCTTAATTAATTGTTTAACCTAGATGTATAATTTTGGGCATAAACAAGAATATGAAAGAAAATTTATCGTTCGAGGTTGAGAACCCTTTGGAAACTAGACAATTTTTCTAATGGACTTTTGACATACCAGTGATGTCAAGTCTTTATATAATGCCTAAGGGACATATGTGCGTTATGTATCATCCCGTATATCAAGCGGTCGTTTCTACTTCAAATTAGACTTTTAAATCCTCTTTGGTTAGCTTTTGTGCCTTTGAATGACATTGAACACAAAATTATTTCTACCATTTGGAAATAAACAGTCGTTTCTACTTCAATTTGGGCTTTTGATGTCTCTTTGGTTCACCTGTTACACCTTTGAATGGCATTGAATAACAAATAACTCCAACCATTTTAAAATAAATGATCAACATTTGTACGTTTGTCCTTAAGCAAATGCAAATAATAAGGTTCAACGCTATTTGGAGCTCGAAAAACCCATTCAGATTGGTTGAACAAGTTTTCTTATTGGACTCAGAAGTAAGTCGACTAGTAGTATGTCATAATTCATGATTCCTAGTGTTGATACTAAAAAATAAGGTTAGCTAGACTAGATTTGATTATCCTCTCGAGAGTGGGAATGTAATGGACCAACTAAATTCCAAGTCATTCCCCCTAAAGGGCTTTTTATGAGGAAGAGGCGGTCATGTAACCACCGTATTTTTCAACGCACGATTTTGAAATTGGCAGGAGTGGTGGGCGGTATGAGCAAAATGTAGAAGTTTTTTCTTATAAAAATATACAAGTTTTGAAAAAAAAATACACACGTTGAAATAGTTCACAAGGTAACTTTAAAAAGGTGAAGGGGTAAAAAGAAAAAAAAACAAGTTTTTCGCGAAAAAATTAGGATAATTGAAGCAAGATAATATCAATAAAAAAGATTCATACAGTGAAACCAATGAATAACTTATTCAACAAACTTGTGGAGGATTTGGAATTTTTTTGAAGCAAACAACGTGATGTAATTTCCTATCGAAGAGTTGTTTTTCCTAGACAAGGTTTCTCCCAAGAGGACAATATAAAAGTTGAACGCATGCAAACCACCAACAGCACCGCTAGTTGGCTAAATTTTACGAACTTTTCCTAAAGAGTGCTTTAAGAGTGGAATGATCGCAGGATCCACGTAATCGTTCTTGGTGTGTAAAAGTTTAAATATTCTAGGAGTGGAGCAAGTTCGGACGAAATAAAAAATTACAAAGTGAACAAATTAACCAAGCAATTTAAAGAAAGAAGCGCCAAAACTTGAACACCTAAATATGAACTTCAATCCTACAGAAAAGAAAAGAAGAAAAATTAGTTTTAAAAACTAACGTAATAGAAAAGAAAAAAAGTAAAGAATACCAATTCAAAGTTCGTTATGGTTAGAAGCTCGCTATCCCCAGTGGAGTTGCCATTCTGTCGACACCCCTTTTTCGAACCGTTAATGTTCAAAAGGGGATTCGACTTATTGACTCATGGGTAAGACTTGGAGTTGCCACCTAATAAATTGTTTAACTAGGTGTATGATGTAGGGAAAACTAGGCGGAAGCGATAAACTAAGATGCGGAAGCAATAATCATAAGATAACAAGAAATAAGGGATTGGGGAGAATAGAAAGTAGAAGAAAAGAACGAATCAAACTAAACAATTAGATTGATTCAAAAGGGAGAAGAGACTTGAACCATTAAACGGGAGTCACACTAGCGGTGATCCACCGTGGATTCAACGTAAGAGATACATGAAGTCAACGCTTCAACAAGAATGGCCAAGCCTATTCTATCTTCTCAATTCTATCTTCAAAACTAGCTAAGGAATGAAATAAGCTATCTAGCTATTTATAGCGGTTTTTAGGCACTAAGTAAAATGTCTAAATAGCCCACACACTAGGCTTTAGGATAAAAGACCACGTAGGGTCAAAATAGACATAATACACTTAAAATCCCGTGCTTCAGCAAATCGGGCGGAGCGCCCACAAAGTTGACCAGTGGAGGGGCTTGGGCGGAGCGCCTGGGGGATGGGCGGAGCGCCTGAGCCAAGTGTATCTCAGGCGGGGCGCCTGCTTTGCCTAGGCGGAGCGCCTGGCTGCCTGTGGGGTGGAGCACCGATGCTCCATCGCCTAAACATGCTTGACTCATCTCCGAAGCTCTTGCCCTTGCATCCTTTGCATTCTCCAAGCTTGGTACATGTTGGAAAGCGTCGATTTGCCCGGCATCATCCTCCAATCCCGGCTCTTGATGGTAAGTGCCTTAGGCTCGATTTGCCCTGCATCATCCTCCCCTTCTTGAAAGGATTTCGTCCTCGAAATCAAACCATCAAGACCTACATCCAAAGAAAAGCACATCCAAAAGCTTCCCACTACAAGAGTAGGTTAGTGCCAAAAATGTGGAAACCACACTCTTATGATAGAGCCAAGCATCAATACCATTAAAAAAGCTCATGTCTCCCAAGGAAACAACAAGTACTTGACTCACAAAGAAGGTGCATCCAACACAAGAACAAGCAAAGAGATCAATAGGACATAGAACATGCAAGATATAGCAATCCCTATGACCCCTAAGCTTATGATCAACACACCAAGCCTTCAAATCAATATTATCACAACGTGACACATTGGCTTTGGCATGCCCAACACTCAAGGTGTGATCAACATATGGGATTGAGTAAGCAACATAATTCAAGCGACAACTAACATCGAATACTCCACTCCCCTTCTTGGAAGCACTCTTACACACACCAAGAGTGACTTCCTCACCCTCAATCCCACCTCTAAGAGAATCTCCCTCACTAGACAAACTATCAAGGAAAGCTTCCATAATGGCTTCTTCATCATTATAGCCCACACAATCAAGTTTAGGACTACTAGAAGACGGACCAACACAATCAATTCCAAGACCATTCGTCTCACTTAACATTTCAAATAATGGATTGTCTATAGAGTTAAACCTTTCAAACCATGGAGGGTCAATTTCACACTCTTCATACACACTTGAGGAGTCATCAAAAATAAGCCTATCCATCCCATCCACTAGGGACTCCTCATGGTCATTACCATCCTCACCACAACACATAGGTCCACCAAAGATAAGCATATCAATAAGGGCATGATCACTCAACTCATCGTCCCCTTTATCAAAAATTGGTGGTGTGTCATAACAAGGTCCACAATCATGGTCAACTACAATATCTTCACTAAAGAGAGGTTCAATGAAAATCGAGCTCACATCATGATGTGGCTTATCATTCCTCTCAACTAGTGGTTCACATTCACACACAAGTTGACCCAAAGATTCTACACTAGTTGCATTCACATTATAATCACATATATCATCAACTAGTATAGAGGTTTCGCAAACACTCTCACATGACAAGGAAGTATCATGCTCAAGGGGAGAACTATCACTTACCTTTGAGTGGCCATCTTGCTCACTCAACGCACTTGAAGTATCATGGCTAGTTCCTCCACTTTGAAGCTCACATTGAAGATCTTCTTCACCTTGTCCTTCCATCTTGGAAGAGGCTTGAGGTTTCATTTGATGGCCTCCAAGAATACCTACACAAGAATTCACACAAGTAGAAGAAAAAGATAAAGGGTTAGGGTTAGAACAAGGGGTGTCCTCACTTTTTACAATTCTTTTTCCCTCTTTCTTTTCCCTCATTTTCTTTTCAAGGTCGGGTGTAGATTCGGGTGGTGACATCCCACTCGCATCACTCAATACATCCTCTCCTTTTTCCGCTCGAGGAATGTCACCGGTCACTCCCTTACTCCTCTCAATCTTTTGTCTCTCAAATTCGGGTGAGTTGGGACGAGGCCCAAGAATACCCATAGCCGGAGTAGGTGGACTTTTAATATCAACCCGGAATCTAGGACTAAGAGACTCATCACGTGATGTCTCTTTCTTCTTTGTTGGTGAACCGCTTGGCTTTGGAGCTTGTGGTTTGGGGTTCACCTTGTTGACAATTGTTATCTCTTTGCTTGCACTAGTCCCACCACTTCTTGTGTGTGTAGGAGTTCTTGATTGCACTCTTTGAATCATAGGGCTTCTCTTCAATGGTATTCCTCCATTTCTCATGTTCATGGGCTTGCTTGGTTGTACTTCTTCTTTCCTAAGAAGGAGGAGTTGTAACTTCCCTTGTGCTTGAACACGGTAGCCATCCAATACTTCTTGGGCAATCTTGAAGTATCTATTGAAAAGCCAAGGCTTTCCCAACATAACATCACATCCCACTAAAGGACCTACTTTGCACTCCACTTCTTCTTCAAAGTTCCTTTGTGAAATAACTACCCTAGCCATTCCATCAACACAAGGTATTCCCAACCTTCTCACTACAAGATGGCTAATCCAACTTGCTTCACCATTATCCACTTGAAGCACATACCCATGATTCCCATTAAGGCTCACAATGAATTGATACCACGCTCTTTCTATCATGAGCTCATCCATGTAACGCCCTTTACATTTCCCCTCAATAGTACCTTCACTAATTGGGTACTTCCTCATTTCACCACTATTAGCAATACCATAGCCCATAGTGCGACTCATACCATCTCTTCCCTCGGCTTCATTCTCTTCCATCTCTTCCTCCAAGTGTTGGACCCTAGTGTCCATTGCCTCTATTTGAGCCAAGATGCTCGGAAGGTAGGCTTCAACTAAATCCCTCTCACTTACACCTTTCTCACCACACCTACTTCCCTCCAAACCTCCCTTATGGCTCCTTGTACCTGCAAAAGACATTTTAAGAAAGTGCAAAGGTTAGTATAAACAACCTCACTTGCTCTCCCTTACCTTTGGTGGTGGCTCTCAACACTCTTTTTAGGGTGCACACTCCCAAACCCCCAACCAAAGATGCCCTTATCTCTTTTAGGAACCACAATGGTAAGATCAATCAACTAGTATATCCAAGTAATGGTCCGGAGTGGAGTTGATATGACTCGATGTACGAAAGCTATTTGTAGTGCGCACTTGAGGCCAAAGAAGTTCTACGACTTTAAGTAAAGCTTCAAGACACAAAACACCCTAAAGGATCAAAGATTAGTGTTAATAAAGTAGGACTAATACCTTAGAAACACTAACCAAGAAGTTCGGAATCGAAACAAACACAAAAAACCATGAAACGGAGTGAAACCAAGAACCCAGCACACTGGGCGGTCCGCCTGGGGTAGGTGGGCGGTCCGCCTGCCTTGGTAGGCAGTGAGGGTGGGTAGGCGGGACGCCTAGGGGGTGGGCGGTCCGCCTGGGGGTCGGGTCAGTTTTTTTCCCACTCCAATTTTCTTCAATTGCAAGCCAAAAACTGGTCCGATTTCGACGTTTTTTTTCACAAATTGAAGGTACCCAAAGTTAAATATTGATATAACCTTCAAACCCCAATAGATTTCACACCCAAACATCCAACAAACAAGGCTCAATCATGATTCAAAGTTTCAAGTTGGGGTTTTTATCAAGGGTTTCGAAAGGTTCAAAGTGGATTTCGATTCTTCAAAATCGATGTTATACAACTCCGATTCACATGAAATTTGTTTCTATTTGTTTGTTTTTCATTGGAGAACAAACCTCGGTACTCAATTCCAAAACCCCACAATCACACAATCAAAAATCAATCAAATTCCTCAAGAACAAAGGGTTTTGGGAGGGTTTAACAATTTGGGGTTTCAAATTTTCAAATCAATCCAATCCAAACAATTTTGGTACCCAAACGTCGGGTTTTCCACAAGGATCAAGAATCTATAACACCCATAACACGAATCGATCACACCACAAAGTTACACAAATTTTTTGTATTTTTTTCACTCTTCTACTCTTTTTTTTTGTGTTTTTCTTCTTTTCTTCAAGAACAAGAACAATAACAACAATAAACTAAACTAAGGATAGGACGAACAAGGAACGTGGATTCGTAAGAACGAAACCCGAGCCTTGCTCTGATACCAAATGATGTAGGGAAACTAGGCGGAAGTGATAAATTAAGATGCGGAAGCAATAATCATAAGATAACAAGAAATAAGGGATTGGGGAGAATAGAAAGTAGAAGAAAAGAACGAATCAAACTAAACAATTAGATTGATTCAAAAGGGAGAAGAGACTTGAACCATTAAACGGGAGTCACACTAGCGGTGATCCACCATGGATTCAACGTAAGAGATACATGAAGTCAACGCTTCAACAAGAATGGCCAAGCCTATTCTATCTTCTCAATTCTATCTTCAAAACTAGCTAAGGAATGAAATAAGCTATCTAGCTATTTATAGCGGTTTTTAGGCACTAAGTAAAATGTCTAAATAGCCCACACACTAGGCTTTAGGATAAAAGACCACGTAGGGTCAAAATAGACATAATACACTTAAAATCCCGTGCTTCAGCAAATCGGGCGGAGCGCCCACAAAGTTGACCAGTGGAGGGGCTTGGGCGGAGCGCCTGGGGGCTGGGCGGAGCGCCTGAGCCAAGTGTATCTCAGGCGGGGCGCCTGCTTTGCCTAGGCGGAGCGCCTGGCTGCCTGTGGGGTGGAGCACCGATGCTCCATCGCCTAAACATGCTTAACTCATCTCCGAAGCTCTTGCCCTTGCATCCTCCAAGCTTGGTACATGTTGGAAAGCGTCGATTTGCCCGGCATCATCCTCCAATCCCGGCTCTTGATGGTAAGTGCCTTAGGCTCGATTTGCCCTGCATCTGCGTATTAGGCCACCTACTTTGATTCTAGCAAATTTTAATGTTAACTCCGAAAACTTAATCTATGAATCAACAATTCTGAGTAAGGGTTCGAAATGACCCATGAGGAAGGTGTTAGGCGCCTCACGAATTCCATCAAATGTGGTTCCCGGCCGGACTAAAAAATTGAGATTTCAGAAAATAAAGTAAAATAAATCAAGCAATTTCTACTATAATATGCATGTTAGATACATATAATTGCAATAAAATGAAATAAAAGGTCCGTCTTTGCTAATTGCTTCTTCTTTAGCGAACTGCATCCGAATAAACCTCGCAAAATAAAACAAATTAGTTAGTGCGATAAAATAGAACAAAATAAAGTACTAAAGGAAAATAACAATTATAAAAATAAAAATAGTCTTCGGAACGTCGTCTTTAATGAAATTAGTCGAGAAGTACCTCACAAAAATATAAAAGTGAATTAGTACGATAATCAATAAAGTAAAATAAGAAATATAAAACAATAATAAAAATAACGATAATAATAATAATAATAAGAAAAAGAAAAATAAAAGAAAAAATAGATTTTTAAAAGTTTTAGGCTGAGATTGGTGTAGTGCATCTGGTAGAGGTTAGAGATGTCGGTACTGCTGAAAACACGGTGACCGACCGGTTGCCATGCGAAGCATCGATTCTACTACTCCACTTTCGCTTACTTTACAAAGTAATATGTATTGCCATCGCCAATTTTGTTTTCGGATGGGCAAAAATAGTGAGGGACTTTATAGTTGCAACAGAACGGGACTGTATTTTGCCTCCAAATTGTTATTGACCGTGCAGTATCATATTTGAATCACTGCAAAGGCCTCAAAATAATTATTTCATTGGCCAGTCAATATCAACACAATATTCTTCAAATCAGAGACATCAAAAACAAAATAACGCAATAGGGGTAGTGAAATTATTTATCGTCCAGTAACCAAACAAGAAACCAGCAGAGGCAACACCAGTACCATTGCAAAACACACAACAAATAGGTAACCCAATCAAATTGAAGAAAACTATGGAACATTACCAGTAAATATATCCTAGCGAACTGATAGTAGTAGAAAAATCGATCAGTAGAACGGAGGAGACGGGAGGAGCGACTGCAAGTTATTCCGGTAAGTGAACAACAGCATCACTGCGACTCCGATGGTGGTGATTCTTTAGCTATGGTGCAAGCCAACAGAAGCATAGCAATCAAACACAAACACAAGCGAAAGAAAACGAAAGAAAAAGTAAAGATAAAGAATAAGACACATCTTGACTTGCTCGAACAATATCAAGGAACTAGTCTTGATACCTTCCGAGTAGAAGCAAGGAGCACCTATGCTATGCAACAATCCTCAAGAGAATATTGCCTCTTACAAAGTAAATGATCAAAGAGGAAATTTTCAATCGGAGTTCACCGAAAACCACAAGTTCCTTAAACAAATCCAACATCTGGGTTTCTCACATCTGAGATAAAAATGTTAAAGCTCTCAGCTAAACTCAATATTCATCAACTACTTTAAATGAAATAATGAAGGGGTTTATAAAGATAGCACTAAGGGTAAACTAGGAAAATGGGCACAGTTGACCAATAAAACAAGGCCACGTATGGCCGGAGTAAACAATGTGCTCAGGCACACTTGGCTTCAATGCTCGGACGCTCAGCCTCGGCACAACCGACAACGGACACTCTCCTGCCTAGGGAACTTGTGTAGCCCTTCAGTCACTTTATTGCTCGGCGTCAATGATTAGTTTTCAGGCACTTCCAGTTTCGGGCTTGAACTTGCAAATGTAGCTTTCATATCTTGCGCTAGACCACTCAGGCTCCGAATGGTTGCTTTCTCCCGGCCATACTAGATCAATGTGCATATCGTGCAGGATCTTAGCTTGGGTTCATGTAATCGGTCTCGATGGCTCGAACATTGGATCTGTCTCAGTCGCTTGATCAGTACAGACATGGACTAAATCATTCTCCCCTTCTAAAGAAGATTTCGTCCCCGAAATCGTGTCCTCTTTAGTCTCTGGTGCTCGGCCTACATCACAAGGAGTTAGGTCAGTTACATTGAATGTGTTGGACACATTATACTCACCAGGGAGGTCGATCAGATAAGTATTGTTGTTGATCTTGCTCAGCACTTGGAAGGGACCATCCCCTCTCCGAGCCAACTTTCCTTTCCTTTGGTTCGGGAACCTTTCTTTTCTGAAGTGCACCCAAACACAATCTCCCCTTTTTAACTTCAACTTCTTACGCTCCTTGTTCTTCTTTGAGGCCACTTTGGCATAAGCTTCCTCAAGATTCCTCCTCACTTTGGTATGTTGCTCGAGCAAAGAAGTAGCTCGGCGTGTTCCTTCAAAATCAATAACAGCATCTCGAGGCAACGGAGTTAAATCAAGTGGAATCAAAGGGTTAAAACCATAGACACACTCAAATGGAGACACTCCAATCATTCGATGCGCAGTACGGTTGTATGCAAATTCCATCATGGCCAAGCGATCCGCCAAATTTCCGGCCTTACCTTTGGTCACTGCTCGAAATAGAGCTTCCAAGGTTCGGTTGACTACCTTGATCTGTCCATCAGTCTGAGGATGGTAAGATGTCGAGAATAGCAGTTTGGTGCCAAGGTCACCCCATAGACATTTCTAAAAATGACTCAAGAATTTAGAGTCTCAGTAACTCACAATAGTACGAGGTACACCATTCAATTTCAACACATGAGAAATGAACAAAGTAGCTATATGTTGTGCATCATCACATTTCGTGCACGGAATAAGATGAGCCATTTTTTGGAAAAACGGTCGACCATGACAAAGATGTTATCATGTCCACCCCTCGACCTTGGTAACCCCATCACAAAATCCATAGATATATCAGCCCAAGGGTAGCTAGGAATGGGCAACAGAGTGTACAAACCATGAGGGTTAGACCTCGATTTAGCTTTCTTGCAATCTAAACAAGCATTGCAAAGCTTTTCCACATCTCTTCGCATTTTGCGCCAGTGAAACTACTCCGTTAAGATACCAAGAGTTTTATCAACACCGAAGTGTCCCATTAAGCCCCCTGAGTGAGCTTCTTGAACCAAAAGCTCTCTCCATGATGAAATAGGCACACAAACTCTCCCCTTCTTAAAGTGATATCCATCGTGCCACTGATACTTCTCCACCATACGACTACTCAGAATAGAGTTACAGACGCTTTTCAGCTTGGGGTAATGTTCATACATCAGCTTGATGCTTTCGAACCCCATTAATCTCGAAGCGAGCGTGGTCGCTAAGGCAAACTTCCTTGACAGCACATCGGCCACTACATTGTCATTACCCCTTTTGTAATGAATTGCATAGGGAAAGCTCTGAATAAATTCTACCCACTTGGCATGCCGCCCGGTTCAACTTCTCTTGGCCTCGGAGATGTTCAACGATTCATGATCACTTCTAATCACAAACTCCCCCGGCCACAGATAATGTTGCCAATGAGCCAGTGCTCGAATGAGGGCATACAACTCCATGTCATGCGTTGAGTATTCAATGTTGCACCCTTAAGCTTTTCACTAAAGTAAGCGATTGGGATCGATTCTTGCATAAGCACTCTTCCGATCCCGACTTCGGACGCATCATATTAAACTTTGAATGCTTTGCTAAAGCCAGGGTGTTGCAACAAAGAGGCAGAACATAGCCACCATTTCAACTCTTGGAAGGCCCTTTCTTGGGACTCTCCCTACACGAACGGTAGGTCCTTTTTTACCAGCTCGGTTAAAGGAGCTGCCACGGTGCTAAAGTCACAGACAAACCTCCTATAAAAACTAGCTAACCCATAGAAACTTCGAACTTGAGATACCAAAGTAGGGGTCAGCTAATCTTTAATAGCCTCGACTTTTAGGTCATCGACTTCAACACCATTAGTACTTTTTAAAAGACATAGAAGACACTTTTTAAAATTAGCATACAACTTCTCATTCCTTAAAGTATCAAGAACAAGCCTTAAGTGTTCTACATGTTCATCCACAGATTTACTATACACAAATATATCATCGAAATACACAACAACAAATTTGTTTATAAATGGTTTAAGGATATGGTTCATCAATCTCATAAATGTGCTCGGTGCGTTAGAGAGGCCAAACTGCATCACTAACCATTCATACAGACCGAACATGGTAGTGGATGCAGTTTTCTACTCATCACCCGGTTTCATTCGGATTTGCTGGTAACCGGACCTAATATCAATCTTTGAAAAAAAACATGAACCACTCAATTTATCAAGCATGTCATCTAATAGAGTGGTGTATTTATTTCAAAGGTCTTGAGTGGTGTTTCGAAGGTACAAAGTTATTGAGATTCGGAGCTGCCACATAACAAGTTCAAAAGTGTGCCAAGTCACCAAACGGGTACTTTTAGAACACTTTTGACTCATCTAATGGTCTGCATCAGAGAATCTAGGTAAGGATCCCGATTGACTCGCGGGAAGGTATTAGGCACCCACGAATCCTGTGCTATGTACATCTGCTTTTATTTATCGCGTTTCGGCTTTTGAAAATCATTTGTTTGTTTATTGGCTTTGTTTTGTTTTACTTTGACATTTTATAAACAAGATTATCTTACTCTGACCTTACGAAAATTGGTACTATTCTACAAAATGAAACAAGTAGCTGCATTTTTATATTCTTTTAGCAAATGGCCCATTTATTTGTCAAAACAAGTATAGCCTTAGCTTAACGCAAAGCTAATTATGTATTTATGGTCTGTTCTACCAAATGAAATAAGTAGTTTCCTTTTTTACGTTCCTTAAACAAATAGCCCATTCATTTTGTCAAAACAATTATTGCCTTAGCTTAAAGCAAAGCTAATTACGTATTTATGGTATGTTCTACCAAATGAAACAAATAGCTGCTTTTTTTACATCCCTTTAACAAATGGCCATTCATTTTGTCAAAACAATAATAGCCTCAGCTTAAAGCAAAGCTAATTATGTATTTATGGTTCGAAATTGAAACGGCCTTAGGTAGTCGTTTCGGGAGGTAGGACTCCGACTGGCGTGTTGAAAATTTTAAAATCTTCGTAAGGTCCATTAGGACCTATCTGTAAAATTTGAGCTAAATCTGACGTCGTTTGGTAGGTATCGGAAGAAGGTTTCAGTTTTCGTTGGTGATAACTCTTAAAAAGAGATTTTCGAGCTCCATTTTGGTGAATGAGCACCGATTCAAAATCCAAAAGCGTTGTTAGATTCGTATGGTCTTTTGTGACTAGTGTGAACTTTCAGAAGTGAATTTTGAGGTCGTTCGGATAGTTTTCGCTAAAGTCTCGAAAGTTAAAGAATTTGATCTTTTCCGTTTAATTCGTATCTTGAGCTTTGGAAATCCGATTCAAGATCCGTCATAGCAAGTACGTCACATAAATTTTGTATAACTTTCTTGAAAATTTGGGATCATTCTGAGTTTTGTAGGGTTCCATTTTAAATTTTGTCACGACGGCAAGTTTTCAAACAAAAAAAAGAAAAAGAAAAAGAAAAGAAAGAAAAAGGAAATGAGAGAGGTGGTGGCTTACATTTCCAAGATATATAAAAGACGAACAGAAGGTAGAACATGAGAGAAACATAGACGCAGTGAAAGATTAAAAAAATCAGAAAATAGAGAGATGAAAAGAAAAAGAGAAGGAAAAATAGAATTTTCACCCAAAAACATCAAGGTAATGATGTTAATTCATTATTTCAATTTATTACGTGTATTTAAATATATTTTAACGGTAGAAATTGGGATATTAGACATCGTTCTAATAAGTTAAATTGATAGCTTAAAGGGTTAATTGGATCCCAATAATAGAATTGATTATATATTCGAACTTAGTGAGTTATGGGGAACCCATAAATGTAATTTATTAAGGGTTTGGTTATGTGATTTTGAATCATGTACGTAGGCCTGGCTTACGTATTGTGTATGCAAATAGGGTATCAGGTTCCTAACTGGATTGCCCTAAGACGTAAGGAATGACGCCTTTAGCATTATTTGATATATATTTGTCTGCTTATTGAATAGAGTGGGATCGTTTGATAGAGAATCCAAAAGATAAAGCGGTTGTTGAGTAGCAGTGCTAACTTTGGAACAAGCTAAGTAATATTATCCATTTCTTTGACAGCCTTTGGCCTTGTGGATATTCTACCACGTGTTCCTTACGTGTGTAGCTGTCGATAGGCGTACTTATTACGCCTTAGCTTTGGATTTTTATTGTATATTATATGTTATGCCCTGTTGTTGGTATCGCATTAAGCATAGAAACATTGTTTTCTGGTTGTGAGCATTGCATATACTTCCCGGTAGTCGATGACAGTCCCGCGCCGGTGAAGGTTCATTATTGCATATACTTCCGGTAGTCGATGAGAGTCCCGCACCGGTGAAGGGTCATTATTGGATATACTTTCCAGTAGTCGATGAGAGTCCCGCGCCGGTGAAGGGTCATTATTGCATATACTTTCCGGTAGTCGCTGAGAGTCCCGCACCTGTGAGTGGTCATTATTGCATATTACTTCCCAGTAGTGGATGAGAGTTTCCCGCCGGTGAAGGGTAATTATTGCATATACTTCCCGGTAGTCGATGAGAATTATGCACCGGTGAAAGGTTATTATTGCATATATCTCTTGGTAGACGATGAGTGTCTCGCGCCGGAGATAGAGTTTTGGCACATGTGACCCCATTGCATCATACTGGATTCATTTCATTTCATTGCACCGGTTGTTTTGTATTGTGTGACTTAGTGCGATGTTTTGTATATGTGTCATGTATTTCTGGTTGTTGATATGTCTCTGGTCCGTATCCTGGGTTGTTTATGAGTTTATAGTTTCTTATGTGTTTCCAGCTATTATCTGGCTCTGCCTTTTTATTGTTGAAACAAGTTGAATTTGGTTTATCTGTTTTTCTTCTCCCTAGCAAGCATATCTACTTCTTCGAGGTGGCTAGCCGACCACCACTTACTGAGTCCTTTCAACTCACCCTCTGTTTGTTTCTTGTCTATTTATTTTGTTGAGGAGCGAAGACGACTTCAGCTGTTTGGGTGAGCCAGCTTTTGTTCAGGATGGCCACAAACTTTATGTTTATTATTTCAGTTCTATTTTGCTCCCTTCAGAAGATGTTTATACTTCATTTGTATTCTTAGATGTCTGTCTGGATAACCCTAAACCTAGTACATTGGGTAGTCAGCTGTAACTTCTTCTGTACAGCTTATGTATAATTATGTTCATATTTCTTTAGGTCTTATTTCTTATCTATAAGTTGATTTATGCATATTTTTAAGAATTCAGTTCAAAAGGGTTCGCCCAACGGGTCTAGGTAAGGATATCGGGTGTACGCACGACCTAGCCAAAAATCAGGGTCGTGTCAAAAATTGCAAATCTTATTGCGTACGGGCCCGAAACTCTTAATTGTTTCGTTGCTAAATTTTCTCCAACTGTAACAGTTCAATTTTCAGTTTACTCTACAAGTCTCATTGTAAAAAGTTTTTTAACTAATTGTCCTTTTTGCTTTTCCATTTTTTGATTTTAACCATCATTATTTACAAGTGGAATTCCTTGTTTTTGAAAATTTGGTTTCAGCTTGACCACATGTTTGGTGAAATTTACAACAAAATAAATTAAGGGTTTTTTACACAAATATACAAATTTTCACACTTAATTACAAAAAAATAGCAATATTTTCTAAATTACAACACATAACAATATTTTTTCTAGCAAAGTCTAAATATTTATGGTGCATTTCACAACCACCAATTATCACAAATCACACAACTCCTCAAACTCTTCCCAAACTCAGCTTTCCACATAATCATAGTCCTTTTTTCCAACCTCAAATCACCCGACAGCAGCTCAATTTTCAAGCTCCTAATCCTCTCAAACTCCCTCAAAATCATCGTCGGGGAGTTTTGCAACCAGGTCGGGTTATGAGAAACTAAATGATGCAGCGATTTGATTACAGATCTGAAAAAGGAAATTAAAAACGAATCGCAGTTGTCGTCGGAATCGGTGGAGGAGATGACCCGGTCGACCCGGAGTAAAAGCGAATCGGATTGTGGGACCAGTAAATTGAACCGTTTAGAAACAGAACAACAACGGATTAAGGTTTTGGTATCGGAGATCTGGTTGTAGATTAAAAGGATTATCGGGTCGGGTATACAATCGAACCCGTCTGGAAAATGATCCATTTCGTACAGCAAATGCAAGCCATGACTCATCCAACTTAGTTTCATTCACTGAATCAACTGCAGTGTGGAGAAGCGAGCAGGAGGTGGAGACCACAAGCTCGTGAGAATAAAAGAATTGCCAACCGTGTCACTCATTTGCTTCCAGTACTGCATACATATAGTACTTTTACTTAATGAAACAGTTATGTAGCTACAAATATGGCCATTATAAGATTTTTTGATTTTTTTTGTGGGGGGAAATTTTGGCTATTTTTTCTATCGGAAATCAAAAGCTCGACCTTTATGCATTTATTCTATAAAATTTTCCCTTTTTTGTTTCTCATTCTCCCGTTTCTTTAACATTGTTAAGCCAATTTCTTTCTTTTTTTAATTTTTGCGGTGATACAGTCCTTAACACAACCTTAAACTTGTACTTGATACAGTCTGAAACGATGTTGAAACAGTATGATACGGTCTGAAACGGAGTTAATACAGTCTAAAATGAGAGTAGATACAGTTTAAACGGTCTGAAACGGAGTTGATACAGTTTAAAACAGTTTGATACAGTCTAAAACGACATTAAAACACTATGATACAGTCTGAAATGGGGAGTTGATACAGTTTAAAACAGTTTGATACAGTCTAAAATGATGTTGAAACAGTATGATACGGTCTGAAACGGCGTTGAAACAATCTGAAACAACTATTGAAACAATCTGATACGGTCTAAAACGGCGTTGAAACAGTATGATACGGTCTGAAACGGTGCTAAAATAATTTGAATTGAAACGCTGCTGTTTTTCTGCAGTTTTTTTGGTACTGAAACGCAGCTGAAACGCAGCTGCTTTGGTGCTGAAACGCAGCTGAAATGCTGCTGTTTTTCTGCAGTTTTTTCGGTGCTGAATTGCAGCAGTTTTGGTGCTGAAACGCAGCTGAAACGCTGCTGTTTTTCTGCAGTTTTTTTGGTGCTGAAACGCTGCAGTTTTGGTGCTGAAATGCAGCTGAAACGCTGCTGTTTTTCTGCAGTTTTTTTGGTGCTGAATTGCAGCAGTTTTGTTGCTGAAACGCAGCTGAAACGCTGCTGTTTTTCTGCAGTTTTTTTGGTGCTGAAACACTGCTGTTTTTCTGCTGAAACGCTGCTGTTTTGGTGCTGAAACGCTGCTGTTTTTCTGCAGTTTTTTTGGTGCTGAATTGCAGCAGTTTTGGTGCTGAAACGCAGCTGAAACACTGCTGTTTTGAAACGGTTCAGAAACAGTTAGATACGGTGCTGCAGAAACAGTTGAAACGGTGCAGAAACAGTTGAGATACGGTGCAGAAACAGTTGAAACGGTGCAGAAACGGTTAGATACGGTGCTGCAGAAAAAGTTGAAACGGTGCAGAAACAGTTGAGATACGGTGCAGAAACAGTTGAAATGGTGCAGAAACAGTTGAGATACGGTGCAGAACCAGTTGATACGGTGCAGAAACAGTGAGATTCAACGAGATACATTGAGGATGGATGAGGAAAAGTGAAATTGGGGAAAATGAGTGGAGTAAAAGTGAAATTGAGGGGAAATGGTGGGAGCAAAAGTGAAATAAGGGAAAATGGGAGGAGCAAAAGAGATAATGGAGGAAATAGAAGGAAGAATGTAAGGGTTTGATATGTTATGGGAAAATATTGCTATGTTTTTGCTATATTTGTAATTATCTTGTGTTTTCCTCTATATAGGGTAATTTTACTAAAATGTTGCTATGTTTGGTAATTAAGCTCTAAAACTTGTACTTTTATGTAAAAAATCCATAAATTAATCACGGCTTATGGTTTAACTTTTCAGGTTCTCTTTAAGCATACATTATAGACTATAATAATATAAAATACGAGACTAAACAAAGTTATTTCAAGGCCTGAAATGGGCCATAACATTCATGCTTAAAACATTAATAAAATACATACAACAAACATAGTTGGAAAATTTATGTATTGGCCAAATTTGCAAGCTCAAACTTGGGGGAGTCCACTAGCCAAGCCAAAATAATCAATGAACCACCACAAACCAAACGTTCAGAACAATAACCAACCAGCCAACAACCAACAGATCCTCCTATTTTTTTTTTTTTGATGAAGAAAAACCAACAGATATTCCTAAAATAGCTATTTAAAACTTAAACCTCTACTTCTTTTCCTTCTTTTCTTTTTTAACTCTCTATTTTTTGTTTTTTTCTTATCTAACTGACTTCTCTTTTTTTTTTTTTTTCAGATCTACTTGTGTGTTTTGGAGAGTGAATGAAATTCCTAAATGAAGAGAAAATAACTCTCTTAAGTAAACTCAAGGTTGAGTGAATAGGTGGGTAAAAGTACAACACCCATATGCTTCTTTTTCACTTTTTTCAAAAAAAGAGTACAAACCCATGTGAAAATCCCTTCTTTTAGGCTGATTCTTGTACCTCTACTCTGACTCCCTTTTTTTAAAAAAACTTTTTAGAATTTACAAATTTTTAAAATTCAAGTAAACATATGACCCAAAAAAAAACTCAACTAAGTAAAACTCAAAAAGTTATACTTCAAACTGACTAGACATCAAACCAGATTTCAACCAAGCTAAGACAACATGAGACATATTCATATACTAACAACAAGACTAAAAAAAGGGAAAATTATTCATGAACACCCCTATAATTTCTCATCCAACTTACCGAAAACAATAAATAGAGTAACAAATTGTTTCCATCTTTTTTAACACAGGAGACTATAGTTGAGTAATTGAATCAACATAGGTTTGAACAAACCAAACAAAATGAAGCAAGATCAATGGTTTTCATGCTTTAACGCACACTTTTACACCTGCCAATTCTCAAACACAAGTTCCACGCCATGGATTCGTATATTTAACAAAACAAACATTACATTGATCCTTGGCTAACTAAAAGAAAATGTTATGACCCATAACTATTTATCACTTTACTTTCATAAATCAAAACTATACTGATCCACAATATTGTTACTATACTAACATGATTTCCCAACTAACAATTTAACAATACTAATTAACACTAATCTGATCAAAATAGACAAGGAAAGAAAGAACAAACACTGAATTTTGCCTAACCCATCGACGAATCAAATGCCAAAACCTTGCATCTGCCCGAATCACCTTAGGACTTCTGCGGCTGCTACTGCACCACCATGGCTGTCTCGCCACCACAGAAACTACTTCATTACAAGAAAAAGTCAATCGCCATTGTCCGAAAACAGCCCCAACCCCAGCCAAACACATCATAACACTGCCCTTGTCTATAGTTTCCCAAACCAAAATACCCAATCCCACATTGTCCTACTTCATCCTCATCGCAACACCATAGCCACAATAACAGCCCCCTTCAACGTCACCATATCACAATGAGCATCAACAAAAAATCAACATCACAATTATCATCACAACCCCTTTCACTGCTACTACACTGATGCACTAAAACAGCCCCCGACTCAACACCATAAAAGCAACCAATGCAACGGGCAGCAAGGAAAGAAAAATAATGTAAATATAAGAGAAGACAAAGAAATAAAAGAGGAGGCAGCAAGAAAAAGATGGGAATTTGGAGGGTTAATATGGGGAATCGGGGTTAGGGGGTGATAGAGGAGTGTGGGAGGAAAGGGAAAAAATAAAAACTTACCGGAGAAAGCCGAAATTCACCGGAGTTGAGAGTTACCCGAAACTTCAAGTGCAGATCTACACCAAACGATTGAGAATCTCTGAAACATGATGGTGAAAATGGAAAGAGGGGGTCGAGAGCATTCCAGACTGGTATAGTTTGTATTTTTCCGACCACCGGAAGGCGGTGGTCCGATGGCGGAAGGCTGGTGGCAGAGAGGGGTGGCGGGATTTTCTGATGGTGAAGAAAAATTTGGCTAGGGTTTGGCCAAGCTAAGGGCTTAGATGGTGTGTGTAACAATAAGGGGAAAATAAGGCTTATATACTTTAATTGCGGGAGAATGAGAGCAATTTGATCAAAAATGATCCAATAGTTAGGATTATACATGGGCCAAAATAATTGAGTTGGTGGGTTACAAGTATTGGGCTACCTTTTCTTTCTCGTCTAATTCTCAAAATTGATTAGCCCAATTCCTATTGACAAATTAGTCTATGCTTACAAACAATAAAACTACATAAGAAATCACATAAAATAAAAATTAAACAATTAACATCACGAAAATATTTTTATGCAATTTTGATAATTTTTTCACTAATCAATTAACTAAAATTCGTTAAAAAAAAGTGAGAAAAAATCTAGGAAAATTAGGTAAAAGTTTTAGGAAATTTGCACGGCTATTTTAAGCTATTTTTGTGAATTTTTGTGCACCAAAATTAGGTGATTACAGCTGCCCCTCTTTGTTCGACAAAACGAAGAGTTTTCAGACAAAGAAGTAATCAACAACTAATTTTGGATTTCTGGTTCTAGCCAAGAGCTTGTGAAATGACGACCGTACCTTGACTACAAGGCTACCTATATATCCCTGGACTAAGGAATCAGGTCAGTGTAGTTCCTCACGTGTGGTAGCTGGGACTACCACATTCATACAGACACTAAACTCTTCTAGATTCACTAAGACTACAACTAGACACTCTAAATTATTGGGCTGATTTAATACTCTTCTAGATGCACTTGGGGATTGTTGCTGCTGGTTACTGGCTGCTGGTAACTTAGCTGGTGCTCATTGCTTTTACAAACAAAAGAAAGCACAACATTGGAATGAAAAAAAAATTACAATTCCTAAACTATATCTTCATGCTTCCTAAGGTGGATCTTGGCTTGAAAGACAACTATGCTGCTCATTGTGTAGGCAAGCACTATCTGAAACATGAAATGACCGCTTCTGTTTTGAGTGGATCTTGACTTGAAAATGAAATAGCCGCTTATATTTGATCAGAACTTGACTTGAAAAGAAAATTGCCACTTATATTTGAGTGGAACATGGCTTGAAAATGAAATGGTCGCAATCTGTTGGCGGAAACTGACTCGAAAAGAAAATTGTCGCTATCTTCTAGCGTAAACTGACTCGAAAAGGAAATGATCGCTGTCTTTTAGAGGAGATTGACTCGAAGAGGAAATGATCGCTATCTTTTAGTAGAAACTGACTCGAAAAGGAAATGGTCGCTATCTTTTAGCGGAAACTGACTCAAAAAGGAAACGGTTGCTATCTTTTAGCAAAAACTGGTTCAAAAAGGAAATAATTGCTATCTTTTAGCGGAAACTGACACAAAAAGGAAATGGTCACTACCTTTTCATGGAAACTGACACAAAAAGAAAATGGTTGCTATCTTTTAGCGGAAACTGACTCGAAAAGGAAATGGTCGCTATCTTTTAGCGGAAACTGACTCGAAAAAGAAATGGTCGTTATCTTTTCGTGGAAAGTGACTCGAAAAGGGAAATGATCGCTATCTTTTAGCGGAGAAAAGAAAATGATCGGTATCTTTTAGTGAAAACTGACTCGAAAGGAAAGGATCGCTATCTTTTAGCGGAAACTGACTCGAAAAGGAAATGATCGCTATCTTTTAGCGAAAACTGACTCGAATATTGAAATGATCGTTTTATTTTAGCGAAACTGACTAAAAAAGAAAACGATCGCTTGTCTTTTAGCAAAATTGACTCAAAAAGGAAATGGTTGCTGTCTTTTAGCGAAACTGACTCGAAAAGAAAATGATCGCTGTCTTTTAGCAAACTTACCCGGAAAGGAAATTACCACTGTCTTTTAGTAAAACTGACTCGAAAAGGAGATTGTTGCTATCTTTTAGCAGAAACTGACTCAGAAATGAACTTAATGGAAAGGAATGGATTGCTATCTTTTAGCGGAAACTGACTCGAAAATGAACTGATTGCTATCTTATAGCAGAAACTGACTCGAAAAGGGAATAGTCGCTATCTTTTAGCGGAAACTGACTCAAAAAGGAAATGGTCGCTATCTTTTCGTGGAAAGTGACTCGAAAAAGGAAATGATCGCTATCTTTTAGCGGAGAAAAAAAATGGTCATTATCTTTTAGCGGAAACTGACTCAAAAAGGAAAGGATCGCTATCTTTTAGCGGAAACTAACTTAAAAAGGAAATGATTGCTATCTTTTAGCGAAAACTAACTCGAATATTGAAAGGATCGCTGTCTTTTAGCGAAACTGACTCGAAAAGAAAACGATCGCTGTCTTTTAGCGAAACTGACTCGAAAAGGAAATGGCTGCTATCTTTTAGCGAAACTAACTCGAAAAGGAAATGATTGCTGTCTTTTAGCGAAACTGACTCGAAAAGATAATGATCGCTGTCTTTTAGAAAAACTTACTCGGAAAGGAGATCACCGCTGTCTTTTATTGAAACTGACTCGAAAAGGAGATGGTTGCTATTTTTTAGCAGAAACTGACTCAGAAAGGAACTGAATCGAAAGGATTGGATTACTACCTTTTAGTGGAAACTGACTCGAAAAGGAACTGATCGCTATCTTTTAGCAAAACTGGCTCAAAAAGGAAATGGTCGCTGTCTTCAGCGGAAACTCGCTTCAAAACCGAACTTCCGCATTATCTTGGGATGGCCTGATGCTGAAACCAAAGCTTTTGATTGTTGAGACTAAATCCTTTGTATTGTCGAGAGCGGGCCCGGTTCCTGAAATTGAGCTCCTTTATTGTCAACAGAGGGCCCACTTGCTGAATGTTACATTTCCCAATATGATGGGAGGGTCCGATGTTGAGGTTATCTTTCAGGTAGGTTATGTCTTCTTTGTTCACACACTCTATGGTGAACTCTTGTCCGAAAAATTAAAGATCCTAACCATTTCTCCCATGTCGCGTTGACTTGAAAGCTACAAACATTGACTCATTATCCTGATGGGGCCTTGTCTGAAGATTGAGAACTCTGAACATTTTTCAAAAATGGGGTTCCGTCTGAAACTTAGAACAGCTGCTCCTGATTCGGGTGGTCCCTGTTCTTGCGAGCAATGTAGTAGATATCACACTTGATTACACAGCCCTTGAATCATGTCCTTGCAAATAAGCTTAGTGGTTCTTGCTCTGCTCTTCATAGTGATTTGGGACAAACAATGTCTTGATAATGTCGATTTGTTTCTGATCTCCCAACCAAAACTCCACAATGCCAAAAGTTTCTCCCAATATCTAGTCAACCCTTTGTAGACACAACATGTCATTCCATGGTGACTTTTCATGGTACAGTCTTGGTGTCTCATTCTTATTACCGAGGTGCGGCATCGGGCTCCTATTGTCCAAGTGAGTTCTGACAATGATCTGATATAGTTGAGAGACATACAAACAGATTTTTCTAAACTTTCATTTGCTCGTTTCAATATTATCATAGGAGAGAAGTGACAAGAGAAGTAAAGACAAATTGAAGAAATTCAAAGAGGAGACATCGAAGGAAAGATGTCCCTGAGAGATAGAAGGAAAAATTATTTAGAGGTGAAATGACGACCTCAATGAACATGATATATGTTGACAACCAATTTTGTCCCTCCTTTTTCTATAGTTGGCTGTATTTAACTTAAAGGTGCAATATTAATAGTTTGAATAAAATTTTCATTAGAAAGCATACATTTACTTGTGTAATCCCCTGTTTATACATTATATATTTAATTGTAGTTGTATTATGTAATTGCGTCACTTAGGATATTTTTTAAGCACGTGTTAATTGTGGTTATTTATACAATTTAACAAAATATTTTGTTATTATTTGTGACTATTTATACTCAATTAATCTTATTTGATCTCAATTATTTTTATGTGTGTATTTTCCTATTTTATTTAATATATTTATTTTTAATTAATTACTTAGCACCTTTAGTTAAATATTAGCCATTTAAATACTCAATTTCACTTTTAATTAGCTACCATAAAAATTTCCATCAGCCACTTTTACGTCCTTACTTTCCGCATTACAAATATTTTCCAAATTATCCCTTCTTTCAATCCTCAAGATCGTCAATCTCTTTGGAGGATAGTAGAAACATTCTAAATTCTTTCCTCGTGAACCTAGACGGTTCTTAGCTATATCATTTTTGAAAATTCAAATCTGTCATTTGGTTGTTACCTTACCTAGCTCTATCTTAGTGTGTTTTCCCAATTTGATCTTAAATTTGCGTACAACTTTAGTAGGAGTTCCCTTGTCTTTTCTCTCTGATTCATCTTATTAAGGATAATTGTCTCTTACATATATTGTCATTAATTTGACATCCCTTGATTCCTCACATCAAAAGATTTAGATTCCACATTTTTAATTCCAATTCTTTTCTCCATTAAGAATCCCAACGGCTAGTGGTTGATTTCAATCTTTTCCTTTATTTGGCACTTTAATATCAACTATATATACTAGTTCTATCAAGCTTCTCTAGGTACTATCATGACCACACAAGCCCATCTCTTCATTAGGAAGAGATCAGACATCTTCTTCTCAGTACTATTGATGGCTCTTCATTTTTCTTTTGCCTATCAAATACAAAAACATATAACAACTACATACACCTCCGGACCTCTTTCTTTCCATCATGTAATACACCCCTACACTCTCTTATCACCAACATCAGAGAACACTCCTTCACCTCCTTCACCCTTATTGCCGCTTCGTTTGAATTTGTTGTAAAACTTTCAAGTTCAAGTTCATTCGTCCCACAACCACTTGTTCTTCATATCTCGGTTCTGGTTCCCATAAGCGAGTTAACTGTCAGGACCAGGCGCTTACTATGAAGCCAAAAAATGGGGTTCCAGTGTGATACTCATCGCTGCACGTTCTTACTTCAAAAGACTCTCAAGATGAGGCTCAACGTTGTTCGAGATCGAAGAGCCATCTGCACTTTGTACTCGGTCAATTGGTTGTTCCGTTATGTACTTTCTGCATTGTTATTCTTCCTGCCTTATTTTACGTTTAAAGCATGTCCTAGCATCTACAAAATTAAAATGTCATTATGTTAGTCATTGCGTGCTCAGTCAAGGATATTACAATATTTATTTTTGTATTTAGGATAATACTTAGAAATAAACTCCTATAAATACATGATGTTAATTTGTTGAGTTAGTTACAACTAATAAGTTCATGTCATGGAGCTTCATTTTCCAAGCATAATAAGTATAGTTGAATTTGTTGGCTGCTAATCTGCGTAAGTTATTACAGTTTATGGTAAAAATCCTTGTTGAAGTATTGCATATAGTTGGTCATTTCATTGAGAATACTCTCTTGTTAGTTCATTCTACATAAAGTTTCGTAATTGTGTATAAGTTGCACGGAAAATCTCGTGCTAGGTAAGATGGAAATTTCATGTTCTGAACTTGTTGGTAGATAATGTCTTAAAGATTTTTATTTATTCTCATACTGTTGAAAGTTGTCCATAATTTGCTTCTATGATTAAAGGTATAAACCAATAAGGAGTTGTGTCTATGCAACGTTATATCTACATTTATTATGTATTTGGAAGACCAATATTCTACTGATGCCTTTCTTTCTTGAGATCTGATTTTTTATTACTCTGCTCAATGTGCTCACGTACATACTTTGATTAGGAATAATATTCTAATATCTCCTTAAGTCGTAACTGATACGGGCCAAATCACGGAAGCGAATCTATATATATATTAAAAGGAGAGTCCTAGCCAATCCTATTTAGCCAATTGTCAAAAATTGATTGGTCCACCTATTTTTCTTTAGGACAATGACAAACTAATTTTGGTAAAAAACTGAATCAACCCAACTGAAACCCAACTTCCAACGTTTGAAATACTAATTATCTGATTCCCAACAAAAAAGGAAAAGCTGGTAGTTGGGTTTAGAAAAAACCACGTTCATCAGTTTAGTTTATGCCTGTTCATATTCTCTCTCTGATCTTTAACAAAACAACCGCAAACCACTATCAAATTAAAAGCAGTTTCTTCCTAAAAACAGTTTTGTTTATGGCTTTTCATATTCTCTCTGTGATCCTTAAGAAATTCAACCGTCGACCACTATCAGAAGTGCAGCAGTTTCTTCCTAAAAAAACTCACATCTGGGGAACGTGATAATAAACCACAGTACTATAAACAAGCATAATGTTCTGCAAATGGAACATAATCAGAAAATCAAACCGAAACCTCTGCTTTCGAAATATGTCTTCAACTCTCAATTTCATCAAAGAAATAAACAACAAATCAATGCAATGGACTCTTAAGGTCCGAGTTACAAGACTCTGGCACGTTCGTGATCGCTCAAACCCGGACAATCCATTTTCAATCGACATGATTCTTCAGGACGCGAAGGTATGTATAGTCGATCTTTCGTAACTTAAGACATATTTATGCGTTGTATATTTTTGGTCTTGAATAGTTTACAGGTTGATGTGTTTTGTAAAAAACATTTGTATAATATAGATATGCACATTATTGTCCGATCAGTTTGTGATTTCAAGTTTACTTTTAATGGAGTTTATATGTTGACATATTTATGCGTTGTATATTTTTGGTCTTAATAGTTTACAGTTGTTAGTTCATTAACATCTACAATGTTAATTGCAGATGTTTTTACATATTATTAGTCCTACATCTGCTTTAGATCTCTCATTTCAGTTATGAGGAAATTAAAAAATAGAGCTGTACCCCTGTATTGATTGAAGATCCTTTAACTAGATCCGTTGGATTTAATGGTTTTCGAACCCACAATATAGATATGCACATCATTGTTCGAACAGTTTGCGCGTTTCAAGTTTACTTTAATGGAGTTTATATGTTGAACTGAAGAAAAAATTTGATGAATATATGAATGCACATCATTGTCCGTACAGTTTGTTTAGTAAAGTTTACAATTACTTACAGGCTGCATTGCTCAAGCTAATTCACTTACATCCTGCATAAATCCAGAGGAAACATAGTATATGAGCGTATTAGAAGGACTAATAATTTATGATACTGCCCGCACTATTGAAGATAACAAATATATGAATTCACATTACAGTTGTTAGTTCATTAACATCTACAATGTTAATTGCAGATGTTTTTACATATTATTAGTCCTACATCTGCTTTAGATCTCTCATTTCAGTTATGAGGAAATTAAAAAATAGAGCTGTACCCCTGTATTGATTGAAGATCCTTTAACTAGATCCGTTGGATTTAATGGTTTTCGAACCCACAATATAGATATGCACATCATTGTCCGAACAGTTTGCGCGTTTCAAGTTTACTTTAATGGAGTTTATATGTTGAACTGAAGAAAAAATTTGATGAATATATGAATGCACATCATTGTCCGTACAGTTTGTTTAGTAAAGTTTACAATTACTTACAGGCTGCATTGCTCAAGCTAATTCACTTACATCCTGCATAAATCCAGAGGAAACATAGTAGATGAGCGTATTAGAAGGACTAATAATTTATGATACTGCCCGCACTATTGAAGATAACAAATATATGAATTCACATCTTAGTCCAAAATTTGAAGTTTACTTTTAATGGAGTTTATAGGTTGAAGTAAACAAAAAATTTGATGAATAAATGAATGCACATCATTGTCCGAACAGTTTGCGCAATCGTCATGTTAGCTTACTGGCTGCATTGCTCAATCTACTTCACTTAGAAATTGCATAAATCCATATTCAAAAGGATTTGATTTTATCTTAAAATTAGGCTACATAGTGTTACCTTTATCTATGTGCGACGCATTCTAAAATAAGATGTTACAACCAAACTTACATTCATGTATCTTCCTCTTCTCAAGTTACAACCTATTTAAATCATGCCATTATGTTCTGCTTATTTTTTTGGTCTAAGAAATATTCGTGATCGTCATCTTAGCTTACAGGCTGCATTGCTCAAGCTACTTCACTTACACGCTGCTTATTTTATTTTATTTTATTTTATTTTAGGCTACATAGTTTTACCTTTATCTATGTGCGACGCATTCTGATATAAGATGTTAAAACCAAATTTACATTCATGTATTTTCCTCTTCTCAAGTTACAACCTACTTAAATCATGCCATATGATCTGCTTATTTTTTACTAATTGGTTTTTTACATGTTGATCCTACAATCTAACGAAATAATTTTGGGTTCAAAGGGAGATCGAATCCAAGCTTCAATAGGAAGGCAGGTTATGCGTATGTTTAAATCCAAAGTAACTGAGCTTGGTCTATATGTCATGAAGAACTTTTTGGTCGCTAACAATAATGTGAGGCTTAAGACCAATAAACACAATTTCAAGTTGGGATTTACTCAAAGGACTACTGTTGAAGAATGTAATGATCCGCAGTTTGACCTGAGTATTTTCCAATTTCGATCTTACAATCAGTTGATTAATGGAGAAGATGTCGACATGAATGAACTTTTTGGTAAGTATAAATATATAGGAAATTTTAGGCTTAACAGTAGCTAATATTTAGTTGGATTCCTAATTCTTATCATCGTCGCATTTAAATCTTGCAGATGTTATTGGAGAAGTAACAAGTTATGGTCAAGTAAAGACTGTTAAGCAAGGTGGAAGCCGCTTGATTGATATTGAGCTGCAGGATCATGAGTAAGTTTGCCAAATTTCTTTTAATATTTTCACTCATTCTATATTAACTAGCAACTTTTTGCCTCAAAGGAACACCAAAATTAAGGCTACTTTTTCGGAGGACTTTGTCGATCAGATATTGCCTTATTTAGATGAAAGTAGCGAGAAACCGCTGATCGTGGTGATGCAATTAATAAAGGCTCACAAATTTCAGGGTATGCCATCAATTACCTCAACCATAAATATATTTATGGAGTTTGATTTCTGTTCATGATTATTAATACCAACAATCTATAATGCTTGCAGATAAATATTCTGTAGAAAATACTTGGAATGCCTCGAAATTATGGATCAACACAGATCTTCCTCAAGTGAATATGTTTAGATCTCGGTATGTGAAATAGTGTTTATCAAGTACATATTAAATATAGATTGTTGAAAATCTGAAAATTACAGATTGATTGAAATGCGAGGACATGCCTGTATTGGAATTAGTCAGATGTCTTCACAACATAATTCAGCGGCTGATGATGAACTGTCTTCTGGAAATTTAAAAGTCATCAGCATTGCAGAATTAGTTGACTGTCAGCAAGTAAGTATACTAATTTTGCTGTTTAAACATACCTAATTATTTTAAAATTGTTCGAAACTTAACTGCTTATTCAATATTTTCGTTCTTTAGGAAGGCAGTTTTTGGATTTACGCAACCATAATACTATTAGATATTGAAAAGGGCTGGTCTTATTTGGGATGCAAGAAATGCACTAAGAAAGTTGACAAACTGGAGTCTAAATTATATTGTCCTAAGTGTGCCCAAACTGATCCTTCTGTTGATCACAGGTTTGATTTACTATGCTTTCATAAAACTTAATATATGTTAGATATCCCACTTTTCATCTTTATATCATACATTCATTTCAGGTTTAGAATCCCTGTTAGAGTTTTCGATGAATCTGGCTTTATTGGCCTATTGCTGTGGGATAGAGAAGCAAAAAAACTAATAGGAAGGTCGGCTAATGAATTAGCTGAAGGTTTAATTGAGGTATGTTAGATACTTACTGATTAAGTCATATTCATTACACAACTCATACTAATTTAACGCAGACTTCTTCTGCTGCTGCTGATTTATCCTACCCATTGGAGCTGGATTACATTCTTGAACGGAAGCTGCTGTTTAAGGTTTTTTTTAAAAACGAGAACATCGCCAAACAGAAAGAAATCTACAATGTTATGAAGATTTGCGATGATCCAGACCTGATAAAGGAATTCAATCTGCCATTCTCTGAAGAAAAATTAACTGTAAGTTCAAATTGTTCAAACCATTAGTTTATAATTTCAGAATATTTAAACATGCATAAGTTATATTTAAGTTTTAACAATGCTCTACAGAGGTTGTATACAGTAAATTTCTTGGACAATTCTTATGATACATAAACTGTTTGAACAAAGTTGGAACATTTTATACTAGATATTTTGTCGAGGTTACTACAGTACAATATTTATAAATTTCTTTATTTAATAGGACTGTGATATCAACAATGATGGAGCAGCAGTTGGAGATAAGGATTTCACTGTAAGTGCACCGATACACTATGCTTATAAGAACCAAAATTTCATATTTTTCATTCTGCACAATTAATAATAAAGTCTGTCTGTTGCGCTCATGTGATTTAGACAAATTGACATTGTCAATATTATGATTCGTTTAGCTGTGGAAAATCGATAATTTAATTGTATATATTCTGAATACTGATTCAAGAATTACATCTTATCATTTGTAGGACTCTATGGCTGATACTGATGAGTTATCTCCCACAAAAACACCCACTAAGAGAACTAAACTGGACAATAGATCCTCCGCAATAGATGTGGCTGATAAGAACAATGTGCAACTCTCAAGCAACAGGGTCAGACGAGTAATTAAGAAGGAGAAAAAATGAAAATGCAGTAGAATTTCCTGTATGTTTCAGCTATCTTTCTATTAAGTTCCTTCTGTTTCTAATTTCCTGTTTTTTAAGAGATAGAACTCTTTAATGTACTTTGCACTTTTCTTTTATGTTTTATAAAAGTATGTTGCTAGCTATGGAAAATAGTATCTCTTCCAACAAATTATAAATCAACTTTTACCATGAAGTTAAAGTCTGTTTGTCTCAGATCATTTAACTATCTATGTTTCCATAGGATATAGTATGTTCAAAACAAATGAAATAATGAGCTACTGCTACATAGGAACGACCTCTTCCATACAGATTATCCTAGGCAATATAAATTCCTGTGATGAAAGTAATAGATTGCTGTGCTATGATTCTGCCATATCAAATTACATTCATATAGTTCCAAACCTTTTATTAATTCAGACCTGTGCAAAGTTCCGCAGTAGAACATTTAAAAAAAAAATTCATGGTTTAAGGAGTTTTTCCTGGTGAAGAGCTTTTAGCATAATCAGAAAATTAGGAACTCGAATGGAGTAGCAATCTTTATATGCAAATTCCTTCATCCCTGCGACGCCACATACATGATTTAAATTTGGATATAAAAACTAATATCTGAATCTGAGAAGTTTTAATATTTGAACTGTTATCAATATAGCTGGAAATAATTGCCGGTCTATGCATTTCATCACTTAGTTTTACAGGGATGGGGTAGACTGCGTATATTGATGCATACTAAAGCCATAAAGCTTTGGCTGCTTTAACTATTGAACAGAAACTTCACAGCGCTACAAGTAGATATATAAATTCACATTCAGAAGTATCATGCCTTATCGTTTACACATAGTATATGCATACGCAGATATTCCCTTTCCTCAATTAGTCCAGGCACCTTTCCTACAATGTTAAATACCACCACTGCATTTTGTTGAGAATCAGTATAGCAGCAAAACTTGATTTTGATTATGCATCTTTGCGCATTACTCTTTGTCTCGCTACACATTGTTGGCTTTACATTAACTACCGGTAGCTACATAATAAGTAAATGTCACTCACTTTAGGTTGGAAAGAAAGTTAAACATTGTACTATACAATGGATATATGGTTTTCAACAGTTAACATTACGATGTGAAATTTGACAATATACCTACACCATCCCAGTAAATTTGAGTACAAGATTTGTTGGATGTCTGATAATAATTTTGAAATTATTAGTCTATGTAGTTACTAGACCTTAGGATATATTATAGAGGCAACAAGCGTATTAACAAACTTATGAGTCTGTACAAAATCATGCTTGCTGATCTATTGAGTTAGTAATTTGCACAGGTTAATACTTAAATAATTTACTGAATTCAGCTGAAAAATACATTTGATTTCAGTGGGACAGAACAGCTGCAGACTAAAAATTAAAGATAAAACAGTACCAATTACATGTTTGAGTCGCTCGGGGTCTTTTAGGAACATAATTAGAAAGTCCTCTACTGAGTGAACAATTTCGTCTCAGAGTTATTTCTTACCATATCGGCCTATGTTTTACAAGCGTTGTACCCCATCTGTTAGATATGGGCGATAATGCTACTCATGGTCTGCAAATAAAAAATCAGCAGATGTCGGCATGTAGCTATTATCCTATATTCCCTGATGATTTTGCTGTTGTTTGCATTTCATCAGATATTTTAACAATGATGGGGTATGTTGAATTCATTGATTCATAGTAATTCCCAGAAAGCTTAAGCTGCTTTTAGCTATGAACAGCAGCGATACCTGAAGCACTCTCAAAAAAGTCTGCAGTCAAATCGGGCACACATGCAAAGTCGATTGATTTGTTAATCGAGTAATAAAAAATATCTTTGCATCCAAACTATTGACGATAAGATAAGACATCAACGCGTAATATAGGGATTTTATCTTGTGCGATACAGTCATAACTCTCCCTATTCATCTGCTTTTCCTCTGCGCTTTTTCTCTCCAGTAACTTCCTGTATGCAACCTTCTTAGCTTCCACTTTCCCTTGGATAACTTTGGGTGTATGCCATCTATGATTTACTTTCGCCTGTAATGTTCTTTCAGTATAATCATTACTTGAACTGAAACTTATGATGCTCTGCCAGTCTTCAGTACTACACACAACGGAACCTCAGTATACATAACCTTTGTTCATTAGTTAGTACATGCTGTTAATTTTCATCCTTTATTAAATCCAGTTGTTGCATCGGAGAAATGTTTGGTATCTAAAAGAATGCTGTACTATTCTGCTATTCGACTGAATATTTCTCGATATTAAAACTCATGAGTTCTGCATCCGAAGTAATGCTATACTGAGGTGCACACAAAATCTCCTCTCCTTGATGTTGTTCCGTGATTTGATGTGAATTACTCAACTATCTACATTCTGATATTCCCGTTCGTATTCTTTTGTTGATATCCCAGTTTTGTAGAAGATACCCAAACTGTATATCCAAATGCCTTGTGTAGATTTTTAAACTTTAACTACTTTTACACGATTAGGAATAACCTCAGCAACTGTCGGACTGTTACAAGTAAAATCAGTCTGCTCTAACAACTTCAACAAATTACAGATGCAAATCCTATCCTTAGAATGTTCAGCAATTTTGCTGCAATTTTCCATAACAAGTTAAATTATTGTGTGCGTTTGAAAGAATGTAGACTTAACACTGTTCTAAATACTCACCATTTGAGTGCCTGCAGTCATACGTTGCCAGGGACCAAACCGTACTCCCAAACTGATAGCTCAACTACACAACTCACCTGTCTCTGTGATAAAGATAACTTCTTTCATCTAAGTTAAATGCAACATCTGCCTTGAATATGCTCTTAATGATTGTAGCCACAAAGCGAAAACTGCTTTGACCTTTGAAAAACAGCTACACATGAAGCATTCTCCAAGGAGTGTGCAGTCAAATCTGACACATAGGCAAAGCAGATTAATTTGTTGATTTGGGAACTGGAAGCAAAGGTTGGTGTAGATTTTTAAACCTTTACTACTTTAACCTGATTAGGAATAACCTTACCAAATATCGGACTGTTACATGTAAATTCAAACTTTTGTAACAACTTACAAAAAATTATAGATGCAAATCCTATCCTTTGAATGCTCAAAAATTTTACTGTAATTTTACATCGCAAGATGTTTTATGATACGCATTTCAAAAAATGCGCGACTAACACTGTTCTAAGTACTGACCATTTCACTGCTTGCAGCCATACATTGCCAGGGACCGAACCGTACTCCTGCACTGATACCACAACTTCACCATTCAGTTGTCTCTGCGATAAAGATACCTCATCACACCTAAAGTTAAACGCAACATCTGCGTTAAATATGATATATTCATGATTTTCATTAGCCCTCCATAAGATGCAAATGCTGCCGCTACATACAAAGTCACCAACATAGTATCTGATGATGTTTAAACCTTTTGGTACTTTCAACTACTAGCAAGCATGCCTTTTAAACTTGCATCATCACACTTCTACTAAAACTCCAACTGAATATGACAATGTCCGCAGCCTCAACAGAAGCGACAGCTGATCTAAACTACTAAAAAAGCTGCAGAAGGAGCTGTAGACCATTCACCTTAGAAAGGCAGTATACAGCTTGCTACACTCACTAATATTTGACACTGCAACCACAAAACAAACAAACAAAAAAACCAACCTACTCCTCTTCTATTCCCACATCCAATATGACATGAAACTATAAACACATTCAAAGCAAAAAATACTAACATCTGCAGGCCAAATGGATACTAAATACATTCTCTACACTAAAACTTAACTATCAATAACATAAACTGATCCTTTATAACATACCTGGAGCCTTCAAACCATAAATTAAAAAAAACATGCAAGTTACAGGTCCTGACCTTTCAATCAAATCAAAAGATTAAACTTTAAATAAACATACTAGCAAATATGAAATCTAAATACTCAAAAGAAAAAGGGTGTGACCTTCCTAAGGACAGAAAACAGAAAAATTATATGAGAAAAGCGACTCAATTAAACTATAAGCACAAACGACAACTCAAATGACATTGAACTTATCAAATAAGTCCAATAGAATACAGTCAGTAAGAAATATTAAGAATATTAAAATTAATGGAAGAAATAACCACAAGAAAGGCATTTTATAAAAAACAAGGAAAACCAAAAAATAACAAATTCAAAAAGGTAGTTTAGGAAGAAAAAGAACCAACACTGAAAAAGGAAAAAAAATAACTGCATCAAAAGAAAATGGGTGAACTGGCAGTTGAAGAAGGAGCAAATTATTGAGAAAACTACTTACAAACTGAGCAAAAAACTTTCTAACAAAAATCTTAAATCATATAATCTTTCTTCAATGGAAAATCAAAGAAGAAAACATGGAAGAATTGACCAGATGCACTTGGGAAATAAGAAAAAACCAAGATCTTCTACAAATATTCCAAAAGGTAAGAACTTCATCACTACCTTCTAAAATAATGCAGATGACTGTATCCGGATATACAATATCTAAAATCGACTTAATTTATGAACACACTACATGTATCTTACTGGATAAATCAAAACTTGAATTTCACGAAACTGCGTTGGTTAAACAACTTGAAGTAAATGTTATATTAAATCTTTCTTCCAATACTGATGTTTTTAAATATTTTATCTAAAGATAATGTAAGTGTTTCTAAAGAGAGTGGCGATCAAGCAAATGTGAAAAAGATTATGCAGACAGTCTACACATAACAGAAAATTCATCATTTCCATGATATAACAAATGGTTAGTTTTCATCTTTAAATTACTATATTTCTATATCTATTTATAAAAATATTAACGTTTAACCAAAGCGATTATTTTAGTACCAAAACTTGCAGATACATATCAGACAAGGGAAAAGGAAATTACACTTCCTGATTTAAATGAAGATCCGGACAACCAAGGTAATGATACATTTTACTATTTATTATATAATTTGCTTCTCCCTGTTTGTTATTAAGCTATACTATATTACATTTATCTTATTGAAATTGAAATAATCAACAATTCAATATCGATGAATTTTCTTGATTCTCCATCCTTTCATAAAGTAGTTTTAATTTACTATTTCGAGTTTATTTGAGCTATTGATTATAAAATGAAAATGATTCATTCTACAGTGAATCAGGATGAAGTGCATTCAAGAGGAATTAAGATCTGTACAGAACAAACAATTTATTCGTCGCATCATATAACAAATGGTTAGTTTTCTTATCTACATAACTTAATTTCTGTTATCTATTTATAATGTATATAATGTTTAATCAATTGGATCATCTAACGTTAATGTTGATACCAGACTTTGAAAATACACAGCAAAAAAGTGGAAATGGACATAGAATTCCTGACTTAAATGAAGATCCGTCTACTTGGGATAAAGATAGCTTCATTTATTTAAATGATAATCCAAACAATCAAGGTAATCACACAATTTAGAAACAATTACACTGCTACAAAATAGTCTTATTGGACCTGTTACAAACAAATTATCCAACACCACATATTAAGTCTTATTTTCATGTGTTGCCTTTACTTATTGCAGGAATTCAAAGTATCAACCCGGATATGCAAAGACATCATAATTTGCCCGATCTAAACTGTACTTATTCTGTTCCTGGTTAGTATATTAAGTTACTGGTGCCTTTGAATCATTTTACATGTTATGAATCGCCTTATAGACACAAGAAAGTTAAATTTTTTTTTGAATATTTCCTAACAGATAATGGAAAGCAACCAATGGTAAACAATGACGATGAAGATGTATATCAAAATGAGAATGAGTGTGAAGGTATATCAATTAAAGATTACATAAACTATTATTAATGCAAAATTAAACCACAATGATAGCAATATTGAACATACCACTAAGAATTTATCATCTATTTTTCTGTAGAGGATGACGTCGAATGTACAGACTTTTGTACTGAAGGTATGTTTGATGTACCTTTCAAATATTTATAGATATATATTTATATATTATGTTTTATATATTTTAAAACTTATTTTAATTTAATAGGATATTGGGATATTGGAGATGCTACTTATGTGTGTGAACATTGTGGAGCATATTTTGGTACGAAGAAAGAACTGAAAAGCGTAAAAAAATTAAGCAGCCAAAGTTTTCTTTATGTTGCCAAGGTGGAAAGATAAAGCTACCCAATGTGAAAGAACCTCCAGAAATTTTAAAACAATTATTGTTTGGTTCAGGTTTGAAGAAACATTTATTTTAGTTTACTAATTATATATATTACAATCAACATTCAATTTTACTACATATATATGTCAGTATCTATATTTATCAATGCGCTACTCTTATCATACGCAGGACCTAAGAGTGATCATTTTCGAGAAAATATTCGGAGTTATAATTCGATGTTCTCATTTACATCTATGGGGGGAAAGATTGATGTCTCCATCATAACACAAAAGGTCCTAGAACCTTCAGGTTGCGTGGACAGAATTACCATCAAATTGGAAGTTTATTGCCTCCAGAAGGATCCGATCCAAAGTTCTCACAATTATATATTTACGATACAGAAAATGAAGTGGAAAATAGAATTAATGCTGTAAGGTTAGTATTACTACAACCTGTCTGTTTCACTTACTGAATTGCAATGTCAACATGTCATTATTTTTTGATCAGCTGCAAACACTTATAAGCTGACCATATATGAAATTCTACATCGATAACTAACATTTCACATCTTCTATAAGTGTTCAGCATTTCTATGTTTGAAATACTTATCATCCATATGATGAAAGACTATACTTTGATCTCCACTTAAGATATCTTTTCGGCTGTATTACCTGATAAGAGTATAAAGCTATAGGAACACCCTGTCGACAGCTGAAAAAAGAGTATAAAGCTATAGCAATTAGGAGAAAGATAAATTAGTGAAGGGAAGATAGTTCTTCCACATAATAACACCCTGTCTATGTTCCGTACTAACTACTTACCATATCACATAGTTCAGAGAGCTTGATTATTTTTATATATTTATCCTTTTGTATTTCAAATTTAGATTCTTTGAAGTTTTTCTTTTTGGAGTGTTATTGAGAACTATAGATCATTGTGCGATGGCATAAGGTTGGTCATCATATTTATAAGACATAAAATTGCATTATTGAAACCAATGTATCTTTGGCTTTACAAAAGAAATCTTCCTGCATTGTTTGGAATTTACTGTAAGTTTTTCCACATCAAATTTTCTCCAACGTCATTTTACATCATTTACCTATACATTTCTTTAACGTTTGAAGGCAGTTACAAATTTTTCGCTGCCTATTGGTGGGTGGTTGTTTGAATAAAGTCAAGCATTCTGTTAGTACTAACAATTATAAGGTTCAGATGTTTAACAATAGGAAAACTTCATAGGATCACTTTCACTGTCATTGTTTGAAGTGTTGTCTTCTGTAAAGCAATTATATAATACGTCGCTTCACAACTATACTTCAATTCAAGCAATCAGCCAATAGTTTTCAATAAGATTCAATTGAAATCTGCAAAAATGACATAGGTCTATTAAAGACCTTCTTTGGGATGTAACAGTATTAACAGTTTTTACTACCACTCGATACAACAAGATTTTAAAACACTTTGAAATTGATTAGGTGGTTAGTATTACTACAACCTGTCTGTTTCACTTACTGAATTACAATGACAACATCTCATTATTTTTGATCATCTGCAAACACTTATAAGCTGACCATATATGAAATTCTACATCGATAACTAACCTTTCACATCTTCTATAAGTGTTCAGCATTTCTATGTTTGAAATACTTATCATCCATATGATGAAACACTATACTTTGATATCCACTACAGATATCTTTTCAGCTGTAAAACCTGATAAGAGTATAAAGCTATAGGAACACCCTGTCTACAGCTGAAAAAAGAGTATAAAGCTATAGGAATTAGGAGAAAGATAAATTAGTAAAGGGAAGATAGTTCTTCTACATAATAACACCCTGTCTATGTTCCGTACTAACTACTTACCATAATACACAGTTCAGAGAGCTTGATTATTTTTATATATCTATCCTTTGTATTTCAAATTTAGATTCTTTGAAGTTTTCTTTTTGGAGTGTTATTGAGAACTATAGATGATTGTGCGATGGCATAAGATTGGTCATCATATTCATAAGATATAAAATTGAATTATTGAAACCAATGTATCTTTGGCTTTACAAAAGATATCTTCCTGCATTGTTTGGAATTGACTGTAAGTTTTTCCACATCAAATTCTCTCCAACGTCATTCGACATCATTTACCTATATATTTCTTTTACGTTTGAAGGCAGTTACAAAATCTTCGCTGCCTATTGGTGGGTGGTTGTCTGAATAAAGTCAAGAATTCTGTTAGTACTAACAATTATAACGTTCAGATGTTTAACAATAGGAAAACTTCATAGGATCACTTTCACTGTCATTGTTTGAAGTGTTGTCTTCTGTAAAACAATTATATAATACGTCGCTTCACACCTATACTTCAATTCAAGCAATCAGCCAATAGTTTTCAATAAGATTCAATTGAAATCTGCAAAAATGACATAGGTCTATTAAAGACCTTCTTTGAGATGTAACACTTTTTACTACCACTCGATACAACAAGATTTTAAAACACTTTGAAATTGATTAGGTGGTACAGTTACATGCTGAGTAAATCAATATAGAAAATATCTTGACTTTTCTGTAAAATTAGATTACATAGTCTCTGCTTTATCTGCGTACGACTCATTTTAATATAAGATGTTGTATCCACACTTAGACGCTTGTGCCTTCCCTTTCTCAAGTTACATCCAACTTAAATCATCCTCATGTTCTATTGTTACTAATGGACATTATTATATTTACGATAAACAAAATGAGGTTGAAAGACTTTACTTTGGTCGCTAATACGTATGTCATTGTTTGCCTGTACAAATGAAATCTTCTTGAATTGTTTGGATATCCTCTGAGTATTTCCACATCAAATTATCTCCATACTCAGTTTACCTTAATCACCTATAGTTTACTAAAAACTTTCGACAACATTTTCAGCTACAGTGATGAGTATTGATGGGGTGTTGTTTGAATCAGTTCAGCGTATAATATTATCACTAACAATCATTTTAACTGTATTTCTGTTTCAGGTTCAATTTGTTTTAAAAAATTTACCTCATTTTCAGAGCTATAGTTATCGACTTAAATATTGAATATTTCAAAAATAATGTTGTTCTTCAATATTGATAAATTTGATTTGATGAATATTGAGTAACAAAATTCAGCTTTCTGTTCACAACCTTTTTGTATTGTATTAATTATTACAAGATAACAATGCAATTTTATACTAACAGCTGTTATTTTATTTTCACAGTGGTGGTCACAATGTGAATAAACTTCACGCGGAAATTGTTTTCGATTTGAAGCAAATGCTTGATGGCCACAATGTTTTGGCAAAACATTTAGAATGGTTAGAGATAGATTTCAGGAAGATAATGGATCCAATGTAAGACTCAGGTTGATAGGCAAAACAAACACCGATGGAAGAAGATACAACCTACCTACGACTTCGGAGGTAGCTGCTTTGGTGGTTGGAGATTTTGAACCATCTAGAGAAGATAGAGATATCATTATTGAAAAAAAAAATGGAAAGTTGCAAAGGATAAATGAATTGAATGCTGCATATTTAGGATTACAATATCCTTTATTATTTCCATATGGTGAAGATGGATACAGAGAAGATATAGGTTTGAATGGGGATAACAATGGAGGAAGGCAAGCTGTGAGCATGCGAGAATATTTCGCGTACAAAGTTCAAGAAAGGAAGAATGAATTTCCAACTATTGTGTTTGCTGGTAGATTGTTTCAACAGTTCTTGGTTGATGGATATACAATGATCGAATCTTCTCGATTGAAATATATTAGAACTCATCAAACACAATTAAGAGTTGCTATGTATAAAGGATTAGCAGACGCTGTTTTGCGTGGAGAGACAAATTCTTCTTCTATAGGGCAAAGGGTAATTATTGGTTCTAGCTTTGTTAAGGTGCACGATATATGATCCAAAACTACCAGGATGCTATGGCAATATGCAAATGGGCTGGATACCCTGATCTTTTTATCACTTTTACCTGCAACCCAAAGTGGCCTGAGATTCAAATATTTGTAAAGCATAGGGGATTAAAGCCCGAGGATCGACCAGACATTCTAGCAAGGGTTTTCAAAATAAAATTGGATCACTTAATAAAGGACTTGCGAGAAAATCAAGTTTTTGGAGCTGTAAAAGCAGGTATGTGAATCTTCTTTCAAAATAGATATTTACTAAAAAATTCTTACTATACATACACTAAAAGATTACTTATATAATTCTTTATTTACTTTTTAATGCAGTGATTTATACGATTGAATTTCAAAAACGAGGATTGCCTCATGCTCATATCCTGCTTTTCCTACATGAACATAACAAATATCCAACAGCTTCGCATATTGATCAAATAATATCTGCTGAAATACCAGATGAGTCTGAGGATAAACATTATTACAATGTCGTCCAGAATTTTATGGTACATGGTCCATGTGGTTCTGCTAGACAATCTTCTCCGTGCATGCAAAACGGAAAATGTTCGAAGCATTTTCCAAAAAAATTTGTTGATTCAACAACAATAGATGAAGACGGATATCCTGTTTATAGAAGAAGGGATAATGGCAGAACTATAAAGAAGAATGGTGTTGACTTGGATAACAGGTTTGTGGTGCCGCACAATCGATTCTTATTGTTAAAGTATGGTGCCCATATTAATGTTGAATGGTGCAATCAGTCAAGATCCATAAAGTACTTATTTAAGTATGTGTATAAAGGACATGATCGTATCACCGCTGCATTTACTCAAACCTTGCAGGATGAAGGTTCGTCAAATGTAGATGAAATCAATATGTATTATGATTGTCGATATATTTCATCCTGTGAAGCTGCTTGGAGAATATTCAAATTTCTAATCCACCATAGAGAACCTCCTGTGGAAAGACTAGCATTTCATCTAAAAGATGAACAGACAGTCGTTTTTTCTGATAATGATCCCATCGATCATGTTGCCAACAGACCAACAGTAAGAGATTCAATGTTTCATAAATGGTTTGACGCAAACAGAAAGTATCCTGAAGCCAGAGAATTGACTTATGCGGAATTTCCTCTTAAGTTTGTTTGGAAAGCCAATAAAAAAATTTGGGAGCGGCGGAAAACATCTCAATTTTCTATTGGAAGGATATTCTTTGTCCCACCTGGGAGCGGAGAGCTTTATTATCTCAGATTGCTGTTGAATGTTGTCAAAGGTCCAACAAAGTATGAAGACTTAAGAACAATCAACGACATTGTTTATCCCACATTTAGAGATGCATGTTATGCACTGGGATTGCTAGATGATGATAAAGAGTATATTGACGCCATAAAGGAGGCAAGTAACTGGGGTATGCCATCATATCTTAGGCAGTTATTTGCTATGCTGCTTTTATCCAACTCAATGTCACGTCCAGAAAAAGTTTGGCAAGAAACTTGGGTATTGTTATCGGAAGATATCCTCCATGAAGTAAGACTGCTATTTTCTAATCCAGGTACTACGATAAATCTTAAGTTTCTTTTTATGGTATTTTGTGTGTGTTAAACTGCTGCCCCAAATTCTAATTTCAATGCTTGAATTTACCACAAACATAATAACTGTAACAAAACCAACAGCTGCACCTAAACTTCTACTAAATACCTGAAAGATATACTGCATCCCATTGAATTTTATTTGCTCTAAGCAGGCTGCTATACTCTCAAATATTTTACACTGCCACCCAAAACAATTTAAAATAAATTGCAAAATACTCCTCTGCTATTCCCTCTTCCAAAATGCTATAAACTATAAACACATTTAAAGGTCTACAACAATGTGAAAACTATTACAATAATTCTGTCCGATTTGTCTGTGAGTCCAAGATTTTGAAGACTCATTCCAGAGTTCTTCATGTCCACTTACTGTTAAATACTTAAAGCAGTCTAAACTTTCTTGAAATTACTATACATCAAAATTAATTAAGCAGACTTAGTTTGAATCGATAGTTTTAATCAAGAGTAATCTATATCAGTTGATGAAACAAACTATAGGCGAAGATTGGTTTACAGAGTTGAAGGCAAATGAATCTCATATATTTAATCTAAATCCATTGATACTGTAATAATATTAATACAAATTATAAAGGTAACAAGTTTACGAACACACTTATGTGTTTGTACAAACTCCTGCTTGCTGATCTGTTTAGTTAGTAATGTGCAGAGGTTAACACTTAAAAAATGTAGTCGATTCAGCTGAAAAATACATTTTATTTCAGCAGTTTTTAAAAAATGAAAGCAAAAACAATAACAATTACATGTTTCAATAGCTCGGAGTCTTTAAGGAGCCGAATCAAAAAATTTTTTCTACTGAGTGAACTTTTCATCTATGAGGCCTTTCTTACCACCACGGCCTAAATTTTTCAAGCGCTTTACCCGTCCGTTAAAGATGGGTTATCATGCTTCTCATGGTCTGCAAATAGAAAACCACAAGTTGTCAGCATGTAGGTAAAATAGTAAATTCCCTTATGGATTCGATATCAATTTGAATATTTATCTTCATAGTTTTGCCTGATTACTGATCACAATTGAACTACAACGAAGATAAGGATATTTTTGGGATGCCAAAGATTGAAGTATAGAAACTGAAATAATCATCAACTTCAGTTTCTATGCATCAAAATGAATTAAGCAAACTTAGTTTGTATCGTTTAGTTTTAAGCAAGAGTATTCTATATCGCTTGATGACATAAATTAGAGGCGAAGATTGAATTACACAGTGTAACCCAAGGAATCTCATATATTTAATTTAAATATATTAATACTGTAAAAATATTAACACATATTATAAAGGCAACAAGGTATAAACACACTTATGTGTCTGTACAAACTCCTGCTTGCTCATTTACTTAGTTAGTAATCTGAAGAGGTTAAAATTTAAAAATTTAATCGATTCAGCTGAAGAAGACATTTTATTTCAGCAGTACTTAAAAAATGAAAGCAAAAACAATAACTATTACATGTTTTAGTCGCTCAGAGTCTTTGAGGAGAAGAATCAGAAAGTCGTCTACTGAGTGAATAGGGAGGGGAGACATTTTTGTGTGCGATTTACACCTTTCCCATTGTTTGTGCTATTATCTAACTTACTGGTTTATATGCTCAATATCAATGAATCATCGATATCTTCTGATCCCACTACTAAGTGACACTAAATGAATGTATTCGTATGGTTACAGATTGTTTTTCCTGTTATTTATTTAGTATGTGTAGTCGTAAAAATATAAAATTGATGCACAGGTCCTTTTACAGTTTGATTGCTACTAAATTTGTATCTTCTTATCTTATTTTAAGAGGCAGAGCTAACAGATGATGAAGTAAAAAACCGTTGCTTGCAAAAGGTGGAAAGAATTTTAAAAGGATGTGGAAAAACTCTACTTGATTTTCCAACAATGCCAACAGCTGTATACCATGAGGATGAAGTTGACAATAGCAATCGATTAATCAACGACGAGTTGCAGTATAATAAGAGATCTTTAAAAGAGGAACATCAGCGATTGTTAATCAACTTGACAACTGAACAAAGGTCAGTTTATAATAGAATTATATCAGCTGTGGATAAAAATAAAGGTGGGTTGTTCTTTTTATATGGTTATGGAGGAACAGGAAAGACATATATTTGGAGGACTCTATCATCGATGCTTCGATCAAGAGGAGATATTGTCTTAACTGTTGCATCAAGTGGTATCGCTTCTCTTTTGTTACCAGGTGGTCGAACAGCTCATTCAAGATTTGCAATTCCACTCACTCCTAATGAGGATTCAATATGCAATATCAAACAAGGTAGTCGTCTTGCAAATTTAATTATCAAGACAAAGTTGATTATTTGGGATGAGGCACCAATGATGCATAGATACTGTTTTGAAGCCCTTGACAAAACTCTAAGAGATATTCTTAGATTTGATGTTCCATCCAGTTTAGACCAACCATTTGGGGGTAAGACAGTTGTTCTTGGCGGTGACTTTAGACAAATTTTGCCTGTTATTCCAAAAGGTAGCAGACAAGATATTGTAAATGCCACCATAAATTCATCATATTTACGGTACCACTGCCAAGTTTTACGACTTACAAGAAACATGAGGTTGCAAGGAAATCAATTGGGCGAACAGTCTAATGAGGTAAGAGATTTTTCTAACTGGATTTTAGCAATTGGTGATGGAAGGATAGAAAACTCCATTGACGGAATTGAAAGTGTTGAAATCCCAAATGATCTTCTCATTAATAATTGTGATGATCCAATAGCAGCCATTGTACAAAGTACATACCCAGATTATTTATCCCACTCAACTGACATAGATTACCTACAGCATCGAGCAATTCTTGCTCCAACCCTTGACATGGTAGAATCAGTTAATGAGTATATGGTATCACTCAATCACAATCCAGAAAAGATATACCTCAGTTCTGACACAATATGTATGTCTGATCAATCTTTTACAGGTTCAGAACACATATACACACCAGAATTCTTGAATAGTATAAAATGTTCAGGAATACCAAACCACTCTATTAGTTTAAAAGTTGGTGTTCCAGTGATGTTTTTGAGAAATATTGATCAATCCTCCGGATTGTGTAATGGTACCAGGTTAATCATTACAAGACTTGGAAATAGGGTTATTGAATCAAAGGTATTATCTGGTAAAATGGCTGGTCAAAGAGTGTTTATCCCAAGAATGACGCTGACTCCTTCAGATACAAGAATACCTTTTAAGTTTCAGCGAAGACAATTTCCAATTGTGGTATCTTTTGCAATGACCATTAACAAAAATCAGGGTCAATCATTAGCTAATGTGGGAATATTTTTGAAGAAACCAGTATTTACACATGGTCAGCTGTACGTGGCGCTATCTCGGGTGACAAGTAGAAATGGGCTAAAAATTTTAGTTTATGACGAGAATGGAAAAGTAGCATCTGTAGCTAAAAATGTAGTGTATAAAGAAGTGTTTCGTAATTTAATTTGAGACTATTAGTTTATGTTTTCTGTTTTTAAGATAGATTTCTATTTTTGCTGGCCAATTGGCAACTTGGATATACATAATGATAAATGATCCGACCAGTTTTTGCATTATTGCTGTTGTAAACTGATGGCGTACAGTTTCCTTGGTTCATAGTAATTCCTAGAAGATTAGGCTGTTTTGATTTTGACAAACAAGTGTAAATGAATTGCTATCAGTCAAATCGGCATCACAGTCGAAGCAGACAATAGATGTCACAGTCTTAGAAATCAAGGTATGCTCCGGACTTACTGTTATAGTTTACTATATATATCATTTCAAATTATTTACTTAATTTCTGACATTCCTATCATCTTCTTATATGCAGGTTATGCATATTTCATTCCGTTATATCCAAATTGTGATTGGGTGTTCAATTATTATAGCTGGAATGCATAAAGTATGCCACATATGTTTTCAGATTAGTGTAAATTTATGATATCGATGGATAGAGGAGAAGTCTAGCTATTCTCAACGATTTACAGTTAAACTTTACTGAGTTTAACATGAACTCGGAAATTTCTGCAGCCCGTCAATAATCAGACACTCAATCAAAGCAGACAGATTAATTCATTTTGGCTTTGCAAACAAAGGTTAGTGAAACTTCTGAAACTATGAATCTTTAAGTATATTGATGCATACTAAAGCCATAAAGCTTTGGCTGCTTTGACTATTGAACAGAAACTTCACAACGCTTGAAGTACATAGGAATAGAGATAAATTAACGTTCAGAAGTATCATGACTTATCGTTTACAGATAATATATGCATAGGCAGATATTGCCTTTCCAGAATTAGTCCAGGCACCTTTCCTACAATATTAAATACCACCCCTGCATTTTGTCGACAATCAGTATAGCAGCAAAACTTGATTTTGATTATGCATCTTTGCGCATTACTCTTTGACTCACTACACATTGTTGGCTTTACGTTAAGTACCTGTAGTTACATAATAAGTAAACGTCGCTCACTTTAGGTTGGAAAGAAAGTGAAACATAGTACCATACGATGAATATGTGATTTTCAACAGCTAACATTACGATGTGAAATTAGACAATATACCTTCATCATCCCACAGTAAATTTGAATACAAGAATTGTTGGATGTCTGATATTAACTATGAGATGAATATAATTCAGGTAAGGAACTTGCTCTTTTTTCACAAGGAATAGAATGTTCAAGAATGGTGCATAGCCAAAAATGATTAGTCTATGTAGATACTGGTCCTTAGGACATATTATAAAGGCGACAAGCCTATGAACAAACTTATGAGTCTGTACAAACTCATGCTTGCTGATCTATTGAGTTAGTAAATTACAGAGGTTAACAGTTTTATAATTTACTCAATTCAGAAAAAAGACATTTGATTACAGGGGTACTGAACAGCTGCAGACTAAAAAATGAAAGCAAAAACAATACCAATTACATGTTTGTGTCGCTCGCGGTCTTTGAGGAACAGAATCACAAAATCCACTACTGAGTGAACAATTTCATCTCAGAGGTCTTTCTTACCACCTCGGCCTATGTTTTTCAAGCGCTGTACCCCATCTGTTAGAGATGGGGGATCATGTTACTCATGGTAAGAAAATAAAAAACCAGCAGATGTCAGCATGTAGCTATTATCCTAGATTCCCTGATGATTTTGCTGTTGTTTGCATTTCATCAGATAGTTTAATAGGGATGGTCATAGTAATTCACAGAAACCTTAAGCTGCTTTTAGCTATGAATAGCAGCAATACATCAAGCACTCTCCAAGGAGTCTGCAGTCAAATCGGACACACAGACAATGTCGATTGATATATTAATCGAGTAATCAAAAATCTGTTTGCATCCAAACTATTGACAATAAGATAAGATATCAGCGCGTAATACAATTATTTTATCTTGTGCGATACACTTATTTTATATACTAATTAATATGTGTAGAAATTACTGACCAACCTTCATATATGTGGTCTCTTGCTTTTATGATGTCTGATTTTAACTTTGTTTAATAACACTTTCTCATGGGAGGAGTTTCGGAGGATAAGTTACTGTCTACTCACAAGTAAAATTATCATACGTTTTTATGGTGTTCCTTAACTGCTATCCTCACCACTTCTTCACCGTCTTATAATTCTCGCTATTCATCCGCTTTTCATACGCGCCTTTGATATCCAGTAACTTCCTGTATGCAACCTTCTTAGCTTCCACTTTCCCTTGGATCACTTTCGGTGTATGCCCTCTATGATTTACTTTCGCCTGTAATGTTCTCAAACAATGAATCTTTAAGCCTAATTAGGAATTAACTCAACAGACATAGGAGTCTTTACAAGTCCAACTACGCTATTTACACTCATGCTCTGATGTGGTTGTCACTTGACCAAACACTTATATCGACTCTGTCTGATATATCTTGAAAGATTTAGTCAGTGAAAGTTTGCATTACACACCTGTTATTTTCTTCTCAAAGTTAATTAGCTTATTATTCACTCTTTTAGAAGTCCAACTTAAAATGGATAATTTTTATAACAGCTTACAAGTTTAAATACAACTGATTATGTTTCGACAAACTCAAAAAGAAAATGCAGTTGACCTCAGTGTACATTAATAGCGGACACTTTACCTGACCGCTATAGTATCAGTAACAAGAACTAAGCTTTTTATCATGACAACCAATCGCACGTCATCAATCATCGCTTAAAAACTATTCTGCATCTGCTGTAGGTAAATTTTCACAGATCTGTATACCTGTCGCATTAACATACCTGTCACTGTCACTGTGTTTGTTGTTAACACAACACTGTGACACTTGCAAAATAATCGATATGCCAGGAAATGATGTAAATACTTTCATGAACTTTGGCAGCGAAGAAATTCTTCACATGTGGTAAGCCTCACATGCTATAATACATGTGATTAGTTTAACTCAACCGATGTTTCTACTAAGTCTAATAGAAAATGCAGTTGATCGAACTGTAGATTATCAGTTGAATCTTGCAATTTTACTTCACCTAGCAATCTGTTGAAATTTGCACCTAATAGTATCAGTAGCCGCATACTGATACTATTAAATACAACAATACGACAGGAACAGATGTAGAGAATTTGCTGAGCTTCGACAGCAAAGATAATCTTCACTTTTGCTAATCCTAAACAACTCAAAAATACTGCTTTGGATAGTTTATTTGTTTACAAAATAATTTTCAATAGCCTTTCATCAATTATGCTGCTCTTGTTAACCTGAAATCCTGTACTATATGATAGTGTGGAAAAGCTTGTGCGCAATATTGAAATCGCTTATTGGGGCGTCAAACAGATTACTGCATTACAGCTTGATACATCCTGGTGCTCGGCATAAAACATTTATCTCAAGGTCAGGTTGACATTAATTATATGTAGGGATAAATGTCTTATATAGTTTTGATTCTTTGGAATATTCAGCCCTTACTAAACCAGTAGGTACGCAAACACGCTGACAAATGTACCTCCTGAAATATTCGTTTCAGTTGTTAAGAACTATTAAGGCTGCCTAATAGAATTGATCAAAAGTTGAGAATCGAAATATAATTGAATAAAGTATTTTATTATCCACCACACTTTATTTGTTGCGTTCAATTATTACAATGTTATTTGTTAGTATTAAAAACACATTACTTTATCCTAAAACTTTGCCATTCCATTCAGTTGTTTGCAAAAATACGAAGAATATCGTTGGGATATAAAAGATTGATACAAAACCTATCAATCACAACTGCACCTGTCCTATTTTGATGGTGCGCAAAGGTTGTGCGCAAAATTGATTTCGGTTATTGAGCCGTCAAACATATTACTGTGCATTACATATTGATGCATGCTGGTGCTCGGCATAAAAGTATTATCTCAAGGTCACGATGCCAAAAATTATATGTAATGATAAATAAGTTATATAAATTTGATTCTTTGAAATGTTCACCACTTACTAAACCACTAGCTACCGAAAGACACTAACAAAGGTACTTCACGAGAATTTTGTTAAACTTGGTATCGCCTATTAAGGTTGACTATATAGAATTCTTCCAAAGATCAAAATTGAAATATAATTGATTAAGGTATTATATTATCCAACAAACTTTATTGGTTGCGATCGCTACAATTCTTTGGCAAAATATGAAGAGTTCTGTAGTGATATAAAGATTGTATAAATCAAATATCTGTCACGGAGAAATGAAAAGTCGTACGCCACATACTTCAGCACTCATCAACCATTTATGAAAATTGAATGCCTGTATTCAAAATATGTTAAAGTTATAAAACTAAAGAGATACAAATTTTATATATTACAACATAAGCGTCTCAGTTAATATAGGCCGCGCAACCGCGAGGGTACTATACTAGTAACTAGTAACGGAAGCAACAAAGTAAATATGATAGAAGGAAAATAGGGATGGGGGAGAACAGAACTAGAAGAAAGAACGAATCAAACTAAACAATTAGATTGATTCAAAAGAGAGGAGAGACTTGAACCATTAAACGGGAGTCACACTAGCGGTGATCCACCATGGATTCAACGTAAGAGATACATGAAGTCAACGCTTCAACAAGAATGGCCAAGCCTATTCTATCTTCTCAATTCTATCTTTAAAACTAGCTAATGAAATAAATGACTAAGTGTGGTATTTATAGGTTCACCACACTTCTAAATGAAATGACTAAAAGCCCATAAGATAAGTTAGTGCAATAGAAACACTTAGGGCTAGAATAGGAATTACACCATAAAAACAAGTCTTCAAATGGCTCGGAAGTAGGCACCCGCCTAGTGAAAAGAGGCGCCCCGCCTAGTTCTTTGTAGGCAAAACAGGCGCCCCACCTACTTGGAGTAGGCGCCCCACCTACTTGAAGTAGGCGGTCCGCCCAAAATAGAGCCGGCCAGAGATCCAGAGGCTTGCATTCTAGTAGGCGGTCCGCCTAGTGAAACAGGCGGTCCGCCCCTTCCTGGAGGTTCTTGAAACGGCTCAAAATGTGTCTCCCAAGCCCCTCCTTTGAAGCCTAGGTGGTCCTCCTTCCTTGGCGCTCCTTTGCATGATCTTTAAGTCGCTTCCCGGAGCCCGTGACTTGCCTTCCTTGTGCTCTCAAGTTTGGCTCTTGATGGTTGGCGCTTTGGCACCAATTTGCCCCGCATCATCCTCCCCTTCTTGAAAGGATTTCGTCCTCGAAATCAAACCATCAAGCCTACATTCAAAACAAGCACAAACAAAGCTTCCCACTACAAGAGTAGGTTAGTGGCAAAAGTGTGGGAAAACACACTCTTGTGATAGAGCCAAGCATCAATAACAAGTAAAAAGCTTATGTCTCTAAAGGAAACAACAAGTACTTGACTCCAAATGAAAGTGCACCCAACACAAGAACAAGCAAAGAGATCAATAGTATATGGAACATGCAAGGTATAGCAATCAAATTCCCTATGACCCCTAAGCTCATGACCAACACACCAAGCCTTCAAATTAATATCATCACAATGTGACACATCGGCTTTGGCATGCTCAACACCCAAGGTGTGATCAACATGTGGGATGGAGTAAACAAAATAGTTCAATTGGCAACTAACATCAAATACTCCACTCCCCTTATTGGAAGCACTCTTACACACACCAAGAGTGACTTCCTCTCCTCCAATTCCAACTCCAAGACAATCTTCCTCACTAGACAAACTCCAAAGGAAGGTCTCCAAAATCGGCCCTTCATCATTATAGTCCACACAATGAAGGTTAGGACTACTACAAGATGGTTCAACACAACCAAAATCAAGACCACTCATCCCACTTGGAGCTCCAAACAATGGATCTTCCATAGAGTCTAACCTTTCAAACCATGGAGGTTCTATGTGACTACCAACCCTAGTCCGATACAATTCGCTATCACAAATAAGATCATCTTCACGCAATGGAAATGTAAAAGCATGCACCTCGAATTCATGGTTAGACCAAAGCATGGTATCAAGACTAGGTTCTTCACTATTACCCGAGGAGTCATCGAAAACAATTCGATCCATCGCACACTCTAGAGACTCCTCAAGGTCACAACCATCCTCACTACGACACATAAGTCCACCATTATCAAGCAATTCACCAGGGCTAAGAATAGGGCATTCATTCAACTCATCTTTCCCTTTATCAAATATAGGTGGGGTGTCAAAACAAGGGTCACAAATAGGGTCAACCACACAATCTTCACTAGAGAGAGGTTCAATGAATATCGAGCTCACATCATGACATGGCTTATCATACCTCTCAACTAATGGTTCACAATCACACACAAGTTGACTATTTGACTCTACACTAGTTGCAAACACATTGTAATCATACAAATCATCAACTAGTGTTGAGTTAGCACAAACACTACCATAAGACAAGGAAGTAACATGTTCAAGGGAAGAACTATCACTTACCTTTGAGTGGCCATCTTGCTCACTCAATGCATTTGAAGTGTCATGAATTGTCTCTTCACCTTGAAGCTCACATTGAAGAGTTTCTTCACCTTTTCTATCCTTCTTGGGACATGATTGAGGCTCCATTGCTTTGCCTCCAAGAGTACCTACACAAGCATTCACAAAAGTAGGAGAAAAAGATAAAGAGTTAAGGTTAGAATAAGGGGTGTCCTCACTCCTTTTTCCCTCTTTCTTTTCCCTCATTTTCTTTTCAAGGTTAGGTGTAGATTCGGGTGGTGACATCCCACTCACATCACTCAACACATCCTCTCCTTTTTCCACTCGAGGAATGCCACCGGTCACTCCCTTACTCCTCTCAATCTTTTGTCTCTCAAATTCGGGTGAATTGGGACGAGGCCAAAGAATACCCATAGCCAGAGTAGGTGGACTTTTAACATCAACCCGGAATCTAGGACTAAGAGACTCATCACTTGAGGTCTCTTTCTTCTTTGTTGGTGAACCACTTGGCTTTGGAGCTTGTGGTTTGGGGTTCACCTTGTTGACAATTGTCAACTCTCTTCTTGCACTAGTCCCACCATTGCTTGTGATTGTAGGACTTCTTGTTTGCACTCTTTCAACCATAGGATGAGCTTCTTGCTCCTTTTCCCTTTGCATAGGCCTAGAAGGTATACTAGGAAGTGACTTAATCTTTGCTCTAAGAGGCTCAAAGTCAAAAGTCCTTTGGCTCTTGCTCACATAATACCTATCACACTCAATACCATATCGCACCTTCTTGCCTTGCAACCATGGCTCACCTAGCCACACATGACAATGCTTCATGGGATACACATCGCACCACACGTAACCCCAATAACTCTTATGAGAGATGCACACTCGAACTTGCTTGGAAACCCACACTCTGAGGTACTCATAAGGATGCTCTAGGGCATAGCAAGGTAGCCTTAACTCATCAACCACCGAGGTACTAATGCAATTGGCATCGGTGCTACCAATCTTGAGCAAGTACCCTCCATCACCTTCCACCTCAACGAGGAACCTCCTTAGACCCAAGTTCCGTATAGGATCATCCAAGTAAGAACTTGGAAGTTCAAGAAAAACATCACCCTCAAATTGAGTCTTCCTCATCCCTCCTCCCCTAGCATTACCACTAGGATAACTTCCACTTCCCGTCACCCTTCCAACATTAGAAGTGTTGTTGAAAGTCGAGGAAGGAGTACCACTATGGAACCCATAATTGCCTCTTGCCTTGGTTCCATAGCCCATAGCACCACTCCTACCACCACTATTAGAGCAATGCACCCCCATAACGGTAAGAGCAACACCATTTCTCTTTCCACCCTTCACATGGGAACTAGAAGATGCAAACCTCCCATTTCCCATGGAACAACCACCACCTCCTCCCATACTAATGGAAGGTCCTCTACTACTCCCTTGCACACCACAAGCAACACCAAGAGAAGATGCATATGCACAATCCGTATAATCAACCTCATCATCAATTCTCTCTACGTCACTGTCATCATGTTCAAGTTCATCACAAGAAGAGTAAGTAGGATCATCATACTTTGAAGCGTCACCATCTTCAAATTCTTGACTTGGAGCATAAGATTCTTCACATTCATCTTCGTAAGCCCCATAGTCTTCTTCATCTTCATAATCAACATAGTGACCCGCTTTATCATTATATGAGCCTTGGTTCCCCGAATCGTCATAGCAATACCCATTATCACCATCATAGGAACCATAATCTCCATCATCTCCGCATGAGTCATACCCTCCACAATCGTAATCCGATGCCATAGTTATAACAAAAGAGTCAAGGACCTCACAAATTCACTCCCTCACGTGTATCACTCAATAGATGTCACTCAATTTTCTTTCCACTCGTGTATACACTCAAGGTCGTTGGCTTTTATGACCTCACTCTATTGTTCTCACCACTCAAGCCTTTTTCCACTCAAGTCCTTCTTGTCTCTTAGTAATTACAATGGCAAGATCAATCAACTAATGCACCCAAGTAATGGTTCGGAATGGAGTTGAAGTGACTCGATGTACGGAAGCTAATTTAATGCGCACTTGAAGCAAGCAAGTTCTACGACTTTAAGTGAAGTCTCCAAGACACACAACACCCTAAAGAAGCAAAGATTAGTGTTAATAAAGTAGGACTAATACCCTAGAAACACTAACCAAGAGGTACGGAAACAAACGGAATACAAAAAGACACGAAACGAAGCCAAACGAAGGCCCTCCAGGAGTGGGCGGTCCGCCTACTTAGGGTGGGCGCCCTGCCTACTCAAAATACAGAGAGCAACCAAAAAGTGGGCGGACCGCCTACTAGTTGGGGTGCCCCGCCTACTGGTGCTTTCAGCACAGCCCTTTTGCACCCAAATTTCGATGTTCCAAGGTATTTTTTCCCAATCCGAAGGTACCCAATGGTGTTTTCAACTACTCCAATCAATCCCCAATGATTTATAACAACACCCAATCCATAACGAATCCAAATCAAGAAATTTCAATCAAATTCAAGGGTTTTTCAATTTTGGGGTTTTTGATTTTTTTCAACTTTTGATTCTCAATACCAAATCATGTAACAAGGTTACCAAATCAATGGGCAATCATCATAGATCAATCCCCGATATCAAACAACCAACGAATCATCAAATCTGATCCACAACAAGAATTTTTTTGTATTTTTTCAATTTTTTCAATTTCTTTGTTTTTTTTTCTTCTTTTCTTCAAAAACAAGAACAATAACAACAATAAACTAAACTAAAGATAGGATGAACAAGGAACGTGGATTCGTAAGAACGAAACCCGAGCCTTGCTCTGATACCATGATAATACGGGTCAAATCACGGAAGCGAATAACTAGTAACGGAAGCAACAAAGTAAACACGATAGAAGGAAAATAGGGATGGGGGAGAATAGAACTAGAAGAAAGAACGAATCAAACTAAACAATTAGATTGATTCAAAAGGGAGGAGAGACTTGAACCATTAAACGGGAGTCACACTAGCGGTGATCCACCATGGATTCAACGTAAGAGATACATGAAGTAAACGCTTCAACAAGAATGGCCAAGCCTATTCTATCTTCTCAATTCTATCTTCAAAACTAGCTAATGAAATAAATGATTAAGTGTGGTATTTATAGGTTCACCATACTTCTAAATGAAATGACTAAAAGCCCATAAGATAAGTTAGTGCAATAGAAATACTTAGAGCTAGAATAGGAATTACACCATAAAAACAAGTCTTCAAATGGCTCGGAAGTAGGCACCCCGCCTAGTGAAAAGAGGCGCCCCGCCTAGTGCTTTGTAGGCAAAACAGGCGCCCCACCTACTTGGAGTAGGCGCCCCACCTACTTGAAGTAGGCGGTCCACCCAAAATAGAGGCCGCCAGAGATCCAGAGGCTTGCATTCTAGTAGGCGGACCGCCTAGTGAAACAGGCGGTCCGTCCCTTCCTGGAGGTTCTTGAAACGGCTCAAAATGTGTCTCCCAAGCCCCTCCTTTGAAGCCTAGGTGGTCCTCCTTCCTTGGCGCTCCTTTGCATGATCTTCAAGTCGCTTCCTGGAGCCCGTGACTTGCCTTCCTTGTGCTCTCAAGCTTGGCTCTTGATGGTTGGCGCTTTGGCTCCAATTTGCCCCGCATCAGTAACACTTATCCGTCTATAGTAAAATTGCATGCTAAGACTTTAAGTTGTCAATCCGTTTTTTCATTTTTTTGAAGAATGGATATACTCTCAGCTTTTTTAATATTTCTTGGCATGTACACTACAATCGGGTGCCTTTGCTTAAAGTTCAACCTCAATGTACAACGGAAGCAAGGAGAGCCCAAGCTAAGTCGCCACTCCAAGTGACCTTCTGGGATATGATGATACCGGCAGGCTAATCGACTTCTTAAATTAAGAACACATATAGCTTTACAAAAGCAAAGCAACTCGTTACTCCCTCATTTTAATTTGATATGTCACTCTTTTAATAAATTTAAAGACTTGACACCTCTACTATTTTGTTAAACTTTGGTTTGTCTTCTTTAACCATTTGACATATTTTCCAATTTTGACACTGAACTTTTCTTTAAGCTTTCATCGCTTTCAAATAACAAACATCTTTTATTCGTATACTTGAATACTAAAATATTTTATTCAACAATTTTGGCTTGTTTTGAAACTCGAGTCAATCATACAAAGAAAAAATGAGAGGAAGTAACATCGGATTGGGCCTTTCTCCCGCCTGGTCTATACCTGATCCCGCATTCTTTAAAATACCTTACTTTTATTCATTCGTTGGTTAAGTTGTTAATTAATTTCTCATATTAAATTCACCACCAAGAATAAGGTGGCGCATGTTTCTACTAATACTTTTTATTTCTTGTGAAGTGTTACATTTGCTACAGGACATTTTTTAGAAATCTCGCTCTACCTTTCCAACTTCGTACACAAAATACACAGTATCGTAAAATATTTACTTTTTGGGAAATTGGAGTGTTGTTAATTATTGCTAGCTTTTGACCCCCCTCTAAGACATACATAATTCAGTACTTGCTTAGTTAAAATTTCATTTGAATATTTAAAATTTCATGTCTAATTATTAGTTTAATAGCTTGACATTTTGTATAGAATCCCAATTGTTTAGTCCAGTCGGGAACCACACTTGGTGGAACCTAAGAGGGGCCTAACACCTTCCTTTTGGGTTAACTTGAACCCTTACTCGAAGTTTCTGATTCGTAGATTAAGTTTTGGAGTCAACTCTAAAATTGGCTAGAAACAAAGTAGGTGTCCTAATACGCCTAGTTAAATAATTTATTAGGTGGCGACTCTAAGTCTTACCCGTGAGTTCTAATAAGTCGAATCCTCTTTCGAACTCTAAGCAATTCAAGAATTAAGAGTGTCGAAAACATACATCTTGGAATAAAGTCTTGACCTTTTCATCACGGTCTGTCCTTGATTTTGCCCCAAATTGAAAATCTAGAGGCAATTGCTTGCTTGGTCCGATCCTGATGAAAAAATTAGACATCCATCATTCGACTAGTAGTGCCCTTTCGGATTTTTACCAGCTAGTCTCTCTCTTTGTTCTTTTTTTTCCTCACAGTGATCATGTGGTGCCCTTTCAGGTTTTCACCAACAGAACCTCTTTTTTTTTTCTTTTCTCTTTTTTTTTTCATTTTTCTTTCCTTTCAACCTCTCATCACATTCTTTCTCGCCTATCTATCTTCCCTTATCTTGACTTCTCCCAGAAGTTTCCGCCCTTATGGCCATCATACTCCCATACCTTGGTTACGCTAATCACAATAAAATTGCAACTCCCCCGAGCAAACTAATCTTTCGATGGTACACAACGCTTGATATTCTCAAAGATCGATCAGAAAGGTCTTTATATGGGCCGTAGCGTAGGATTTGGTTAGGCTAGAGAGAAAAGTCAACATGAAAACTAAAAAAATATCTCATGAGATGACTAGGTGAACACTTCAACCTTAGAAATCATCCTTTTTAAAAATGAAATAAACTTTCGCCTCAGTCTAGTCTAAACTGGGGAATTTTTGAATTATTCTCTTTAGTACGAAAAGGATGTAATATCATCTCACGAGACATTTGGGTAAATGTTACAACTTTTGGAATCATTTCTATAAAAAATAAAATAAACTTCTGCCCCAGTTTAGGATAAACTGGGGCTCCAATTTTCTTTGTACAAGCTGCAAATTTGGAGGCAAGTTTTGTGTCAAACAGAAATCAGGAAAATATGGAGATTGTTCCGGTGATGACATTGAAAAAATAATGGGGGATATTTTAATTTTTCCCTCAAGGTGAAACTGAAAAGCAGGGCATCATTTTTTTTTCTTTTTCCCTGGATTGAACTCAAAGAAACACATGAGTATAATCAGTTTTACCCGTGAAATAAACACAAAGAAATAAAAGGAGTATTGAATTTCTGCACTTTTTTTCTCTTAAAAAAATAAAAAATTAACGACAAACTTCTGCCCCAGTTTAGGATAAATTGAGGCATTTGATTTTCTTTGTACAGGCAACAAACTTTGAAGCAAGTTTTGCGTCAATATGGAACAGGAAAAAATAAACTTTTCACTTTTATGAATTGGAAAAGTAGGGCAACATTGAATTATTCTTTCCCAATAATAATCACAAAGAAAACGAAAGGATATTGAATTTTATCCCCTTTGCTTAAAAAATATGTAAAAACTTCTGCCCCAGTTTAGGATAAACTGGGGCCTTTGATTATCTTTGTACAGATCGCAAACTTGGAGGCAAGTTTTTCGTATATGAAAAGCAGGAGAAAAATGAACTTTTTCCCTATTATGACCGCACCCAATGATTGCCTACGTATCCTTTTGAGAGGAATCAGGTCAGACGTAGCTCTAGGACTTAGTGCTAGATTTTGTGTTGTTGATTTTGTTGTTTTTTTTGATTTTCTGTCTTTCTTTCTTCTTCTTTTTCTTTCACTAGTACAATAACATTAATTCCAAAGGAGAGTAGTTGAAAAAAAATATGCACGAGGCCCAAAGGATTAGCAAATTGTTAAAGTGTTTAGGTAGTAGAAACGAAAGCCGTTCGTCATCCCGACCCGAGAATGTGTCGCAAAAATATGCAACCGAAATAACCGACCGAGAGTCGCATGAGAGACAAGACTAGATCTACTCAGCGTCCGCATTTTCATTTAAATGATGATCATCCGGAAATGGTATTTCAACTTTCTCAGGAATGATAGTGCATGATATTAAACTTTCACGAATGTCCCTTTTCACATTCTTTCTTACCATCCAGTTGGATTATTAAGACGATATTAGACTATATGTTTAGATCAAGACGTGAATTCCGCGCGTATGTCATGTTATTAAAGTCGGCAAAAGTAAAACTACCAAAAAGCAAAAGAAGACGAAAATAGGAAACAGAAAAGACAGAGTGCTTGAGACGAGAAGCGGATCTCGATTTTCATTAAATTAAAGACCAGAGGGTTTGAACATCAAAACAAGCAAAATAATGCACTTGGACTACAACCCTTAAATACCCAAGGTCACAGAAAGATTAGCAAAATAAGTTAACATGTGCTTCTCAATTTTTTCATCTTCATATCAAGAACAATGTATTGCACTCATGATCTGTCAAAACCCTTCATCATATTGTACCATGTTGGCGCCGTCGACATGACTCAAAACTAACAACATTTTTGGCTCCACCTCATTTGCTTGAAATCTCTTGGATATGGGCTTGTTTTTTTTTTTTTTTGGAACACCCGAATGACTAGGTAAGACATGGAATTAGCTCAATAGACACATCTTGCTTTGTCGAGTTGACGATTGATGCACTTGGCTTGGTAGCCGATTCAACGATAAATGACTTATGGCGTCTGATGTCAGGAGAAGGATCAACTACCACAATCTACTTGATGGAAATCCCTTTTATGTCTTCTTCTGTGAAAACTGTCCCAATCATACCTACGTAATTTTGAACATCATGAACCGACAAAAGGATTTTGGTTGCATTTGGTATCCCATCCTCCACCACCATTATCTGATTGCTGTGAGCGATCTACTTTTCCGGTTGGATTCATATTTCCTGAGATTGGTTTCAGCAATTTAACTTGTTGCAGCTTTTCAAAGAGCTTGGTGTAAGATTCTCCAATTGGCGTGAACCTAATTTCTCTTCTCCATCGCAACTTTTGTGACTTGTACTCGGACATGAACATGGATTCTTTCTTTTCTGGTTGTGAAGGTCAGGCAAACCTTGGAAATGGTTGTGTGGGGGTGTTATATGTGGCTTGTGCGGCAGGTGCGCGCCATTGCGGATAGGAAAATGTCGGAGCATATAGATGCACTCTGTGGGGTGGAGAAGCGGAACATTGTGGTGCGTATTGTCCCGGATGATGCTTTTGTGGGGTTTGGAAGTATGAGTGAGGTTGTTTGAATTCTCTCTTGCCCAGCTTCTGGGATCTCGTTCCTTTTCTTTTTCATTCCCAAGACTTTTTGTTCTAGCTAGGATGGTGAATTATGGAGCGGAGGCCAAGGGTGGAGCAAGTGGAGGAGGTGGTGCCATGGGACGCAATGAGGAGGATCCCACAATATTTTTTGCATTGTAGTAGTGAGGATAGTCAGGAGAATACTGAGAGTGCTCAATTGTAATAGGCGGGCTATATTTCTGATGCACGACGGTCGACGTAGATCTTAAGAGACTCGCTAGCATGGGAGGAGGTGCATGTCCCATGGTAACGACAAGATACAAGTCAACCACTAATTATTTCAGATTATTGGCCTCTTCAGTCAATCTCTCATTCTGCTCAAACACCTATTGTTCCAGATTTTTTACCTCTTCGGTCAATTTCTCATTCTCCTCAACTACCAACTGTTTCAGATTTTTGACCTCCTCGGTCAACCTCTCATTTAGCTCAATCAAACACTCGTGAGCGCCAAGCTTAGAATTCCCACCTTCAGATGTAATGCAGCCCGAACACGTGCTGATCAAGTGTTCGATCCACCGAGGCCGATGACACGAAGCTAAGCCAAGTTGTTGCACGATGTCCATATTCAATTGGCTTGGTCGGGAGAAAGCAACCGCTCCGAAGCTGAATGGCCAAGCTCAAAAACCGAAGGCTTCATCTATAAGCTTGAGCTCAAAGAAGGGAGTGACCGAACCCAAACTGAGCACTCAACCTCGGCGCCGAAGTAAATCACGCAAACAATCGAAGAGAGAGAGCGACCGAAGCCAGCTTAAGCCGAGTCAAGAGCACCGAAGTCAAGACCTCGAGCTGAAGTGTTCGAATATCAAGTGTTCGGTTGAAGGAGTGACCGAACACTCAGATATCCAGCCCTGCGTGGCTTACTCCTATTGATCGCCTTTGACCATTTACTGTTTTATCCCTAGGATAGTCTATATATACTCCTTTACATTTCATTGTAAGTAACTAGTTTTTTATGAATATTGATATAGCAGTTGCTATTTGAGTGTCTACGATGGTCAAGAGCACCGAAGTCAAGACCTCGAACTGAAGTGTTCGAATATCAAGTGTTCGGTTGAAGGAGTGACCGAACACTCAGATATCCAGCCCTGCGTGGCTTACTCCTATTGGTCGCTTTTGACCATTTACTGTTTTATCCCTAGGATAGTCTATATATACTCCTTTACATTTCATTGTAAGTAACTAGTTTTTTATGAATATTGATATAGCAGTTGCTATTTCAGTGTCTCCGATGGAGCCCGAACCCCGACGTGAGATTTTCAAAGAACTTGTGTTATTCAGTGTAATCGTTTGAACATTTTCTTCTTGGTTATTCAATTTGCAAGAAGCATCGTTCTTCTTGAGGATTGTTGCTTAGTATAGGTGATTTTTGCCTCCGATTCGATCGAGCTTGAGACCAGTTCCTCAAAGTTCCTTTGAATCGAAGCAAGATTTGTCTTGCTTCTATCTTTACTTTGTTATTGTTTCTGCATTTTCTTCGTGTTTAGCTTAATTTCGGTTTAGCTTGCACCAAGATGTCATGATCCCGGGTCCCATTGATCCTATCAAGTTACCACAGAACACTAAACACTATGGTCAAACAAATTGGGTTAGCATAAAACACACATCTAAAAACCAAGGGTTGTTTTGCATTGTCCCAAAATGTTTCACAGCATATGCCGTGTGTATCAACCCTATCCTAGAGAGATTGTCTTAGTGTCATGTTGAGAAAATGTAATAACACAAACCAGAGACGACAATGTAACTCGATATGAGGAGTAAGCTTGATTGATTTTTTGTTCTTTTTTTTTTGAAACAACAGACATAATTTAAACAATGACACGAGACAAATCAAAAAATTAAACAAAACTCGACCAAAGCCATGACTCAAATATACAAAACAACAGACAAGACGTTTTGGCAGGTAAATCTGAACAGTGAAAATAACGTGACTCGAGTTGAAGCGGAGTCGGGCTAAAGCACGAGGACAATTGATCGTAATTGACCATCCTGAAACGAACTCGCTTAGTCGTTTCGGAAGTTAGGACTCCAATTGACGTGTCGATAATTTTAAAATATTTATAAGGTCCATTGGGACTTATCTGTAAAATTTGAGCTAAATCAGACCTCGTTTGGTAGACATCAGAAGAAGGTTTCAGTTTTTATTGTCGATAAATATTAAAAAGAGATTTTCGAGCTCGGTTTTGGCGAATGAGCTCCGATTTGAAATCCGAAAGTGCCGTTAGGTTCGTATGATTATTTGTGACTTTTGTGAACTTTTGAAAGTGAATTTCGAGGTTGTTTGGCTAGTTTCCGCTAAAATGTCGAAAGTTAAATAATTTGACTTTTTTTCCATTTAATTTGCATATTGAGTTTTGGGAGTCCGATTTGAGATCCGCCTTAGCGAGTATGCTACATATATTTTGTATAACTTGTATGCAAAAGTTGGATTTATTTCGAATATCGTAGGGTACCGTTTTAATTTTTTACACGAAAAGAAAAGAAAATAAAATAAAAAGGTAAAGGAATAGAAAGAAAAAGACAAAATAGTAAAGGAAAGAAAGAAATATATATTGGCGGTGTCCGACGATAAAAAGAGAATGAACTTGAACGAGAAACAGAGAAACAAAATGGAAAATACGCAGAAAAGAAAAATGCAAAAAATGATAGAATTTTCACCCCGACACATTCAGGTAATGATGTTAATGCATTATTTGAGTTTATTACGTGTGTTTAAATATATTTTAACGGTATAAATTGAGATATTAGACATCGTCCTAATAAGTTCAATTAATAGTTTAAAGGGTCAAATGGACCCCGATAATGGAATTGATTATACATTCGTATTCAGTGAGTTATGGGCAACATATAAATATAATTTATTTAGGGTTTGGTTATGTGACCTTAAACCCTGTACATAGGCTTGGCCTGAATATTGCGTATGCGAATAGGGTATCAGGTTCCTAACCGGATTGCCCTAAGATTTGAGGAATGAAGACTTTAGCCTTAGGTGATATATTTTTCTGCTTATTGAACACAGCGGGATCGTTTGGCAATGAATCCGAAAGGATAAAGCGGTTGTTGGGTAACAGTGTTAACTTTGGAACGAGGTAAGTATTCATATCCATTTCTTTGGAGGCACCTGGCCTCGTGGATAATCTACCACGTGTTCCTTACGTGTGTAGCTGCCGATAGGCATACTCATTACGCCTTAGCTTTGGATTTACATTGTATATTATATGTTATGTCCATTTATTGGTATTGCATTGAGGATCTGAGCATTGTACTCTAACTGTGAGTTGACATCTACTTCCCAGCTGTCGATGCGAGTCCCGCGCCGGTGGAGGGTTAGTATTGCATCACATTGCATTCATATGCATTATATGTCATTCATATGCATTACATTGCATATCATATTGGGTGCAGTAGTATTCCGCCCCAGGAGCAGGAGAATTCCGCTCCATTATATCATATTGAGGGTAGGAGGATTCCGCCCCAGGAGCAGGAGGATTCCGCTCCATTGTATCATATTGAGGGTAGGAGGATTCTGCCCCAGGAGACTGCAGGAGTATTCTGCCTCTGGTGAGTGCAGGAGTATTCCGCCTCAACTTTACATTATATCGGGTGCAGGAGTATTCCGCCTCTGGTTTGTATTATATCGGGTGCAGGAGTATTCCGCCCCAGGAGCAGGACTATTCCGCTCCAGTTGGTTATCAGATTGGATTCCCCTCAAATGCAGGAGTATTTCGCTTCGGGATGGGATTACGGGCACATGTGACCCTTTGCATCATATTTCATTTCATTTCATTTCATCTCATACCATTGTGTAAACTTGTGGTACATAACCACTGTTCTGCTTCTACGTGCATTGCTTATTTGTTGATATGTTTCTGGCTCGTATTTCTGGTTGAGTTTATGGTTTCATATGTGTTTCCGGTTATTATCTGGCTCTTCCTTTTTATAATTTAAATAAGAGGAATGTGGTTTATCTGTTTCTTCTCCCTGGCTAGCTATCCTATTCTTTGAGGTGGCTAGTCTACCCCACTTATTGAGTCCTTTTGACTCACCCTTGTTTGTTTTTTTCTTCTTGTCTATCTATTTCGTTTCGGCAGGTTCGCTCCAGGATTGAGTTCGCCACGTTGTGAAGGAGGGAAGACGACTTGAGCTGTCAGGGTGAGCCAACTTTTATTCCGGATGGCCACCAGTTTATTGGTTATTATTTCAGTTGCATTTTGCTCCCTTGAGGAGGTATCTGTCTTCTTTGTACTCTTAGATGTCTAGTCTGGATAGCCCTAAACCTAGTATGTTGGGTAGTCAGCTGTAATTTCTTTTGTACAGCTTAGAGGTATCAGTATGTCTGTGTTTTTTTAAAGTCTTGTCCTTTTTTATGAATTTTTATATTTATTTTCCTGATTTAATTGGTAAGGGTTCGCCCGACGGGTCTAGGGGAGGATGTCGGGTGCCCGCACGACTTAACCGGATTTCGGGTCGTGTCAATTAGTATTAGAGCCCCGGTTTAGAGTCTATCCAGACTAAGACAGTGTCTAGTAGAGTCTCGCTGATGGGTACGTAGACGTCCGTACTTATCTACGAGAGGCTATGATGGCATTTAGGAAGTTTCACTTCGTTCTTTTCTGATCGTGCGTCGGTCTAGGATGCAAAAGTATTTTTATTAATTCCTTCGTGGTAATTTTGAACCCTCGTGCGACGAATGAGCAAACTGTATGAGTTCAAGACGAAGCAGTCTAGCCTGATGCTAGCACTGGCGAAGCCCCTAGAGTTGTGGATCGTGCTGACAATCCAGTTGGGCAGGCCCCAGCTGTACGAGCTCGCGATGGGCAAGGGAGCAGGGCCTTGTGGTTCCCTTAGCTCTCTACGATGCTTTTACAAGAATCTTGGTGACGCAGATACCCCAAGAGCCTATTATTCACTAGGTAGCTTATCAGGTTGCCTTAGATGCAGACGTTCGGTCTCGGGGAGCTCCTGTTCCCGTTCCTGATGTTGCCACAGTAAATTATGTTCCAAATGCAGCATGTGTTGTGCCTCCAGTTGCTCTGGCTGGTTAGCCAGCCGAGGTAACAGTTCGGTCCGAGTGCCTAAAATGGTTGCATTATTTTACGCGGTTGAACCTTCCGATATTCTTTAGCAATGCATCAGATAAACCTTGTGATTTTTTTTAAAATAAAATAATGTTAGCGTATCCTTCAGGCTTTTGATTATATCGAGCGGTATGGTGTTGATTATTCTGCTTTCCAGTTTCAGGGGTCCAGCCTTGAATTGATGGGCCACTCTCTTATTAGCTAACTTTGTTCGGTTTTTCTTCTAGATTCGTGGAAAAGTTCCTTTCGAGTAGCGAGCGAGATGAAAAGTGTTGCCAGTTTGAGTGGATTAGACAGGGTAGCCTATCGGATAGCCTGCTGGTGCTTCAGAATATGAGATTGAATTCTATAGAATTGTTGAATATGCATTTGAACTAGTTCATGAGCCTTTCGAGAGATTCGAAGATTTATTGATGACCTTTCTCCTTCCTTGAGATCCCAGATGGCTCAAAAAATTGAGGTTGGGACTTCATTTGATGTCGTTGTTGATATTGCTCAAAGGTATTAGGCATACCATAAGTTAGATAGGGAAGAGTTAGAGCGGGAGAGCAAGAGATCCCGTGACCCTAGTGGGTAACCATGGTACCTCATTTGGAGGTAAGAGTTCTGATTATTTTGGGAGGTCACCTTCCAGGTTATCTCAGCTTGTGTCACGGGATTCTTAGAGTGCGAGCTCGTCAAGATCAGATTCAGTCTTTTCTTTACAGCTATCAACAATCTTTCCAGCTTCCATTTTTAGTCGGAAAGGTGTTATCATTGTCGTGAGTCTGGTTATCTTTTGAGGAGTTTTCCCTTACTCCGGAAAGTAGGCAGTCGTCCTTTCTCCTGTCATCAGGCATCTCCGCAGTCGCAAGGGGAGATTAAAAGGGTAATGGCTCAGCTCAGCTGTAGAGGCAGTTCAATAAACTTCCAGTCTGGCAGGATACTGAGGTATCCGATTTAGTACGCCCATGTGTTTCTTCTTCCATTCTGTGTGAGTAAGATTTTATTCTTCCGATCGGTCTGGACTTCGTTTATCTTACCATGTTTCCATGGCTTTCTCGGATGTCGTTTTTATTAAGAATCAGTTGCAGTAAAGGGGTGAGCTTCTTGTATGATTTATTCCTGCAATTTCTGAGATCCTCCTAGTTGATCTGGTTTAAATGTGAGAAATTTGAGAGAGTGTGTCGGTATTGTCTGCTTGGCATCCTGTTGTACCACTTTCTCTTATTATGTGAAGTCAGTCTATCTCTCTTTGGAATTCAGTGTTGATAGGATTGTGGGATTCTTATTCGTCACCATCAGAAAGTGTTATCATTTCTTCCGGTGCAAAGTGATTAGTAAGTAATATTCGATCTACGTGTCTCCTCTTGGTTCAAAACGCTAGTAAAGTCATGTTACTCGATGAGCTTATCTGGGTTATAAAAGGGTTTCCTGGTAAATTGTCAGAGTTTTCTTCTTATTGGGAAGTTAAATTTGCATGGATGTTGTTCCATAAAGCTTATTTAATATTTATTTCTTCGATTGCGATTCTTTGGCTAGCCTGACTCGGAAGTAGTCTAGCTCTGGTAGCCAAGCAATAAGAAGATGAGCTTCCTGAGGTTCTAATTATTTCTATTCTCAGTCTATTACCATTTCTTCCTCATCCAAAAATAGTGAGCTTGGGCAATTAGTAGCCGCTTGTGATGTTCCCTGTGTTGAGCCAGAGTATGCATTAAGGTAGCCGGGTAAGCACATAGTTGTGTTTCAAAGCTACTAAATGTAATGGAGAGTGTAGTCCGACCCGTGAATTGAGTTATCGAGCGGTGGTGCTTGTGGTAAAGGTTTGAGAGTAGTGAACTCGAGAGTTGCAGCTGTTTGGCAACTCAAAAGGGTAGTTAGTAGCTTAGGTCTGCCTACGTTCAGCTTTTAGCTAAATCTTCTTTAGTCCAACAGACGGTGCGGGGATGGGTATTCCTGTTCAAATAGCTGCCTGAGTTTGTGCTTTAAGTGGAGGAGTCTTCCTCCAAATACTGAATGGTAATTCTAAATCTCTAAGGCGTTGATACCACTTTTGTCACGACCCAACCTAAGGCCATATCAAAAACCTACAATGAGCGTCGATCATTGCTAAACCCACTAATAATCTATTAATGCTAGAGATAAGCTGACAACCTGATCATATACGTACCTATCTGGTGAAAGCATAATGTCTGGAAAGATGACACGACTTTAACTTGCTGGAAATTAGAACACTGAGCCACAAATTCTGTTATGTCACACTTTATTCCGTCCCACCAATAAATCTGTTTAAGATCATGGTACATCTTAGTCGAACCTGGATGAACAATGTAGTTGGAATAATGTGCCTCTATCATAATCTGTCCACGTAAATCTGCAACATTAGGAACACAAAATCTATCTTTATACATGAGAACACCGTCAGTAGTAACCCTGTATGGTGACTCCGGTTTTCTTCTGGCTATCTGTCTGTCTTCAACTAGAACTGGATCCTCATACTGACACTGTTTTACTTCATGAAAATTTAGAGTTAAAGGTCTAGTGCAGCTTGTCGTCCATCCATCATTGGCGTATCTCCTTCACACCTCAACTCTTTAAGAAGATACTTTAGCATTATAAGTGCACATGTAATCAATTTTGTTGCTGGTATTCTGCCTCAGCTCATGGTCCAACTACATGTCTCTTTTATTTTCACTTTTTCAAGTTATAATATTTCCAATTCAAAGACAATACCCTGAAGTAGATGTTTAGTCTGAAGATCATTCCTGGTCTGTATCATACTATCCAGTAGTATTTGCATGATCCTTATCCTTATATGATAGACCTTGTTTAGATGAACCTTTGACATACATTAGGATATGAGTAACTACATTCCCACAAGGAGCTTGCGGAACAACACTAACATCAATTAAGGTGTTGCATAGTGCATTCGTAAAAATAATATAGCTTGCATCAAATCTTCTATAGTGTAGTCACAAGGAACTTCAAAAGCTTCCCCTGTTGCATCACGCGTGAGCTAATTCTTAGTTCCATCGACCGGTTCTATGTCGAAAGGTATATCGAAGAGGTGATTATCGGCTGAATCATGTTAATCCATCCAAAGTTCCGTGTATCTTTATTTCGAAAATGTAAAACTCTCCTCTCGTGATCGAGGAAGGATCATCTTAGTCAGAATAATCCGGGCAATGGTCTTATCATATTATCCAGATATGTTTTATTCTAAGAGTTCGGTGTTCGTGTTATAATTCTGATTCTGCAATCATGAGATAATGTCCGTGGAATAGCTTATGAAGGTCGTGCAAGTTCTTTTGTTATCTGTGCGAATTTTTCTTTAGACTTAGGCTCGTTCGAGGACGAACGAGAGTTTAAGTAGAGGAGAATGGAACGACCTCGCTTAGTCGTTTCGGAAGTTAGGACTCCAATTGGCGTGCCGATAATTTTAAAATATTCATAAGTCCATTGGGACATATCTGTAAAATTTGAGCTAAATCAGACCTCGTTTGGTAGGCATCGGAAGAAGGTTTCAGTTTTTATTGTCGATAAATATTAAAAAGAGATTTTCGAGCTCGGTTTTGGCGAATGAGCTCCGATTCAAAATTCGAAAGCGCCGTTAGGTTCGTATGATTATTTGTGACATTTATGAACTTTTGAAAGTGAATTTTGAGGTTTTTTGGCTAGTTTCCGCTAAAATGCCGAAAGTTAAATAATTTGACTTTTTTTCCATTTAATTTGCATATTGAGTTTCGAGAGTCCGATTTGAGATCCGTCTTAACGAGTATGCTACATATATTTCGTATAACTTATATGCAAAAGCTGGAATTATTTCAAATATCGTAAGGTACCTTTTTAATTTTTGTCACGAAAAGAAAAGAAAATAAAATAAAAAGGAAAAGGAATAGAAAGAAAAAGATAAAGTAGTAAAGGAAAGAAAGAAATATATGTTGGCGGTGTCCTTAGCTTACGATAAACAGAGAAAGAACTTGAACGAGAAACAGAGAAACAAAATGGAAAACATGCAGAAGAGAAATATGCCAGAAAATGAGAAAAGAGCCAGAAAAAGATAGAATTTTCACCCCGAAACATTCAGGTAATGATGTTAATGTATTATTTGAGTTTATTACATGTGCTTAAATATATTTTAATGGTAGAAATTGGGATATTAGACATCGTCCTAATAAGTTCAATTAATAGTTTAAAGGGTCAAATGGACCCCGATAATGGAATTGATTATATATTCGTACTCAGTGAGTTATGGGCAACATATAAATGTAATTTATTTAGGGTTTGGTTATGTGATCCTAAACCCTGTACATAGGCCTGGCCTGCGTATTGCGTATGCGAATAGGGTATCAGGTTCCTAACCGGATTGCCCTAAGATGTGATGAATGAAGACTTTAGCCTTATGTGATATATTTTTCTACTTATTGAACACAGTGGGATCGTTTGGCAATGAATCCGAAAGGATAAAGCGGTTGTTGGGTAACAGTGTTAACTTTGGAACGAGGTAAGTATTCATATCCATTTCTTTGGAGGCACCTGGCCTCGTGGATAATCTACCACGTGTTCCTTACGTGTGTAGCTGCCGATAGGCATACTCATTACGCCTTAGCTTTGGATTTACATTGTATATTATATGTTATGTCCATTTGTTGGTATTGCATTGAGGATCTGAGCATTGTACTCTAACTGTGAGTTGACATCTACTTCCCAGCTGTCGATGAGAGTCCCGCCGGTGGAGGGTTAGTATTGCATCACATTGCATTCATATGCATTATATGTCATTCATATGCATTACATTGCATATCATATTGGGTGCAGGAGTATTCCGCCCCAGGAGCAGGAGGATTCCGCTCCATTATATCATATTGAAGGTAGGAGGATTCCGCCCCAGGAGCAGGAGGATTCTGCTGCATTGTATCATATTGAGGGTACGAGGATTCCGCCCCAGGAGAGTGCAGGAGTATTCCGCCTCTGGTTAGTGCAGGAGTATTCCGCCTCAACTTTACATTATATCGGGTGCCGGAGTATTCCGCCCCAGGAGAGTACAGGAGTATTCTGCCTCTGGTTTATATTATATCGGGTGCAGGAGTATTCCGCTCCAGTTGATTATCAAATTGGATTCCCCTCGAATGCAGGAGTATTTCGCTTCGGGATGGGATTACGGGTACATGTGACCCTTTGTATCATATTTCATGTCATTTCATTTCATCTCATACCATTATGTAGACTTGTGGTACATAACTACTGTTCTGCTTCTACGTGCATTGCTTATTTGTTGATATGTTTTTGGCTCGTATTTCTAGTTGAGTTTATGGTTTCATACGTGTTTCCGGTTATTATCTGGCTCTACCTTTTTATAATTTAAATAAGAGGAATTTGGTTTATCTGTTTCTTCTCCCTGGCTAGCTATCCTATTCTTTGAGGTGGCTAGTCTGGCCCACTTATTGAGTCCTTTTGACTTACCCTTATTTGTTGTTTGCTTCTTGTCTATCTATTTCGTTTCGGCAGGTTCGCTCCAGGATTGAGTTCGCCACGTTGTGAAGGAGCGAAGACGACTTGAGCTGTCAAGGTAAGCCAGCATTTATTCCGTATGGTCACCAGTTTTTTGGTTATTATTTTAGTTGCATTTTGCTCCCTTGAGGACGTATCTGTCTTCTTTGTACTCTTAGATGTCTAGTCTGGATAGCCCTAAACCTAGTATATTGGGTAGTCAACCATAATTTCTTTTGCACAGCTTAGAGGTATTAGTATGTCTGTGTTTTGTTTTTTTTAAATCTTGTCCTTATTTATGACTTTTTATATTTATTTTCCTGATTTAATTGGTAAGGGTTCGCCCGACGGGTCTAGGGGAGGATGTCGGGTGTCCGCACGGCCTAACCGGATTCTGGGTCGTGTCACATCCTACCTTGGTTTGACCTTAAACTAGACAAAAATGCGACCCCATAAGGGACTCGAGCTTTAATTTGAAAATTTGACTTGGCAAAAAGTTCGAGCGAAACTTATAGGACCGGGTCATGAAAATGGACCTCTAAGAAGTTTTTTTTACCTTAAAGGTGACCTAGAAAATTAAACATTATGACAACATATACGACGCAGCAAATTTTGTTTCTCTTTTCTTTACACAACATTCACACTATTTGATTTGGAAAACACGAAACACAAGGTATTTACAAAATCAACTCTTACGACATAAAATGATACTACATGCAACAAACCATTATAACAAACGTAGACACATGAACGATTCACGAATCTTCGCTATTTAACGGGCGTAAAATGATAAAAAAGCTATTTTTTAAACTCAAGATCCAACCTGTACACAGACTCGAAAATAAAAATGTTCTTGAGGATTGTTGCTTAGCATAGGTGATTTTTGCCTCCGATTCGATCGAGCTGTAGACCAGTTCCTCAAAGTTCCTTTGAATCGAAGCAAGATTTGTCTTGCTTCTATCTTTAGTTTGTTATTGTTTCCGCGTTTTCTTCGTGTTTAGCTTAACTCCGGTTTAGCTTGCACCATCTTGGTATCAGAGCAAGGTTTGAGTTTGTTCTTACAACCTCAAATCCTATTCGTTTATTTGTGCGATTGTGTCTTCAGTTTCAGCTTTCTTCCTTGTTGTTGATTGTTGTTGCTGTGGTGTTGTTTTACAAAAAAAAAATAGAAAAGAAAATTTCAAAAATAAATTGGTTTGAATGTTGGTCGTTTGAATCAAATAACCATTGATTCTTGTTCACCATTGTTCGCTGATTCCAACGAGCACTGCCATTGATTTTTGTTCACTATTGTTCGCTGATTCCAACGAGCACCGGTCGTACACGATTGTCGACTAGGGTTTCTCGAAGGATTTTGGAGTATTTTTGACGTGGTGGTGACTGTTACAAAGCCCCAGTGTGTTTTGGTTGTTACCGTTGAAGACTGGTGGTTCTTGATTGTTTTGGGTTGTGTTTTGCGTTACAAATCGAAGTTCTGTGATTTGAGCCACCATCAGTACGCTGGAAAATTGTTACATTATAACCATGTACGGACGAAGTTAAGCTTGTTCTTAGCTCGGAAAAAATCTGGAACTGATTTCCTCCGTCGTTGTTGTTACCGGGGTTGAAAAGCAACCCAAAGTCTGTTACAAATCATGGTCAGTGAGCAAAGTTGAGTTTGTCCATATGCCGGAGTAAAGTCTCACTGTTCCATTGAAGAAGAAAGGGGTAAAATGTAAAGATCAATACCCCAATTGAAAATTTTGTCGGCTAGAAAAGGGAAATTGGATAAGGTAAAACCCTATCCATACCAAAGAGGGACCACTTTTGTACGAACAAGAGTTGGTGTGCTCGAAAGGATTCCGAAGAGGAATCGAAGGGTAGATTTTCCTAGGTTTTCACTTTTCTTGTGTTCGATAAATTCAGTTAGTGGATCTCTGGAGTAAATTCTTCCTACTAGAGGTCGTATTAACTCATTTGAGCTTATCGGAACTCGTGCGTAGGGTGACCGAAGTCCAAATTTCGTAGAAAATTCTTTGACTTCCCGAGCGCAGAGTAAATAACATCCATTCTATCGAATCATATCAATTCACTCTTCCCGAAGGAGACAGTGTAACTTGTCAAATTCGAAGGAATTGAGAGAAGTTGATCAACCGAGGAAGCCACTGGCTACAAGTTCTTGAGCGACCAAAAACCGAACCCATAAATTAAGTGGACCCGAGTGCTACCCAACAAAGGTGAGGGAGTGTGTGAGGTGATTTCTAACCTTAACATTTTACTTGTTCTTTGATTGGTGCCGGTACCATGGCTGGGAATAGAGGCGAAGGAAAGGGTATTGAGGTGCCCGATGTGTCGTTAGCTGATCTCATGGCTGCAATACAAGGCATCAGTGCCGAAGTAAGAGGAGTGAGTGCTCGAGTAGCTCACCTCAAGCAAGGTAGTGTGTCCGTGGCCTTACCTGGGTCCGGCGATGGGACTAGCAACTCTACTTCAATGAAACCTGAGCAATTTGCTGAGCTCGTTCGACAACAACGGTTAAAGGACGAGGCTGTTCAAAATGAAGCTATGGGCAATTCCCAAGCTACACAACACTTGGGCAATCCCAAAGTACACCAACAAAACTTGCGCAATCCCTAAGCTGGTTATCAACACTTGGGCATTCCCCGAGGTGATAGAATGCCACTTCCAATGGCCCGAAGACAAGTTGTGGTCATTGATGAAGGGGTCGATGAAGCAGAATTTCTCGAAGGCGAACATCAGTATGAGCCACCATTCGTTCAATGAAGGCAGGCTCAACGAGGTCGTGGAAATTTCTGAGGTTGAGGCCGAGGCCGAGGCACAAATGCTGATCCAAATAATGAGCGTGAGGCTGATGACTATTATGATGAGTATCCGGAACGGATCCGAGGTTCTCGAGATTCAAACTTGAACAGTGTCAAGATCACTATTCAACCATTCAGAGGAACTAGTGATCCAGACCAATATCTTGATTAGAAGCTTAAGTTTGAGCGAATCTTCGAAACCAATGAGATGACCGAAGAGAGAAAAGCAGCACATGCAATTGCTTCGTTCGAGGCATAAGCATCGACATGGTGGGAGGCTGACAAAAGGTTGAGATGAAGAAATGCTTTTCCCGAGGTCACCACATGGGCGTAGTTGAAAAGAGAAATGGATGCTAAGTATGTGAATGCCAAATATCGGCAGGAGCAACTTCGAAAGCTCATTGAGTTGAAACAAGGGTCCAAATCGGTTGAAGAATATCATGATGAGTTCGAGAGAATTCGATTGGCTCTTTATATGGAGGAAGATGACGAGCAAGCCATCATTCGAATCAAAAATGGCTTGGCTCGAGATGTGTCATCTCAATTGAGGCTGCATGTGTACCAAACTTTCGAAGATGTATTTCATGCTGCATTCAAAGCTGAGAAATGGGTTAAGGATGACAAAGCAAACCGGTACCAAGGAGTTACTACCTCTACTCCTTTGAACCGAGGTAAAGAATGGAAGAGTCCGAATCCAACAAGTGCTAACACTGTTCGAGAACCGAAGAAACCCTTCGAGAGGGGTGTGATCGTTAACCAGCCAAGAGAAGTAGGAGGTAAAGTTCAACTTAATTCTCCCAGTGCTGCAAGTATTTAGTGTCACAAATGTAAAGGTGATGGTCACATGGCAAAAGAGTATCCAACTTGCAGTGTTACGATAATGCTCGATGATGGAACCGTCCAACAGCAAGCGAGTGACACCGAGGAAGAAAATTCCGAGGAGATTGACTGAGCTGAAGATGATGATGGTGGTGAAGCTGCCGAAGCTGATCATCCGGAAGTGTTTCTTGTAGTTCGAAGGAATTTGAGAACCTTTTCCATGCCCGATGACGAGTAAGAGAGAATGTTTGTTCGATGATCATTGATTCGGGTAGTTGTGTGAATATGGTGAGCCAAACCTTGGTTTCACAATTGGGGCTACCTACCTTGAAACATCCCCGTCCTTATAGATTACAATGGTTAAATGAGTGTGGAGAATTGAAGGTTGTCAAACAAGTGTGGATCAAGTTCAAAATTGGAGAATATCAAGATGAGATGATGTTGGATGTGGTACCGATGTAAGCTTGTCATATGCTATTGGATCGACCATGGTAGTATGATCGGTCGGTTGTTCATAACGGAATATCCAACACTTACACTGCTAAGCTTGAAGGGAAGAGTTTCATACTCAAACCCTTGTCTCCGAAACAAGTCAGTAAGGACTATAAAAGGATGAAAGAATTGAAAAAAGCGGCCAAAGCAAAGCTCCTAATGGGAACACAAATGGTGGCCGAAGATAAAAACTCGCCGCCCGAGGTAAGAAGCATCTGTGCAATCATGCAACTGGGTGAGTATCTACGAGGCAACGACAACGGTCAAATGATGATTTGCCTCGTGCGCAAGGGTATCTTTCTTAACTCTAATGATCATTTTTCTAATGATAATCATTTGCCTAGTGCTGTACAAAGTGTTTTGCAGGACTTCGTAGACATGTTTTCCGAAGAAATGCTAGGTGGATTGCCTCCGTTGAGAGGAATCGAGCACCAAATTGACTTCGTACTGGGGTCTCAAATCCCCAACAAACCTGCATACCGGTGCAATCCCAAAGACACCAAAGAGCTCCAAAGGCAGGTTGATGAATGTCGCTCCAAACGCACACGCAAGTATACGCGGTCGATCAAGTAATAAAGTGATAAGAAGAGTGTCTCCCACGAGGACTGTTGATTAACTACTAACAAAATCAGACAATTCCTTATTATCTAGACAAGAAGATTTTCAAGAGTTGAGAATTTATTTAACTAAAATTAACTAATGAAACTAAGAAAAAAATTAATAAATAAACTACGATTTTGGATTTCAAGAAGAGGTAATATCCTAGGGTCATGGGATATCTGCCAATCCTGTTGAATTCTTCAGTTAATCTAACTAAATCAATTTATCGGGGTTACTAATCACAGCGTTAATATTACTCACAGGACTCTTTCGATACCCTGCTCGCCTATTCAAGCCAACCTAACACCTATATGTCTATGGAATTAGAATTAACAAGAATGCATGTGCTTCTCATGTATACTGATTAAGCGTGGCTGTTAGGTATATTTCTATCCTAACCGCGAAACCATTCCCCGATTCCCAGGTTCAGGAACACGCTCTATTCAATCCTATTGCAACCTGTGGTTCCCACTTTCGAGTTCAACCCTAGGTTCATAAATAGTATTCAATCTGTTATCAAGCAATCAAATAATTAGGCTCAGGATATGAATAAATAACCCAATAATATAAATCAATAAAAGTAAATCAGCATCCGAAAATCAACATTCATGGAGAATCCCACAACTATAGACTAGACAAACTAAATTAAAGAAAAGAGAAGAAAACTCAATCTAGATATTGAGCTCCAACCCATCTCTAGCATTTCTATGCTTCCCCAAAGGTTATTGCCTCCAAAAGTACGTGGTCCTCCCTAAAAATATGTTTACAAGGGTTTAAATACGGAGTTCAATAAGTGGGCCACGTTATTAGCTTCTCCAAACGGCTCTGGGACTGCTTTTCGGCGCATACAGCCGAGCATGCCTCGCGCTCGTGGTTGTATGCACTGCTAGTCTTTGATTTCTTCAACTTCTCACTCTTCCCAGGCCGTACAGCCGAGCATGCCAAGCATGGGAGGCTGTATGCGCTGCTTATTCCTCATTCTTGTACGAATCAAGCTCCAATTTTCTTCATTTCATTTCTAAAACATTCAAACACCTCAAGTTAGCATTTTACCTTAAATACCATCATTGTTGGGCACATAATACAATGAAAACAACACAAAAGCCATGAGAAATCGATAACGAAACATAAGACTTATGCCCAACATCAATATCTCACACTTAAACTATTGCTCGTCCTCGAGCAATTCAGACCAACAATACTCTAACTTCATATGACTCAAGACACAACCTCAATTTCATTCTCAAAAGAGCAACTCAACAAAAACATCGATACCTGTGACCCTGGTTGATGCCAACAATTAAACCTTCTCACATGCATCTTTCACGCACTTCCTCATATTCAAAATGCCAAAACAGTCTAAATATTTAAAAACAATCAAACAACCAAATTGTAACATCCTAACCTCAATAACTGACTCTGTGCAACCAAGTTTCTCAAGTCTGCTCACTTACCTCGACCGAGAATCTAATAAAATCACATATCCTTTATGAATCAAGTGCCCTCTCAGCAAATCAGAAGAAGTAGTCCAATACTCATAAGATATTGTAATTAATTTCAGGACTTTACAGATCGAAAGAATTCACTCAACTCACATAAAGAAGTTTACATGCCACACAAGAAGTACCATAAGTTTGCCCTTTGCGTAAATCTCCACTAATGTAAGTCTGCTCAACTCAAAATCAAATAGGACTTATTAAAGGTTGTAACGAAGGCTGCGGGACAGGTAGGATAGATATAGATAAAGTGACTAAGCCTCCCTAAGCACTTACAGAACATCAATTTTAGCACACTTCCTGCTTTAAAAAATACCTCCCTTTTCAATTTCAAGCACATCCAATATTTCTCATTTTATTTACGCCATTGAATATTTTTCAGCTCACAAAAAATGCTCTTTTTTTTTTCGAACTTCACAATTTTTTTCTACTCACAAGTTGGCCAGGCCATCAAGTAATATTTTTTTTCTTTCACTTTTTTCTCTTTTTTCTTTTTTTTAATTTTCACAAACACTTTTTTTACATGACAACTGGCACCAATTTACAAACCATCCATTTCTCCAACCTCAGCTATTTAAGCTTATTATATATATAAGTGCTCAAGGAGATAGGGAATTCAAAAGATAGAAAATTCTAATGAAAAGAGGTCAAGGCTTGTAATATGGCTATCAATAAATAGGATAAAGGCTCAAAGGGGCTGATTAGGGTCAAATCATCAAGTATAGGGTAGGCTAGAAAAGTCTCAAATTTATCAACGAAAGCCTATAATCATTTTTCAAACTGAGCAAAACTTAGGATTTCGCTTCAACCACACTCCGGGCAAGTTCTAGACTCAAGTGAAAAGCATGGAATACAACAAATACTTCACTCACACAATGGCACATGACTCACTCAAGATGGCTCAATTCAGACTCTCAATCAAATCAGTAAAACAAGCTCGAAAATAAAGCTTAAAGCACTTAGCACACAAGAGTCAAGAAACTGAGCGTAGGCGTCACAAACAAGGTTATTCAGTTTTCTTGGCACAATTTATTTCAAAAACTCACATGGAAGGCATTTAATCCACGTGCTCAGGTCTAAATATGCTAGCATCAAATAGGTCACAAGGCACCTAGACTCCAAACCCGAGTTTTTTCTACTCTTTTCTACTACTACAACAACTCAAGGCTAGCTAGAAAATAAAAAATAGCCGGTTCAAGTGTACATCCCATGGAAAAAAACCATTGCCCAAAGAAAAACCACGGGGGATTATTATCTACTCTAACTATGCTAACATGAACTAAGAAAAGACTAACTATTTTTGGATTTTCTTGTTTTCTATTTTCTTTTTTTAAAATTTTACAACCAATTAAATTAAACTAAATTAGAAAGCAAGAAATAAATAAAACAATGTCAATTGACAAAAACAAACATTTATAAGCAAAGCATAGGGAATCCCCACCCCACACTTAAAATTGTGCAATGTCCTCAATGCACTCTATAATATAAACAAGGGGTGGTAAACGTGGTACTCAGACTTCCCTCACTATCGCACACATAGTTTTTCATGCCAAAATACTCATTCCAACCAACTAATGCGCGCAAACGGGGTGCTAGCACCCTACACTAAAACTCAAGTGTATTTTACTTTTAAAAATAATTTACGCTCATGGTGTCAGCCGTGAGGTACTCAGACTTCCCTCGACGTTCACCGTTTTATTTGAACAATTCTCATGCTTAATCAATTGCGAAAGTGTGAAGACGGCGTTTGCATACCCCACACTTAAGTTTTCCTTCATCACAAAACATGGAGCAATATCAACTTAATCAAAACAATAAGGGCAGCCCGTGAATTACACAACGGGGCAGCGGCTCGTGTAGATATGATGCCAAACGACACGCATTGCGTGCGTGCGACGCGTCCCGAGTGTCTCCTAAGTTAAAGAGCCCTAAATGCAGCCCCCAAGCCATCCCCACACTCAAATTATGCTCCCAAGTCCTAATCAAGTAGTTAAGCTACTCAGACTTCACCTAACCAACAAAAAATTCACTCGGACAATTTATCAAACACCTAATGTGCAGAAATTAGGACAGCGGGTAGGCATGCTTTTTCCTTGTATTTTGGCCTCCCAACTCCGGGAGCTTTCATAAAACACTCCTCGGGGTGCATCACCGCACCCCTCACAGCATATACCAATAAAAAATATTCAATTTTCGACATGTTTTCATCATAAACTTGAAATAAAAATTAAACCTAAGGGAAGAGGGGGATGGGGAAACCTGCACGACAGTGAGATCGAATGGAGAGGGTGGAGAGGAAAGAAAGAACAAGAAAAGCAGATCATACCTGTGAGGGTGCAAAGTAAACGAACCAGCGGCTGTTCTTTCTTTTTCTTAAGCACGGACGTGAGTTTTTGTTTTTGTTTCTATTGTTTGTGTTGTGTTGTGTGTGTAAGTAAAGACAAGGAGTTAACATACCTTGGCATACAGTGGCCCGCGTTTTACTCCCTCAACACTGTTTCTGTTCTTAGTTTTTTTTTTCAAAAACTTGCTGTCCACACAGTGTAGCGTGCGATGCATGCTTCGCTGTGTGGGAGTGATATGCTCTCATTTTGTTTTAATTTCTGCGCAACAGGGAAGGGCGCGATGCATGGGGGCTTGTATGGTCTCGTTTCTGCATTGTTTCACTCTTAATTGTTGCGCACAACGTGCCATGCGACGCATGGACGCCTATTCTACCTGAAACATTGATGATTATGCTGCTTTGATCTCTGGTGCAGGCTCTTTTCACTGTGCTAACTATTCTCGAGCTCTTACTAACCTGTAAAATAACTACACAAACACATTAAACTCACCAAGTTTCCTTCTTTTTGTTCTTTTCATTTTTTCCTATTTTTTTTTTATAAATAAAAATACGAATTAACTAACTATAGAAAACGATAAAACATGGGTTGCCTCCTATGAAGCGCTTGATTTAACGTCGTGGCACAACGTGTACAAACTTCACTTTTTCCTCCACCTTGAAGATATGAATCGAATTCCCAAATTGCATTCAAGCTTACTGCTATGCTCCTGGGGCGGTGGCACAATTCCTAAAGAACCAAATAACAATTGTCACATTTTGCACCTCTTAGCCTTTAAATGAGGGATGCCATTTTCTCTCCTCGGCATCACAAATTTAAGAATATAGGTACAGTGTTCCTCATCCCGTGACTCTTCTATTTGCTCAAAAGGATCGATTTTCATGTCGCCATCAAAACAAAATATTGAAAAGTGCTTGGAATGAGGTCTTATGCGGCCTAACTCCAGATTTGGTTCACTTTTGACACCCTCATCTTTACACACACTAAAGTCTTCAAAAATTATATTTGTCAATTCTCCACTTGACTCTAGTACCAATTTCTCAACTTTGGCATCATCAACTACAATTGGGCCGAACTGTTGGAACTCCACACTTAGCTCTTCAAATTGGCTCTTAAATTCCTCTTACATTTCCTCCACCTCAAATATACTATCCGCCACAATTGATTGTTGAGACTTAGACGCCTCAACCATTTCAATAAAATTAGCCTCAAGGTCGTGAATAGCAACGCCAAATCGGTCGATCTCTTGTTTGAGCACACTTTTCCATTCTATAAAGCACTTGGCTGCACTTGTAATATCATCAAGAAGGCCCCCAAATTCATCTAATCGTTGGGATTGTTCCATTAGCCAAGTTTCGCTCACGATCTCCATCTCTTCAGAATTTTCCTCTTGTTGTGATGCATCCTGAACTTTGTTGCTCCCATCAATCTCACAAGCAAGGTTAGTATTATCATGAATATTACTTGAAGAAGGAGTACGACACTTAGGACAATCATTCCAAAGACCACCACACAATTTACAACAGTTTCAATCAAAGGTTGTAGAGGAACAACTAGATAAATAGTTTTGTAGGACATCAAGATGACGACAATCTTCCCACAAGTGACGTCCATTAAAAGATGCCATGTTAACAAGTTATAAATTAAACTAAACTAAACTAAACTAAACTAAAAACTTGAATAGACAAAAGTAAAAGCCTAATCTAGAAAATAGCTAATTCTAAGTCCCCGGCAACGGCGCCAACAACTTGTCGCTCCAAACGCACGCGCAAGTATACGCGGTCGATCAAGTAATAAAGTGATAAGAAAATTATCCTTTCCACGAGGACTATTGATTAACTACTGACTAAATCAAACAATTCCTTATTATCTAGACAAGAAGGTTTTCAAGAGTTGAGAATTTATTTAACTAAAATTAACTAATGAAACTAAGAAAATAATTAATAAATAAAATACGATTTTGGATTTCAAGAAGAGATAATAGCCTAGGGTCATGGGATATCTGCCAATCCTGTTGAATTCTTCAGTTTATCTAACTAAATCAACTTATCGGGGTTACTAATCACAACGCTAATATTACTCACAGGACTCTTTCGATACCTTGCTCGCCTATTCAAGCCAACCTAACACCTATATGTCTATGGAATTAGAGTTAACAAGAATGCATGTGTTTCTCCTGTATACTGATTAAGCGTGACTGTTAGGTATATTTCTATCCTAACTGCGAAACCATTCCCCGATTCCCAGGTTCAGGAACACGCTCTATTCAATCCTATTGCAACCTGTGGTTCCCACTTTCGAGTTCAACCCTAGGTTCATAAATAGTATTCAATCTGTGATCAAGCAATCAAATAATTAGGCTCAGGATATGAATAAATAACCCAATAATATAAATCAATAAAAGCAAATCAGCATCCGAAAATCAACATTCATGGAGAATCCCACAACTATAGACTAGACAAACTAAATTAAAGAAAAGAGAAGAGAACTCAATGTAGATGTTGAGCTCCAACCCATCTCTAGCGTTTCTATGCCTCCCCAAAGTTTCTTGCCTCCTAAAGTACGTGGTCCTCCCTAAAAATATTTTTACAAGGATTTAAATACGGAGTTCAATAAGTGGGCCACGTTATTAGCTTCTCCAAACGGCTCTGGGACTGCTTTTCGGCGCATACAGCCGAGCATGCCTCGCGCTCATGGCTGTGTGCACTGCTAGTCTTTGATTTCTTCAACTTTTCACTCTTCCTAGGCCGTACAGCAAAGCATGCCAAGCATGGGAGGTTTTATGCGCTGCTTCTTCCTCATTATTGTACGAATCAAGCTCTAATTTCCTTCATTTCATTCCTAAAACATTCAAACACCTCAAGTTAGTATATTACCTCAAATACATCATTGTTGGGCACATAATACGATGAAAACAACATAAAAGACATGAGAAATCGACGACGAAACATAGGACTTATGCCCAACATCAATGAATTGTTGAACAAGGGCCTTGTTCGAGAGAGCTTGAGTTCTTGCGCCGTTCCTGTTATCCTTGTCTCGAAGAAAGATTGAACTTGGCGAATGTGCGTTGATTGCCAAGCAGTCAACAAAATCATTGTAAAGTATCGTCATCCTATCCCTCGATTAGATGACATGCTAGATGAGTTAAGTGGTTCTTCATGCTTTTCGAACATAGACCTCAGGTCCGGTTACCACCAAATCCGAATAAAACCCGGAGACGAGTGGAAAACTGCATTCAAGACCAAATTCGGTCTCTATGAATGGTTGGTGATGCCTTTTGGCCTATCCAACGCACCGAGCACATTCATGCGACTGATGAACCATGTACTCAAACCGTTCATAAATATGTTTGTTGTCGTTTACTTCGATGACATACTTGTTTATAGTAAAATTTGCGGACGAACATGTCGAACACCTAAGGCTAGTGCTTAATAAGCTTAGAAAAGAGAAGTTATATGCTAACTTCAAGAAATGTACCTTTTTTGTCGAGCGTGTAGTCTTTCTAGGATTCGTTGTGAGTGCTAATGGTGTTGAAGTCGATGAGTCAAAAGTCGAAGCCATCAAAGATTGGTCAACTCTAACCTCGGTATCTCAAGTTCGTAGCTTCCATAGTTTAGCTAGCTTTTACCGAAGGTTTGTTTGTGACTTTAGCACCGTGGCAGCTCCTTTAACCGAGCTGGTAATGAAAGACCATCTATTTGTGTGGCGAGAGTCCCAACAGAGGGCTTTCCAAGAGTTGAAACAGAGGCTTTGCTCTGCCCAGTTGTTGCAACTCCCTGACTTCGGTAAAGCATTCGAAGTCGAGTGTGATGCATCCGGAGTTGGAATTAGAGGAGTGCTTATGCAAGAATCGAAGCCGATCGCTTACTTTAACAAAAAGCTTAAGGGTGCAACCTTGAATTACTCTGCGTATGACAAGGAATTGTATGCCCTCGTTCGAGCACTCGCCCATTGGCAGCATTATTTGTGGCCTCGAGAGTTTGTGATTAAAAGTGATAATGAGTCTTTGAAACATCTCTGAGGTCAGGAGAAATTGAACCGAAGACATGCCAAATGTGTTGAATTCATTGAAAGCTTCCCCTATGTAATTCATTACAAAAAGGGAAGAGACAATGTTGTGGCCGATGCGCTATCAAGAAAATTTGCCTTAGCGACAACTCTCGCCTCGCGGCTCATGGGATTCGAAAGCATCAAGTTGATGTACGAAGACGATCCCAAGCTGAAAAGAGACCGTGACGCAATCTTGAGTGGCGGAAGGGTTGAGAAGTATCAGTTGCACGATGGCTACCTCTTCAAGAATGGGAGGGCTTGTGTGCCTATGTCATCGTGAATAGAGCTTTTGGTTCGAGAAGCTCACTCTAGAGGCTTGATGGGACACTTCGGTGTCGACAAAACTCTTGGTATCTTGACCGAGCAGTTCCATTGGCCAAAAATGCAAAGAGATATGGAAAAGCTTTGCAATGCTTGTATAGATTGCAAGAAAGCCAAATCGAGGTCCAACCCTCATGGATTGTATACTCCATTACCTGTTCCTAATCGACCGTGGGTTGATATATCCATGGATTTTATTATGCTGTTACCGAGGTCGGGGGGTAGACATGATAGCATCTTTGTCGTAGTCGACCGATTTCCCAAAATGGCTCACTTTATTCCTTGCAAGAAGTGTGATGATGCACAACATGTAGCTACTTTGTTTATTTCTAATGTGTTAAAATTGCATGGTGTGCCTCGTACTATTGTGAGTGATCGAGACGCAAAGGAGTCATTTTTGGAAATGTCTATGGGGTGCCCTCGGCACCAGATTACTATTCTCGACGTCTCACCATCCTCAGACTGATGGGTAGACCGAGGTAGTTAACCGAACCTTGGGAGCTCTGCTTCGAGCTATGACCAAAGGCAAGGTCGAAAACTGGGCTGATCGTTTGCCCATAATGGAATTTGCATACAATCGAACATTGCATCGAATGATTGGAATGACTCCGTTCTAATGTGTGTATGGTTTTAATCCTTTGATTCCACTTGATTTAACCCCATTTCCTCGAGATTCTATTATTGATTTTGAAGGTACTCGACGAGCCACTGCCTTGATCGAGTTGCATGCAAAGGTGAAGAAGAACCTCGAGGAAGCTTATGCAACACTTGCATCGAAGAAAAACAAGGGGCGTAAAAAGTTGGAATTAAAGAAGGGAGATTGGGTTTGGGTACACTTTCGAAAGGAACGCTTCCCGAACCAAAGGAAAGGGAAGTTGGCTCCTCGAGGGGATGGTCCATTTCAAGTGCTGAGCAAGATCAACAACAATTCTTATGTGATCGACATCCCTGGTGAGTATAACGTGTCCAACACCTTTAATGTTGCTGATGTAGTTCCTTGTGTTGTAGGTCAAACTTCGGAGAATGAAGAGGGCTCGATTTTGGAGGACGAAATCTTTTCAAGAAGGGGAGGATGATGCAGCCCGAACATGTGCTGATCAAGTGTTCGATCCACCTAGGCCGATGACACGAAGCCAAGCCAAGTTGTTGCACGATGACCATATTCAATTGGCTTGGTCGGGAGAAAGCAACCGCTCCGAAGCTGAATGGCCGAGCTCAAAAACTGAAGGCTTCATCTATAAGCTTGAGCTCGAAGAAGGGAGTGATCGAACCCAAACCGAGCACTAAACCTCGGCGCCGAAGTAAATCACACAAACAATCGAAGAGAGAAAGCGACTGAAGTCAGCTTAAGCCGAGTCAAGAGCACCGAAGTCAAGAGCTCGAGCTGAAATGTTCGAATTTCAAGTGTTCGGTTGAAGGAGTGACCGAACACTCAGATATCCAGCCCTGCATGGCTTACTCCTATTGGTCGCTTGTGACGATTTACTGTTTTATCCCTAGCATAGTCTATATATGCTCCTTTACATTTCATTGTAAGTAACTAGTTTTTGATGAATACTGATATAGCAGTTGCTATTTGAGTATCTCTGATAGAGCCCGAACCCCGACGTAGGATTTGCAAAGAACTTGTGTCATTCGGTGTAATCGTTTGAACATTTTCTTCTTGGTCATTCAATTTGCAAGAAGCATCATTCTTCTTGAGGATTGTTGCTTAGTATGGGTGATTTTTGCCTCCGATTCGATCGAGCTTGAGACTAGTTCCTCCAAGTTCCTTTGAATCGAAGCAAGATTTGTCTTGCTTCCATCTTTACTTTGTTATTGTTTCCGCATTTTCTTCGTGTTTAGCTTAACTTCGGTTTAGCTTGCACCAAGATGTCATGATCCCGGATCCCATTGATCCTATAAAGTTACCACAGAACTCTAAACACTATGGTCAAACAAATTGGGTTAGTATAAAACACACATTGACAAACCAAGGGTTGTTATGCGTTGTCCCAAAATGTTTCACAGCATATGCCGTGTGTATCAACCCTATCGTAGAGAGATTGTCTTAGTGCCATGTTGAGAAAATGCCATAACACAAATAAGAGACGACAATGTAACTCCATATGAGGAACAAGCGTGATTGAGTTTTTGTTCTTTTTTTTTATGAAACAACAGACATAACTTAAACAATGACACGAGACAAATCCAAAAATTAAACAAAACTCGACCAAAACCATGACTCAAATATACAAAACAACAGACAAGATGTTTTGGCAGGTCAATCTGAACTATGAAAATAACCTGACTCGACTTGAAGCGGAGTCGGGCTAAAGCACGAGGACAATTGATCGTAATTGACCATCCTCACATTGGTTTGACCTTAAATTAGACAAAAATGCGACCCCATAAAGGACTCGAGCTTTAATTTGAAAATTTGACTTGCCAAAAAGTTCGAGCGAAACTTATAGGACCGGGTCATGAAAATGGACCTCTAATAATTTTTTTTACCCTTAAAGGTGACTCAGAAAACTCAACATTACGCGGGACAAATTTTGTTTCTCTTTTCTTTTCACAACATTCACACTATCTGATTTTGGAAACACGAAACACAAGGCATTTACAAAATCAACTCTTATAACATAAAATGATACTACATGCGACAAACCATTACAACAAACATAGACACGTGAACGATTCACGAATCTTCGCCATCTAACGGGCGTAAAATGATAAAAAAGCTATTTTTTAAACTCAGGATCCAACCTGTACACAGACTCGGAAATAAAAATATTCCAAAAATTTTTTCCAGTACAATGGCATGAAAATGATAACAAAATATTTCCTACAACTCGGGATAAAATTCGGAGACAGAATTAGGAATATAGCAAAGTGCCAAAAAATTTTGCCAGTATAACGGGGTAAAATGACGACCAAAATATTTTTTGAGACACGGGATTGAAATCTCCTTTTACTTTTTCTTTCCTTTTTTTTGGTTAAATTTATTTTAAACCCTGTCCTCGGTAAACAGTCAGCATAACAACCCCCTAACAGATGCAACACATAATCTGCCAATGATGTGTCTTTTGGGGACGCAGGCCCCATCATGACACAAGGGAGTCAGCCTAGACAAGTGCGGTATCGTGTACCTGACACGACCCGAAATCCGGTTAGGCCGTGTGGGCACCCGACATCCTCCCTTAAACCCGTCGGGCGAACCCTTACCAATTAAATCAGGAAAATAAATATAACAATTCACCAATAAGGACAAGACTTATATGGATTGGGTTGCACGCCGCAACAGGATCGGGTTGCACGTGCGAAAGTATAAATATATGGATCGAGTTGCACGTGCGACAGTATAAATATACGGATCGGGTTGCACGCCGCGACAGTATGAATATATGGATTGGGTTGCACGCCGCAACAGGATGTATTTCTGTTTGTTGATATGTTCGGGATACCTATATGTTCTGTCTACCTTATGTCTCTAGTTGTTTATGATTCCGTACGTGTTTTCAGTTATTATCTGGCTCTGCCTGTTTATAGTTCAAATAAGATGGATTTGCTTCACTTGTTTTTCTTCTCCCTGGCTAGCTATCCTATTCTTTGAGGTGGCTAGTCTGCCCCACTTATTGAGTCCTTTTGACTCACCCTTGTTTGTTGTTTGTTTTTGTCTATCTACTTCGTTTCGGCAGGTTCGCTTCAGGATTGAGTTCGCCACATTGTTCAGGAGCGAAGACGACTTCAGTTGTCAGTGTGAGCCAGCTTTTATTCCGGATGGCCACCAGTTTATTTTTTATTATTTCAGTTGCACTTTGCTCCCTTCAGAAGGTATCTGTCTTCTTTCGTACTCTTAGATGTCTAGTCTGGATAGCCCTAAACCTAGTATATTGGGTAGTCAGTTGTAATTTCTTTTTTTACAGCTTAGAGGTATCTGTATGTCTGTGATTTTTTTAAGTCTTGTCCTTATTGGTGAATTGTTATATTTATTTTCCTGATTTAATTGGTAAGGGTTCGCCCGACGGGTCTAAGGGAGGATGTCGGGTGCCCACACGGCCTAACCGGATTCGGGGTCGTGTCAGTTGGTATCAGAGCCCGATTTAGAGTTTATCCAGACTAAGACAGTGTCTAGTAGAGTCTCGCTAATGGGTACGTAGACGTCCGTACTTATCTACGAGAGGCTATGATGGCATTTAGGAAGTTTCACTTCCTTCTTTTCTGATCGTGCGTCGGTCTAGGATGCAAAAGTATTTTCGTTAATTCGTTCGTGGTAATTGTGAACCCTCGTGCGACAAATCAGCAAACGGTATGAGTTCAAGACGAAGCAGTCTAGCCTGGGGCTAGCGCTGACGAAGCCCCGAGAGTTTTTGATCATGCTGACGATCTAGTTATGGAGGCCCCAGCTGTACGAGCTCGTGATGGGCAAGGGAGCAGGGCCTTGTTGCCGCCTTGGCTCTCTATGATGCTTTTACGAGAATTTTGGCGGCGCAGATACCGTAAGAACCTATTATTCTCTGGGCAGCCTATCAAATTGCCGCATGTGCAGACGTTCATGTCAGGGAGCTTCCATTCCAGTTCTTAATATTGCCGCAGTAAAGTATGTTCCGGAGGCAGCATGTGTTGTGCCTCTAGTTATTCTGGTTGGTTAGCTAGCCCGAGTAATGGCTCGGTCCGAGTGTCCGAAGAGGTTGCATTATTTTATGCAGTTGAACTTTCCGATTCTTAAGAAATGCATCAGATAAACCTCGTGATTCTTTTTTAAAATAAAATGATGTCAGCATATCCTTCAGGCTGTCGGTTGTGTATTATTTTGCTTTCCAGTTTCAGGGGTCCGGCCTTGAATTGGTGGGCTGCTCTCTTATTAGCTAACTTGGTCTGATTTTTCTTCTAGATTCGTGGAAAAGTTCCTTTCGAGTAGTGAGCGAGATGAAAAGTGTTGCCGGTTTGAGTGGATTGGACAGGGTAGCCTAACGGTTAGCCTGTTCGTGTTTCAGAATATGAGATTGAATTCTATAGAATGGCTGAATATGTATTAGAACTAGTCCATGAGCCTTTCGAGAGATTGAGGTCGGGATTTCATTCTATGTTGTTGTTGATATTTGCTCGGAGGTTCGAGGCATACCATAAGTTAGAGCGGGAGAGCAAGAGATCTCGTGGCCCCAGTGGTCAACCATGGTACCTCATTTGGAGGTAAGAGTTCTGATTATTTTGGGAGGTCATCTGCCAAGTTATCTCAGCTTTTAGAGCGTAATTCTCAAAGTTCCCGAGAAGTTCATCAAGATTAGACTCAGCTTTCTCTTTACAGCTATCAACAATCTTTCTAGCTTCCATTTTTCAGCGAAAAAGGGGTTATCATTGTTGTGAGTCTGGTTATCCTTTGGAAAGTTTTTCCTTACTCTGGTAAGTAGGCAGTCGTCCTTTCTCTCGTCATTAGGCACCTGCACAGTCGTAGGGGATTTCATTTAGATCTCAATCAGCAAAAGAAATACCACCATCCAGTAGAGGTTGAGAGTGTAGTGGCAGTGATTCTTCTGAAGGTGATTATCAGGATAGTGGCTCAGCTCAACTGCAGAGGCAGTCCTATGAACTGCCAGTCTGGCAGGATGCTGAGGTATCCGATGTAGTACACCCATGTATTTCTTCTTCCATTATATGTGAGTAAGATTTGATTCTTCTGATCGGTCTGGACTTCGTTTATCTTACCATGGTTTCATTGGATGTTGTTTCAATTAAGAATCGGTTGCGGTAGAAGGGTTCGCCCGACGGGTCTAAGGGAGGATGTCGGGTGCCCACACGGCCTAACCGGATTCCGGGTCGTGTCAGTACCGCACCTCACTAAGTCCAGTGATATGCAAATAAATAGACCTAGGATAGGCACAAGTTCAACTCTAGGTGACTCAATGGTTCATGATCTAGTGATTCAGCCATTTGGAAGTGGCTCGGAGGGTACCGGTCGACAACGTTTAATAGCCTGATCCAATGCACCTCCTCCTGAAATAGGGTTAACTTTTTGTGTCCTAAGACACGACAGAAAATTTCAGCCGACAAAGCGAAACTGGCGTGCATGTGTGCAGTGTTCCAGAAGACTCAGAGGCGTGCGAAAGGAGACAATATATATATATACAGTTCAACAAAATCAAAGCGGTAACATTCAAGGTAATATAACAACAAACAATACTCAAAAATCCGAAAGACGATAAAATCAAAGCCTGAGATTCTAAATTATCCAAGCGGAGTAGCCAAGCTGTCATGCCCTAAAATTTAAAAACTTAGAGTTGTGTATTTATTTCAAAGGTTGTGACTGGTGTTTCAAAGGTACAAAGTTATTGAGATTCGGAGTCACCACTTGACAAGTTCAAAGGTGTGCCAAGTCACCAAAAAGGTACCTTTAGAATACCTTTGACTCGTGTAGTGGTCTGCGTAAGAGAATCCGGGTAAGGATCCCGATTGACTCGCGGGAAGGTATTAGGCTCCTTCGAATCCTGTGCTAAGCACAACTACTTTTATTTATCGCGTTCCGACTTTTGAAAATCATTTGTTTGTTTATTGTCTTTATTTTGTTTCACTTTGACATTTTATAAACAAGATTATCTTATTATGACCTAACAAAAATCGCTACTATTCTACCAAATGAAACAAGAAGCTGCATTTTTACATTCCTTTAGCAAATGGCTCATTCATTTGTCAAAATAAGTATAGCCTTAGCTTAAAGAAAAGCTAAATATGTATTTATGCTCTGTTCTACCAAATGAAACAAGTAGTTGCCTTTTTATGTTCCTTTAACAAATGTCCCATTCATTTTGTAAAAACAATTATAGTCTTAGCTTAAAGCAAAGCTAATTATGTATTTATGGTCCGTTCTACCAAATGAAACAAGTAGCTTCTTTATTTACATCCCTTTAACAAATGGCTATTTATTTTTTCAAAACAATTATAGCCTCAGCTTAAAGCAAAGCTAATTATGTATTTATGGTCCAAAATTGCAAATCTTGTTATTTCGTTGCTAAATTTTCTCCAACTGTAAAAGTTTAATTTTCAGTTTACTCTACAAGTCTCATTGTAACAAGTTTTTTAACTAAATGTCTTGTTTTGCTTTTATATTTTTCGATTTTAACCATCATTACTTACAAGTGTAATTCCTTGTTTTGGAAAATTTGGTTTCAGCGTGACCACATGTTTGGTGAAAATTTACAACAAAATAAATTAAACATGGATCATGGTTTCACTTTTCAGGTTTTCTTTAAGCATACATAATAGACTATAATAATGTAAAATACGAGACTAAACAAAGTTATTTCAAGGCCTGAAATTGGCCATAACATTCATGCTTAGAATATTAATAAAATACATACAACAAACTACTAGTTGGAAAATTTACCTATTGGCCAAATTTGCAAGCTCAAACTTGTGGGAGTCCACTAGCCAAGCCAAAATAAGCAATGAACCACCACAAACAAAACATTCAAAACAATAACCAACAAGCCAACAACAAACAGATCCTCCTATTTTTTTTTTTTTTGATGAAGAACAACCAACAGATATTCCTAAAATAGCTATTTAAAACTCAAACCTCTCCTTCTTTTCCTTCTTTTCTTTTTTAACTCTCTATTTTTTGTTTTTTATCTAACTAACTTCTCTTCTTTTTCTTCTTTTCAGATCTACTTGTATGTTTTGGAGAGTGAATGAAATTCCTAAATGAAAATACATCTCTTAAGTAAGCTCAAGGTGGAGTGAACAGGTGGGTAAAAGTAAAACACCCATGTGCTTCTTTTTCACTTTTTTCAGAAAAAAAGTATAAACATATTTGAAAATCCCTTCTTTGGGCTGACACTTGTACCTCTACTTTGACTCTTTTTTTTAAAAAAAACTTTTTAGAATTTACAGATTTTTAAAATTCAACTAAACATATGACCCAAAGAAAAAAGCTCAAGTAAGTAAAACTCTAGAGGTTATACTTCAAACTGACTAGACATCAAACCAGTTTTCAACGTAGCTAAGACAACATGGGACATATTCATATACTCACAACAAGACTAAAAAAATAACAAATTATTCATGAACACCCCTATGATTTCTCATCCAACTTACCAGAAACAACAAATAGAGTAACAAATTGTTTACAGCTTTTCAAACTCAAGAGACAATACTTTAGTTGAGTAATTGAATCAACATGTATTTGAACAAACCAAAATAAATGAAGCAAGATCAATGGTTCTCATGCTTTAACGCATACTTTTACACCTGCGAATTCTCAAACACAAGTTCTACGCCATGGATTCACATATTTAACAAAACAAACACTGTATTGATCCTTGGCTAACTAAAAGAAAAAATAGGTATGACCCATAACTATTTATCACTTTACTTTCATAAATCAAAAATATACTGATCAACAATATTGTTACTATACTAACATGATTTCCGAACTAACAACTTAACAATACTAATTTACACTAATCTGATCAAAATAGACACGGAAAGAAAGAACAAAGACTGAATTTCGCCTAACCCATCGACGGACCTAATGCCAAAACCTTGCATCTATCTGAATCGCCTCAGGACTTCAGTGGCTGCTACTGCACCACCATGGCTGCCTCGCCACTACGGCAATTGCTTCATTCCAAGAAAAAGTCAATCGCCACTGTCTGAAAACAGCCCCAACCCGAGCTAAACACATCATAACACTGCCCTCGTCTCAACCACTATCACCATTGGATCAAACAGAAGCAAATAGTTTCCAAAATCAAAATACCCAATCCCACATTGTCCTACTTCATCCTCATCGCAACACTATAGCCACCATAACAACCCCCTCAAACATCACCATATTACTATGAGCATCAACAAACAATCAACATCACAATTATCATCACAATCCCCTTCACTGCAACTACACTGATGCACTAAAATAGCCCCCTTCTCAACACCATAAAAACAACCAATGCAGCGGACAGCAAGTAAAGAAAAATGATGTAAATATAAGAAAAAAAAAAAGAGAAATAAAAGATGAGGCAGTGAGAAAAAGAGGGGAACTTGGGGGGTTAATATGAGGAATCGGGGATAGGGGTGATAGAGTAGTGTGGAAGGAAAGGAAAAAACCAAAAACTTACTGGAGAAAGCCGAAATTCACCGGAGTTGAGAGTTACCCGAAACTTCAAGTGCAGATCTACACCAACGATTAAGAATCTCGGAAACATGATGGTGAAAATGGAAAGAGGGGGTCGAGAGCTTTCGGGAATGGTATAGTTTGTATTTTTCTGACCACCAGAAAGAAGTGGTCTGGTAGCGGAAGGGTGGTGGCGGAGAGGGGTAGCGGGATTTTCTGATGGTGAAGGAAAAATTGGCCAGGATTTATCCAAGCTAAGAGCTCAGGTGGTGTGTGTAAAAATGAGGGGAAAATAAGACTTATATACTTTAATTAGGGGAGAATGAGAGTCATTGGATCAATGATTTTGGTTAGGATTATACAAGGGTGCAAAATAATTGGGTTGGTGGGTTACAAGTATTGGGTTACCTTTTCTTTCTCTTCTAATTCTCAAAATTGATTAGCCCAATTCCTATTGACAAATTAGTCTATGCTTACAAACATTAAAACTACATAAGAAATCACATAACATAAAAATTAAACAATCAACATCAAGAAAATAATTTTATGCAATTTTGATAGTTTTTCCACTAATCAGTTAACTAAAATTGGTTTAAAAAAAGTGAGGAAAAATCTAGAAAAGTTAGGTAAAAGTTTTAGGAAATTAGCACGGCTATTTTAAGCTATTTTTTTAAATTTGGGTGCCAAAATTAGGTGATTACAACCGTTATCTTCTTGATTGCTCGATAATCAACACACATTTGCCACATTTCATCTTTCTTTGGCACAAGTATAACAGCAACGTTGCACGAACTCAAGCTCTATCAAACCAGTCCTTTGTTCGACAATTCATCCACCTGCCGTTGGAGCTCTTTGGTGTGTTCAGGACTACACCGATAGGCTGGCTTGTTCAGGATTTGAGACCCCAGAATGAAGTCAGTTTGGTGTTCGATTACTCGTAAGGAGGCAATCCCCCTAGCATTTCTTCAGTAAACATGTCTACGAAGTCCTGCAAAACTTTTTTGAACGCCACTAAGCAAAGGGTTATCATTAGTGAATTCATCATTAGAGTTCAGAAGGATATCTTTGTGCAGGAGACAAATCATCAGCTTGTTTTTATCATTGCCTCGGAGGCACTCACCCGGTCGCATGATTGCACGAATATTACCTGACACAGGCGGTGATTCAATATTTTCATCCGTCGCAATTTGTGTCCCAACCGAAGACCTAGCTTTGGCCACTTCTTTTAGCTCCCTCATTCGTTTATAGTCCTCACTGACTTATTTTGGGGACAAATGCTTGAGTATGAAACTCTTACCTTCAAATGGACAAAAAACTGGTTATGATACCACGGTCTCCCTAGTAGCAAATGGCAAGCTTTCATTTGGACAACATCAAACTTCATTTCATCTTGGTAAGTTGCCGCTTTGAATTTGATCAACACCTGCTTAACAACTCTTAGTTCTCCACATTCATTCAACCATCGTAATTGATAGAGACGAGAATGTTTCATTGAAGGCAGTCCCATTTGTGAAACTAAAGTTTGGCTCACCACATTAGCGCAACTTCCCGAATCAATAATCATCGAACAAACATTCCCCCTTACTCGACACCTTGCGTGGAAGAGATTTTCCCTTTGATTATCATCATCCTCTTCCATGTTCATAGTGCTCAAGTTCCTATGAACCACAAGAAACATATTCGAACGGTCAACTTCGGTAGCTTCGTGACAGTTTTCATCATGATCAGCTTCGGTTCCTTCTCCTTTTTTCTCCACAGAGTCACTCGCTTGCTCATGGATGGTTCCATCCTCGAGCAACATCACAACTTAGTGAGTCGGACACTCCTTAGCCATGTGACCATAACCTCTGCATTTGTGACATTGAATCGATGAAGCACTAAGAGTACTAAGTTGAGTTTTACCTCCCAACTCATAATTGGTCACTCCTTTCTCGAAGGGTTCAGACTCTTCCAATCTTTGTTCCAATTGAAATGAGTAGTAGCAGTGCTACCTCGGTACCAATTTTCTCTATCATCCTTCACCCACTTCTCAGCATCGATCGCTGCATGGAAAGCTTCATCCAAAGTATGGAACACATGCAGTCTCAGTTGAGTTGATATATCTCAATTCAACCTATATTTGAACCGAATGATGGCTTGCTCGTCGACTTATTCCATATCAAGACCAAATTAAATATTTTCAAATTCGTTAAAGTACTCTTCGATCAGTGTAGACCCTTGCTTCAATTACATACTTAGCACCCATCACTCTTTTCAATTGTACCCAAGTAAGGTGCTCGGGTAAAGCAGGACTTCTTCTCATTCTCTTCTCAGATTCACACCGAGTAGAAGTATATTCCTCGAATGAAGCAATAACATTGGCAGCTTTTCTCTTATCGCTCATTTCATTTGTTTCAAAGATGCATTCCAATCGAACCTTCCAATCAATATATTGGTCCGGATCACTTGTCTCTTTGAATGGTGGAATAATGATCTTGACACTATTCAAATTAGAATCTCTACCACCTCGGGCTTATTTTGGATAATCATCAGCCTCATGTTCAAGATGTGTATCAACATAAAGTCCTCGTCCTTTACCTCGAGGGTTTCCACGGCCTCGTTGAGCTTGACCTTTCGTTGAGCTTGACCTCGTGCATAGAATGATTTCTCATAATCAGCTTCAACATACTCTTCATCTCGAACATCACCCTCTTCAGCAACGGCTGCTAAATTCCTTTGGGGTCTTCGAAGTGGTGGTAAATCAGCTTGGGGAATTCCAAAGTATTGCTCATTTCAAGCAGCTTCAGGTCTCACTAGTCGGCGTCGGGCCAACTCAGCAAATTGTGTCGGTCGCGTAGGAGTAGAACTGCTTGTTCCAGCTCCGGACCTTGGCAAGGCCTCGAGGCTCGGTCGTGTTCGAGCTTTGCAACTCGAACATTCACTCCTCTCAGCTCGGCACTGATGCCTTGTATCGCAGCCATGAGGTCAGCCAACGATACCTCAAGCGCATCCACACCCTTCTCTCTATTTCCAGCCATTCACCTGCTATAATAAAGACTTAGAAAATGTTAAGGTTATAAATCACCTCACACACTCCCTTAATTTTGTTTGGTGGCACTCGGGCCCACTTAATTTGTACGTTCGGGCGCTCAGACTTGTCACCTCTGGCTTTGTCGGATTGATCAATTTCTCTAAGACCCTCCGAGTTCGACAAGATTCACTGTCTTCTTCTGGAAGAGTGAATTGATGTTCGAATCGATGGAACGGACGCTATATTAACTGCGCACGAGAGGTCAAGAATTAAGCTACGAAATTTAGACTTCGGTTCCTCACACATGAGTTCCTATAAGCTCAAACAATTAGTAGTACCTCGAGTAGAAGAATTTACTCCAGAGATCTGCTAACGAGAATTCTCGAACACAAAGAAAGAAAGATAACCTAGGTGAATCTACTCTCCATTTCCTCTTTTGGAAACCTCGGACACATCACCCGGTACGAAATGAAAGTGGTCCCTTCTTGGAACAAATTAGTGTTTAACCTTATACACTTTCCTCTTTTTTGCCGATAATCTTTTCACCTGGGGTTTAAGCAACGGCGCTTAAACCCTTTTTTCTTCAATGGAACAGTGAACTTTCACCTTCCGGTATACAAAAAAACTTAACTTCGTTCACAGTCCAAAATCAAGGTATGATTCACGGTCGTGTTCTATTAAACTCAACAACGAATGGAAACAACTTATGCTCCAAGCAAGCTAAGAATAACTTCTACGTCCGTAAACTTTTAAGGAACTTAATGATTTTCTGGCGTACAGACAGTTACTTAACAGCGGAGCTTCGAAGTTAAAAGAAAAACTCGACCCAAATCAACCCCAAAGAACCATAAACAACCAGATACAACCAGACTGTCAAATCTAACGTCTGACACTTTCAAACACGTAGAAACCCTTGTCGTCAAACTGTGTACGACGGGTGAATTTTTTATTCTACGGTTGCCGATAACAATAAGTCTATGATTGTTTACTCCAAATAACCAACAATCAAACAATTTTCTTTTTGAATTTTTCTTCTTTTCACTTTTTTTTGGGTAATAATAACACAAAATCAACAACACAAACAAGAACACGAAATAGAAATAGAAATGACAAAAGCACGAAGAACACTAGCATGATTGGATTTGTAAGAAAAAATCCAAACCGTGCTCTGATACCAAGATGGTGCAAGCCAAAATAGATGAGCAACGAACACACACGTGAAAGATAAATAAAAGTAAAGGATAAAAGTGAAACGTAATCTCAACTCAACCTAGCAAAACCAAGGAACTAGTCTTGCAACCTCTACGTTAGATTGTGAAAAGACACATGCACTTAGCAACAATCCTCAAGAGAACATTCCCTCTTGCAAATCGAATGATCAAAGAGGAAATGTTCAATTGGAGTCCACCAAAAGCCACAGGTCCATTAGCAAACGTTCCCACGACGGGGCTGTGCCCTCAACGGATACTCAATAGCATAACAGATAAATTCAATATTCAACAACTAGATGTCCAACAAATGAAAGGCAAAGGGGTTTATATAGAAATCCCCAAGGATAAAATAGTAAAACGGTCACAGTCGAGCAATGAAACAAAGCCATGTAGAGTTGAATAACTTTAGTGGCTCGAATGATCTTCTGCCTCAGACGCATGTGTAGCCCTTCGGTCGCTTTATTGCTCGGCATAATTTATTTGAGTTCGGATGCTTGCTGCCTCGATCTCGAGCTTGGAAATGTATCTTTCAAGTCTGGCACCCGGCCCTTCACTCTCCGAATTGTTGCTTCCTCCCGACCACGCTAGATAGACATATACATCGTGCAGAGTCTTGGCTTGGCTTCGTGTGATCGATCATGATGGTACGAACATTGATGCATCTTGATCAGCATAGACACGGGCTACATTATTCCTCGTGCATAGCAATTACCTAATCTGGATCCTCAAGTGCTTCTCGTACAATCGTAGGTTCTATAGAAAAGAGGAACACAAAGAATGCACAGAAGTTCTTCAAAGCTCTTCTAGTACCTATTCCAGTATTTAGATCAGAGATGAGGTTGTCGGATGGGTGAGAACTTTGATGTATCCAAAGCTTTGGCTGAATCTGCTGAGAGATACCGACAGATGGCCTAGATGCATTTGAATTGTCCTTTTCTGGTTCTTCAGTTCCCATTGTATGATTGTCCTCTTATTCCCCTTGAGTATGATCCTTATCATCACTTTGATCAACTCTATTCTCATCAATGTTCTCAGGGTTTTCAACAGGCTCATCTCTAGCCAAACCAATTTCCAAATTATCATCTTCTCATTTGTTTGTAACTACTTCAGATTTGTCAAATACCACATGCTCACTTTCTTCCATTGTTAAAGTTCTTTTATCAAATACTTTGTAAGTCTTGCTCTATGAAGAATATCTCAAGAAGATGGCTTCATCACTTCTAGCATCAAACTTCCCCAGAGCCTCTTTCCCATTATTATGCACGAAACACTTGCGCCCAAAAGCTCTTAGATGTGAAATATTTGATTTCCTGCATCAGATCAACTCATAGGGAGTTTTCACTAACAAAGGACGAATAGAACATCGATTAAGCAAGTACCAAGCAGTGTTTAATGCTTCAGCCTAGAAATTCTTAGCTAAACCGCTTGACAGAAACATAGTTCTAGCCATATCCTCTAAGGATCTGTTCTTCCTTTCAACTACTCCATTTTGTTGAGGGGTTCTTGGTGCAGAGAAGTTGTGGTCCACACCATGTTTATTGCAATACTGTACAAACTTAGCATTTTCAAACTGGGTTCCATAATCAGACCTGATACTCACTAGTTGGAACCTCAGTTACTTCTGAACAATATATGCTTCATCATTAGATTTAAGAAATAAGGTTCACGTGCATCTGGAGTAGTCAATAATCACCATCACGAACCTCTTACCTCCTCTGCTCGTTACACTCATTGGCCCACACAGATCCATGTGAACCAACTTAAGTGATTTAGAAGTACCAAACACTTTCTTTGACTTGAATAAAGATCATACATGTTTCCCCCCACACAAGCGTCACAGATCTTGATGTCATCGAACCTTTTGTTTGGCATTCCATGAACCAGGTCCTTTGACGCCAACTTATTTTAATTGAGTTAAGCTTGCATGTCCTAATCTCTTGTGCCACAGTTGTGTATCATTCTCAAGCACATTCAGACAAGTCAAATTATTCTCAGGAAGAGAACCTAATCTAGCTTTGTAGACATTGTTTGCTTGTTTCTCTTCCAATATTACTTCACCAGTCTGCAAGTTCTTTATAGTGTATCCTATAGACGTAAGACTCAATTGGTTTCCTATCACATAGTTGGGAAATACTCAACAGGTTGTGCCTCAATCTATCAAAACAGAGTATGTTTTCTATAGCATGATTGAGGGATCTCCCAACCTTTCCAATACCAATAATTTCACCATTTTTGCATCCTCCAAAAGCCACACTACCCCCTTGAAATGCTGCGAGTGAGAAAAAGTTTCTTCTATCTCCTGTCATGTGCTTGAAAAACCCACTATCAAGAATCCAGCTTGGGTTGTTCCTTCTCACTCCAACCTACAAATAGAATCAATGGTTAGTAACAGGAACCCAGACTAGCTTGAGTCCCTATTTATGATAGAATAGATGAATCAAATCTTTCCTACCCTAGTAAGGTAAAACTGACTTTTTGTTCTCTATGACTGCCCTTTTTGCAATGCTATATTACTTTTTATCATGACCAGTTTTTTCACAAAGAAAGTAAATCTTGTTGCAAGAAAATCCTACATATTTACTATTAGGATTCCAGGCAGGTAAAGGTTTTCTATGTCCTAAGCCATGTTTACCTCAGTTATAATTCTCATGCAACCAATTCAAAGCTTCTGAAGACTTGTTCCATTTAGTGAGTCTGGTAAGTTCATAGTTAACTTATCAACCTTTTCTTGAAAAACTTGATTCTTCTCAGTTTCCTGATGTAGAACTTCATTTTTATTTTTAAGCTTAGTTTCAAGGTTGATTTGAGCCTCTGATGCGGGGCAAACCACCACCACAAGGCCTTTTACTAGAAGCCAAGCCAAAGCACATCATGATGCTCACTTATACTTGATTTGGAAGGGCATTGATGATAACAGCTCCGGAGACCATTGGAAGATCATACACTTGAGCTCGTTTGAAGAAGGACTAGAAGACCCCAGGGAGTGGGCGGAGCGCCCAGACCATAGGCGGAGTGCCCAGCACAATAGCCAGGCTGCTCAGCAGGCTCCGTGCCTGACCAGGCGGAGCGCCCAGGTCATGGCTCCACCAGGCAGAGGCGCCCAAAGTGCTGAAGCTTTCACTTATTTTTGTTGAACTTCTTATTTTAGCCCTAATGTTCTATTATGTTTCCACCTTGCTGAGGGGCTCTTTAGACATTTCACTTGGTTTAGAAGGGTGCAATAAATACATCCTTCATCATTTATTTCCATTGAATCTACCTTGAACACAAACATTAAAGTGATTTGCTCTCAAAAACACATGTACTATTTTTGCTTGAAATCAATTGGAAGAATTCAAGTTGACCTTCAATCATTCTATTTGCAAGAGCCGGGTGTCTCTTAAGAATAGTTGCATAACGTAGGTTCTACTTGACTCAAACGAGGGTGTATCAAGACATCGTTCCTTGGTGCTACCTCGTAAGTTGTTCTCGTCGCGTCTCGCTTTTATCTTTATTTATCGCTTCCATAGTTTTTCCCTTATTAGTTGGTATCAGAGCAAGGCTCGGGTGTTGTTTCTACAAACCCTTGTTCCTTGTTCGATGTGTTTTTACCTTATCCTTGTTGTTATCTATGTGTTTGTTCTTGAAAAAATTGAAAAAGAAGTAAAAAATTCAAAAGTTGAAAAATCTAAAAATTTGCTAGATCTTGTTGGTTGTATCGATTTTCCTGATGTTAGTTATCGGGGAATATTTATTGACGTATTCCCGTTGATTGGGTACCATCAAAATACGATTTGAAGTTGTGAATCAACAATTTGAAAATCAAATCTTCAAATTTGAAAATCACAAAGAATTTGCTAGATTTGGTTTGTTGTACTGATTTCTTGGATGTTTGAGATCAGGGTTTCTTCTATGATGTTAACCCGTCGTTTTGATACCCCTATAATGTCATTTGGTGTTACGGTTTGAGAATCGATGTTTTGAATCTCAAAATTTTTTGAAAACCCTTTGAAAATATGCTCAAAAATCTTGGAACAAGCTTGTTGTTGGTTGTTTGTTGGATTAAATCATTGGGGTTTGTTTGTAATAGCATAAAACACCTTTGGTATCATCAAAAGTGAAATACACCTTGAAATCGTTGGGAAATTTTCTTGAAAATTGTCAAAAACGAGTTCTTCGTGAAGCTGAAGCACAGGCTCAGGCGGACCGCCCAAGCCTAGGCGCTTCGCCCAAGCAATACACTGTCCAATTTTTGCCAAAATCCAGGCAGACCGCCCACTGTCTAGGCGGACTGCCCAGAATCCTGAAGCGTGTCGGGTAGTTGCCCAGAATTCCCGTTCCTTCCGGTTAGTACTTTGAGAGTAACACTCCTACTTAATTAGTACAAATTCAATGAGCGATTAGGGTACTCGTGCCTAGGGGAGAGTAGACCTCAAAGAAGACTCGTAGTTTAATTTTTGCTTCAAGTGCGCACCAAATAGCCTAACGTTCATCGAGTCCCATCAATTCCACTCTTCCGGAAGAGTATTTGGTTCTTGTGAATTGGTTTGGTTATCGAGGAACTTGATCAACTACGAGGAGGCCATTGATCTCAAGCTTGTGCGAACCTAACCCAACTTGAGAGAACCCGAGCGACAATTAAAATTAAGGGAGTGTGTGAGGACTTCTACTCAAATCTCTTTTCTTGTTTTTGATTGTTTGTAGGTACATGGCGGAAGAGAAGGTAAAGAATACCATTAGGGTTCCAACCGACGTCTTGGCTAACCTATTGGCCGAGGTAAAATCTCTAAACGTTAAAATGGAAATGCTTGAAAGAGAAAGGACCCCGAGTGTCCACAAAGATGCCGAAGAGGGCACAAGTGATGGTTCAACCGTAAGACCGGAGCGATTTGCTGAGTTAGCTCAACAACAACGGTTGAAAGAAGAGGCTCCTGTTCGAGAATTATTGTTGGGCAATCCCCAAGGTTAAGTTCCACTCATGTGGCCCCGAAGAAATGTTGTACCCCTTGATCAAGTTGATGAAGCTCAAGAAAGGGAGGCCCCCGGACTTGGTGAAAATTATGATGGAGGTCGTGGGTGAGGTCGACGACCTCCAAGGGCTTTTGTGGGAAGGAACTTGGGACGAGAATATGAGGATGTTGATGACTGCTATGGGGGCCAACCGGAGCCAAACCGTGGAGGTCGTGACAACAACCTAAATAGTGTGAAGATCACTATCCCACCTTTCAAGGGGACTAGTGATCCGTAAAATTTCATAGAGTGGAAGGTCCAATTGGAGCGGATATTTGATACAAATGACATGTCCAAGTAAAAGAAAGCCACTTATGCCATTGCTTCATTTGAGTCATATGCTTCCACATGGTGGGAATCCATCAAGAGGTCAAGAAGAAGAGTTGGGATGCGAATGAACATTACTTGCGAAGAATTGAAAGAGGTGATGAGCACCAAATGTGTGACACCCAAGTGTAGGCAAGAACAACTCAAGAGGCTATATATCAATTGAAACAAGGCTACAAGTCGGTTGACGAATGTTTCAACGAATTTGAAAAGAATCGAATGGCCCTTGACATGGAAACGAAAGTTGAGGAGCAAGCTATCATCCGATTCAAAAATAGTTTGAGCTGGGAGATTGCTTCTCAATTGAGGCTAGACATCTTTCATTCTCTTCAAGATGTTTGTGATGCCGCGGTTGAAGCCAAAAAGTGGCTCAAGAAAGAGAAAGCTCCTCGCTATAGGAGTACTACTTCTACTCCAATGACTCGACCCAAAGAATGGAAAAGCCCGAACACAAGTGGTGCTAGTGGAAGTCGTGATGTCAAGAAGTTTTTTGAGAAGGCCACTCCAAGAAGCGACTTCAAAGAAGTGGAAGATAACTCTAAAACTCAATTAAATACTCCTTCTCCTTCTTCTTTTCAATGTCATATGTGTAGAGGCTATAGCCACTTTGCCAAAGATTGTCCTACCCGAAAAACAATGATAATCATGGATGATGGGATGGTGTATGAGGAGGAAAGTGAGCCCGAGGGAGAGACGTTGCGGATGGTGAGGTAGTTGAGGGAGAAGAGGATGTAGTGGAGGGTTGATGACCCTAGCATGTTCTTAGTGGTACGTCGTAGCTTGAGTGCCATGATGAGCGAGGAGGAGGTGGATATGCAAAGCGAGAACTTGTTCCATGCTAGGTTAGGGTGAAGGGACAAGTGTGATCCATGATTGTAGATTTGGGTAGTTGTACTAACATAGTGAGCAAAACCTTGGTCTCACAATTTAAATTGCCTACCCTTAAACACCCAAGCCCCTACCGATTACAATGGTTGAGTGAATGTGGGTAGTTGAAGGTGGTGAAGCAAGTCTTGATAAAATTCAAAACTGGAAATTATCAAGACGAGCTAATGTTTGATGTGGTGCCAATGCAAGCTTGCCATCTCTTGTTTGGTAGGCCTTGGCAATATGATAGGAGTGTGGTATATGATGGCCGAGCCAACACACACACGGCCAAACATGAGGGAAAGAAATATGTGCTCAAGCCTTTGACGCCAAAGCAAGTGAGTGATGATTATACGCGTGTGAGGGAGTTGAGAGAAGCGACTAAGGCTAAGTCCGTTGTGGAGACTAAGCCTTTGGCCGAGGGCCCTACCACTCCATCTTCTATGACCGGTAGAATTTGTGCCATGATGGAACCAGGTGAGTACTTGAAAGGAAATGATTGCACAAAAATGCTCATTTGCCTAGTGCCCAAAGGTATGGTTCTAAATTCCGATTGTGATTATTTTCCTAACCCTAACCCTTTGCCTAGTGCTATTGAGAATGTTTTGAAGGTTTTTGAGTACATGTTCCCAGAAGAGATGCCAAGTGGACTTCCTCCTTTGAGGGGGATAGAACACATAATTGATTTTGTCCCGGGGTCCCAAATCCAAAACAAGCCGGCCTATAAGAGCAATCCCGAGGATATAAAGGAGTTGCAAAAGCAAGTGGATGAGTTGCTCACCAAAGGCTTAGTTCGTGAAAGCTTGAGTCCGTGTGCCGTACCGGTCATTCTTGTGCCAAAAAAGGATGGGACAGGGAGGATGTGTGTTGATTGCCGTGCGGTCAACAAGATAATGGTAAAGTATCGTCATCCCATTCCTAGACTTGATGACATGCTTGATGAATTGAGTGGTTCAAGTGTCTTTACCAAGATAGATCTTAGATTTGGCTACCACCAAATTCAGATGAAACTGGGTGATGAGTGGAAAATCGCATTCAAGACCAAGTTTGGTCATTATGAATGGTTGGTGATGCCTTTTGGCCTCCCCAACGCCCCTAGCACTTTCATGCGGTTAATGAACCATGTCTTAAAACCGTTTATCAACAAGTTTTTGGTCGTCTATTTTGATGATATCTTGATATATAGCAAATCAATAGATTACTAATGTCAAGTTATTGAAGTGTTAAGAGCCAAAAAGCTCCATGCCAATTTGAAAAAGTGCGCCTTTTGTGTAGAAAAGGTTGTCTTTCTTGGTTTTGTTGTTAGTTCCAATGGTGTAGAAGTTGATGAGTCCAAAGTTGAAGCCATTAGAGATTGGCCTACTCCTACCACCATTTCTCATGTTAGGAGTTTCTGTGGACTTGCTAGTTTCTATAGGCGTTTTGTTAGAGACTTTAGCCCCATCGCCACACCACTCACCGTGTTGGTAAAGAAGCAGAAGGCCTTTGTGTGGGGAGAGCCTCAAGAGAAGTCTTTCCAAGAGTTGAAAAGTAGGTTGAGTACCGCCCCATTGTTGCAATTACCCGACTTCGGGAAGGCTTTTGAGGTTGAATGTGATGCCTCAGGGGTGGGAATTGGGGGTGTTCTCATGCAAGAAAGGAAACCCGTTTCCTACTTTAGTGAAAAGTTGAAGGGTGCAACCTTGAATTACTCCGCGTATGACAAGGAGTTGTATGCCCTTGTGAAAGCTCTAGCTCATTGGCAACATTATCTATGGCCTAGGGAATTTGTGATCAAGAGTGACCATGAGTCACTCGAGCATCTTAGAGGCCAAGAGAAATTGAACAAGAGACATGCCAAATGGGCAAAGTTCATTGAGTCTTTTCCCTATGTAATTCATTACAAGAAGGGAAAAGGCAATGTCGTCGCCGATTCACTTTTTAGGAAGTTTGCCCTTACTACCACTCTTGCTTTTACGCTTATGGGTTTTGAAACTATAAAATCAATGTATGAACATGACCCAAAGCTCCAGAGCATTCATTATGCTGTAGTGAGTGGGAAGAGGGCGGAGAAATACCAATGGGTCGATGGCTATATCTTTAAAAATGGTAGAGTATGTGTGCCCGAGTCCTCATGGAGGGAGTTGCTTGTTCGTGAAGCACATTATGGGGGCTTGATGGGTCACTTTGGGAGAAACAAAACCTTGGCAATTTTCATGGAGCAATTCCATTGGCCAAAGATGGGATTGCAAGTTGAGAGACTTAGCAATACTTGCTTGGATTGTAAGTATGCTAAGTCCAAATCTAATCCCCATGGTTTGTATACTCCCCTTCCTATTCCTACTAGCCCGTGGATGGATATTTCTATGGATTTTGTTATGAGGTTTCCACGGTCTAAGGAAGTACATGATAGTATTTATGTTGTCGTGGATAGGTTCTCCAAAATGGCTCACTTTATTCCTTGTAAAAAGAGTCATGATGCACAACATGTCACTTCCTTTTTCATTGATAATGTGTTAAAATTGCATGGTGTGTGTCGCTCCAAACGCACACGCAAGTATACGCGGTCGATCAAGTAATAAAGTGATAAGAAAGTATCGTTCCCACGAGGACTATTGATTAACTATTAACTAGACAAACTTCAATTCAAGTATTGTTCAAGAGAGTTCAACCAGATTTCAAGTGTGTTCAATTAACTAATTAACTAAAAGTAATAGAAGTAAATGGAATGCAAGACGATTCAAGAGTTCTAGATATCAGTGAGAGGGGATATTCCAGGATTATGGGACGATCACCAATCCAGTTGCACTCATCCGCTAGTTGAATTAATTTTACTTATCTGAGTTGCTAATCACAGGGTTAATTATACTCACAGAGCTCTTTCGATACCCTGCTCGCCTATTCAAACCAACCTAACGCCTATATGTCTATGGAATTAGAATTGACAAGAATGCATGTGTTTTTCCTGTAAACGGATTAAGCGTGACTGTTAGGTATATTTCTATCCTAACCGCGAAACCTTTCCCCGATGCCCGGGTTCAAGAACACGCTTTATTTAATTCTATTGCAACCTACGATTCCCACTTTCGAGTTCAACCTTAGGTTCATGGATAATACTCAACAACTGGCCAGGAAATTAAGTAATTCAGAGCAGAATTAAATAAACAACTCAATCTGATAAATTTAATATAACTCAATCAACTTCAGAGTACAACTTTCATGGTTAACCCATAACCCTAGAACAATGGGGTTTAGCTACTCATAGACAAGTTAGCTTTCTCCCAAAATAATCTAGAATTCATGAAATAATAAAGAGGGAAGAAAAATTACAACTCAATTGATGAATCTTCGTTCTCCAGCCTCTACTATGGTTCTTGCCTCAAAAATACTTCATAAGAATGAGAAAAAACGTTCCCAGGGTTTTATCCTAGGAAATATTCTAATATTCCACGTTTTAAGCTAGTCCTGGCAGCTCTGGGATTAGTTTACGGCGCATACACCGGAGCATGCCAAGCATCCGTGGCTGTATGCGCTCCTTTTCCCACTTTCTTCAATATTTGCACTCTTCCCAGTCCATACAGCCTAGCATGCCAAGCATCCATGGCTGTACCCATCGCTTCTTCCTTGTTCTTGTATGAATTAAGCTCCAAATTCCTTCAATTTGCTCCTAAAACATCCAAACACCTCAAGTTAGTATTTTGCTTTAAATCTCACATTGTTGGGCACATAATACGCTGAAAATACACAAAAGATATAAGAAATCAACGCCGAGACGTAAGATATACGCCCAACATCAACACCCCACACTTAAACTTTGTTCGTCCCCGAACAAACAAACCCAACACACTTATACTCAATAGGTCTTAACTACCCAACTCAAGAACTTCAAGGAAGTGCACCTATGAAATAGGTTGATACCAACAATTAGCCACTAGACATACAAGCACACAACTCCCCATATTTGCACACCACACTTTTAGAAAACAAGGACTATCAAGCAGTCAAGTAGCAATAACCAAGTTTCAAGAAATGACTCCTTACACCAACTTATTCACGACATGTCCACTCGCTCAAGATTAGGGCCTAATAAAAGCTCCAACCTCTCATAATCCATGTGCCCTCACCAATCAAAGTCTAGTCCCAATCACACAAAAATATATCAACTGAATTATCAGGGACTTTCAAGATAGGAAGAATTCGCTCACACTCAAAAGAATCTCAAGTGCCACACAATGGTACCATAGGCTTGCCCGTAGTGTAGGACTCCACTAATGTAGGCTCGCTCCTATTCGGGATTAACTAGGACTTTAAGGGTTGTAATGTAGGCCAAAGGACGGGTAATGGTTAAATGACTACCTCCATAAGCACTTTAATACATCACTTCCACTTATCTAGCTCAACTCTTCACAAAAACAACCGAGCTACCATCCGAACATCAATTCAAACACTTCCCTCCCTTTAAGTATTTTTTTCTTTCAATGTACACAGCACTAGCAAGGATTGAGAATTTTTTCCTTTTGCTTTCTTTTTATTTTTCTTTCACTTTTGATTCTTTTCTTTTCTTTTTTCTTTTCAACATTTATCAATTTTTTTTTCTCAACCTTGCCAATGTACTTTTTCCTCCAAAAATATCATCATAAATTTATTCTTATTGACTCCACTCAAAAGCCATCAATTTCCACCAACCACAACTCCACTAACAACAATCTTTTCAATTAAAGTGCTCTAAGGAGTACGGGTTCAAAAAGAAGGTAATTAAGAACAAGGGAATAGGCTTGTAATGTGGGTGTCAACAAAAACTAATAGACTCAAAAAGAATTACACGGGATATATATGAACGGGTAGGCTAATCAAGGCTGCAAAAGAAAGGGTTTATCAAAGAAGGCCTGTATCATCTCCCGACTAGAGCAAACCTAGGATTTCGCTTTGAACACACGCGGGGCAAGTTCTAGACCAATAATGCAAGCACGAGAATAAAGAAAAGCACCTCACCACTCATGGCACATGAACTACTCAAGGCGAAACAATTCCAACACCTAACAAAAACAAGTGAAACAAGTCATGCTATTCAGTCAGCACTCAGAGTCAGAAACCTGAGCCGAGGAGTCACTAACAAGACTGACTATCAATCCAATGTATAACTCACACAAAAAAAATCTTTAGGGAAGTTTAACTCGCATGTAAAGGACTAAATATGTCAGTATCAAACAATTCACAGAGAAGGCACAGGTCCTTACAACTTAGCTACTCCTATTTCCTAATTTTTTTTTTTGTATTTTAAATATCTATTTTTTTTTTTTTTTTTTAAATAAAAAAAAAAACACCCGGTTCAAAACAAAAGGCATCCTTGGGAAAGAACCGTGGCTTGAAGAAAACCCAAGGATTATGCCACTAATCTAAAAAAATTAAATGCAGTAAAAATATACAAGTACAAATCATGATACCCCACCCCACACTTAAAATAGTGCATGGTCCCCACTGCACAAATACAAAAATAATAACAAGAGTGGGTATCAAGAAAGCTCCCTCAAACCGCAGAGTCTGGAGGTGCTGCAGACCGGTCTGAACCCGCAGTCTGAGCAATGGAGGGATCCAACAAGGTAGTGCCAGCTGCATCCATCGCATCAATCAGCGACCCCTCCATAGTAGTGGCAGAAGCCGGAGCTGGCTCTGCAACAGTGCCATCAGTAGCACTCAAATCCACAACCTCCTCACTGGACCCTGCATCAGTCTGGACGCCAATGGAACGCGTCACTCTGGGACTCTGAATAGCGGCAAGGATCTCTGCCAGTGTGCTCTGCATCAGGGTATCTCGAGCTGCCTGCTCCTGTCTCAACTGGGTCAGCTCTGCCTGCTGCTCCTCTCTCAGCTGGGTCAGCTCTGCCTGCTGCGCCTCTCTCAGCTTAGCTAGCTCGGCTTCAAAGCCCACAAGTCGCTCGGATGTAGTTCTCTTATCCGCTTTGGCCGCGACCGGGTCAAGCACTGAAGTGATGTCATGAGCAGTGGGCACCTCCAAAAGATCATCCTCCGGATAGAACGGTACCCTGTGCTTCCTCATCAAAGCTGTCAGAGTGTGCACAAAATACAGCTTCAATGTCTTCTCCTTACGAGTCCGTATCATCTGCTCGTACATCAGTTCACCCAAGTTCAGAACTATTCCAGTCATTAGAGCATAAATAAGAAGCACCCGCTCCCGAAGTACATTCGTCTGATGGTCAGCCTGCATGATCCTGTTAGACACCCAATTGAGCCAAGATCGACTCTCCCTCGACATAAACCGCTTGGGTAAAGTGGCGTATTTTCTCTGCGTGTTGTGTAACCAAGCAGGCTTCGAAGATTCACGATCATCCAGAACAGCTGGTGGGTCACATAGTACCTCAATGACATCTGCAAAATCCGGCTCTACAAGCATCTTCTTATACTCATCCATTGCCACTTCAGTCACCCTGTAATGTGCATTAATAGCCCGGGCAGAAATATCAACATCAACATCTCGAACCCGCACTATGCTGCTCCTCGGGTTGATCCAGTTTGCATATAGCTCCTGCACAGCAGTAACATTGCCCTTTCCCGTGGGACCCTGCATAAACCTGTCCCACTTCCTATCTTTAACAACCTCCAGAATAGCCGGGCACGCCTTCTCACATGCATGATAGTTCAGTGGTCGTTCCTGTGTAATCTGCTTCTTAAGGATCCACTGATATGCTAAATATGCACTCTCGCTCTCAAAGGTGTCCTCCCACAATGCCCTGTCAATCGGGCCACTAGTGGAGGGAATGTCCTCAGGCTCTGGAATAGGAGTGTGCTCCTCCTCAGCATCATCATCCTCATCATCCTCCTCCATTTGTTGCTTTCCCTTGCCCTGAACTGCTCTTCTTTTCTTGGCCGGTGGTCTAGAAGCACCACCTTCACGGATCACCACGGGCTTTTCCTTAGCAATGGTTGATTTCCTCTTGCCCGTGGTTACCTGAGAGGCGGGAATGGTCATGTCCGGAGCAGGTGTATCTTGTTTCTTCTTTGAGCGTTGCTCCCTTTTATCCTTGCCCTCAGGTTGATTCCGTAGTGGTTGGCCACCGTCCCCGCTTCCACCACTCTTGGATGGTTGCTTTGCAATCGCCATTTAAAATAGAATACCTGCATTCAAACAATGTGAAATCAGCCAATGAGTTATTCCCGAGCTCTTTAAAGTAGCTAGAAACTAAGCCAATTCAAGCTAGTCGTCTACTTCTCATTGGTGCGCACGCACCCCACACTTAAAGCTCAAGTGTAATCTACAAGTAATCAGGTTATGCTCATAGTGCGCTCATTGTAACATTCGCGAGGTACTCAGACTTCCCTCGACGCGCACTTCTTTATTCAAAACAATTCTCATGGTTAAAATTCAACAAAGTGTGCAAACGGGGTCTCCACACCCCACACTTATGCTCTACTTCATCTCAAAAATATGGAGCAATATTATTTTAAGCAAAGCAATCAAAACAGCCCGTGAATTGCACAACGGGGCAATGCCTCGCTCAAGTAAAGTGCAAAACACACTTCTAGTGTAGGAATAAAGTGCATTGAGTGTTGTTCATGAGAGAGCACTTTAAAATCAGCCCCATGTCCTAATTCTAACTAATATATGTTCAAGTTATGCCCCCTAATTGATTTGGCTACTCAGACTTTACCAAATACCTCAAATTGTTCATTGGGGAATTTTATCAAACACCTTATGTGCAGTAATTTGGACAGCTTGTGTATGCACTTTTTGTTAATGTTTGAACCTCCCAACTCCGGGAGCTTATGTATATACACATCATGGTGCATCACCGCACCCCCCACAGCAAATACCAATCAAAAACAAACCAAATTTAAGCATGGTTTCATCACAACTTTTAAGTAAAAACTAAACCTAAGGGAAGAGGGGGATGGGAATAGTTCTAGCAGCACTGTGGTCGGGTAGCTTCAGGGATGAGAGAGAGACACAGGAGAGAGGAGAAGAAATCATACCTGAGAGATGGAAAGCAACCAAGAAAAAAATTCAGCCGTGAGATTTCTCTTCCTGTCCCGTTTTTCTGCTCTTGTTTTGTGCGTGTTACTGTTCTTTTGTTTGGGCGTGTTTCTGTTCTTTTGTTTTGTGCAATGTGTGTGTGTTGTTGTATAGCTTAAGGATTTTAAAGAGAAGAAATACCAGCATACAGGGACCAAGCAGCGCGCGCCACGCTGTTTTGAGTTAATTTCAGCACTCGCACACAGCCTCCAGCGTTTTCACGATACAACACTGCCGAAAAAAGTTTTTTTTTTTTTTTTTTTTTTTTGTTTTCAATTCAGCTGTGCATACAGCCCCTGGCGCGACGCGCAGGGGGCTGTTCTGAAGGCGAAATGCAGCATACAGCCTCCAGCGTTTCAGCGATACAACACTGCCTACTTTCAGAAAAATTTTTGCAAAAACCAACTCGGCACAGCCAAGCATGCGACGCATGCAAGGCTGTGCTGGCCTCAAAACAGTATTTTTTTCTTTCTTTGCTCCATTTTGTTGTCCGAGGCCGGCTATTTCATTGATCCAACTGATTTCGAGCCTCGGTACCCTGTAAGAACACTACACAAACACGTTAAACACATCAAGAATCCATTCTTTTTGTTCTTTTCTATTTTTTAATTTTTTTTATTTTGTTTTATTTTATTTTAAATGAAAAAGCGAATTAACTAACTCTAAAAGCGATAAAACATGGGTTGCCTCCCATGAAGCGCTTGATTTAACGTCGCGGCACGACGAGTGCAACCCTTTTTCAAGGGTCGACTAAAGAAATGGAGGATTTAAGCCTATCGACATCACCTCCCCAATATCGCTTCACTCTTTGCCCATTCACTAGAAACGACTTATCCGAGCCCGGGGCTCGCAACGCAATCGCTCCATGGGGCATCACCTTAACGATTTCAAACGGACCAGACCACCTCGACTTGAGCTTACCAGGGAAGAGCTTCAACCTGGAGTTAAATAAAAGAACTTGTTGGCCCGGCTCAAAGTGACGATGCTGGATGCGCCTGTCATGCCACCGCTTAGTTTTCTCCTTATATAACTTGGCGTTTTCATACGCGTGCAACCTAAACTCATCGAGTTCATTGAGTTGCAACAACCTCTTCTCACCCGCCAAGCCCATATCAAAATTTAGCTTCTTTATCGCCCAATAGGCCTTGTGCTCAAGCTCGACTGGCAAGTGGCACGCTTTCCCATATACCAGCTTGTATGGTGAAGTCCCAATTGGAGTCTTATAAGCTGTCCTATATGCCCAGAGTGCATCATCGAGCTTGGTAGCCCAATCCTTCCTATTCGCATTGACAGTTTTCTCAAGAATTTGCTTCACCTCTCTATTGGATACCTCAGCCTGTCCACTAGTTTGCGGATGATAGGCGGTGGCGACCTTATGCTTGACCCCGTATTTAGCTAGAAGGTTGTTTAACAACTTATTACAGAAGTGTGTACCTTCATCGCTAATCAAAGCCCGCGGAGTTCCGAACCTGGTGAAAATGTTCTTCTTGACGAAACTCACCACCACCTTGGCATCATTAGTAGGAAGAGCAACAGCCTCTACCCACTTAGACACGTAATCCACTGCCAGTAAAATATACTTGTGACCATTCGACGAGGGGAAAGGACCCATGAAGTCGATCCCCCACACATCAAAAATCTCCACCTCTAGAATGCCTTGTAGAGGCATCTCTTGCTTCCTGGTGATTGTGCCAGTTCTTTGACACCGATCACACTTCTTTACAAAAGCGTGAGCGTCTTTGAACAGTGTCGGCCAATAGAAACCAGACTGAAGTACTTTGGCGGCTGTTCTATCACCACCATGATGACCCCCATAAGGAGATGCATGGCACTCTTGCAGAACAGCCTCCGTCTCTTCCTCAGGAATGCATCTTCTCACCAACTGATCTGCACACACTCTAAACAAAAACGGCTCATCCCAAACATAAAATCTCACGTCATGAAAGAACCGACGCTTACCTTCTGCAGTCAGATGTGGTGGCACTGCCTCACTTACCAAATAGTTGACATAATCAGCATACCATGGGTCCGAGTGATTGGTGATGGCAAAAAGTTGCTCATCTGGGAAGGTTTCTCTGATCAACCCTCCCTCGTCCACATGCTTGTGGTTCTCCAACCTAGATAGGTGGTCAGCTACTTGGTTTTCCGTTCCCTTACGGTCTCGGACCTCCAAGTCAAATTCCTGCAGCAATAACACCCAACGAATTAGTCGAGGCTTAGCATCCTTTTTATCAATTAAGTACCTGATTGCTGCGTGGTCTGTGTAGACAATAACTTTTGTTCCCACCAAGTATGCCCGAAACTTATCAAAGGCATACACTACTGCCAGCAACTCTTTTTCAGTAACTGTGTAATTCAATTGGGCAGGATTAAGAGTTTTGCTGGCGTAGTAAATGGAATGGAACACCTTGTTCCTCCTTTGCCCCAGGACTGCACCAATAGCGACATCGCTAGCATCACACATTAATTCAAATGGTGCAGTCCAATCAGGAGCCACTATTATTGGCGCAGAGACCAATTTCTCTTTAAGCTCATTAAAGGCCCTCAGACAGGCCTCATCGAACACAAATGCTGCTTCTTTCTCAAGTAACCTGCACAAAGGAGTAGAAATCTTAGAAAAATCTTTAATAAACCTCCTATAGAAGCCAGCATGTCCGAGAAAACTCCGGACTCCCTTCACAGACGTGGGTGGGGGTAATTTTCAACCGCCTCCACCTTCGCCTTGTCAACCTCAATTCCAGCACTGGACACCTTGTGTCCCAAAACTATACCTTCACGAACCATGAAATGGCACTTTTCCCAATTTAAAACAAGGTTAGTTTCTTCACACCTAGCAAGCACTAGACCAAGGTTAGTTAGACAAGCATCAAAAGAAGATCCGAAGACCGAGAAGTCATCCATGAACACTTCGACAAACTTTTCCACCATATCAGTGAAAATAGCCATCATACACCTTTGAAAAGTCGCAGGTGCATTACATAGCCCGAACGGCATCCTCCTATAGGCATAGGTACCGTAAGGGCATGTAAAAGTAGTTTTCTCCTGGTCTTCGGGAGCAATCCATATTTGGTTGTAGCCAGAGTAACCATCCAGGAAACAGTAATACTCTTGGCCAGCTAGCCTATCTAACATCTGATCAATAAAGGGGAGGGGAAAGTGATCCTTTCGGGTGGCTTTATTCAATTTTCGATAATCAATGCACACCCTCCACCCCGTAACAGTTCTTGTGGGGATAAGTTCATTATTCTCATTCTGCACCACTGTCATCCCTCCCTTTTTAGGGACACATTGCACTGGACTTACCCACTTGCTGTCAGAGATAGGAAAAATTATACCTGCATCTAACCATTTAATCACCTCTTTCTTTACCACGTCTTTCATGATTGGATTAAGGCGACGCTGATGCTCCACACTTGGCTTGTAACCGTCCTCCATAAAGATCTTGTGCATGCAGAAATCCGGACTTATTCCCTTGATGTCAGCTATGGTCCAGCCAATAGCACTCTTATGCTCTCGTAGCACTCTCAACAGCTTTTCTACCTGCAAGTCAGACAACAGAGAAGAAATAATCACAGGTAAAGTGTCAGATTGTCCCAAGTAAGCATACCGAAGATGCGCAGGTAAAGGTTTGAGCTCAAGCTTGGGCGCCTCTTCAATAGATGGCTTGGGTGGTGGCCCGAGCGGTCTATCTAAAGGCTCAAACTTGGGGAACCCAGTAATAAATTCACAAGAACAGTCTAAGAGCTGCAATATCTCCTCTATGTCAGCATCTTCACCAGTTTCTTCTCCCAACATCAGTGCTCGCTGCAAGTCATCATTGACATAATCAGCTGGGTCAGTCGACTTCTCCTCCGGGTCATTCACTGTGATCATAGACAACTCTTCATGATGGTTAGGCATTTTTAGAGCCTTGTACACATTAAAAACTGCTTCCTGATCATCCACCTTCATTGTCATCTTTCCCTCTCGGACCCGGATCACAGCATCACCAGTGGCTAAGAAAGGCCGTCCCAAAATGATAGGAACTTCCTTGTCTGCCTCATAGTCCAGAATAACAAAATCAGCAGGCAAAATAAATTGACCAATCTGAACCAGTACATCTTCAATCACCCCCTCAGGATAAGTAGTAGACCGATCAGCTAACTGAAGTGAGACTGTTGTTGGCTTTGGAGTGCCAAGACCCAGTTGGTTGCACACAGACAATGGCATAAGATTTATGCTAGCCCCCAGATCACATAGGGCTCTACCAACTGCTACGTTGCCAACACGGATAGGAATGGTGAAACTACCTGGATCCTTCAACTTCTGAGGGAGTTTGTTCTGAACTCTGGATGTGCACTCTTCAGTAAGTGCTACAGTTTCAAATTCATTGAGCTTCCTCTTTGATGACACTATGTCTTTGATATACTTAGCATACTTTGGAATTCCCCGGAGCACATCTACCAATGGAATATTGATACTAGTCTGACTGAGTATGCCCAAGATCTTTGTAACTGCAGGATCTTGCAGATTCTTTTGCAACCTTCGAGGAAAGGGAGGTGGTGGTTTAGCAGCAATCACTGCCTCTTGCTTTTCTGCCTCCTTCTCGACTTCGACTACTGACTCTGGCTCTCTGCCTTTGTCAGGGTGAGACTGCTTTGGCTTCTTTGGCAATTCTTCCAGTTCTCTCCCATTTCGTAGTGACACTGCTTGCACTTGTTCCTTAGGATTAGGATCAGTAGTGCTTGGCAAAGCACCAAGTGGTCTTGTATTTTGGTTACTGGCAAGCTGTCCCATTTGTTTTTCTAAAGAGCGAATGGCACTGTCCTGGTTCTGCTGTAGAGTTGAAATTTTCTGATTCAGATCAACAGCCAGTTGTTGTATCATTGCCTCTATCTTCGACGTTTCAGGCTGTTTCTGCTGTGGTGGATTCTGCACCTGCTGAGTATTACCTTGAGGTTGTCTGCTTCCTTGTCCACCTTGATTACCGCCCCATGAGAAGTTGGGGTGGTTGCGAAAGTTAGGTGGGTAAGTGTTGCCATACTGAGCATTTTGGTTGAAACCCCTGCCCTGCTGACCCACATAAAATGCAGACTCTGGGTTGTCCGTGCAAACATTGCTTATATGATCAGATCCACCGCACACATCACAGTATGGAGTTGCTTGCACTTGTTGAACCTGGGGTGGAGCTGGTGGTTGTGGCTTGCTTACCTGAACTAGTACTGCATCAAGTTGCTGCTTAACAGAGTGTTGCATTGCTGCCATTTCAGCTCTCATAGCTGTCAGTACATCCACTTCCACCTTTCCACCTAACTTGAGATTTTTACCTCTGCCTGTGTCACCATGATAATGCTGACTGCCTTCTGAAATTTTGTTAAGAATGATCTCAAGCTCATCATACTGCTTCTCTAGACTTGGTTCGCCACAATAAGCATCTAGCAGGATTTTACTATGTGACTGCAGCCCCTCAACAAAAATATGTCCCAACACCTCCTTTGATTGACCATGGTGTGGGCAGCTTCTCAACAATGCCTTGAACCTTTCCCATGCTTCACCTATCTCCTCTGATGAATTCTGACTGAATGACACTATCTCACCTCTGATCTTTGCAGTTTTGCCCGATGGAAAGAATTTGATCAGAAACTTCTTTGCCAATTCGTCCCAAGAGTTAATGGAGTTCGGTGGTTGGACCAAGAGCCACTTCTTTGCTTCACCCAGTAAGGTGAATGGAAACATCGTCAGCCGTATGTATTCATCCGACACATCAACATATTTGTAAGTGTCGCTGATCTCCAGAAAGTTCTGCATGTGCTGCTGAGGATCTTCATGTGACAGTCCCGCGAACTGCCCATTAGACTGGAATAGTCGGATCATACTCTCCTTCAGCTCAAATTTACCAGTAATGGTGGGCCTCACAATGGCCTTGGCCATGTTATCGAGAGTAGGTCTGGCCACATCCAGTATAGCACGGTTTTGGTTTCCAGCCATCTCTGCAGGTTCAGAAATAGGAGCTTTCTCTAGCTTTGCTTTGAGTCTGGCTTCCTTCCTTAGCCTGTGAAAAAGTCTTTCAGGTTCCGGGTCAAAAGTGTAGAGTTTATCACCACTCTTGCTTCTTCGCATTCAAGCTACAACCTGAAACACCCAAAGACAACTAAACCAAAAATTAATCTTGAACAAATAACAAATAAAAGCTAATCTAGAAACTAATTAATTCTTAGTCCCCGGCAACGGCGCCAAAAACTTGTCGCTCCAAACGCACACGCAAGTATACGCGGTCGATCAAGTAATAAAGTGATAAGAAAGTATCGTTCCCACGAGGACTATTGATTAACTATTAACTAGACAAACTTCAATTCAAGTATTGTTCAAGAGAGTTCAACCAGATTTCAAGTGTGTTCAATTAACTAATTAACTAAAAGTAATAGAAGTAAATGGAATGCAAGACGATTCAAGAGTTCTAGATATCAGTGAGAGGGGATATTCCAGGATTATGGGACGATCACCAATCCAGTTGCACTCATCCGCTAGTTGAATTAATTTTACTTATCTGAGTTGCTAATCACAGGGTTAATTATACTCACAGAGCTCTTTCGATACCCTGCTCGCCTATTCAAACCAACCTAACGCCTATATGTCTATGGAATTAGAATTGACAAGAATGCATGTGTTTTTCCTGTAAACGGATTAAGCGTGACTGTTAGGTATATTTCTATCCTAACCGCGAAACCTTTCCCCGATGCCCGGGTTCAAGAACACGCTTTATTTAATTCTATTGCAACCTACGATTCCCACTTTCGAGTTCAACCTTAGGTTCATGGATAATACTCAACAACTGGCCAGGAAATTAAGTAATTCAGAGCAGAATTAAATAAACAACTCAATCTGATAAATTTAATATAACTCAATCAACTTCAGAGTACAACTTTCATGGTTAACCCATAACCCTAGAACAATGGGGTTTAGCTACTCATAGACAAGTTAGCTTTCTCCCAAAATAATCTAGAATTCATGAAATAATAAAGAGGGAAGAAAAATTACAACTCAATTGATGAATCTTCGTTCTCCAGCCTCTACTATGGTTCTTGCCTCAAAAATACTTCATAAGAATGAGAAAAAACGTTCCCAGGGTTTTATCCTAGGAAATATTCTAATATTCCACGTTTTAAGCTAGTCCTGGCAGCTCTGGGATTAGTTTACGGCGCATACACCGGAGCATGCCAAGCATCCGTGGCTGTATGCGCTCCTTTTCCCACTTTCTTCAATATTTGCACTCTTCCCAGTCCATACAGCCTAGCATGCCAAGCATCCATGGCTGTACCCATCGCTTCTTCCTTGTTCTTGTATGAATTAAGCTCCAAATTCCTTCAATTTGCTCCTAAAACATCCAAACACCTCAAGTTAGTATTTTGCTTTAAATCTCACATTGTTGGGCACATAATACGCTGAAAATACACAAAAGATATAAGAAATCAACGCCGAGACGTAAGATATACGCCCAACATCAGTGTGCCTCAAACAATTGTGAGTGATAGGGACTCTAAGTTCCTTAGTCATTTTTGGAGATGTCTTTAGGGTATTCTTGGCACCAAGTTGTTGTTTTCTACGTCCCACCACCCTCAAGAGGATGGTCAAACCGAGGTGGTGGATCGAACTTTGGGTGCTCTACTTAGAGCCATGACCCGAGGTAAGGCCGGGACTTGGGTTGAAAAATTGCCTCTTATGGAGTTTGCATATAACCGTACATTGCATAGCATGATTGGCTTGACTCCATTTGAGTGCGTTTATGGTTTTAATCCTTTGATTCCACTTGATCTAACCCCATTACCCAAAGAAATGGTTGTTAGTTTTGAAGGTGAAAATCGAGCTAAGGCAATGCTCGAAATTCCCGTCAGCCTTTTCCCAGTGCGCGGAGCCCCAATGAGGGAGGTGTTAGTGCTTTATCATTGGGTCAATAATGCTAATCCCTCTTTTTGTGCTACTCCTAGGGCGGGAAGAAGATAAGAAAACGCGAAGCGTTCTCTTGCTTTCCCAACCTGTTCTTTCTAAAGACTGCCCTCTCTCAGCTGGATCTTGGTCCAGCCTACTATGAGGATCCCGTATCCAGCAACCCAACAAAGGAAGAGATTGGAGGAATCCTATGTAAAAGTTGCCTTCAAGAAGAACAAGGGGAGGAAGAAGTTGGAACTCAAGAAAGGGGATTGGGTGTGGGTGCACTTTCGCAAAGAGAGGTTTCCAAACCTTAGGAAAGGGAAGTTGGCACCCCGAGGAGATGGACCATTCCAAGTGCTTTCCAAGATCAACAACAATACCTATGTGATTGATTTACCCGGTGAGTATAATGTTTCAAATACTTTCAATGTTAGTGACTTGGCTCCTTTTGATGTAGGTGACGATGCCATGGAGGATGATGCCTTAATTTCAAGGACGAAATCTTCTCAAGAAGGGGAAGATGATGCGGGGCAAAGCACCACCACAAGGCCCTCTACTAGAAGCCAAGCCAAAGCACTTCATGATGCTCACTTATACTTGATTCGGAAGGGCGTTGATGATACGAGCTCCGGAGACTATTGGAAGATCATACACTTAAGCTCGTTTGAAGAAAGAATAGAAGACCCCAGGGAGTGGGCGGAGCGCCCAGACTATAGGCGGAGTGCCTAGCACAATAGCCAGGCTGCTTACCAGGCAGAGCGTCTGACCAGGTGGAGCGCCCAGGTCATGGCTCCACCAGGCGGAGCGCCTAGCCCAGGCGGGGTGCCCAAAGTGCTGAAGCTTTCACTTATTTTTGTTGAACTTTCTATTTTAGCCCTAATGTTCTATTATGTTTCAACCTAGCTGAGGGGCTTTTTAGACATTTTATTTGGTTGTAGAAGGGTGCTATAAATACACCCTTTATCATTTATTGCCATTGAATCTACCTTGAACACAAATATTAAAGAGATTTGCTCTAAAAAACACATGTATTGTTTTGGCTTGAAATCAATTGGAAGAATCCAAGTTGACCTTCAATCCTCCTTGATCATTCTATTTGCGAGAGCTGGGTGTCTCTTGAGGATAGTTGCATAGCATAGGTTCTACTTGACTCGAACGAGAGTGTATCAAGACATCTTTCCTTGGTGCTACCTCGTAAGTTATTCTTGTCACGTCTCGCTTTTATCTTTATTTACCGCTTCCATAGTTTTCCCCTTATCAGCCTCACTAACTACTTGCATACCAGAAACTTCTTTCAATTTCAGAGTTTCATATTCAAGTGCAGAAACTTTCTTTTGCTCTTCAAGCACCTGTTCCCTTAATTTCTTGTTTTCAAGTTCAAAGGCTGAAACATTCTGATTTAGTTGAAATACTTGAGTATCATTAGATGTTGATTCTATTTCCAATTCTATTTTAGCTTCTTCCAAATTTTTTTTTAAATTTTAAAATCAGGCACAACAGTGATCAATTGGTCCTTCTCAGCCCATATACTTTCAATACCTTCAATTAAATTTAGTGGAAGCATACTAAGTTCCCTTAAGGAATAAGTGTGAAGTTTTGTTTTCAAGTTATCAAGACTTACCTCAGGCATATCATCAGTGGGAGGTTCTTCATTAAGAGCCATCAGTGCCAATGGAGAGTCATCATCAGATTCTTCTTCAGCTGAGTCACTGTCACTATCAGATAATCCCTACTTCATAAGAAAAACTTCATCATTCTTTTTTGGTTCTCCACTCTAGATAGATTCCAACGCATCCCATATTTTTTTAGCTGTTGAGCATTTTTGAATTTGTTTATGCATATTAAATCCCAAACCACAATGAAGTATTTTCATAGCTTCAGCATTTATCTGAACAACTTTGAAATCATCTTCATTCAGTTCTTCTACAGGCTTTTAGACCTTGTTCCCAGGCATGTCAGTTTTTGTGGGAACTAGGGGACCATGAGTAGTAATTTTCCATAGTTGATAGTTTCTTGCCTATAAGAAGAACTACATCCTGGTTTTCCAATATTTGTATTGTTAACCGTTGAACTGAGGAGGCCTATTGATGTGATGTCTTTCGGTTATGATTGGTGGTGCACTCATGATTAAGATCCTTCTCAAGATGTTAATCTTTATGTGAGAACACTTGCTCTGATACCACTTGTTGTACTTGTTGCACGTATGTAAGACACTAGAAAGGAGGGGGGGATGAATAGTGTTCTTACCTGATGCAATCTAAAACACAGAAGCTAAGCTATACGATAAACGACCGGAAGCAAGTAAAGGATAACAAGAAATTGAGACTAGGAAGGCAAGAAATTAGAAGAAAGAATCGAATTCAATTCACTCACGTTGATTGAATTCAAAAGGGAGAAGGAAAACTTGAACCTTATAATGGAATAAAACTAGCTGTCGATCTCCATAAGTTCCAAGTAAAGTCATACACGAAGCCTCGGGCTTCAACTTCGAAGGGCTCGGCCTCTTCAATGTTCTTTCTTCTCTCTATTCAATATCAAAACTAGCTAATGAATGAAATGGCTAAGGGGTATATTTATAGTTTTTCCTAACCCCTTGCAAAATGACTAAAAGGCCCCCAAAGTGGGCTAAGACATAAAAGACCACGTAGGGTCAAAATAGGAAGTTTACACAAAATCCCGTCAAAACATAACAGGGGGAGGCGCCTACCACAATGGGGAGGCGCTCCGCCTCAGAGAACTACAAAGGCTACTTCAGTGAGGGGCGGTCCGCCTAGGTGTTGGGGGCGGCCACCTCATTCTGATCCAGAGGGTTGAACTTGAGGGGCGGTCCGCCTAGTATTGAGGGCGGTCCGCCTCTTCCTGGGAGGTATGGATACGGCTCAAAATGGACTCTAAGTGTTCCTCCATGATCCGTAGTCGGTCCTACCTCAAGCGTGCTCACGTCCATGGCTTCAAATCACTCTCGAACCCTCCTCCGAAGTCCTTGAGTTGCATTCCTTGTGCTCTCGAGCTTGGTTCTTGATGGTTGTCATTTAGGCCATTTTATATTGCATCATCCTCCCCTTCTTGAAAGGATTTCGTCCTCGAAATCAAACCATCAAAACCTACAATCAAAGCAAGCACAACCAAAGTTTCCTACTTCACAAGTAGGTTAGTTTAACAAGAATAAGTGCAAGCGGTGTGGAAAACACACTCTTGTAATAGAGCCAAGCATCAATACCCATTAAAAAAGCTTATGTCTCCAAAGGAGACAACAAATTCTTGGCTCAACAAGAACAAGCACTCATATTCAAAACAAGCAAAGAGATCAAAGTCATGCAACATGTAGCAATCAAATGTCCTATGACCCCTAAGCTTACTATCAACACACCAAGCCTTCAAATCAAATTTATCAAAATGTGACACATTGGCCTTGGCATGCTCAACATATGGAATGGAGTAAGTAAAATAGTTCAATTCACAACTAATATCGAATACTCCACTCCCCTTCTTAGAAGCACTCTTACACACATCAAGAGTGACTTCCTCACCTCCAAATTCACCTCTAAGACAACCCTCATCACTAGACAAACTCCAAAGGAAGGTCTCCAAAATAGGCTCTTCATCATTATAGTCCACACAACGAAGGCTAGGACTACTAGAAGATAGGTCAACACGACCAATATCAAGACTACTCTCCTCACTTGGAGTTCCAAACAATGGATCATCCATAGAGCCTAACTTTACAAAACATGGAGGTTCGATTTTACAACCAATCCTAGTCCGATAAAATTCACTACCACAAATGAGATTGCCTTCAAACAATGGAAATGTAAAGGCATGCACCTCAAATTCATGGTTACACAAAAGCATAGTATCAAGACTAGGTCCTTCACTCTCACTTGAGGAGTTATCGAAGACAAATCGATCCATCTCACATTCTAGAGACTCCTTAAGGTCACAACCATCCTCACTACGACACAAGAGACCACCACTAGCAAGTATGCAATCAAAGGGAAGAATAGGATAATTATGCAATTCATCTTCTCCTTTATCAAATATGGGTGGGGTGTCATAACAAGGTTCACAAACAAGGTCAACTTCATTAATTTCACTAAAGAGAGGTTCAACGAAAACCAAGCTCACATCATGATGTGGCTTTTCAACCCTCTCAACTAGTGGTTCATTTTCACACACAAGTTGACCCAAAGGCTCTACACTAGTTGCAAACACATTGTATTCATACAAATCATCAACTAGTATAGAGTTTTCACAAACATCAACACAAGACAAGGAAGTTTCATGCTTAAGGGAAGAAGGACTATCACTTACATTTGAGTTGCATCCGGGCTCACTCAATGTACTTGAAGCATCACGGGTAGTTCCTTCACCTTGTAGCTCGCATTTGGACTCTCCTTCACCTTTCCATCTTGGAACATGATTGAGGCTCCATCGGTTTGCCTCCAAGAAGACCTACACAAGAGTTCAAACAAGTAGAAGAAAAAGATAAAGGGTTAATGTTAGAATAAGGGGTGTCCTCACTCTCAATTTTTCTTTTTCCCTCTTTCTTTTCCCTCATTTTCTTTTCAAGGTCGGGTGTAGATTCGGGTGGTGACAACCCACTCACATCACTCAACACAACCTCTCATTTTTCCACTCGAGAGTTGTCACCGGTCGCTCCCTTACTCCTCTCAATCTTTTGTCTCTCATATTCGGGTGAGTTGGGATGAGGCCCAGGAATACCCATTGCCGGAGTAGGTGGACGTTTTACATCAACCCGGAATCCAGGACTTGGAGACTCATCACTTGATGTCTCCTTCTTCTTCGTCGGTGAACCACTCGGTATTGGAAATGGCTTCGGGCTCACCTTGTTGACATTTGTCAACTTTTTTGTAGCACTAGTCCCACCATTGCTTGTGTTCATAGGACTTCTTGTTTGCACATTGTTGCCCATGGAATGAAGTCCTTGCTCCTTTGCATAGCCAAAGAAGGTGTACTAGTAGGCACTTGGCCTCTTGCTCGACAAGGCACAAAGTAATAAACCCTTTGCCCTATGCCCACAAGATACACATCTTTCAAAACACTATATTGCACACTCTTGCTACAGAACCATGGGTCACCTAACCATACATCAATATGTCGCATGGGATACACGTGACACCAAACAAACTTCTTATAACTCCCATGAGATATAGACACCAAGGCTCCATTAGAAACCCAAATTCCATTATACTCATACGGATGCTCTAAAGTATCGCATGGTATCCTTAGCTTAGTGACCAACGAAGCGCTAATGCAATTGGCATCGGTGTCACCAATCTTGAGCAAGTATCCTCCAATACCATCTACCTCAACAACGAACCTACATCTACCCAAGTTTTGTAGAGATGCATCCAAGGAAGAACTTGAATACCCACGACTATCAACACCAACAACTCGAGTCTTCCTTATCCCTCCACTAGCGGCAACACCACTAGAATAACCTCCACTTCCCGTCACTCTTCCAACATGAGAAGTGTTGTTGAAAGTCGAGGAAGGATTACCACTATGGAACGCATAAGTGCCTCTCGCCTTGGTTCCATAGCCCATAGCACTACTCCTACCACTACTACAAGAGCAATGTACCCCAATCATAGTAAGAGCAACACCATTTCTCATTCCACCCTTCCCATGGGAATTAGAAGCATTAGGCCGCTTAGCGTACCTAGAAGATGAAAGCTCCTTCTTTCCTATGGAACAACCACCACCTCCTCCAATACTAATGGAAGGACCTCTACCACTCTCTTGTACTCCACTAGCAACACCAAGAGAAGATGCAAACGAATAATTCATATAATCAACCTCATCATCAACTCTATCTATGTCACTATCTACATGCTCAAATTCATCACAAGTAGAGTAAGTAGGATCAATGTACTTTGAAGCGTCACCATCTTCGAATTCTTGACTAGAAGCATAATTAACATCACATTTATCTTCACAAGCCTCATAGTCTTCATCAATCTCACGATCATCATAGTGAACCGCTCCATCTTCACAGGAGCCATGGTTTCCATCATCATAGTAATGGCCATCATCATCATCATAGGAACCATAGTCTCCATCATCACCATACAAGTTATAGCAACTTGCATCATCCCCACATGAGTCATAATCTCCATAATCATCATCCGACATTGTTGCAACACCAAAAGACAAAACCTCCCAAAAGTCACTCCCTCACGTGTATCACTCAATTTATGAACACTCAAGAGCGAGGCCTTAATAACTTGGGAACTAAGGTGATCACAAGTAGTATGTCCAAATAAAAATTCGGAAAGGAGTTAATGAGACTCGATGTATGGACGGCTATTTAAAGTGCGCACTTGAGGCCAAAAGGAGTTCTATGACTCTTCTTTGAATTCTAATCTCCTCTACGCACGAATGTCCTAATAAGCTAAAGAGTTAGTGTCTTTTGAGTAGGCCAAATACCCTAGAAACACTAACCAAGAAATCCAAAGGCAAAGAACAATGGAAACCTAGGCAAAAATCTACCCGAACAAGCCTCAGGACAAGAGGCGCTCCGCCTCAGAACAGGGGCGGTCAGCCCTGAAAAGTCCAGAGAGTTGTCCAAAGAGAGGCAGTCCGCCTCCCCAGAGTAGGCGCCCGCCTACCACTGGTTCCTGCAACTTCGCAAAAAGCATTTTTGGTCCGTGTTGCCCAAATTTTCCAATGATTTCAACCTGATACACAAAACTAATGATACCCAAAGGTGTATACAACTATTATAACCAATCCCCAATGATTTTCAACCTCCAATAAATTACAACAAGCTTCGATTCAAGATTGAAGCGTTTTCAAGAAATTTTCAAACTTTTGGGATTTTGATTTTCGAAATTTTGATTCGTAACACCAAAACGTGATATATGGGTATCAAAACAACGGGAATACAATAAGGAACAAACCCCATTACTTTTTAACACTTGGGGACTCGTTTCCAACCCGATCTACCAAATTGCTTTTCAACTTTTCAAGTTTTTCAATTTTTTTATTTTTCTTCAATTTTTCAAGGACAAACACAATCACAACAATGATACTAACATAAGGAACAAGGAACGGGGGTTTGTAAGAACATAACCCGAGCCTGGCTCTGATACCAACTGATGCAATCTAAAACACAGAAGCTAAACTATACGATAAACGAGTGGAAGCAAGTAAAGGATAACAAGAAATCAAGACTAGGAAGGCAAGAAATTAGAAGAAAGAATCGAATTTAATTCACTCACGTTGATTGAATTCAAAAGGGAGAAGGGAAACTTGAACCTTACAATGGAATCAAACTAGGTGTTGATCTCCATAGGTTCCAAGTAAAGTCATACACGAAGCCTCGGGCTTCAACCTCAAACGGCTCGGCCTCTTCAATGTTCTTTCTTCTCTCTATTCAATATCAAAACTAGATAATGAATGAAATGGCTAAGGGGTGTATTTATAGTTTTCCTAACCCCTTGCAAAATGACTAAAAGGCCCCCAAAGTGGGCTAAGACATAAAAGACCACGTAGGGTCAAAATAGGAAGTTTACACAAAATCCCGTCAAAACATAATAGGGTGAGGCGCCCACCTCAATGGGGAGGCGCTCCGCCTCAGAGAACTACAGAGGCTACTTCAGTGAGGGGCGGTCCACCTAGGTGTTGGGGGCGGCCGCCTCATGCTGATCCAGAGGCTTGAACTTGAGGGGTGGTCCGTCTAGTATTGAGGTCGGTCCGCCTCTTCCTGGGAGGTATGGATACGGCTCAAAATGGACTCTAAGTGTTCCTCCTTGATCCGTAGTCGGTCCTCCCTCAAGAGTGCTCACGTCCATGGCTTCAAATCACTCTCGAAGCCTCCTCTGAAGTCCTTGACTTGCATTCCTTGTGCTCTCGAGCTTGGTTCTTGATGGTTGTTGTTTAGGCCATTTTATATTGCATCATTACCCGATTTTCAATTTCCAAAATGTGCTTCAAGTTAAATCCCTTAACTTACTAAGAATCAGGCTCTCAATAAGTTTCACCTACCTCTATAACTTAAAGTAATTACGGAAATAGAGAATACAAAGAGTTTTACGTGGAAAAATCCTTGCTCTAGGGACAAAAACCACGACCCTAATCTTGGGATTTAAACACTTCCACTCAAGGAAAACTGAGCAAGTTTTAGGTTGCAATGACTCTATAACCAAGGAACTAAAACTCTTAGTACCTAGAACCTTCCAAGCTTCACTATAGCTTGTAAGGTTGAACAATCTACCTCAAAAGTATTCTTTTCTCAATGCTTCTAAATAAGTTGATAGAATTATAACTCGATCACCTATAACAGAAAACTAGACAGATACACAGACTAAGCTATGAAACTCGAACTCCTCCAGGTTCTGATGTCTTGCTTCTGCTTTTGCACACAATACTTCTCACAATGATTTGCTCTATTGAGATTTGATGAGTGCGTAATGATTCAGGCCAAAATAACTTGTATTTATAGAATTCACAGAAAGTCTTTTCCAATTTAGCTTAGAACTCCTTTTATAACTTGGAATCCGTTTTTGATAAGGTTTGAACTATTTCCTTATTTGAAACCTAAATTATTTTGCCTAAGTCTTCAATCCTTTTTCGATTTGGAAACTCTTCCCATTAGCGCGGCTTCTACTTTCCTTCTTCATCTTGGATTAAGACTTTAACTTTGGTTGTTCCCTTTTTCTTTTTTTGAATCAAACTCGAACTTCAACTCGAACAACTTCTTCATCGACTCCAACTGTGAATCTTTTCCTCGTTCACTCAGCACCAGGTCCTTCGTCAATCATTAATACCTACTTCAACAGAATCAGAAATAAACCTGCATCTTTTATAGGAACTTGCACCTTTTTATTTTTTAATTTATAATTAATAACTCAAAGAACTGTTTAAGAATATTTATGTAGCTATATAATTTATATTAGTAATTTGAACTATCGTTAGGATGAAGAGTTGATGAGGAATTATCGAAAAAACATGAAGTAGGGTTGAAGAAGGAATTTAACATACGAATATTTTTAATGTCTAAGTAAAAAATAAAAACATATAAATTATATAGAATTAAGTTAATTCTTAGTTATTTGCTTGAGCTAAAAGAACTTCACTTTATCAAATATCACCCAAAAAATAATATTGTTGATTACATAAATGTGAAACTATGTTTTTATGCAAAATAACTAACTTCCAGATAAGTTAAAATTAGGAAGGTGTTAGAGAATCTAGGAGGATCAATAATTTTGTAGTACTTTCAACTAGAAAAGTGAAGTAAAAGAACCTAACACATAATCTTAATCACTATATTGCTATTGACATATTAACATAATCATGTTAAATGATTGATAATTCTGAAACATTCCAGCTGGCACTTCGATCCCAAGAAAATGTTTAATTGTTTGAGAAATACGACACAATTATGGTAAAGTAAAACTATTTTCTTTTGTTTGTTACAAAGATGATAAAGGAATAATTTGTTTGATGCAATATTAGGTGATCAGTTCATTAGAATTGTTAACACATAAGTTTGATCATAAACAAATATGTAATTATGGGAGATGCAAGAACTAACACTTGTGAAGTTCATCTAAAGATCTATGATGAAGTTAAATCATACTCATACTAAGAATAATTTTAAATTTTTTATATCATTTGCAGAAGAAAGTGAAATTACTTTTTTGAAAATTCTAAATAACTGTGCATAAACTCCATAAGAAGACAGCTTAACACTGAAAACACCCTTTGTATAACTATTTCAGTGAAATTTTGATGCATAGCCATTTTTGGACGCGCTCAATGAGTTTTATCCACTATTTTGAAATTAATTGAAAAATAGTCAAAAATTTGCGTGCACACTTATGCTCCATTAGCGTTGGAAAACACCCCAGACTAGTCCCATAACAAAATACTGGGACTTTGAACTAATTCAAAATCCCAGTATTTTGTTATGGGACTGAAGCTTTATATATAAAGTCCCATAACAAAATAATGGGACCTTTGAACATATATGGGACTGAAACTTTCTATATATAAAGTCCCATAACAAAATAATAGGACCTTGAACTAACATGTTCAAAGGTCCCATTATTTTGTTATGGGACTGAAGCTTTATATATAAGTCCCATAACAAAATAATGGGACTTTGAACTATGATGTTCAAAGGTCCCATTATTTTATACTGGGGTTAGTTTACTGAAGCTTTATATACAGTCCAATAATAAAATACTGGGACTTTGAACAGTAAAAATTTCGCCCTGCGGCCTTTTTTAACACCGGTATTTAGTTTGAGGCCACTATTTTCTGTGGTCTTACACTAGAGGCCACTATTGGGCCTTTACATTAAACAAGCCTATACGTAAAAGACTAAATTATCCCTCATCTTTTCCGAATTGGCAGGGTTTTTTTTGAAACTTCTTCTTCATCTACCCCTCTATTCATGCAATTGTTTGTTTACTTTTTCACTTTGTATGTTCATGCGAATAACTACTTAGTTTTTCATATTTCTCTTCACTGTTTCATTACGTAAGTTGAATAACATGTTTTTCTTCACCGTTGCAGTCTGAAATTTGTATTAGCAGGTATGACTTTTTTTTTTTGTATTTTTTTGTGTAATATGTGTTAAATTTGTGCTTGTTAATTTCAGTAATGTTATTTAAGTTTAAATTTGTATGTTTTTCCGTATTTAGTAGTTACTTTTTATATTTTGTAAGTCAGTGATTGGGGTAAGTTTAGTGTATTACTAGAATGATGTTTTTGATTGGGTGTATTAAAGTTGAGTAGGATTATTGGAATGAAGTTTTGAAATACTGCTGATTGAAGATTAAATCACATTTTATTGAAGTTCAAGCATGTGTGAGTGTGAGTGTGTGTGTGTGTGTACTGAACTTCTCTGTGTGTGGTGTGTGTGTGTTAAAGTGCAGTGTAGTTCTTTTATCAACTATGTGTGTGTGTGTGTGTGTGTGTGTTCAATCTACTAGGAATGAACTTTTGTCTCCAAGGATGGAAGTTCAAACCACATGGACTGAAGTTCTATCCACATGGATTGAACTTCTTTTATCAACTCTCTGTATGTGTGCATGTGTGTGTGTGTTGAGTCCACTAGGAATGAACTTCTATCTCCAAGGATGGATGTTCAAACCACATGGACTGAAGTTCTATCTACATGAATTGAACTTTTTTTATCAACTCTTTTTGTGTGTGTGTGTGTATGTGTGTTTACAGTCCACTAGGAATGAACTTCTATCTCCAAGGATGGAAGCTCAAACCATATGGACTGAAGTTCTATCCACATAGATTGAACTTCTTTTATCAACTTTGTGTGTGTGTCTGTATGTGTGTTCAGTCCACTAGGAATGAACTTCTGTCTCCAAGGATGGAAGTTCAAACCACATGGACTGAAGTTCTATCCACATGGATTGAACTTCTTTTATCAACTCTTTTTGTGTGTGTGTGTGTGTGTGTGTGTGTGTGTGTGTGAGTGTGTTCAGTCCGCTAGGAATGTACTTCTGTCTCCAAGGATGGAAGTTCAAACCACATGGACTGAAGTTTTATCCACATGGATTGAACTTCTTTTATCAACTATGTGTGTGTGTGTGCGTGTGCGTGTGCGTGTGTGTGTTCAGTCTGCTAGGAATGAACTTCTGTCTCCAAGGATGGAAGTTCAAACCACATGGAGTGAAGTTCTATCCACATGGATCGAACTTCTTTACGCTCATTGACTGAATTCTATCCTCATGGACTGAAGTTCTACCCCAAATGAAATATGAGCTTCTACACACTATGATTGAACTTCTGTCTTTAAGGACTGAAGTTCTATCCTCATATCATGGACTGAAATTTTTTTACCCTCATTGACTGAAGTTCTATCCACATGGATTGAACTTCTTTTATCAACTCTGTGTGTGTGTGTGTGTGTGTGTATGTTCAGTCCACTAGGAATGAACTTCTGTCTCTAAGGATGGAAGTTCAAACCACATGGTCTGAAGTTCTATCCACATGGATTGAACTTCTTTACGCTCATTCACTGAATTCTATCCTCATGGACTTAAGTTCAACCCCAAATGAAATATGAGCTTCTACCTACTATGATTGAACTTCTATCTTTATGGACTGAAGTTCTATCCTCATCTCATGGACTGAACTTTTTTTACCCTTATTGACTGAAGTTTTATTGTCATGGATTGAACTTCTTTTATCCACTCTGTGTGTGTGTATGTGTTCAGTCCACTAGGAATGAACTTCTATCTCCAAGGATGGAAGTTCAAACCACATGGACTGAAGTTCTATCCACATGGATAGAACTTCTTCACGCTCATTGACTGAATTCTATCCTCATGGACAGAAGTTCTACCGCACATGAAATATGAGCTTATACCCACTATGATTGAACTTCTGTCTTTAAGGACTGAAGTTCTATCCTCATCTCATGGACTGAACTTTTATTTACCCTCATTGACTGAAGTTCTATTGTCATGATAAGTTCTATCCTCATGGTCTGAACTTTAATTTATATGCCTGTCAAGGACTGAACATTTTTACCCTCATGTATTGAAGTTCTACCCTCATGGACTTAACTTCTTTACCCTCTTTGTTGTGTGTGTGTGTGTGTATCTCCATATGAAAGTGTAGTCTAATTAGTGGACTGAAGTTCTTAAATGGTACTAAATTAAATTCTACCCATTTTGAGATTTTTGGTTTGAAGTTTGCTGCATTTGTTTATTTTGTATGTGTGACTGATAGTTTGTTTTTATTGTTAGCTTTTTGCAATATGTATGCTGGAATGGAAGGGAATCTAGTGTATCCATTTGACCGCTGGTTCAACATGAATGCATATTGGCAAGGGGAGCACAATTTGGATGATATAATTTCAAGGTTTAGTTTAGCACAGAATAAGAAGCTTTCAGAGGGTGTATTTGGAAGCTTTTTGAGGTTGCAATCGTACAAAACCTCTATGAGGTTACTGCATTGCTTATTATTGTCACGTATTATGAGAAGTGATCCGAATAGATTATGTTTTAATATTTTTGGTCATCTAATACATTTTGGTCCTGAAGAATATCATCTTTACACTGGTTTGAGATTTTTTGCAAACCGTGAGGAATTGTTTGATACACCTGCTATGAATATGGGTCAGAGGCTTCTGAAGCAGTACTTTGGTGGTAAAAGCAATCTTCAGTTGTCGGACATTCGTAATTTTTTAGTATCAATGACCACGTCATCTCTGGTCGATGAAGATGATGCAGTGAAGATTGTAGAGTTTTATATTCTCCAGTCAATCATTTTGAGTTGTAACAAAAAAAACCAGCTTGGTTGAAGTTCATTACTTGGATATCATTTACCACGAGGATCTTTGTGCAATTTATCCTTGGGGGAGTGTGGGTTTTGAAGCCCTTGTTAAGTCTGTGATGAGACCTCTTAAAAGTGGTGCAACTTCAGCAAAGATGCATACTATTATGTGCTGGGATTCCCGTTAGTGTTATGCGCTTGGTTTGTTGATTTATTTCCAACAGTTGGTTCTAACTTCTGTAATGTTAAGAGTGATGGCTTTCCAAGGATGGTTAGGTTTATTAGTTTCAAAAATCCTCAGTATAACACCTTGGTTGAGCAGTATTTTCATAATGTTTATGTAAGATTCTATATTTGTAAGTGAATAAGTTTTTGAAGTTCAATCGTTTTAATGAGCCTTATGGATTGAAGTTCTATCTGTATTGTCCTGAAGTTCTATCTTTTATTCATAAGGATTGAATTTCTATCTATATTGAAGTTCAAATCACCTTTATTGAAGTTCTATCCTCATGGACTGAACTTCCTTACACTCTGTGTGTTTGTGTGTGTAGTTAAGTTCTTTACCCTCATGGACTGAAGTTCTATCCTAATGTACTGAACTCTTCAGCCTTACTGAAGTTCAATCCTTATGGACTGAACTTCTTCAGCCTTACTGAAGTTCTATCCTTATGGACTGAACTTCTTTTACCCTCTCTGTGTCTGTGTGTGTGGTTCTCTCTGTGTGTGTGTGTGTATGTGTACTTAAGTTCTGTGTGCCATGTATGTGTGTGTTAAAGTGCAGGGCAGTTCTAAAATAGTACTGATTGAAGTTCTGTCCTCATGGACTAAACTTCATTACCCTCATGTAATGAAGTTCTTCAGTCTCATTGACTGAACTTCTTTACCCTCATGTACTAAAGTTCTACCCACATGGATTGACGTCCTATTCATACGGATTGAACTCCAACCTTTTATGGCATTGAACTTCTATCTTATTCTTATTTTACTAAGGTGCTAATATATTTCTTATGGTTTCTTTTTTTATAGAGGTTTGACATATTTAAAATGGTTCCAATTGTACTGTTTGAGGAAGAAAAAAGGTCGGTGGAATTGAATGTGACAGAAGCAGGTCCTGTTGCACCTGTTGTTGCATTTAAACATTTAAAAGGAAAAGAAGTTGTTGAAGAGAGTGAGGATACCTGTGGTGAGAGTGAGGATGGTGCTGCTGAGACTGATGATGGTGGTGCTGAGAGTGAGGATGGTGGTGCTGAGACTGATGATGGTGGTGCTGAGAGTGAGGATGATGGTGCTGAGACTGAGGATGATGATCATGTGGGTCAGGATACTGGTGATGATAGGCAGGATGCTCCTCATGGTGTAGAGCTTGATCAAGATTTAGTTAATACAATTGTTAAAGTGAGTATTCAAGTATCATGTGCATTCATCTTTTTGTGTTTCTATTTTAATTGAATATTTTTATCAGTTCTATCGGTTTTTTTTTTCCAGAAGGTGAATATGAAATTCCGGAAGAGGTTGCGTAGTCACCGACGGCGCATAAGGGAGTATATTCGTGGTGTAGATAACAAGATTGACTGTGTTCTTGATTTTATGAAGAAGTGGGCTAAAAATATTGAGGAAAAGGAAGAAAGTTGGAGGAAAGATGTTAGTGGAAGAAGGGGCAAGGAACAATCTGACAGCTTTCGTAATTCCTTAAACTTGTATTCATGTGGAGGCAATGCTAGTGTTGGAAGGAAGAGAAAGTCTCCTCCATATGTAAGAAAAGACTTCCGTCATGGTGCTCTATCCGGGAAATCAAAATCTCCTTCATATGAAAGACAAGACTCCAGTGAAGGCAGTGTAGTTAGGAAATCAAAAAGTTGTTCAGATGTAAGAAAAGAAGTTAGTGGTGGTGGTGCAGGTCTAAATTCAGCCAGACAATTGCATGGAGCGTAGTCAGCAAAACGCCTAGACAAATTCATGAATAAATTGACAGTGAATTAGACATGTTAGGTGACTTGATTGCAGCACAACAGGAGGTGCTTGAAATTCAATTGCAAGTTATAAGTGGAGACCTTTTTTGTCAACACCAAGCTTGGTCCCTCAGGATATGATTGTGGAGAAATCAGGTGCAACTTCTACTTCCATCCAACCAAAAACATATGAAAGAAAAAGGAAGAAGTTGAAGAAACATAGTTCAGATGATATGCCTAATTTTAATCTACTGCCACCGACTCAAGAAAGTGGTAGTGGGGGTTCATCTGATGCTGAAGATACACCAAGGGCTGAAGGAATTCAGCAAGATATGTCAAAAAATCAGCAGCAGGGTATGGAGAGTGAACTTGGAAATAAACAATGCATAATTCTGCAACAGGAGAGGACCGATGACGTTGAAATGGATAATGTTGATGTGAGTTATCAAGCAGGAAGAGAAGAACCAGGAGAGGCTCTCAAAATTCTCTTGGACAAAGGGCAGTCGGTCAACAAAACAGCAGAAGAAGAGGTGATTTCACAGCAAAAGGAGATGTCTCTTGATGTCGTTATGAAGAATGCTGAGAGAAGTAACCAAGCTGAAAGAGATGGGGACATGACTGAAGATCAGCAGGCTCTTGCCTATCAGTCAATTGATGAAGCACCCAAAGAAGAGGTTACGACACAGGAACAGGAGATGCCTTTAGAGATTATTATGGAGAATGCCCAGGCTATTGAGCAAACAAGAAGAGAAGTTGATTTGACTGAACAAAAGACTTTTAAAAGTCTTATGGACAAACAATAGTCAGTCGGTATACCGGGCAAAGAAGAAGTAATGACTAAGGAACAGGAGAAAGAGGAGCTGAATGAAGAACGACAGGTTGATGGAAGTGTTGTGGGCAAAGGTCAGTCGGTCGATGAAGCAGGTAAACAAGAGATGCTTACACAGGAACAGGAGAGGCATGTTCCGATTGTTATGGAGATTGCCAAGGCAAGTGAAACGACCTCGGTTAGTCGTTTCGGAAAGTAGGACTCTGATTGGCGTGCTGATAATTTTAAAATGTTCGTAATATCCATTAGGACCTGTCTGTAAAATTTGAGCTAAATCAGACCTCGTTTGGTACGTATCGGAAGAAGATTTCAGTTTTATTGTCAATAAATATTAAAAAGAGATTTTTGAGCTCGGTTTTGGTGAATGAGCTCCGATTCAAAATCCAAAAGCGCCGTTAGGTTCGTATGATTATTTGTGACTTTTGTGATTTTTCGAAAGTGAATTTCGATGTTGTTCGGCTAGTTTCCTCTAAAATGCCGAAAGTTAAATAATTTGATCTTTTTCCATTTAATTTGCATATTGAGTTTCGGGAGTCCGATTTGAGATCCGCATTCGCGAGTATGTTACATATATTTTGTATAACTTCTATGCAAAAGTTTGAATTATTTCGAATATCGTAGGGTACCTTTTTAATTTTCGTCGTGAAAAGAAAATATAAAATAAAATAAAATAAAAGAAAAGAAAAGGAGAACAAGACAAAAAGGGAAAAGAAAGCAAAAGAGAGAGCCATGGCGGTGGGCTGGATATATATATCCATGCAGCTTCATTTTGAAGCTTGGAAAACGAGAAACAGGAAGAAGCAGGAATGAAAGAGAAAACGTGCAGAAATTAAAAACAAAAATGCCAGAAAATGAGAAAAGAGGCCGGAGAAAAGCAGAATTTTCACCCCAAAACATTCAGGTAATGATCCTAATATATTATTTGAGTTTATTACGAGTGTTTGAATATGTATTAACGGTAAATATTGAGATATTATACATCATTTTAATAAGTTCAACTTATAGTTTAAAGGGTCAGTTGGACCCCGATAGTGGAATTGATTATATATTCGTACTCAGTGAATTATGGGCAATATATAAATGAAATTTATTTAGGATTTGGATATGTGACCTTAAACCCTGTACATAGGCCTGGCCTGCGTATTGCTTATGCAAATAGGGTATCAGGTTCCTAACCGGATTGCCCTAAGATGTGAGGAATGAATCCTTTAGCCTAAACGGATATAGTTTTATGCTTATTGAATAGAGTAGGATCGTTTGGCAAGGAAACCAAAGTATAAAGTGGTTGTTGATTAGTCGTACTAACTTTTGGAAGAGGTAAGTGTTTATATCCATTTCTTTGGAGGCACCTGGCCTCGTGGATTTTTCTACCACGTGTTCCTTACGTGTATAGCTGCCGATAGGCGTACTCCTTACACCTTAGCTTTGGATTTACATTGTATATTATATGTTATGTCCTGTTGTTGGTATTGCATTGAGGATCTGAGCATTGTACTATGGCTGTGAGTTGGCATCTACTTCCCGGCTGTCGATGAGAGTCCCCCGCCGGTGAAGGGTTATTATTGCATCACATTGCATTCATATGCAATATATGTCATTCATATGCATTACATTGCATATCATATTGGGTGCAGGAGTATTCCGCCCCAGGAGCAGGAGTATTCCGCTCCATTGTATCATATTGAGGGTAGGAGGATTCTGCCCCAGGAGAGTGCAGGAGTATTCCGCCTCAGCTTTACATTATATCGGGTGCAGGAGTATTCCGCCCCAAGAGAGTGCTGGAGTATTCCGCCTCTGGTTTATATTATATCGGGTGCAGGAGTATTTGCCCCAGGAGCAGGAGTATTCCGCCCCAGGAGCAGGAGTATTCCTGATAGGAATCAAATACGCGGAACAAAAAGATAGAAGAGCGAGACACTTCTCGAACTCCCTTCGAAGTAACCACGGGGAACTTGTCCCGAGATACCCTCGAATCGGCGTCAAGGAGGACCTACACTATGCAACGACCCTCGAGACAACACTGGACTCGCAAGTCGAATGGTCGGGTTAGCGGTTCAAGACTCAACTAGGTTACACTAGTGAATTCAAGCAACCAAAGAGACAAAGGTGTTTCCAAGAGTTCAACTCTATTTTCATTCAATCAATAATTATCAAAGTGTAAGGTAATTGTTTGAAAGGGGTTTGTGAAGTATTTATAGACTTCACCTAATTGTAATGAAAGCTCAAAAATACCCCTAAAGTGGGTTTAAACAATAAAGGCCACGTAGGGCTAAACTTGTCCAAAACATAGTCAAAAACTAGCAATTCCCGCATTGGCTCAGCAAGTAGGCGCCCAGCCTCCCTGTAGTAGGCGCCCCGCCTGTTCTCTTCACTCAGCAGCAGTAGGCGGTCCGCCTGGTTTGCAGAGGCGGGCCGCCTGGTCAAAATCCAGAGAGCTGTCTTCGAGTAGGCGGCCGCCTGCTAGACTAGGCGGTCCGCCTGGTTCCTGGGGCTCGTCCATTGCCTCCAAATGCGCTCCCGATGCCTCGCCAAGTGTACTAGAGGGTCTTCCATCCATGGTACACCAAAGTACAGTCTTCAAGTCGCTCTTGGAACCCTCTTCCATACCCTTCCATATCAAATGAAGATGGACGTCTTGGATCAACTTAGCTTGGCTCCGAGTGAGAGGTCTTGTAGCGGTTTGGGCCTTATCATCCTCCCCTTCTTGAGAGGATTTCGTCCTCGAAATCGAAGCATCATCTACGACCTCTGCATCATCACTCACGACCTCTTCATTACCTACATTCAAAGGAACCAAGTCACTAACATTGAAAGTATTAGAAACTTGATACTCACTTGGCAAGTCGACCACATAGGCATTGTTGTTGATCTTTGAGAGCACTTGGAAAGGACCATCTCCCCGGGGTGCCAACTTCCCTTTCCTAAGGTTTGGAAACCTCTCTTTCCGGAAGTGCACCCACACATAGTCACCCTTCTTGAGTTCCACCTTCTTTCGTCCTTTGTTCTTCTTAGAGGCAACCTTAGCATAAGATTCCTCCAAGTTCTTCTTCGCCTTAGCATGTAGCTCCATCAAAGCCTTGGCTCGAGCTTTACCTTCAAAATTAACAACCATTTCCCTTGGCAAAGGGGTTAGATCAAGGGGAATCAAGGGGTTAAAACCATAAACACATTCAAAAGGAGTCATACCAATAGCACTATGCAATGTACGATTGTAGGCAAACTCCATCATAGGCAATCTATCAATCCACGTCCCGGCCTTACCTCGGGTCATGGCCCTAAGAAGAGCACCCAAAGTCCGGTTTACCACTTCGGTTTGACCATCGGTTTGTGGGTGGTGGGACGTAGAAAACAAGAGCTTGGTGCCTAAAGCACCCCATAAACTTCGCCAAAAATGGCTTAGGAACTTAGTGTCCCTATCACTCACTATAGTTTGAGGCACACCATGTAGCTTCAAAACATTCTCAACAAACAAGGAAGCTACATGTTGGGCGTCATCACATTTTTTGCACGGAATGAAGTGAGCCATCTTTGAGAACCTATCCACAACAACAAAGATGCTATCGTGGCCCCCCCTAGTCCTTGGTAATCCCATGACAAAGTCCATTGATATATCCAACCACGGACTAGTAGGTATGGGGAGTGGGGTGTATAACCCATGAGGGTGGGATTTAGATTTGGCACGCTTGCACTCAAGGCAATTAGTGCAAAACTTCTCCACATGCACCCTCATCTTCGGCCAATAGAATTGTTCTTGAAGAACGGCCAAAGTCTTTCTTACCCCAAAATGACCCATGAGTCCCCCACAATGTGCCTCTTGCACAAGCAATTCCCTCCATGAGGACTCGGGTATGCACACTCTACCATTTTTAAAGATGAATCCATTAGACCATTGGTACTTTGCAACTCTCTCCCCTTTCTCTAGAGCATCATAGACACTCTTGAGCTTAGGATCTTGAGCATACATCAATTTGATGCTCTCGAATCCCATGAGCTTAGAGGTGAGAGTGGTAGCTAATGCGAACTTCCTAGAAAGCGCATCCGCCACAACATTGTCCTTCCCTTTCTTATATTGGATCACATAGGGAAAGGACTCAATAAATTCAACCCACTTGGCATGTCTCTTATTGAGCTTCTCTTGGCCTCTCAAATGCTTGAGTGACTCATGGTCACTCTTGATTACAAACTCACGGGGCCAAAGGTAATGTTGCCAATGGGCAAGGGCTCTCACAAGGGCATACAACTCCTTGTCATATGTAGAATAATTCAAGGAGGCCCCTTTCAACTTTTCACTAAAGTAGGCGATGGGTTTACTATCTTGCATTAACACACCACCGATTCCCACCCCCGAGGCATCACACTCAACCTCAAATGCCTTCCCAAAGTCGGGCAATTGTAATAACGGGGCGGTACTCAACCTACCTTTCAACTCTTGGAAAGCCTTCTCTTGAGGCTCTCCCCAAACAAAGGGTTGGTCTTTCTTGACCAATTCGGTGAGTGGAGCGGCTATGGAGCTAAAGTCTTTCACAAATCGCCTATAAAAGCTAGCAAGACCATGAAAGCTCCTCACTTGAGTCACGGGTAGTAGGAGTAGGCCAATCACGTATGGCCTCTACCTTAGACTCATCCACCTCCACTCCTTGGGCACTCACAACAAACCCAAGAAAGACAACCTTCTCTACACCAAAGGCACACTTTTTGAAATTAGCATAGAGCTTTTCGGCTCTCAAAGTTTCAAGCACTTGCCTAAGGTGGTCAACATGCTCATCAATTGTCCTACTATAGATCAAAATATCATCAAAATAGACAACGACAAACTTGTTGATAAAAGGCTTCAAAACATGATTCATGAGTCGCATAAAAGTGCTAGGTGCGTTGGAAAGCCCGAAGGGCATTACCAACCATTCATAGAGACCGAATTTGGTCTTGAATGCGGTTTTCCATTCATCCCCGGGTTTCATCCGGATTTGATGGTAGCCGGACCTAAGGTCGATTTTAGAAAAGACACGCGACCCACTCAATTCATCCAACATATCATCAAGCCGTGGAATAGGGTGACGATACTTGATCGTTATCTTATTCACGGCTCGGCAATCTACACACATTCTCCAAGTGCCGTCTTTCTTTGGGACAAGAATGACCGGTACGGCACAAGGACTCAAACTTTCCCTCACCAAGCCCTTTGAAAGCAAGTCATCGACTTGTTTTTGCAACTCCCTCGTATCCTCGGGATTGCTTCTATAGGCCGGCTTATTTGGGATTTGAGAGCCCGGAATAAAATCAATTTGATGTTCAATACCTCTCAAGGGAGGTAAGCCATCGGGCATCTCATCCGGGAACATGTCCCCAAAGCTCTCCAAAACATTTTTCAAAGCACTAGGTAAAGGACTAGAAGACACATCATGATTAGAGTTAAGAGCCATACCTTTGTGCACTAAGCATAGGAGAAACTTGTTGCCATCATTACCTCTTAGGAGCTCGCCCGGTTGCATCATGGCACATATGCCGCCGGTGGATGAAGTAGGTGGGAATGCCACCATGTTTTTGGGCAACGGGCTAGTCTCAATGATTGACTTGGCCTTCGCCGCTTCTCTCAACTCCTTCATTCTATTGTAGTCATCACTCACTTGTTTAGGAGTTAGGGGTTTCAACACAAACTTCCTTCCTTCATGTTGGAGCGTGTAAGTGTTAACACGTCCATCGTGAACCACTTGCCGGTCAAATTGCCAAGGCCTTCCAAATAGAAGGTGGCAAGCTTGCATTGGCACAACGTCGAACATGTGCTCATCAACATAACTACCCATCTTAAACTTGATCAAGGCTTGCTTCACTACCTTGAGCTCCCCACATTCACTAAGCCATTGTAACCGGTATGGCTTGGGATGCTTCATGGTAGGCAATTTCAATTGGGTTATGAGAGATTGACTTACCACATTAGTACAACTCCCGGAATCAATGATCATTGAGCACACTACACCCTTAACACGACACCTAGCATGGAAGAGGTTCTCCCTTTGCAAGGTCTCACCATCCTCCGCAATCATAGCTCCTAGACTCCTCCTCACTACTAGAAAAGTATGAGGTTCCTCATCCTCCACCGTGTCATCTTCACCATCCTCCACTACTCCCTCATCTCCCTCTACTCCCTCTAATCCCTCATCCTCCGATTCACTCTCCTTTTCATAAGCATGCTCACCAACAACAACCATGGTTCTTTTCGTAGGACACTCTTTGGCAAAGTGCCCATACCCCTTGCATTTGTGACATTGAATGGAAGAAGAAGTAGGAGTATTTAATGGGTTTTAGAATTACCTCCCACATTAGGCGTGAATCTCTCAAATGGCTTCTTCACATCCTTGCTTGCATTGGCACCACTCGCTCCACTTGCACTCGGGAACCTTGCATTTGTGGTAGGAGTCTTCCAACCCTTTGTATTGCTTGTTGGAGTAGTAGTGCTACTCTTGTAGCGGAAGGATTTCTCCTCTTTGACCCATTTCTCGGCTTCAACCGCATCCTCACATAACTTGTAGAGATCATCATATTTGTGGAACTTCAATTGTGATGCTATGTCTCGGTTCAAGCCCCCTTTGAAACGGATCATGGCCAACTCTTGGTCTTCATCATCTATGTCAAGGTTCAGTCGGATTTGCTCGAATTCATTGAAGTACTCCCCAACCGAATTGGAACCTTGTTTCAACTCATAGAGACGCTTTTGTTGCTCAACCCGGTATTGATTGGTCAAGTATTTCTCATCCATCACCCGGATCATCTCTTCCCAAGTAAGATTAATAGCCATTCCCGTCCTCCTCCTATTCCTCTTCACCGACTCCCACCAAGTAGAAGCAAAAGATTCGAAGGAAGATATTGCATACTTGGTCTTCTTCCCCTCGGGCATGTCATTAGTTTCGAATATCCGTTCCATGGCCAATTTCCAATTTTTGTACTCCACCGGGTCACTACTTCCTTTGAAAGAAGGAATAGTGAGCTTCACACTATTGAGGTTGTTGTTGTTATCACGACCCCCTTGGAAAGGCTCCGGTTGGCCCCCATAGTGATCCCCATAACCACCATAACCTCCATAATCTCTCCTAGCATCCCCCCCAACATACCCCATAGGGTGCCCTCGACCTCGGCCCCTACCTCTATCTACATTCCGACCCCAATTCATACCTCTCCTCGGTTGAAAGTGATCATCAAACCCATACATGTCATCTCCGACATTAGTTTCCTCCCCTTCTTGAGCTTCATCAACTTGCCCAAGAGGTTGCACATTTCGGATGGGTTGTGGTAGTGGAATGTTTCTTGGAGGGTTGTCTAAGATACGGGGAATGCCCGTTCGTTGGGGATTACCCAACATTGGATCAACTCTCTCTCGTTCCTCCTTTACCCGTTGTTGACTGAACATATCAATGACAAGGCTCAATTGCTCCGGGGTAAAGCTTGGGTTACTCGAGACTTCAACTTGGACACTCGGGGTCCCTTTCTCAGCTTGGACACTCGGGGTCCCCTTCTCCGATTGAGCATTGGAAGTCTCTTGCTCAACTAGGGCACTTGAGGCACCCTTCTCAAGAGACTCAACTCTTTGGCTAATGAGGTCCACCTTGGTAAGAAGGTTAGCCAAGGCCTCCTTTATGAAATCTTGTCCTTCGGTAGACATTATACCTGCACAAGCAACAAACGTTAGCGAAATCAACCTCACACACTCCCTCACAAGTTTCACTCGGGTCACTCGTATAGTGGGTGGTGGATTTTTCACTCTTGCTTGAACCCAAAAGCTTCACTAAGTTGAATAGTAAACCTCAACTAGATCACTCAACTCAAAGCCCAACGAGCTCCGGGGTGAGTGGAGTTAATAGGACTCTATAGGAACGATAGCTCTTTAAGTGCGGACTTGAGCCAAAAGAGACTACGAGTCTTCTTTGAGTTCTAATCTCCGGTCTAGGCTTGAGTTTCCTAATAGCTTAGAAGGGTTAGCACAATTCAAGTAGGCAAGTTTACTCGACGTAGTGCTAACTAGATGCGATGCAATCAAACAAACAAGCGATCCTAGAAGAATTCTACCCGACACCAAAACCACCCAAAGTAGGCGCCCCACCCTTTTCAAGTAGGTGGTCCGCCTGGAAGCTTCAGTGGGGAGTGGGCGGTCCGCCTCTGTAAGTGGGCGGTCCGCCTACTCCAAATTCCAGAGAGTGGACAAAAAAGGGGCGGTCCGCCTGTCTCAGTAGGCGCCCCGCCTAATTCAATTCCAGCCCAGATTCAAACACGAAGTTTTTGGTTTTTTCACCCAAAAATGCAACGATTCCAATGTTGTTTCAGCAATTCAAAGGTACCCCAATGTTGTTTCAACCACTAAGAACGATCCCCAATCAATTTTAATCAACCCCAACCAAAATTCAACAATCTACCATGTTCATATCTAGGGTTTCAATCTTTTCAATTTTCAAGGGATTCAAAACTTCCAATTCTTGTGTTTCAATTCCAAATCAAACGTATAGGGCACCAAAAGAACGGGTTTTCAATAAGGAACAAACCCCAATAACAATTCAATAACGATTGCAACAATCCAAGAATCTATGATTAAATTTTTTTTTTTTTTTTGGTGTTTTTTCTTCTTTTTCAATTTTTTTGTAGTTTTTCTTCTTTTCAAAAACAATAAACAAGAACTTAAAAACGAAACTAACCTAGGCACGAAGAATCAAGGGTCGGGGGTTCGTAGAAACGATACCCGAGCCTTGCTCTGATACCAAGATGATAGGAATCAAATACGCGGAACAAAAAGATAGAAGAGCGAGACACTTCTCGAACTCCCTTCGAAGTAACCACGGGGAACTTGTCCCGAGATACCCTCGAATCGGCGTCAAGGAGGACCTACACTATGCAACGACCCTCGAGACAACACTGGACTCGCAAGTCGAATGGTCGGGTTAGCGGTTCAAGACTCAACTAGGTTACACTAGTGAATTCAAGCAACCAAAGAGACAAAGGTGTTTCCAAGAGTTCAACTCTATTTTCATTCAATCAATAATTATCAAAGTGTAAGGTAATTGTTTGAAAGGGGTTTGTGAAGTATTTATAGACTTCACCTAATTGTAATGAAAGCTCAAAAATACCCCTAAAGTGGGTTTAAACAATAAAGGCCACGTAGGGCTAAACTTGTCCAAAACATAGTCAAAAACTAGCAATTCCCGCATTGGCTCAGCAAGTAGGCGCCCAGCCTCCCTGTAGTAGGCGCCCCGCCTGTTCTCTTCACTCAGCAGCAGTAGGCGGTCCGCCTGGTTTGCAGAGGCGGGCCGCCTGGTCAAAATCCAGAGAGCTGTCTTCGAGTAGGCGGCCGCCTGCTAGACTAGGCGGTCCGCCTGGTTCCTGGGGCTCGTCCATTGCCTCCAAATGCGCTCCCGATGCCTCGCCAAGTGTACTAGAGGGTCTTCCATCCATGGTACACCAAAGTACAGTCTTCAAGTCGCTCTTGGAACCCTCTTCCATACCCTTCCATATCAAATGAAGATGGACGTCTTGGATCAACTTAGCTTGGCTCCGAGTGAGAGGTCTTGTAGCGGTTTGGGCCTTATCAATTCCGCTCTAGGTTGTTATCAGATTGGATTCCCCTCGAATGCAGGAGTATTCGCCCCAGGAGCAGGAGTATTCCGCCCCAGGAGCAGGAGTATTCCGCTCTAGGTTGTTATCAGATTGGATTCCCCTCGAATGCAGGAGTATTCCGCTTCGAGATGGGATGACGGGCACATGTGACCCTTTGCATCATATTTCATTTCATTTCATCTCATTTTATTTCATTTCATTTCATTTCATACTATTGTGTAGACTTGTCGTACATAACTACTGTTCTGCTTCTACGTGCATTGCTTATTTGTTGATATGTTTCTGGCTCGTAGTCCTGGTTGAGTTTATGGTTTCATACGTGTTTCCGGTTATTATCTGGCTCTGCCTTTTTAAAATTTATATAAGAGGAATTTTGTTTATCTGTTTCTCCTCCCTGGCTAGCTATCCTATTCTTTGAGGTGGCTTGTCTGCCCCACTTATTGAGTCCTTTTGACTCACCCTTGTTTGTTGTTTGTTTCTTGTCTATCTATTTCGTTTCGACAGGTTCGCTCCAGGATTGAGTTTGCCACGTTGTAAAGGAGCGAAGACGACTTCAGCTGTCAGGGTGAGCAAGCTTTTATTCCGGATGGCCACCAGTTTATTGGTTATCATTTCATTTGTATTTTGCTCCCTTCATGAGGTATCTGTCTTCTTTTATACTCTTAGATGTCTAGTCTGGATAGCCCTAAACCTAGTATGTTGGGTAGTCAGCTGTAATCTCTTTTGTACAGCTTAGAGATTTCAGTATGTCTGTGTTTTTGTTTTAAGTCTTGACTTTATTTATGAATTGTTATATTTATTTTCCTAATTTAATTGGTAAGGGTTCGCCCGATGGGTCCAGGGGAGGATGTCGGGTGCCCGCACGGCCTAATCGGATTTCGGGTCGTATCAGATGGTATCAGAGCCCGGTTTAGAGTCTATCCAGACTAAGACAGTGTCTAGTAGAGTCTCATTGATGGATACGTAGACGTCCGTACTTATCTACGAGAGGTTATGATGACATTTAGGAAGTTTCACTTCCTTCATTTCTGATCGTGCGTCGGGCTAGGATTCAAAAGTATTTTCGTTAATTCGTTAATTCCTTCGTGGTAATTGTGAAACCCTCGTGCGACAAATTAGCAAACGGTATGAGTTCAAGACGAAGCAGTCTAGCCTGGGGCTAGCACTGACGAATACCTGAGAGTTTTTGATCATGCTGACGATCTAGTTACGGAGGGTCCCAGCTGTACGAGGTGGCGATGGGCAAGAGAGCGGGGCCTTGTGGTTCCCTTGGCTCTCTTCGATGCTTTTACGAGAATTTTGGCGATGCAGATACTGCAAGAACCTATTATTCGCGAGGCAGCCTATCAAGTTGCCGCAGATGGAGACGCTCGGTCTCAGGGAGCCTCTGTTCCATTCCCTGATGTTGCCCCAGTAAATTATGTTTTAGAAGCAGCATGCGTTACGCCACCAATTGTTCTGGCTGGTTAGCCAGCCGAGGTAACAGTTCAATCCGAGTGCCCAAAGAGGTTACATTATTTTACGCGGTTGAACCTTCCGATATTCTTAAGCAATGCATCAGATAAACCTCCTAATTTTTTTAAAATAAAATGATGTCAGCGTATCCTTCAGGCTCTTGATTATATCAAGCGGTATGGTGTTGATTATTCTTCTTTCCAGTTTCAGGGGTCCAGCTTTGAATTGGTAGGCCGCTCTCTTATTAGCTAACTTGGTTCGATTTTTATTTTAGATTCGTGGAAAAGTTCTTTTCGAGTAGCGAGCGAGATGAAGAGTGTCGCCAGTTTGAGTGGATTAGACAGGGTAGCCTGTCGGTTAGCCTGTTGGTTTCAGAATATGAGATTGAGTTCTTTAGGATGGTTGGATATATTCGGGATCTAGTTGATGATCCTTCCGAGAAGGTTCAAAGATTTATTGGTGACCTTTCTCCTTCCTTAGGATCCTAGATGGCTCAAAAAATTGAGGTTGGGACTTCATTTGATGTCATTCTTGATATTGCTTAGAGGTATTGCGCATACCATAAATTAGAGGGGGAAGAGTTAGAGCAGGAGAGCAAGAAATTCTGTGGCCCTGGTGGGCAACCATTGTACCTCATTTAGGGGTAAAAGTTCTGATTATTTTGGGAGTTCACCTTCCAGGTTATCTCAGCTTGTGTCATGTGATTCTTAGAGTGCGCCAGTAGCTCGTCAAGATCAGATTCAGTCTTTTCTTTACAGCTATCAACAATCTTTCAAGCTTCCATTTTTCAGCGAAAAGGTGGTATCATTTTCGTGAGTCTGGCTATTTTTTTGAGGAATTTTTCCTTACTCCGACAAGTAGGAAGTTGTCTTTTCTCTCGTCATCAGGCATCTGCGCAGTCACAGGGGATTTCATTTAGATCTCAATCAGCAAAGAAAGGCCACCATCCAGTAGAGGTCGAGAGCGTGGTGGTAGTGGTTCTTCTAGAAGTAATTATCAGGGTAGCGGCTCGACTCAGCTGCAGAGGAAGTTCTATGAACTACACTCTGGCAGGATGTTGAGGTATCTGATGTAGTACACCCATGTACTTCTTCTTCTCTTAAATGTGAGTAAGATTTGATTCTTTTGATCGATCCGGAGATGGTGTGTCTTATCATGTTTCAATGGTTTCCTTGGATATTATTTCTATTAAGAATCGGTTTGCGGTAGAGGGGCGAGCTTCTGGTATGATTAATTCCTGGCATTTGTGAGACCCTACTAGTTGATCTGGTTTAAATGTGAGGAATTTGGGAGAGAGTGTTGGTATGGTCTGCTTGGCATCTTTTTATGCCACCTTCTATTATTATGTCAAATCAGTTTACCTCTCTCGTCGGAATTCAATGTTGGTAGGATAATGGGATCCTAATTCGTCACCTTCCGAAAGTGTTATTGTTTCTTCCGGTGTAAAGTGGTTAGTAAGTAATACTAGATCTATGTGTCTTCTCTTGGTTCGAGACGCTAATAGAGTCATGTTATTCTACAAGTTTGTCTCAGTATAAAAGGATTTTCTGGTAAATTGTCAGAGTTTCCTTTTTATGGGAAGGTTAAATTGACATAGATTTTGTTCCATAAAGCTCATTTAATGTCTATTTATTCAATTGCGATTCTTTGGCTAGCCTGACTTAGAAGTAGTCTAGCTCTGGTAGCCAACAATAAGAAGATGAGCTTCCCGAAGTTCTAATTATTTCTATTCTCGGTCTATTACCATCTCTTCCTCGTCCGGAAAATAGTGAGTTTGGGCGGTTAGTAGCCGCTTGTGATATTCCCTGTGTTGAGCTAGAGTGCGTGTCAAGGTAGCCGGGTAAGCACATTGTTGTGTTTTAAAGTTACTAAGGGCAATGAGAGGCATCATTTGACCTTTGATTTGATCCATTTGGCGGTGGTGTTTACGGCAAAGTTATGGAGTTGTGAACTCGAGAGTTGCAGCTGTTTCACAACTCGAAAGGGTAGTTGGTAGCTTAGGTCTGCTTACGTTCAGCTTTAAGCTAAATCTTTTTAGTCCAGCAGACTGTGCGAGGATGGTTATTCCTATTCTAATAGCTGCATGAGTTGGTGCTTTAAGTGGAGGAGTCTTCCTCCAAATACTGAATGATACTACTAAAATCTCTAAGGCGTTGATATCACTTTTGTCACGACCCAACCTAGGACCACGACAGAAACCTACAATGAGTGTCAATCATTGCTAAACCCGCTAATAATCTATTAATGACAGAGATAAGCTGGCAACCTGATCATATATACGTACCTATCTGCTGAAAGTATAAAGTCTGGAAAGATGACACGACTTTTAACTTGCGGGCAATTAGAACACTGAGCCACAAATCCTGCTATGTCACACTTCATTTCGTCCCACCAATAAATTTGCTTAAGATCATGGTACATCTTAGTCGAACCTGGATGAACAGTGTATTTGGAATAATGTGCCTCTATCATAATCTGTCCACGTAAATCTGCAACATCAGAAATACAAAGTCTATCTTTATACATGAGAACACCGTCAGTAGTAACCCTGTATGGTTACTCCGATTTTCTTCTAGCTATTTGTCTACTGGATCCTCATAATGACGATGATTTACTTCATGAAAATTTAGAGTTAAAGGTCTAGTACAGCTTATCGTCCATCCATCATTGGCATATCTTTTTCACACCTCAACACTTTGAGAAGTTACTTTAGCGTCATTAGTGCTTATGTATTCAACTTTGTTGCGGGTATTCTGCCTCAGCTCATGGTCCAACTACATGTCTCTTTTATTTTCACTTTTTCAAGTCATAATATTTCCAATTCAAAGATAATACCCTGAAATAGATGTTCAGTCTGTACATAATTTCTGATCTGCATCATACTATCCAGTAGTATTTGCGTGATCCTTATCCTTATATAATAGACCCTGTTCAGATGAACCTTTGGCATACATTAGGATATGAGTAACTGGATTCCCACAAGGAGCTTGCGGAACAACATTAACATCAACTGAGATGTTGCATAGTGTGTTCGTAAAAATGATATAGCCTGCATCAAATCTTCTATAGTGTGTAGTGACAAGGTACTTCAAAATTTTCCCCTATTACATTAAGTGTGAGCTAATTCCTAGTTTCATCGACCTGTTCTATATCGAAAGGTATATCGAAGAGGTGATTATCGGCTGAATCATGTTAATCCATCCAAAATTCCGTGTATCTTTGTTCCAAAAATGTAGAACTCTCCTCTCGTGATCGAGGAAGGATCAGCTTGGTCAGAATAAACTGGGCAATGGTGTTATCATATCATCAAGATATGTTTTATTCCAAGAGTTCGGTGTTCGTGTTATAATTTTAATTCTGTAATCATGAGAAAAATTCCGTGGGATAGTTTATGAAGGTCGTGCATGTGCTTTTGTTATCAGCGTGAATATTGCTTTAGACTTAGGCTCGTTCGAGGACGAACGAGAGTTTAAGTGGAGGAGAATGAAACGACCTCGGTTAGTCGTTTCGGAAGTTAAGACTCCGATTGGCGTGCTGATAATTTTAAAATGTTTGTATTATCTATTAGGAACTGTCTGTAAAATTTGAGCTAAATCAGACCTCGTTTGGTATGTATCGGAAGAAGATTTCAGTTTTTATTGTCAATAAATATTAAAAAGAGATTTTCGAGCTCGATTTTGGCGAATGAGCTCCGATTCAAAATCCGAAAGCGCCGTTAGGTTCGTATGATTATTTGTGACTTTTGTGATTTTTTGAAAGTGAATTTCGATGTTATTCGGCTAGTTTCCGCTAAAATGCCGAAAGTTAAATAATTTGATCTTTTTCCATTTAATTTGCATATTGAGTTTCGGGAGTCCGATTTGAGATCCGCCTTTGCAAGTATGTTACATATATTGTATGCAAAAGTTGAAATTATTTCGCATATCGTAGGGTACCTTTTTAATTTTTGTCGGGAAAAGAAAATATAAAAGTAAAATAAAATAAAAGAAAAGAAAAGGAGAACAAGACAAAAAGGGAAAAGAAAGCAAAAGAGAGAGCCATGGAGGTGGGCTGGATATATATATCCATGCAGCTTCATTTTGAAGCTTGGAAAACGAGAAACAGGAAGAAACAGGAATGAAAGAGAAAACGCGCAGAAATTTATAAAAAAATGCCAGAAAATGAGAAAAGAGGCCGGAGAAAAGCAGAATTTTCACCCCGAAACATTCAGGTAATGATCCTAATATATTATTTGAGTTTATTACGTTTATTTGAATATATTTTAACGGTAAAAATTGAGATATTATACATCATTTTAATAAGTTCAACTTATAGTTTAAAGGGTTAGTTGGACCCCGATAGTGGAATTGATTATATATTAGTACTCAGTGAGTTATGGGCAACATATAAATGTAATTTATTTAGGGTTTGGTTATGTGACCTTAAACCCTGTACATAGGTCTGGCCTGCGTATTGCTTATGCGAATAGGGTATCAGGTTCCTAACCGGATTGCCCTAAGATGTGAGGAATGAAGCCTTTAGCCTAAATTGATATATTTTTCTGCTTATTGAATAGAGTGGGATCGTTTGGCAAGGAAACCAAAGGATAAAGCGGTTGTTGATTAGCCGTACTAACTTTTGGAAGAGGTAAGTATTTATATCCATTTCTTTGGAGGCACCTGGCCTCGTGGATTTTTCTACCACGTATTCCTTACGTGTGTAGCTGCCGATAGGCGTACTCCTTACGCCTTAGGTTTGGATTTACATTGTATATTATATGTTATGTCCTGTTGTTGGTATTGCATTGAGGATCTGAGCATTGTACTCTGGCAGTGAGTTGGAATCTACTTCCCGCCTGTCGATGAGAGTCCCGCGCCGGTGAAGGTTTATTATTGCATCACATTGCATTCATATGCATTATATGTCATTCATATGCATTACATTTCATATCATATTGGGTGCAGGAGTATTCCGCCCCAGGAGCAGGAGTATTCCGCTCCATTGTATCATATTGAGGGTAGGAGGATTCCGCCCCAGGAGAGTGCAAGATTATTCCGCCTCAGCTTTAAATTATATCGGGTGCAGGAGTATTCCGCCCCAAGAGAGTGCTGGAGTATTCCGCCTCTGGTTTATATTATATCGGGTGCAGGAGTATTCCGCCCCAGGAGCAGGAGTATTCCGCTCCAGTTGGTTATCAGATTGGATTCCCCTCGAATGAAGGAGTATTCCGCTTCGAGATGGGATGACGGGCACATGTGACCCTTTGCATCATATTTCATTTCATTTCATCTCATTTTATTTCATTTCATTTCATTTCATACTATTGTGTAGACTTGTGGTACATAACTACTGTTCTGCTTCTACGTGCATTGCTTATTTGTTGATATGTTTCTGGCTCGTAGTCCTGGTTGAGTTTATGGTTTCATACGTGTTTCCGGTTATTATCTGGCTCTGCCTTTTTATAATTTAAATAAGAGGAATTTTGTTTATCTGTTTCTCCTCCCTGGCTAGCTATCCTATTCTTTGAGGTGGCTAGTCTGCCCCGCTTATTGAGTCCTTTTGACTCACCCTTGTTTGTTCTATGTTTCTTGTCTATCTATTTCGTTTCGGCAGGTTCGCTCAAGGATTGAGTTTGCCACGTTGTGAATGAGCGAAGACGACTTCAGCTGTCAGGGTGAGCCAGCTTTTATTCCGGATGGCCACCAGTTTATTGGTTATCATTTCAGTTGCATTTTGCTCCCTTCAGGAGGTATCTGTCTTCTTTTATACTCTTAGATGTCTAGTCTGGATACCCCTAAACCTAGTATGTTGGGTAGTCAGCTGTAATCTCTTTTGTACAGCTTAGAGGTATCAGTATGTCTGTGTTTTTATTTTAAGTCTTGACTTTATTTATGAATTATTATTTTTATTTTCCTAATTTAATTGGTAATGGTTCGCCCGATGGGTCTAGGGGAGGATGTCGGGTGCCCGCACGGCCTAACCGGATTTTGGGTCGTGTCAGCAAGTGACCAAGCCCCTGAAAGTACTAAGGTAGAACAGTCGGATCAGTAAGTTCTTCTTGGGAAAAGGGACCGAAAGCCCAGTCAGTGGTTGCTATATCCATATTTTACCACAAGGACTAAAAAGAAGACAACTGACTGGAAGGATAATTATAGTCGTAGTTATCCATTCCACTACTTAAAGATTGGTCCAGCAGTGTTGGAATAGTTTAAAATATTTTTGCTATTTCAAAGAAATGACACTGAAGTTGAAGAGTAAGTCTATTTGTATATTTATGATTTCTTGTCTGTAGTGTTTTATGTTCAGTGCATAGGGGATGAATTTGAATACTTATAGTTCAATCCTCTATGGACTGAACTTCTTAGCTTATGAGTTCTGCCCCTATGGATTGAAGTTCTGTGCATATGGACTAAGTTCTATCTATAAAAATTGAACTTCAATCAAATGGCCATGAATTTTTTGTCCACAAGGATGTGGAAAGTTCTGTCCTATAGGATTGAACTTCATTGCCTATGATATTCTTAAGTTCATTCCTTATGGAAAAGTAACATGTTTTTGTATTTTTGTATCTTTTTAATTAGGAACAACCGTGCTTGTTATATACGCGATAATATTTACGACAGTAATCCATATTAGTTGGAAACAATCAAGGCAGACAAGCAGTAGTTTTTAGAGTTTGTAAATGTTGCCTACCCTATGACTGATAATGTTAGTGCATATTATGTTTTTGGTTTGTTCTGTGTTCATTATTACTTTTCTATGTGTTGACTAAACAGGTTCCTTTTTTTTTGCAGCATATCGATATTGCTATGTATTACCTTAGAAAGAGGGCATGCTACCATTTGTTCCAGTTTCCTCATACACTGTCGATTACTGATATCGATTTTGATAGTTATATATGCTCTATTTATAAGTTAAATTTCAAAGACAAAAAAAAAGACCAGATAATGTAATCTGGCTTAATGATTTTGGACAGTATATCTACAATTACCTTCATGGCATGGGACGGAGGTGTTCAATTCCATGGAGTGGAGTTGATAAACTCTATTTTCCATGCCGATTGCAAGCAGAACCTGGTGAAATGGTGACACATTACTTCTTGACAGTCTTGGATATGCACGAGAAGAAAATACATGTATATGATTCGATGGTCAAAACAAAGAAGCCACCACAGAAAAAATTCGACCACGTCAAGGGTTATGCTGTTGTACTCCCACATCTTTTCAAGTATGTCAACTTTGGGGAGCTACATGATTCTTTTAAAAACGATAAGTTCAATGCCGCCTATAAAACCCAGTGGGTACTATCACCAACTCAACTAGATAGGTAAGTCTTGTCATTTTTGTGCAAGTTTTAGTGCAAATTAGATATAATTGACTGAATTTATAACCTCCTTCCTACTTATATGTCTTACTCTTTATTTTGGTGCCTCATTTTTTAGGACTAGTTGTGGCGCTTTTGCAATATGGTATGCTGATCTACTGACCAGAGGTAAAGATGTTCAAGATGTTCAACCAAATCAAATTCATAATTACAGGGCGCAGTTTGGTTGTCAGCTTTTGGCTCATGGTCGTGCAACGGCTAGGGATGGATTTGAGACTCCACCTGAATTTCTTGACCATAATTATGGAGAACATAATGAAGACATGTGCGAGTTGTAGATGTTTTTGTTTTCATCTTCAGAATTCCTAGTAGTATTCTGTAAAGTTTTTTGGTAATATATGCTGAAACAGTTATTATGTACAGATGAACAGATTATTATGCACTGATGTATGTAAATGCCATGTTGTTGCAGTGATTTTTTTTTACCCTTAAGGCCTTATGTTCTATTCTTATGGATTGAACTTATTTATGCTCCATGTGTGTGTGTGTGTGTGTGTGTCTGTGCGTGTGTGTGTGTGCGTGTGTTATAGTTAAATGGTAGTGATTGAAGTTTTACCACTTGGATTGATTTAAGTTCTATCCTCTGGACTGAAGTTTTATCCTTATGGACAGAACTTCTATCCTCATGGATGGACTGAACTTTTCTATCCTCATGGACTGAACATCATTACCCTCATGTACCGATGTTCTTTAGTCTCATTGACTGATGTTCTATTCCCATGGATTGAACTTCTTTTATCAACTCTATGTGTGTGTGTGTGTGTGTGTGTGTGTGTTCAGTCGATTAGGGAATGAACTTCTGTCTCTAAGGATGGAAGTTCAAACCATATGGACTGAAGTTATATCCACATGGATTGAACTTCTTTTATAAACTTTTTGTGTGTGTGTGTTCAGTCCACTAGGGAATGAACTTCTATTTCCAAGGATGGAAGTTCAAACCACATGGACTGAAGTTCTATCCACATGGATTGAACTTCTTTTATCAACTCTGTGTGTGTGTCTGTTCAGTCCACTAGGAATGAACTTCTGTCTCCAAGGATGGAAGTTCAAACCACATGGACTGAACTTCTATCCACATGGATTGAACTTCGTTTATCAACTCTGTGTGTGTGTCTGTTCAGTCCACTAGGAATGAACTTTTGTCTCCAAGGATGGAAGTTCAAACCACATGGACTGAACTTCTATCCACATGGATTGAACTTCTTTTTATCAACTCTGTGTGTGTGTGTGTTCAGTCCACTAGGAATGAACTTCTGTCTCCAAGGATGGAAGTTCAAACCACATTGACTGATGTTCTATCCACATGGATTGAACTTCTTTTATCAACTCTGTGTGTGTGTGTGTGTTCAGTCCACTAGGGAAAGAACCTCTGTCTCCAAGGGCTGAAGTTCAAACCACATGGACTGAAATTCTATCCACATGGATTGAACTTCTTTTATCAACTCTGTGTATGTGTGTGTTCAGTCCACTAGGAATGAACTTCTGTCTCCAAGGATGGAAGTTCAAACCACATGGACTGAAGTTCTATCCACATGGATTGAACTTCTTTACGCTCATTGAGTGAATTTATATCCTCATGGACTGAAGTTCTACCCAACATGAAATATGAGATTCTACCCACTATGATTGAACTTCAACTTATATGCCCCTCAACTTCTATCCACTTGGATGGACTGAAGTTTTATCCTTATGGACAGAAGTTCTATCCTCATGGATGCACTGAACTTCTATCCTCATGGATTGAACTTCATTACCCTCATGTACTGATATTCTTTGACTGAAGTTCTATTCCAATGGACTGAACTTCTTTACAATAATTGACTGAAGTTCTATTCTGATGGACTGAACTTTTTTACCTTCATTGACTGAAGTTCTATTCTCATGGACTGAACCTCTTTTATCCTCCCATGTGTGTGTGTGTGTGTGTGTGTGTGTGTGTGTTAAAGTGCAGTGCAGCTCTATGTATAAAGACCGAACTTCTATCTCTATAGATTGAACTTCTATCCTCATAGACTGAACTTCATTACCCTCATTGTGACTGTTCAATGTTTATTATACTCGTTATAGATTGGTGACTTTTGAACTATAAGTTGCAACTTTTACAATGTTATTGTTCCTTTTGAACTATAAGTTGCAACTCTTAGAATTCTATTGATGTTTTTCTATAAGTACATAACTGATTATTAATTCTTATCATCTTATTATTAGGATTATCTATATTGAGATTTCTAAACTTCAAGTGTAAGAATGTCTGAAAGTAGTGTGAATCAACCACCACAAGTAGCACCATCAGGTGCACCACCACTACCACCAGAATTTGCCCCACTACCAGGAGGGATTCCAAATGATATACAATGGGATATTGCAGTCCTAAGGCGTCAGATGCAGGACCACGAGAATGCAATACAGGAAATGCAAAATGATAACGTCCAAACGCGACAAGTGCGAATGATCACCCAGGCTATTGAAGCTATAGCTGCACATGTTCGTTTTGATCTTTCTGCTCTTCCACCAACTGAATTATATGAAGTTTCTATGCTGTAGTGTGTTTTATAAGTTCTGCGACTATATATGTAACAACAGTTATTCATATATTTAATAAATAATTCTGTTCTTATATTTTTACTTTTTGTATATTGTTAATTTTTTACATGCACAGATATTCCATGTATAGTCTTTTTTTAATTCTGTCAAAGCAGAAAATCAAATGCAAGTGGCTAGAACTTCAATCCTCATGGACAGAACTTCAGTCCATGATGATAGAAGTTCTGTCCATGAGGATTGAAGTTCTGTGTTTACTTAAACACGGAGCTTCTAATTCAGTTATTTCAGTTAATAATGAGAGATGCACATATATGAAACATGATTTGATAAAAATTAATACATAAACAGAGTAGTTATAATTAGAACACAAATAGTACTCATAGACAGTACATATTAAAACTACAAACGACTACTAGAAATTATTCAATTCAAATTGGATTCTCTACTGATGCTCCACCACCACCATCATCATCATTATCATCATTATCACTGCTTTCATCATTATCAGCATTTCCTTCACCAGGCTGCTGGTTTATGAGAGAAACACCAAAAACAACAGATAGAATACCGTCGATCATCTCGTGCCATAGGTGCTCAAAACGAAGTATATTACCTATCCTGAAGCCTTTCTTAATAATCATATCCTTCCATCCGTTACACAACCTTGCGTGTTTCCCAACTTTGAAGTTCATCAAATGTACATCATCATCTTCATCGTCACAAATTATGCATGCCATTCTATTTTTATTTGGCAGCCTCCACTTCCAACTATCTGGAAAGATCTAAAAGGAATAATATTTCACAATTAATAAAAAATCACAAAACACTGAAAAATAAAATGAAAAATATAAAAAATACTTTGGTCATTTCTTTTAACATACAAAATCATCTCTATTAAAGTAAGATGATGTGATTTTCTTGTTGAAACTGCCTAGTTCCTCCACACGAGTGTTTTCATCCGCCATATCTTCTTTTCTAAAAAAATTATGTAGTTTATTTGAGGAGATGAGGTCTCAAAAACATTGTAGTTTCCTTTAACTGCAAAGGGCTATTTATAGTAAAAAAAACTCAGTAACTGCTAAGTGGATGGTCTTACAGTTTCTGTACAGTTATGCTTTCTATGGTCATTAAATGTAATCAAAAAAGTTATGTTTTCTATGGTCTTACAGTTTCTGTACAGTTATATTTTCTATGGTCTTACATTTTCTGTACAGTTATGTTTTCTATGGTTTTACAGTTTTTGTACATTATTAATTGCAGTTTTTGACTGAACTTCAGTACCCTCATTGACTGAACTTCACTACTCCTCATGGACTGAAATTGCAATGCATTTGTTAAATCCTACTGGGGTCATGTATTCTGTGACTTGTGTTGGGATAGACTATAAAATAAAAGAAGAAAGAATCTTTAGGTTCATCCAACAGTAAAAGGACACTACGCAAAAATACAGAATGTCTTTTCTATAATTATTGCAGTAGAAATAGACCTCACTATTATTGATGAGAACAACCAAATAATTTCTAATTCTAAGATGGCAGTACTCATTGATGCAGTGTTGAGTGAATTGGATACTGAACCAGATCAGATTGTAAGTTAATCATAGCATTTTTTTTGTTTCAAAAGTGTTATTTTTGTTATTGTTATTATAAAATAACACTGTTTATTTTTCTTTTTGTTGCAAAGGTTTTGCCAGTATTGTTGGCAATTATGCTTCCCAGACGTAATGTGCCAGCAACTGTAATTTGTCGTGGTACTCATTTCCAGATAAACTACCTAAAAGTGGAAAGAGAAAGGTGGCTTTCTAATGGGTTGAGGGAGCTCGTCCGTAGTAATAATCTCGGAGTAGGAACTAGGATACTTTTTGGAGTCGTCGAATCCTCAGATCGTGTGGTTTTAGATGCTACTATTTGGCAGGATGTTATAGAACCTTTAAGTTCCAGTTCTAGTTCTAGTTGTGGGTCCGACGTTGAAGATGCCTGATAAGATAATATGTATGTGTTGTCTCTTATGTTTTGTTGGAAATAAATTGTGACTTTTTCGGAATTTTGTTTTTTTCAAGTTCACCAATGCTGCAACAATGAGTTTTAACTTTTGTCTCTAAGTATTGAATTTGATCTTCTATCCACTAGGATTGAACTTCTGTCTTTTTAAGGTTGGATGTTTTTAATTCATGAGATCAAACTTCTACTCACAAGGATGGAAGCTCAAACTTCTGTGTTTTGATGTATAGAATATTAGTTTGAGCTTTCTATCCACTAGGAATGAACTTCTGTCTCCACATGGATTAAAGTTCAAACCACATGTACTGAAGTTCTATCCACATGGATTGAACTTCTTTATGCCCGTTGATTGAATTTCTATCCTCATGGACTGAAGTTCTACCCCACATGAAATATGAGCTTCAACTAATTAGGATTGAACTTCTGTCTTTAAGGACTGAAGTTCTATCCTCATCTCATGGACTGAACTTTTTTTACCCTCATTGACTGAAGTTCTATTCTCATGAACTGAATTTCTTTATCAACTCTGTATCTGTGTCTGTGTCTGTGTGTGTGTGTGTGTGTGTGTTCAGTCCACTAGGAATGATCTTCTGTCTCCAAGGATGGAAGTTCAAACCACATGGACTGAAGTTCTACCCCACATGAAATATGAGCTTCGACCCACTAGGATTGAACATCTGTCTTTAAGTTCTATCCTCATCTCATGGACAAAACTTTTTTTACCCTCATTGATTGAAGTTCTATTCTCATGGACTGAACTTCTTTTATCAACTCTCTGTGTATGTGTGTGCGCGCGCGCGTGCTTGCAGTCCAATTAGTGGACTGAAGTTGTTAGTAGTTCTACCGTCATGGATTGAACTTCTTTACCCTCATTGACTGAACTTCTATCATTATGAACTGAAGTTCCTATATCCCAGTATTAACTTTTATCCTCGAGGATAGAATTTTAAGTTTAACTTCTATCCTCAAAGGCTGCACGTTCCTCCATAAGTATTGAAGTTCAATTAAAAAATATAAATTCAGGAATCGTAAGGATTGAAGTTTTTCATATTGAAAGGCTGAACTACACTCCATAAGTACTTACAAGTTCAGTCTTATATGGACTGAAAGTGCTTCAAATTCAAATACTAGTATCAAACTTATTAAAAATTGTTAAAGAACATGAAATACCATACAAACAAATAAAAAAAATAAACTGCAATGCATTCATAGTTTGAATATCTTCATTATCTTGAATGTTGGATAAGAAACTATCAGCAATTTGAATATCTTCATGTATTTATGCACCATCATTCACAACCAAGCAGTTTCATGAAATAAAAAGAAGTTAAAAAATCAAATTAGTAGGAGAGAAATATTTAGTAAAAAAATATTTATGGATAAAGAAGGAAGTAGCAGTACCTATATATCCTTGAATAGGGTCGGAGTACTAGAGTATTTGTGCATGTGGTTCTATCATGTCCTCTAATTTTGCATCGACTATATTTGTTCGATTTGACTCGTACAACCTCGGCAATCGAGATGTATCTCTTTTTTTTTCCTTCTCCCTAGTTATATTTTGACATTAGGAGTTTCTATCCTTTGGCTTTTCACGGTATCTGGTACATTCCAAGAGCTTTTGTGCCCTATCATATTCACCTCACCTTGACATGCGTTTAACCAAAACTCTCGTGAATACCATTTTGAGCAGAACTTTGATTTCACCAGGCGTCTTTACTCAATGCATGCAATTGCATGTACACATGGTTGTTCATCAGTCTGGAATTCAAGACAGTCACAGGTCCTATTCTTTAAGTCGACGTTCAAGCTTTTTCCTTCATCTTGAACATTGAATGTTGCTGTACCTGTGGGGAATACCTATTTGAAATGAAAAATTAATAACTTTTGTGAGTCAGTACAAATGGTATTTAAAATCAGCTATTACTAACTCAGAGCAAGAGTTCATGAGTACAGTTCTAATGGACTGATTGAAGTTCAAAACATATGGACTGAAGTTCAATCCCACAAGGATTGAACTCTCCTACTTGAACTTCCTTACTGTTATGGACTGAAGTTCTATCAACAAGTATTGAACTCCCCCCCCCCCCCAGTGCCTTATGTACAGAAGTTCTATCCTCAAAGGTTGAACCCCCTCTCCCCTTTTTTACTGAAGTTCTATCCACAGTGATTGAACTCCCATACCCCCCTATGATCTGAGGTTCTATCCACAGGGATTGAACTCCCCTCCTACCTCCTTATAATCTGAAGTTCTCTATTCATAGGGATTGAACTCCTCCACCCATACGATCTGAAGTTCTATCCACAGACATAAATATGATATACAAGTAATGCAGGTGGGAAGAACAAGTCCTGAATTTTCAGTCTGTGTGGACTGATCATCACCCATCTTTATCTGTATTTTTAGACATTATTAGGAGTGCATATTTGGCGCGAGTCTAGTGCTCTATACTTACATTTATTGTGAAGGCCAGTTGAATCTTTTTGTTCATTTCATCTTCTGCCCACCTTAATAAGCTATGAAAAGTCTCTAGAGCAGTAGTTCTTCTTTTACAAAACCATTTCTGCTTCTTAACAATGATTAAATCCAAAAGGCTTAAAATGGGCAACTCTCTTGCTTCAAGTAATGCAAAATTCATTGACTCAACCATATTTGTTGTAAGCATATCATATCGTCGCCTCGGTGAGTAAGTTCTAGCCCATCTTTCAGGTGGTTCTTCCATTAAGTAGTTGAATGTGTTTCTATCCATTCCCTCTAATTGGGACATGAAATAATGAATGTCTTCACGCTTATAAGCTCTTGAAACTGTTTGAAACAGACTTATCACTGTGGTTCTCACGTTCTTTTGGTTTAGATTCTTTTCAAAGTTGTAGATTCATATACCATGGTTGCTATCAGGATAAACTTGTGCAATTCCATGCGCGATTGATTTATTTCTGTCTGATAGAAACACCAGTTCAGGACGAGTACCTATTGTCTTTCGCAGCTCAGTCAAGAACCAAGTGTAAGCTTCATTATTTTCAGAGTCTGCAATCCCATAATCTAGTGGGAAGAGTTGATTATTTGCATCTTTTGCTACAGCAATGATGAGAACACCTCGATATTTCGCCTTCAGAAATATTGCGTCTACTGCTATGACTGGTCGACAATACCTCCAACCGTCTATTGATGGCTTAAAAGCAACAAACGTATACATAAACCTGTAACGTTTTAAAATAGGACAAAGTTAATTCTTAGAAAGTTTTGAATTTCCATATAGCAATAGAACTCTCTTTTGAGAAATGCTTACCAATTAAGACTGTCTATCTTTAGGTTTGTGTGAGCGCCTGGATTTCTCTGTTTCAGCACATGCAAGTATGAAGGGAGGAGATGATAATGCTCATTAGGTCGTCCTCTAATTAATGTATTTGCTGCTTGAATTGAACGCCATGCCTTGTGATATCCTATTTCAACCCCGTGTATTCTTCTCATTTCGTTGACAATAAATGTTGGTCTAACTTCAGTTCTGTTATCTCGGATGTTTTCAAGAAAGTATTCACTTATCAATGTTAACGTGGAATGTTTTTGATCAGCCTTCTTAACGTCAACGGAGCATTTATGCATATTCTGAAACTTAATTACCTTAAACAATGAGGAATCTTTCATCCATCTTGCTCGAATGTTCCAATAACAGTTGGGATCGATGCATTTCAGTTCATATCTCATTCTCTTTGATCTAATAACCTTGAACTCAAAATGATCCTTGATTGCAATCTTGACAAAACACTTCATCATGGTTTCCTTGTTATCAAATGTTGAGTATGCTCCTACATCTTTCGATGATACATCTCCTGTTAATATCATCACTGGAGATTGTTTCTGTTTTACCCTGGACCTTTTCCATTTGCTCTTGGCAGATGAGGTGCTACGAGGGCATTCAACTGTTGGCGCTAGTGACTGATATTGAGTATTATTTGTTTGCAGCGTCTCAACAATGCCAGGTGTTTCAATTGCTAGATTGGAGTCGATCTGCATTATCAAGTCCCCCTCTTGTTGTGGAAGCTCTGTGCATGGAGTATGATTATTTTCAATTGCTTGAATGCAGTCGATCTGCATTATCAGGTTCCCCTCCTAGGGTGAAACTTCTATGCGAGGAGTTTGATTCTCTTGCTTGTCAATCACGAAATGGCTATTCTTGAAAGTCGGATCATTCTTCAACAAGTGCATGCATATTCTGAGTTCTTCTTCTGTAGTTACAAAGATTTCTTTGCTCGAATCCATTCGAATGTCAGACCATATATTCACAGCTTCAGTGAAATGTGTTGCTTCGTAAATCTTGTCCATGAAAGTTCTGAATTCGATCATTTCATTAATAAGTAGAAGTTTTGTTTCATGATCCAAGTACTTGCAATCTTTTGTCCAATTCCCATTGAAAGAAATAACCAAACAAACTGTAGCCATTCTGCATTGAATGAGTAAACCAAAATAATGTGTTAGTAGGGAAAGTTTTTATATCTACAAGGACTGAACTTCAATTTATATGCTCCTCAACTTCTATCCATCAAGTATTTGAAACTTCTGTCCCTATAGGATTGAAGTTCTCGTCATATTGACTGAAGTTCTATGTATAAAGACTGAACTTCAGTCAATATGGCCCTGAACTTCTATCTCTATGGATTGAATTCCTGTGCATATAAGTTCTATTTTTAAGGACTGAACTTCAATCAATATGGCTATGGACTGAAGTTCTATTGGTTAAGTACTGAACTTCAATCAATATGGCGCTGAACTTTTATTTCTATTGGATTGAAGTCCTATGCATATAAGTTCTATCTTTAAGGACTAAACTTCAATCAATATGGCTCTGGACTGAAGTTCTATTGCATAAGTACAGAACTTCAATCGATATGGCGCTGAACTGAAGTTCTATTGCATAAGTACTGAACTTCAATTGATATGGCGCTGAACTTCTATCGTCAAGGACGTGGAAAGTTCTGTCCCTATAGGATTGAAGTTCTCTGCTTATTAACTTAAGTTCAATCCTAGGGATGTCGGAAGCTCTGTCAATATGGATTGAAGTTCTGGGAATAAGGATTGAATTTCTATTTCTGTTTATTTAGCTTTAAGCAAACATCATTCAAATTCATTCCTAAACATTCAAAATTTCATATAGAATCAATGTATTAAAATTCGATTGAAAATCAACTAAATATATGTCAACTTAAATCTAATAAACTGAATCTAATTCAAACTTACTCCTATTTGAATGAATTTTCTGTACTTAAACACTGAAGTTCACGTGACAATGGAGATAAGGACTGAAGTTCAGCGCCATATCAAACGTGGAATAGTTAACACTGAAGTTCAGTCATAATGAACTGAATTTTTAGTGTCAAACTTCAGTGCTGATACTTAACACGATAATGGCGATACTGAAGTTCAGTCATCAACGGCACATCGACGTATTAAAACTACTAAATTTTAAACGAATTACTCTGAAATTCAGTTCACATGAATTGAACTTAGTTCAAATTCAGTCTTAATGGAGCATAACATAAAATTGAATTGTAGTATACTTACAATTTTTAAGCAAAACTTGTAAAGAGAAATTGAAAAGTGAGATTGGTGAAGAAAATTAATTCAGAATTCAGCAGCAACAGCCACAAAGTAACAGAGAAATAATGAACTGGTTGTTATATATAAGCTGAGGGGTAATTTAGTATTTTTGCTTTTTTCCATTTATGATGGGTGTAATGTAAGTGACCACAAAGTAAATGTTTTGGTATTAGTGGCCTTTGCCCTAAGACAAGTGCCAAAAGTGGCCTTTTGTGCACTTCCCCCATGTTATGCTCAAAGTCCCAGTACTGTGACTTGTCCGGAGATGGCTATTTCTCAGCGAATTTATTTTTGACTGCTACAAATCAATTAGCGTGCGCTAAACAGGCCCCTACACGAAAATTTTACACTATTTAACTAGCAAAAGAAAAAAACAGAAAAAGAAATTGTATATCATTGCATGTTCTTAGGTTTTCAAGCGAAAAGGATTAATGACACTTGAAGGTAAGATAATCTGAATAAATTTGTTTAAAAAAGAAACCTTTACCAAAATAGCCGATCAGATTTATTGTTTATATCTCTAACTAAAATACACAGATTATATACTGATTATTACGACTATGTACATTTAATGTATGAAATATATATATGTCCACACAAATCTATAAGCTATTTTTGTCTAAACTATTGGTAGCAGTTTTTTAGGTTGATTTCTCAATTAAAAATAAATGTTCAACATTCTATTAGGCTACTCTTTGATTCATAAGACCTCATCTCATCAAACCGCTTCTATATTTAATTTTGAATAGGGAAAAGAAAATGGTTTATTATATGTGATTTTATATTTAGCCAATGTATTAGATGAAAAATCACTTACATACGTGACACCTCAGATGTGCAGCTCGGGGCATGTTTTAATTAGAATTTCTAATGTGATATCGAAGCATATAAACTGACCCTCGAGGCTTAACCCTGAGATCAAGGTTCAAACGGGCCTCGAAAGAGGCTCACCTCAGTGAAAGAATCGTCTCCTTTAGGCAAGTAGCTCGAGCCTCGGGGGAGCAGTTACACTTCAGCAGAAGGACAGCCACATAACAGTCACCCATTTAGTCAGTATTTAATGGGGAGAATCATGGGCAGGCCATGATCAGGACGTGGAAAAGTCGTCAATAAATGCTTTAATTACCTTTGCATTCAGTAGGCTATAAATAGAAATTTGCTCTTCTTGCAAAGGCATTCAGAAATACAGATTTAAATCACATTCACTTGCTATTATTCATTTTCAGCTCTTGCTATATACTTGTTTCAGTTCAATTCCAAACTTTGATACGACATATTACTTGTAAACCACGCTACAAATTCGATTAATTGACCTAATCAGATTTAGGCCAATACGAATTTGATACCGTCTGTGGGGATCAAGCAATTATGTTTGTAACAAAGTTGCGCATCGCGTTCTTCTATATTTTTCTTTGCTGATTCTTATGAATGACTGACGATATTGATGATGTTAGTGGAAATCAACAACGCCATGATGGGCAAATTGGAGATGCAACTTTTGTACCTCCACTTCCACCAGGTGATGGGATGCAGGTCCCTCCACATCCTCCGCCCTAAGCTGGCCCCTCTTCATCGGGGTCGAATGATGCATTTAATGAATACATTATGAACTTTCTGCAGCAAGTTCAAGAGAAGCTAGCTGAGCAAGCAGTTTTCAACACTGAATTTCGTAGTTTGCTAGAAGCTATGAGAAATAACACTACCCCCACCAACACTCTACCCACAGTTCCCAATAGAAGCATCCAGAATTTTGTTCCTACGGGCGCAAAAATATTTTGACTTCCAAATGGTGCTGCGTCTGGAGGCTCAGGGACTGCCTCGCTTAGCACTTAGCCTTTTGGGACAACCCATACGATGGCGGAAACCGACGTCTTATTAGACCTCGAGAAATGGAAGAAAGACGTCGAAGCCCAATCCAAAAAGCAGCTCGAAAATGTCCCAGGGGTCAGAAAGACTCAACAGGTCTTGGACATAGAAAAGTGTAGGCAACAGCCTTACAAGCCCAAGGCTGGCTCTGACCCCATACTGAAGCACTTCAAGCTGCAAATCTTGACTGACCCAACTGACCATGTGGCTGAATATATGGCTATTGTCAAAAGCAATAATTTGACCTCGGTAGAGAAGGAGTCTATGTTTTTGAAGAAATTTGGGGATACTCTCGAAAAGGGAGCTTTGCGCTGGTACATGCATCTCCCTTTCGAGTCAATCTCTACCTTTGATGAGTTAGCCGATCTATCAATCAAACCGCACATTAGAGCACAAAAGATCCTCAAGTGAAAGGAGGATATCTTTTAAGTTAAGCAATGGTATCGGGAGCCCATTAAAGACTTCCTCGAGGCTTCGTAAAAATTTTACATAGGGGCCTTTTTTGCGCACGCTAATTGATCCATAGCAACCAAAAATAAATTCGCTGAGAAATAGCCACATTCGGACAAGTGCTAGTATTTTATACTGTGAAGTCCCAGTAGTTCCAGTATAAAATACTGGGATCACTTAATCACCAGTCGCAGTATAAAATACTGGGACTTTGAACATGTTAGTTCAAAGTCCCAATATTTTATACTGGGACTTTATATATATAAAGCTCCAGGGATACTATAAACACAAATCCCATTATAAAATAATGGGACTTTGAACATGTGTAGTTCAAAGTCCCAGTATAAAAACCTGGGACTAGTCCGGGCTGTTTACCAATGCTAATGGAGTGTATGTGTGCGTGGTGGAAATTCCTCATTTAATACTGAAATGGTGAATAATTCTCATTTAGCGCGTCCAAAAATGGCTACGCATCAAAATCACACGAGTGCTTCCAGGCTGAAAGGATAGAGTTGCCAATGATGGATGATAATTTGGCAATTATGGCATTTGAAAGAAATATCAATGCCAGGCACCTTCAGCAGTGGAAAGCACGAACTTGGAATGAGCTGCACGATAGAGCTACTGTCAAGGTTAGGCTCAAGGAAACAGAATGGAGAGTGGCTGGTCGGTACAATGCTTATAGAAACCGCCCTAAGTCTTCTCGACGTGCTGATGCACTGCAAGAAATCTCGAAGGGTCGATATAACCCTTACAGCTCGGGGGGCAGCATGTGAGTCAAAGGCTTGAAGGGAGATTCAACTCAAATGCTAATCAAAAGAATTCAACGGGGCCATCCTTAGTTTTTAAAGAGAATGACCTACCTCGGATCCCAGACTATAATTTCAATGTGTCCACCACAAAGATGGTGAACGCGTTGAAAAGGATGACGGACCAAGGCGTGAGGTCACCGAAGGACATGAGGACAGCCCCAGAAAAAAGAGATCACAACCTGCATTGTGAGTTTCATGCTGATTATGGATATATCACCGTGGACTGTAAACCTCTTTGGCTTGAGGTGGCCCATCTACTGAAAAAGGGCATGTTAAAGGAGTTTCTCACCGATAAAGGGAAACAAAATTTTGCAAAAAATAGGGGAGACGGTGATGCAGCCCGAACCCGTGTTGATCAAGTATTCAACCCATCTAGGACATTGACACGAAGACAAGCCAAGCTTTTGCATGATGCTCATATTCAGCTGGCGTGGCCAGAGAAAGCAACCGTTTTGGACGCTGAGCGGCCGAGCACTTACATTTGCAAGCTCGAGCCTAGAGAAGGAAGTGACCGAACACTCAACTTGATGCTGAGCAGTGAAGAGACCGAAGGGCTAAAAATATACCCGAGGCAAGAGAGCGTACAAATTCAAGTGATCGAGGCTGAGGAGTGACCGAGAATAAGAGCGCCCAAACACTTAACTATCAGCCCTGCGTGGCTTGTTCTCATTGGTCGACTGTGACCATTTCCTAGTTTACCCTTGGGGCTATCTATATAAACCCCTTAATATTTTTATTTGAGTAGTTAGTTGTTGATGAATATTGAACATAGCTGAAGCTATTGAGTCTCTGTTGTGAGCCAAACCCCATCGTGGGAATGTTATAAGAAATTAGGTCAATCGGTGAAACCCATTTGAACAACTTCTTCTTTGATCATTCAATTTGCAAGAAGCATGGATTTCTTCTTGAAGATTATTGCCTAGTTTAGGTGATTCCTAATATCTTGAATGGAATGTTCGTTTGAAATGAATCTTTGAGACAAATGAGATGACCGGAGAGAGGAAAGCTGCATATATTATTGCTTCGTTCGAGCCATATACATCGACATGGTGGGAAGCTGACAAGTGAATGAGGAGAAGAGATTTCTATCCTGAGATTCTTGCTTGGGCACAACTTAAGAGAGTGATGGATGCTAAGTATGTGACTCTCAAATATCGGCAAGAGCAACTTCAGAAGCTCTATGATATGAAACAGGGGTCCAAATCGATCGAAGAGTACTATGATGAGTTCGAAAAGATTCGACTGGCTCTTGATATGGAAAAAGATGATGAGCAAGCCATCATTCGGTTAAAAAATGGACTGACTGGGGAAGTGTCATCTCAATTGAGACTGCATGTGTATCAAATGTTGGAAAATGTTTTCCATGCAGCCGTTGATGCTGAGAAATGGGTGAAGGACGACAAAGCAAGCCGGTTCCGAGGAGTCACTACTCCAACTCCTTTGAACCTAGGTAAAGAGTGGAAGAGTCCGAATCCTACAAGTGCCAACACTGACCGAGATCAGAAAAGACCCTTCGAGAGGGGACTGACCGTTAACAACTCCAAGGAGATTGGAGGTAAAGATCGGCTCAATACTCCTAGTGCTTCGAACATTTAGTGTCATAAATGTAGGGGTTATGGTCACATGGCAAAAGAGTGTCCGACTCGCAAAGTTATGCTTTTGCTCGAAGATGGAACTGTCCATGAGAAAGCGAGTGACACGGTGGAAGAAAATGTCGAGGAGACTGACCGAGCTGAAAATGAGGATGGTCGTGAAGCAGCCGAAGCTGACCATCCTGAGATGTTTCTTGTGGTTTGTAAAAACTTGAGCTGTCTGACTGTTGAAGAAGAAGACAACCAAAGGGAAAATCTTTTCCATGCGAGGTGTCGAGTGAGGGGAAAAGTTTTCTCCATGATTATTGATTCGGGTAGTATTGAAAATATGGTGAGCCAAACCTTGGTTTCACAAATGGGATTACCTACCTCGAAGCCCCCTTATCCTTACCGTTTGCAATGGTTAAATGAATGTGGAGAATTGAAGGTTGTTAAGCAAGTGTGGATCAAGTTCAAAGTGGGAGAATATCTAGATGAGATGATGTTCGATGAAGTACCGATGCAAGCTTGTCATTTGCTATTGCGAAGACCATATCAGTATGATCGGTCGGTTATACATAACGGATGATCCAACACTTATACTGCTAAGCTCGGAGGCGAGAGTTTCACACTCAAATCATTGTCTCCAAAACAAGTCAGTGAGGACTATAAACGAATGAAGGAATTGAAAGAAGCGGCCAAAGCAAAGTCTCCCGTTAGGACACCAATTATGGTCGAGGAAAGAAATTCACCGCCCGAGGTAAACAACATTTGTGCAACTATGCAACCGGGTTAGTATCTACGAGGCAACGACAATGGTCGTTTGATGATTTGCCTCGTGCACAAGCGTATCCTCCTAAACTCTAATGATGATTATACTAATGATAATCCTTTGCCTAGTGCTGTTCAAAGTGTTTTGCAGGACTTTGGAGACATGTTCCCTGAAGAAATGCCAGGTGGATTGCCTCCATTGAGAGGAATCAAGCACAAAATTGTCTTCGTTCCTGGGTCTCAAATTCCAAAAAAACCTGCATACCGGTGTAATCTCGAAGACACCAAAGAGCTCCAGCGGCAGGTGGACGAATTGCTGAAAGAAGGCCTAGTTTGAGAGAGCTTGAGTCCTTGTGCCATTCCTGTTGTCCTTGTACCAAAGAAGGATGGAACGTGGCGAATGTGTGTTAATTTTCGAGCAGTCAACAAGATAACGGTAAAGTATCGTCATCCTATCCCTCGATTAGATGACATGCTTGATGAATTGAGTGGTTCTTCTTGTTTTTTGAAGATAGGCCTCAGGTCTAGTTACCACCAAATCCGAATGAAACCGGGTGATGAGTAGAAAACTGCAATCAAGACCAAATTCTGTCTCTATGAATGGTTAGTGATGCCTTTTGGCCTCTCTAACGCATCGAGCACTTTAATGCGATTGATGAACCATGTGCCTAAACCGTTCATATATAAGTTTGTTATTGTTTACTTCGATGACATACTTGTTTATAGTGAATCTGTGGATGAACATGTCGAACACTTAAGGCTAGTACTTGATAAACTTAGAGAAGAGAAGTTGTATGCTTACTTCAAAAAGTGTGCCTTTTGTGTTGAGCGTGTAGTCTTTCTTAGATATTTTGTAAGTGCTAATGGTGTTGAAGTCGATGAGTCAAAAGCCGAGGCTATCAAAGATTGGCCGACTCCTACTTCGGTGTCTCAAGTTCGTAGCTTCCATGGGTTAGCTAGCTTTTATCGAAGGTTTGGTCGTGACTTTAGTACCGTCGCAGCTCCTTTAATCGAGCTGGTAAAGAAAGACCATCCGTTTGTGTAGGGAGAGTCCCCAGAGAGGGCTTTACAAGAGTTGAAATGAAGGCTAAGTTCTACCCTGTTACTACAACTCCCTAACTTCGGCAAAGCATTCGAGGTTGAATATGATGCGTCTGGAGATGGGATCAGAGGAGTGCCTATGCAAGATCGAAGCCGATCACTTACATCAGCGAAAAGCTTAAGGGTGAAACCTTGAATTACTCTATGTATGACAAGGAATTATATGCCCTCGTTCGAGCACTCGCTCATTGGCAGCACTATCTATGGCCCCGTGAGTTTGTGATTAAAAGTGATCATGAATCTTTGAAGCATCTCTGAGGCCAAGAGAAGTTGAAGCGGCGGCATGCTAAATAGGTAGAATTCATTGAGAGCTTTCCCTATATAGTTCATTAAAAGAAGGGTAAAGACAATGTTGTGGCCGATGCGCTGTCGAGGAAGTTCGCCTACGTGACCACTCTCACGTCGAGATTTATGGGATTCGAAAGTATCAAGCTGATGTATGAATATGATCCCAAGCTTAAGAGCGTCCGAGACGTTATCTTGAGTGGTCAAAGGGTAGAGAAATATCAGTGGCACGGTGGCTACCTCTTCAAGAATAGGAGGGTTTGTGTGCCTGTGTCATCGTGGAGAGAGCTTTTAGTTCGAGAAGCTCACTATCGAGGCTTAATGGGATACTTCGGCGTCGATAAAACTCTTGGTATCTTAACCGAGCAGTTTCATTGGCCCAAAATGCGAAGAGATGTGGAAAAGCTTTGCAATACTTGTATAGATTTCAAAAAGGCTAAATCGAGGTCCAACCATCATAGTTCGTATACTCTGTTACCCATTCCTAATCGACGGTTGATATATCCATGGACTTTGTTATGGGGTTAACGAGGTCGGGGGATGGTCATGATAGCATCTTTGTCGTTGTCGACCGTTTTTCCAAAATGGCTCACTTTATTCTTTGCAAGAAATATGATGATGCACAACATGTAGCTACTTTTTTAATTTCTAATATGTTGAAATTGCATGGTGTGCCTCTTACTATTGTGAGTTATCGAGACTTTGAATTCTTGTGTCATTTTTGGAAATGTCTATGGGGTGTCCTTGGCACCAAATTACTATTCTCGACGTCTCACCATCCTCAGACTGATGGACAGACCGATGTAGTTAACTGAACCTTGGGAGCTCTACTTCGAGCCATGACCAAAGGTAAGGTCGAAAATTGGGCTGATCATTTGTCGATGATGGAATTTGCATACAACCATACTGTGCATCAAATGATTGGAATGACTCCGTTTGAATGTGTGTATGGTTTTAACCCTTTGATTCCACTTGATTTAACACCGTTGCCCCGAGATGCTGTTATTGATTTTTAAGGTACTCGCCGAGCTACTGCTTTTCTCGAGCTACAATCCAAGGTGATGAAAACTCTTGAGGAAGCTAATGCCAAGGTGGCATCCAAGAAAAATAAGGGCGTAAAAAGTTGGAATTGAAGAAGGAATATTGGGTTTGGGTTCACTTCAAAAAGGAATGATTCCCGAACTAAAGGAAAGGGAAGTTGCCTCCTCGAGGGGATGGTCTGTTTCAAGTGCTGAGCAAAATCAACAGAAATGCTTATGTCATCGACCTCCCAGGTGAGTATAATGTTTCCAACACCTTTAATGTTTCTGACTTAACTCCTTATGTTGTAGGCCAAGAATCGGAGACTGACGAGGGCTCGATTTCAAGGACGAAATCTTCTAAAGAAGGGGAGGATGATGCAGCCCGAACCCATGCTGATCAAGTATTCAACCCTTCAAGGATGTTGACACGAAGCCAAGCCAAGCTTTTGCATGATGCTCACATTCAGTTGGCGTGGCCAGGAGAAAGCAACCGTTCGGACGCTGAGCGGCCGAGCACTTACATTTACAATCTCGAACCCAGAGAAGGAAGTGACTGAACATTCAACTTGACGCTGAGCAGTGAAGAGACCGAAGAACTACAAATGCGCCCGAGGCAAGAGAGCGTCTGTGTCATACTCGATTTTAGACTGAACTCGGAGCGAGTCGGGTTTTTGATTTGACTGGTAACTCGTTTGAGTTCAAGAATTGGAGTCGCCACCTAATATAGTTTTCTAAGGTGTATTAGGCCACCTAAGAGTCTAAGGTCGAGTTTAATTGTCATACTAGTCCGGTTTCAGAGATTCGAAGGGTAAGATGTCCAAATGACTCAGGAGAGAAGGTGTTAGGCACTCTCCCGAGCCCCACGAAAGGTGGTTCTCGCCCGAGTCTATATTTTGGGATGTCTTAGTAAGGTTGTGAGCGTTATTATGGACAATACTTACTTAAAAGGCCATTTTCGATATCTAAAGTACATCTACACAAGTTTAAACAACAAATAGGCTTTAAGTTTTGCACATACGACCTACATTTACGCCTAATCGCGTTTTAAGGCCTCTAATATTAATACCTAATCGAAAATGAGGTTAGATTGACAAAAGATGCAACAATTCAGCTTAGTCATGAAATTTCAGCCTTTTAAACAATTTTAGCGCAAATAGATAGCTTTGCGAAACTACGCAATTTTGTAAACAGTTTTAAGATTTAGGCCAAAACAAAACGAGTATGGTTGTTAAAACAAAATGTTAGCCATTTAGGGTCGGTGTGACTCGTCATTAATTGTCGAGCCCTAACCTTAATATCAATTTTTATTTAGGGGTCAGTTTTGAAAAATATTTAGACAAAAGGGGATGTTTTTCAAAAGCGGGTTACACAAAGCACAGAAATGCAAATAAAGGGGATGTAGTACATAATTATAAGTATAGGAATGCAAATACACGAGTAGTTAATAGGTTAGGCTTAAGAAAACTTTTATATACTCATATAGTCGACCCCTATCACTTATACACCCATATACACTATTAGATTAGTGTATAGGAGCTTTGAAGTAACAAATAAAAATTTTTAACACATATAAAGACCACATTTGAAAATAGTTTTGGATCTGGACTATTCATGCAAAAAGCAGAGGCAGTTTTAAATTGCAGAGATAAGCAGATTACGAACAGTTTTCAGAAAATGGTCCCTGTTGCTAAAACCGTCCAGATTTCACGCGAAAAAAGGCTTGAGTGATAACTACAATACCAAATTCAGATTTTCACATACTCACAAACATTCTTATGACCTCTTAAAACCAGATTTGCATGCAAAGTTTCCAATTCTTTTAAAAGATGATGATGCAACACATAAGGAGAGATGTGTTAGAGGGGGGGCCCTGGGTGGCCATATACACAGTGGCATAACTGTGTATCCCTGTTTTAAAGAATACAGACAGAGGATCCTAAAAATATACACAAGTTGGGGACAGTTTCTAAGGGACAGTCACAGAAAAAGCAAAGGTCAAAGGGATGCCCTGTTTTACACTAGTTTACCAGCCTACTTGCCTTAACTTTCCTAATCAGATGAGCCCTTTACCAGGCTCGAAACAAACAAGACTAAGGGACCTGTAAGCTACACTTTGGTATAGCCAAAAGGCTATCCACACAAACTGCAAAACAGGGGTTAGTAGTGGAGCAGAATAGGCCCCCAAATAAGACACATAACAGCTAGACATGCAACGAAATCCATAGGAAGAGAGACAGTGTAAACATAGAATGCATTAGAGGCAGGCATCATATTTTACCTTACAATTATATCAGGAAAGAGGCAGAGATGAATGAAGCAGGCAATGACAAGTTACTCTTCCAGAAAATATCCAGAAAAGAGTGATGATGCTTCTAAGAATGTCACCATAGTTTCTTCTTTTCAGTGTGAGTAAGTGTATGCTTGTGAGAAAGTGAGTAATGAGTGTGTATAGAGTGCTATTGTGAGAAAAAACAGTGTCCCTAGTGAATAAGAAGACAGGTTTTTATTGGTGTGAGGATGAAGGGATTTGAATTCCAATCGGGTAAACTTTACATGGCAAGAAATATTGCTTTCTAGAAATAACAGGGGACAAGCATTGAAATTTTTCCAAAAATAAACCAATCAGTCCCAAGACTTGAGGCAACCTAATTCTAGACTGATTTGGATTCCCTCCCTTCCCCTTAACATAGTCTAGGTTCACAATTAAATACACAAACTCACACAAATTTCGAAAATCAACCAATCTCCTTAACATAGTTCAAACAAATTCAGGTAGGCTCCATATCAATCATCAGAATCAGTTTTCATCTAAATATCAATCACTAATTCAAATTAAACCAATCAAGATCTCTCAAATTATGTTCAAATCGAATTGGCATTTTAAATCTTTAACCTATACAAGCTATGTGATCATGAAGCTTGATACAGTGATAAGACAAAAGGCTAAGCATACTAAAAAAATCCTTCTCGACATTGACTTTATATATTGTCATTGACATAGAGCATCAAAGCACGGATAAACATAGTTTTAATGACCTCTAACATGGTTTAGTTGTATCACAATATTATCGTGGATTAACAAACACAGAATTCTAAATTTGTGCCTAGATGATAATTATTGTGAAGGCTTGCGAAACAATACAGAAGGTTAGGCAAATCTTAGGCATTGACAAAACATAGAAACATTAAAGTAATTTGGGATTAGGGTTACCCGTTTGACATCGGGATCGGATTGATCCAATTGTTCACGCGCGAAGGTTTTCCTTCGCTTTTATCACGATGACGCCATTATTATTGTTTGAATGTGGCCAGAGAATTTTCTTTTCCGGCTATAGAGACGCCGATTGACACTAGGTCGAGTTTTTCCCTTCGTCGAAATGAGGGATTTCCATAGGGGTTTTATTGCGGAGGTCGAGAGGAGTACGATGGTGTAATTTGATTTTCATTGCACCAGCGGGAGAGGCCGGAAAAGGAAGAAAACAGCGGCGAGGCTAAGGTTTAGTGGGAGAGTGGAGAAAAGGGAGAGGCGGCGTGATGTTGAGTGGAAATGAGGAGAGGGAATAGAGTTTCGGGGAGGGGGGGGTGTAGAGTAATTGAAAAGGAAATTTAGTTTTCGGCCGTTGGATCAAGGAATAGAGGGCTGGGATCAAGCCACGTAGGCTTGACGTGGATAAGTGAGGTGGATATATGAGGTGTAAATAGGAGTGTATAGATAGTGTATATTTTGTGTATTTCAAGTATAAAATAGGTATAAAAATCGTATGAAATAGGTATAAAATTGTAGAAAAATTATGGAATTAAATTAAAACATTAAAATGGCTAGGGGGAAATGCATAAAAATATATTTTAGGATTTAAAATGATTTGGGTAATTTTATCAAAAATAGAGGTGGTTGCGGAGTTTTAAAATGGAAACGTATATTTTGTAAACACTGCTATAGTTTGCGATGATGTTTTCGAAAATGGTTTTGATTAAAAGGCTATTATGAGAAGATAATTTAAAAGAATGGACGGGGCGAGAATAAATGCACGATCGCGGGTATAATTTAAAAATCATTGCTTTAAAAATAGGAGGGACAAAATTGGGTGTCAACAGCTGCCCCTCTTCGCCCGGGAATGATGAAAGAGTCTTCGAGCAAACACGTTGACAGTACGGCCAATTTTGTCACGACTATAGAGGAGTGCCTATGACCTATGGGAACTGTTGAGAAGTAAGGCCGTAACGTTCGCTTTGTCTGAGCGTATACCCCGCAATAAAGATGAGTCTGCAAAATAATGTATGTAGAACGTACCTTCCTGTCGGGCTGGATTGTCTTTCCAGGATTCTTTACCGTATGTAGCTGTGTTTGTTATGCCTGACTGTGTGCCAAGTGTTAGATTCGACATCGGGCTGCGTACCCTTAATCGACTTATTGGGCTGTGTACCCTCCGCAGCAAATTCAAATGAAAAGTTGATATCGGGTTGTGTACCCTCAATCGACGCTTCGCACTGTGTACCCTCGGCAAATTTAAATGCAAATCGATATCGGACTGTGTAACTTCAACCGACGCTTCGGACTGTGTCCTCTTAGATAATTTAAATGCAAATCGATATTAGGTTGTGTACCCTCAACTGACGCTTCATGCTGTGTACCCTCAGCAAATTTAAATGCAAATCGATATCGGGCTATGTACCCTCAACCAACGCTTCAGACTCTGTACCCTCAGCAAAATTTAAATGCAAATTGATATCAGGCTGTGTACCCTCAACCGACTCTTCGAGCTGTGCACCCTCAGCAAATTTAAATGCAAATTGATATCGGGTTGTGTACCCTCAACCGACGCTTCAGGCTGTGTACCCTCAGTAAATTTAAATGCAAATCGATATCGGGCTGTGTACCCTAAACCGACACTTCGGGTTGTGTACCCTCAGAAAATTTAAATGCAAATCGATATCGGCCTGTGTACCCTCAACCGACGCTTCGCGCTGTGTACCCTCAACAAATTTAAATGCAAATTGATATCAGGCTGTGTACCCTCAACCGACTCTTCGAGTTGTGTACCCTCAGCAAATTTAAATGCAAATCGATATCGAGTTGTGTACCCTCAATCGACGCTTCAGGTTGTGTACCCTCAGCAAATTTTAATGCAAATCGATATCGGGCTGTGTACCCTCAACCGACGCTTCGGGCTGTGTACCCTCAGCAAATTTAAATACAAATCGATATCGGGCTGTGTACTCTCAACCGACGTTTCGGGCTGTGTACCCTCAACTAATTTAAAAGCAAATTGATATCGGGCTGTGTACCCTCAACCGACGTTTCGGGCTGTGTACCCTCAGCCAATTTAAATGCAAATCGATATCGGGCTGTGTACCCTCAACCGACGCTTCGGACTATGTACCCTCAGCAAATTTAAATGCAAATCCATATCAGGCTGTGTACCATCAAGCGACACTTCGGGCTGTGTACCCTCAGCAAATTTAAATGCAAATCGATATCAGGCTGTGTACCATCAAGCGATGCTTCTGGCTGTGTACCCTCAGCAAATTTAAATGCAAATCAATATCGGGCTGTGTACCCTCAATCGACGCTTCGGGCTGTGTACCCTCAGCAAATTGAAATGCAAATCGATATCGGGCTGTGTACTCTCAACTGACGCTTCGGGCTGTGTACCCTTAGTCAATTTAAATGCAAATCGATATCGTGCTGTGTACCTTCAACCGACGCTTCGGGCTGTGTACCCTCAGCAAATTGAAATGCAAATCGATTATGGGCTGTGTACATTCAATCGACGCTTCGGGCTGTGTACCCTCAGCAAAATTAAATAGGATAGGAGGAATTTGATAACCTTTGTCAAAACATGTCTTTCATGTGTTGCCGAGTTGCGTGTCTTTTGTACCTGCATCCAAAGAAAGATGGGTGAGTTGTGTGGGGTGGTTTAGTTTGTGCATTCTTCGCTTGCTTTGCGCTAGCTGCCCATGACTGTCGGGACCTTGGTCTGGCTGATAGGGATATGCATGAAATAGTAATAATGCAAATGTTTTTTGAAAACTTTTATAAGAAAGAAGTAAGGTGAAATATTTTATCCCATTGAGTCACGAGTCGCGTTGTGTAATGCCATAGTCGTCACTCCTCATGCTGTTCCAAACTCCATCGAATGAATTTTGAGGGCGACCTCAAAATTCTTCCCCAGTTTGTATTTGAAATTTTTTAGGGGGTCTCAAAAATTTCTGCCCCAGCATCAACTAAGTTTGTCCTCTAGGAATTTTTTAGAGTGCCTCAAAAATTCTGCACCAGTGTTTGTTTTATGGGAAAATGAAATTTTTTGTATTTATGCGAGCGAACCTTTAGTAGGTTGCCTACGTATCCCACTTGGGGAATCAGGTCGTGACGTAGTTCAGATTACATAAGGTATTGCAGAATAGCGAAATCATTAGCTTGTACAAGCTCTTATATATAGTATCTTTTGACAGCATCTGAGTTGATCGGTTTCGGCCAAACTTCCCCACCCATTTCTGCCAGTATCAATGCTCCTCCATTCAGAACTCGATGAACCATGTACGGCCCTTGCCAATTTGGTGCAAATTTACCTTTTACCTCTTCTTGATTGGAAAATATCTCCTTTAGTACCAATTGCCCAGGTTCGAAGGATCTCTCTCGAACTTTCTTATTAAATGCCTTAGCCATTCTTCTCTGATATAATTGCCCATGACATACTGCATTCAGTCTCTTGTCGTCGATGAGGGCCAATTACTCCATTGATCCATTCGGCGTCTTTCAATTGTGTCTTTTGGATGATTCTCAAAGATGGTATCTCGACTTCCACTGGTATCACTGCCTCGGTGCCATACACCATCAAGTAAGGAGTAGCCCCCGTTGATATTCTCATTGTGGTGCGGTACCCTAACAGACCATAGGATAGGTTCTCGTGCCATTGCTTTGAATTGTCTGTCATCTTGCGCAATATCCTCTTGATGTTTTTGTTGGCCGCATCCACCGCACCATTCATTTAGGGTCTATATACTGTGGAATTGTGGTGCTTGATCTTGAAAACCTCATAGGTCGCTTTCATTAGATCACTATTGAGATTGGACCCATTGTCAATGATGATCGTCTAAGGGATGCCAAATCGGCAGATCATCTTATCACGGACAAAGTTTGACACCACTTTCTTCGTCACTGACCTGTACGATGCAGCTTCTACCCATTTGGTAAAATAGTAAATGGCTACCAATATGAAACGATGTCTTTTGGACGCGGCTGGCTCGATGGGTCCTATGACGTCGATTCCCCAAGCAGCGAAAGGCCAAGGTGATCCCATGATATTCAATTCATTAGGAGGCACTCGAATCATATCTCCGTGGATCTGGCATTGATGACATTTCTTTGCGTGCTTTATGCAATCATGCTCCATTGTCATCCAGAAATAGCCAGCCCTAAAAATCTTCTTTGCAATCGCGAAACCGTTCATATGTGGGCCTTACGTCCCAGAGTGTATTTCTTCCAACAATCTAGCAGCTTCCTTGGCGTCTACACATATCAGCAATCCCAAATCAGGTGTCCTTTTCTACAAAACTTCTCCGTTCAGAAAGAAACCATTTGCTAACCTCCTTAGTGTCTTCTTTTGGATGTTTGTCGCATCCTTTGGGTAGATGGCTTCTTTGAGGAACTCTTTGATGTCATAGAACCAAGGTCGTCCGTCCAACTCTTCTTCTACATGATAGCAGTATGCTGGCTGCTTCCTCGCCGTAACGGGTATTGAGTCAATGTAGTTCTTGTCTGGACGTTTGATCACAGAAGATATGGTGGCCAAAGCATCCGCGAACTCATTTTGCATCCTAGAGACATGCCGGAACTCTGTCTTGATGAACCTTTGCTTCAGCTCTTTTATGCACTCCAGGTACGGCAGTATCTTGGAGTTCTTTACTGTCCATTCTCCTCGGACTTGGTAAATCAGCAAGTCAGAATCTTCGATTGCTAAAAGCTCTTGTATGTTCATGTCTACCGCCAATCTAAGACCCAAGATGCAGCCTTCATATTCCACCATGTTGGTGCAAGGGAACCTTAACTTGGCTGTGACAGGGTAGTGTTGTCCAGTCTTGGAGACTAATACAGCTCCAATGCCGACTCCTTTGAAATTCACTGCTCCATCGAAGAATAGCCTCCAACCATCATACTCTTCGGCGATATCTTCTCCTACGAACATGACTTCTTCATCGGGGAAATAGGTGTGTAACGGTTCATAGTCATCTCCCACTGGATTCTTGGCCATATGATCAGCCAAGGCTTGAGCTTTCACCGCCTTTTGAGTGAAAAAAGTGATGTCGAATTCACTGAGCAACATTTGCCATTTAGCCAGCTTTCCAGTAGGCATTGGTTTTTGGAAGATATACTTGAGAGGATCCATCCTCGATATCAGCAGTGTTGAGTAAGATGTCAAGTAGTGCCTCAGCTTTTGTGCTATCCAGGTCAGCGCACAGCACCTGTGTTCCAACAATGTGTACTTAGCCTCTTAAGGAGTAAACTTCTTGCTTAGATAGTATATTGCCTGCTCCTTTCTTCCAGTTGAATCATGTCACCCCAATACACAACAGAATGCCGAATCTAGCACAGACAGGTACAAGATCAAAGGTCGCCCAGGCTTGGGCAGAACCAGCACAGGCGGGCAAGACAAGTACTCTTTTATCCGATCAAATGCTCTTTGACAGTCTTCCGTCCACTCAATCGCTGCGTCTTTCTTTAGTAACTTGATGATCGCCTCACAGATGACAGTGGATTGTGCTATGAACCGGCTGATGTAGTTGAGCCTTCCAAGGAAGCTCATGACCTCTTTCTTGCTTTTTGGCGGCGGAAATTCTTTGAGGGCTTTGATTTTGGATGGATACAGCTCGATATCCCTCTTACTGACAATGAAACCCAGAAGCTTCCCTGCTGGAACACCAAAAGCACACTTTGCTGGATTTAGCTTCAACTTATACTTTTGCAAGCGGTTGAAAAAATTCCGCAAGTTGTCAAGGTGCTCTGAACTCTTCTTTGATTTGATGATCACATCATCCATGTAGACTTCAATCTCTTTGTGCATCAAGTGATGGAACATAGTTGTCATTGCCCTCATGTAAGTTGCCCCAACATTCTTCTACCCAAACGGTAGAACCGTATAGAAATAAGTTCCCCAAGAGGTAGTGAAAGTTGTCTTCTCGGCATCCTCCTCATCCATGAGCACTTGATGATAACCGGCGAAGCAGTCCACAAAAGATTTTAGCTCATGTTTCGCGCAATTATCAATCAAGATGTGTATATTTGGTAAAGGGAAATCATCTTTCGGGCTTACTCTATTCAGATCCCTGTAATCCACACAAACTCGGAGTTTCCCATCCTTCTTCGGCACTGGGACAATGTTAGCTAGCCAAGTTGGGTATTTGACTATTTTCAGGATTCCTATATTGAGCTGCTTGGTTACCTCCTCCCCAATCTTCAACAGAACAGACGAGTTGAAAGTATGGGCCTTTTTTTTGACCGGCGGAAAGCCCAGATTGATAGGTAATTTGTGATCTACTATATCCATGCTTATGTCAGTCATGTCATCGTACGACCAAGCAAATACGTCCTCATATTCTCTAAGAAACTCAGTATACCGCTTTTATCTTCGGCGGTGAGATGCACATTGATCCTTGTCTCTTTCACAGTTTCATCATCTCCTAGATTTATCATCTCAGTTTCCTTTAGGTTTGGCTTAGGCTTGTTTTCAAATCTTTCAATTTCTTCTTGTGTGGTTTCATCGAAATCATCATAATCAACTCCAGTTTCCTCAAGATCCATTGTTTCATTACACATTCCGATTGTGGACTCAGTGGGATTATTAGTTTGAATGCTGAAAAATAAAATATTGCAAAATTAAAAGATTAAAACAAAAGTTAAACAGGAAATAGTGCGATATTTTATTTATGAATCTTTGCAAAACAAATTTTGTAGGGAGACATGTGCAACAAGAAAGAAAAATGTAAATTCCACAACTCAAAGTCGGGTTTTATTTTAGAAAACATAAAATAAATTCTATCCCCCCAGCTCTACCAAGGTCCACGATAAGCTCGGACCCGGTTGCTGATCCAGTTGTTCAATGAGGCTCCAAATCCAGCCTTTGTCAGCCCAGGAGGTTCAACATGTTCTTCCAGGATCACACGGCAGTCCTCGTCGGATATGAACAGTTCTTGCAAGAGGGTCTTGGTGCTTTTCTTATAAAACATGAAGTCCAGTGATGCTTCTTCTATGCTCTTCTCATAGGTCACGATGTACCCTACGCCAACCTTCTCATTGTCAGGCCTCATCATAATTTTAATTGGCTCGACTATGCCATCCAGGTTTCTACCCAAACCTTTACCAGGTTCATAGCCTAGCTTAATCATGATGCCTACGACCCAGTCTCCAGGCCATTTTCCAGGTTGTGGGAGTACATATGGCTCTTCAATTATTACCTCCATAGGTTCGGGTGCCTTGGGTATCCACACTTGCTTTCCCTTTTTTTCTTCAGAGATTCGCTTCCAATTGGGACAAGCATTAGGTGAGTACATTGGTCGCTTCTCTGTCTTAGCCGGTAAGGTCTCACAAAATTCATGTGAGGGCACACCCCAATCAGATATGACCGGCTCCCAAACTAAATTCCTCCCTTCATAGCCTTTGCCTCAGCCATCCCAGTAAGCACTATAAAAATTTATCTTCTTTTCTTCAACCCCAAGCAGTGTGTTGACCAATTTGGGAGCGAAATGGGAAGTATAACCTCCTTGGATTGTGTTTGTGGGATTCCAACTCGAGTTGTAGTTCTTGCGACGTCCTCCTCGAGTGCCGTGTACTGCTCCTACGAGGTCTACAGTATAGAAAGTCTGCCCATCAGGAACATTCCCTTCAATTGCTAGTATGGTTTGCTCATTGTAAATGGAGTTGTTCCCTTCACCGAACACTACCACCTCTTTGTGGTCCCATTCAAACATCACTGTTTGGTGCAATATGGAATGTACTGCTCCAGCCATGTGAATCTAAAGTCTTCCCAACAATAGGTTTTAAGAAGCAGAGATGTCCATGACATGAAATTCGGCAGTGAACTCCATGGGACCGACCATGATAGTCAGGTCAATTTCCCCAATGGTGCTTCTTTGGGATCCATCGAATGCCTTCACCTTCGTGTCGCTCTCTCTTATCATGCTTTGATCAATTCCCATTTCTTTTCAGAGTGATGAACGGTCATATGTTCAGACCTGAACCTCTATCGATCAGGACTCTTCCTACGAACCAATCTTTGCATTTGATAATAACGTGCAAAGCTTTGTTGTGGCTCAACCCTTCAGGTGGCAGCTCATCTTCGTGAAAAGCAATTCGGTTGGCCTTCATTACTTATCCGACCATGCTAGCCAGGTTTTCAACTGAGGTGTCCACCGAAACATGTGCTTCGTCCAACACTTTCATCAAAGCATTTCGGTGGCTCTCCAACTTGAGGTGTAAAGCTAAAACAGAGATCTGCGCTGGAGTCTTGCCCAAGTGTTCAACCACGAAGTATTCATTTGCTTGTACATTCTTCCACAATTCTTCGGACTCCTCCTCGCTGATACCTCGTCTGCCTTGAACAAGGTGCTCGGGGTATAAATCCTCCTACTCCTAGTCATCCCTTGGGCAGCAACAATCTCAACTATTGATTTGTTCTTCTTCTTCTCCATTTCATAGTCCCATGGTACCGCCTTGTCACTGTACGGGGGAACCACGTCAACATAGAACTTTGGAGCTACTTCTACCTCGATGGGCTCTGGTGCTGTAGTAGCTTGAGCAACTAAGGCAAGTGCTGGTGTGTCTCCTTTTGCTTTAACAATGGTCCCTTCCAGGCTGCATTCTTCATCTATCTCGATCAATTTCACCCTATTGTCTCCGTGGTTAGGCAAGGGATTGTTGTGCACATTTGGAGTTTTCAAGTGTATCACCTTTTGATCAATCAAGTCTTGTATCTTGTCCTTCAGGGCATAACACTTTTCAGTATCGTGGCCAGGTCCTCCAGAGTTATAAGCACAAGTTTTGGTTTGGTAAAAATAGGGTATCATCCTATCAGGCATTTTGAACGGCACCGGTTGTATATGGTTGGCTGCTTTGTGTCTCTTGAACAACTGAGTGCGGGATTCATCTAATGGGGTATCTTTTTTTTTGGGTCTTGGGTTGTTGTTGGCGTGAAGCCTTGGTGAGTAGGCATTGGTGTTTCGGTAGTTAGGGCTTTGCGGATATGGCGGTCGTTGTGGTGGTGGGTTTTGGAACATGGGTTGAGTATTGTAAACTGGGTAGGTGGGTATGGGTGGAAATGATGGGGGAGGTGTTTGGTAGTAGTGATTATGGGTAGGAGAGTGATCGAGTGATGCAGCCACGAAGGAGACATCGTCCTTCTTCTTTCTTGATGTGGTAGTGCTTCTAGCTCGTAGGGCTTTGTTAGTGGCTTGTAGCGCTGCCAAGCTATCGATTCTACCAATCTTCAGTCCATCGTCGACCATATCTCCTATCTTGATTAGGTTGCCAAACTTCTTGTCTTGCAAATTCAACATCAGTAGACGTCTTATTGTATGCGAATAAAGGTTGCCACTATCTCGGCGTCTTCCATGGGAGGTTGGACTTTGACGGCTTCAGCCCTCCACCTAGTTGCAAATTCTCTAAAGGTCTCAGTGGGCTTCTTCTTCAACTTCTCCAAGTAGAAACGATCGGACATGGCATCAGTGTTGTGCCCAAAGCTGTCAACGAACACTCCAGCCATCGCTTCCCAGCTCGTCAACTTCTTTGTTTGTTACTTTGAGTACCATACCAACGCATCTCTAGTAGTTGCATGCGGATCTTCTCATCATGTCCAACCCCAACCAGCTTGTCACAATAAGATCTCAAATGGGCCATCAGATCACCACTACCATCGAACATATTGAACTTGGGTGTCTTATAGCCTTCAGGCAGCTTCAAGTCAGGATACTAGCAGAGGTCCTCATAAGCTAAAGCTCGGGTTCCTTTAGTGCCTTGGAATTGCTTGAACTTCTCTACTAACCATTGAACTTGCTCCTTGGTGTTGTCCGAATCCTCCTTGGTCCATGCGTACATATCATGATCTTTGGTGGGTGATGCAATGGTTTTTGTTTCGATAGTGAAGGAAGGTAAGTTTTTTGTGGTGCTTTTGGTGGTGCGGTGTAGGTAGGGTAAGGAATGTCTTTTTCACGGTATAGTGGATCTTTGCCGTGAGGGCGTGCATTTTTGTTTGGTTCAACGATCTCATCAGCACGGGCAAGATGAATCCTATTCTCCAACTCGAACAATCTTTGTTCCAACTTAGCATAGTCTTCATAGGCAACCACACCTTGCTTTTCAGGAGTTCTATTTCCAACTTTGTCAAACTCAGCCATGATATTACGTCTCGTCCTTGTCCTTGTAGGTAAAGGGGGAGGTGTTGGAATTGATCCTCTGGATCTCAACCGGTATTGCAGCACGGCCAGAATGCACAAACCAAACTATCAGGGACTAGGGGACTGATACATCAAAAACAAAAGAAAGAAATGTGAGTATACGTTAGTTTGAACAAAATCGCGTCCTATCATGCAGGGACCTTTTTTGTGCCAGAGGTAGGCCTATCGAAGATTCAAAGTAACGTTTGCACCAAACACATCATTTCGTTTGCATAAATATCATCAACACAAGCCTAAAAACCCAAAAATAACGAAATTTTATTTGATTTGCTTGGCTTTATTACAACCACTAATTTGAGACGACGACTCGATTAAAATGAAAACAACAACAAAACAGGACAAGACGACTCGACTCAATATGACCAGACTATGTGCCAAGCAAAGAGGCTTCAGATCAAGCATCTGTTCCAACGTCTTCTTTTTCCTTCTTCTCTTTGGCTTTTTCCTTGACTTGTGAACCAGGCTCATGGGTGGAGGATCGGCGAACATCTCCATCAGATCCTTCCCAGCTTCCATGTCACCCAGAGCTTTCGTGAAGAATTCCAAGATTTCTATTCCCTTTGCTTCCTTTTCTTCCAGTGGTACTGCCTTAAAATATTCTCCCCATCCTTTGAGCAAATCTTGTAGGTTCCCAGCAGCTTGTCTTGCTGCCATGACTTTGCTTGTCCAATACTTGAGTTCATCCCCTTTAATCTTATCCTTGTATTGTCTCCTCATCTCCCTCTCTTGTGTTACTCTTAACTCCTTTTTACCTTGGTCGAACTCGTGTCGTAGCTTCTTATATTTTTTAGTAACACTCGGAGCTTTGGTTTTCCTTTTCAGTCTAGTCTTTGATTGGAATCTCGCCTTATCTTCGCTGAGCCATTGAGGATAAGCCAGAGTAGCTGCAGGGTTCACCCTACTGTCTCGACCATGACAAAATTGCATAGTAAGCCTCTTTTCCCACATTGTCAATATAGTGCCAACCATCGGATGTTCGATTTCCTTTATGTCAACGTTGAAGCTTCTCCCCTAAGTCAACTGCGGAGTTTGTTGTATCATTCCCACTTGTTAAAGGATTCTTAGAGGAACATAGTGATGAGTTCCTTGGAATCCAATCAATGTCATGAAAGTGATGTCTTGACCTTGTATTGAAACAATGAAGCCAACACAGTTTTCGATTACCCATTGCAGTTCTTGCAGCTCTTCAAACTTGGTGTACCATCCTTCCATGTTTGTCCGATCCTCCCATGCCGCTGTTTCAGCCATGCGGGTGCTATGTGAACGGATCCCTCCTTTCCATTATGGTTTTGGTGCTACCGGACTGACGGGGATACTGTGCAAATGCTCTATCAACCAAATTTGAAGCAACAGGTTGCACCGCTCGAAAAAGTATCCTCCTCTTCTACATTTGGTTAGAGCCCTATAAACTTCCCCCAGAATTATTGTGACCAAGCTTACTTGACGCTTGTGGGCACCTTTGCGTAACCCCTCTACTACTCTTCCCAACCTTATGTCGATCTTTCCTTCTTTCTCGGGGAAAACCATGCTTCCCAGAAAAGCAATGATGAAAGCATTTGATTCAGTCCACTCCCAGTCTTTAATTTCCCATGCCCCAGTCCACTCGTGTGCCTAATCGTTGGATCTCAAAACCGAGAATGCAAATATTCCAACGTGACTTTCCCATCGTGTACTCCCTCGACATATGGATCATAAGGAGCACCCAGCAGTTCGATAAATTCCTTAGGGTCCACGTCTCGGGGATAAATCCTAGTCTCGGGTCCAGGCTCTAACCCTGCTAGTCCTCCAAATTCCGCCAACATTGGTGCCAACTCCAAACCATTAAAATAAAACACAGCCCTCTTGTAGTCCCAAAAATGTGCGGCAGCTTCAACCAAACCAGGCATGGTAGTATAGGCCTTGAGAGCTACCAATTCTCCCAACACTTTTTGAACGTGAGCCTTGCTGACAACAGCCAAATCTTCCCACGAGAGTCTGATCAAGTGAGGAGGTCGGGAAACAATCTCAAATTGGTGTGTACCTCTTGCAGCCATAGTCTGAAAACAAAACAAGAAAAGGTAAAGACCAAAACATTCTTATAGTTTTGATCATGTTTAAGCAGATGATCAATATTTGTGCAAACGTTTCTTCGAATCCATGCAGAGATGCAATTTTGTTATTTTTGGGTTAAGAACCCTTTCGACATTTGGACGTAGGCTTACTAATGGGCTATTACGTTCCAAGGACGTATAGCCTTCCTAAGTTTGTAATGATGCAATAAGTACATATTTTGTTGCCAATTATTCTCATAAATTCCCCAAATCAATTTTGAAAATTGGTACATGATGACTTTTTCGGAAAATAAAATACAAAAGAGAAAATGAAAATGATACTTTGACTAGGCAGCACGCTCCTACTCCAGCCTGGCTCTCTTTGTTTCTCGTGTAATCTCCTTGACTTCGTCCATAGCTTTGGTTAAGTATCCCTTAGCCACCACCAAGTGTAAAATATCTATCTCTGCACACTCCGAATTCCATTGTTCAAGTTTCGTCTCCAACGCCTCTATCTTTTCCTCTAGCCCTAATGCACGTTTCCTCCATACTTTGATCTCTTCTTTGTTCTCTTTATCCATCTTAACAGCTTTCAACATGAATTCTCGGTATCGGATTTGAACTTCTGCCTCACGATCTCTTATGTCATTCCCTCGGCTCGGCCCCACTACCACATTTCATTTTATACTAGAGTGTAACCAGCTTTTGTAGTTTGGTTCGCATCCAGTGTCGTACCTATCTGATGCTAGCGATTCTTCTCCCATAACTTGTCTGCCCACCCAGGATTATCTAATGCTCTTAACTCTTGGAACAACATCTCTGCAGTGTAATCAAACTGATAGTCTTTCGTGTCTGATATCAATGGTATGATTTGCTTCATCCCTGCTTGCCTCATCACCCTCAATGGTTGGTAAGGTTGGAGACCTCTCAATCCCATAAGTATCACAAAGGGTACCTTCTCAGAGCTAATGATGAAGTCTGATGAAGGAAACCAAGTGAACATCCACTGAATTGAGTTCTCCGTTATGTTTTCAAACAACTTTACCCATTTCTCTGTGCTGCTTGGCTGCTAGAATTTTGGAACCCCATATCGCTCTCCAACCAAGTAGTTGGAACCAGTCAGCTTAGACAATGATACAACTCTCGTTTTCCTCAAATGCTCTTTGAACCATGCTTGTAGTAGAAGATTGCAACCTTGAAAATATTTTGCTCCCCTCTTGCAACAACCTAAAGCCCGATAAATGTCCGCCACTATCATAGGAACTATGGTATAATGGTAACCATCAATTCCATTGAATACTGCATCGGCAACCATGACAAGTCTTGAACATATGTCGTGACTCGAGCTTTTGAGGAACACCATTACTTCTAAGAAACAAATAGCGAATGCAAGTGGTCTAGCTCTCCTCCAGTCATTGTAGGACTTGAACTCTTTCTTACGGTCGCCGAATGCACTCAAATACCCAAACTGATTGTAGAAATAGCAAAAAGGTATTTTCTTTTATTGTAAAAATTCCACATTCACACTTGCAACCATCCCTAACTTTTTACGAAACTCTTCAGCTGTGGGGACACTTGGTGCTAGCATGCGACCCCCTTGCCAACGATGTTTGGCTAACCCTGAGTGTGATACGAACCCTCCTATTTCATCCAACAAAGGTGTTAATTCAATATCTCCAAATCTAAACACATCCAATTCTTCATCCCAATATGACACCGACACTTCAATCATTTCCCTACACGGCTCAATTTCTAATAGGGAAACCAAATGGCCCAAATGTTGACGTACTTCGGTTTGCTCACTCAATAACAAATTATTCCACCAACTAGTTAACAAAGGAGGTGCGCCCATAGCCATTCCAAAACGGTGAAACTTTTGACTCATTGTGACCTAGAAAAAGAAAAAGTAGAGGATTAGGACTCCATCCCCTTTTTTGAGAATAATTAGGCAAATCAAAATGCGCTTTTATTCGCGTAGAACTTTTCTTTTCACTCTTTTCTCTTTCTTTTCTCTCAAGTGCACATAAGCATGTCCAAATGTCCCTTCGGGGTCGAAAATCCGTCAAGTAATTTGGACAAGTTAAAAACTCGCCGGCTCACGGGGAGCCCCCCCTACGGCAAGATGCATGCTCATTACATTCAAAGAGTGGTATAATTCTAGACACGGTTCCCCAAGGTGGACGGCCAAGGGGTAGGATCATTTGAAATTGTTGGTTGTACCACGGACCATCTATATTCCAAAATGTCCCTCCTAAAGGTTTTTTGCGGTGAAGCGACTGTGGGATCCACGTAATCACCTGTGTGTGTACAAAGTATCGTTTCGCAGGACTGGGGGAGTATGAGTGAAATGTGCCAATGTTACATCAAAATTTCAAATTCATATAAGTAAGTAATAAATAAAAGGGAAAAAGAAAAAAAAAAAAAAGGAAACTCGAGTGAGCTGCGGAGATCCGGTTCTAACAAAACTTCCTTTCTTCCCTGGGACTGTCCCTCTCTGCTGGAAAAGTGCTATCAGAGCCCCTTTCCCGAGGAGATCCGTTGAGACCTATCAATCGAATGTGAGGCCTACGTCAAGTTAATAAAATCATAATAATACGAAAAGCAAGATAATAATCGAATAAATCCCAAAATTAAAAGATTCGTTGTTAGGACTTTGAATATCTCCAGCGGAGTCGCCATTCTGTCATACCTGATTTTAGACTCAACTCGGAGCGAGTCGGGTTTCGGATTTGACTGGGTAACTCGTTTGAGTTCAAGAATTGGAGTCGCCACCTAATATAGTTTTCTAAGATGTATTAGGCCACCTAAGAGTCTAAGGTCGAGTTTAATTATCATACTAGTCCGGTTTCAGAGATTCGAAGGGTAAGAAGTCCAAATGACTCAGGGGAGAAGGTGTTAGGCACTCCCCCGAGCCCCACGAAAAGTGGTTCCCACCTGAGTCTATATTTTGGGATGTCTTAGTAAGGTTGCGAGCGCTATTATGGACAATACTAACTAAAAAGGCCATTTTTGATATCTTAAGTACATCTACACAAGTTTAAACAACAAATAGGCTTTAAGTTTGCACATACGACCTACATTTATGTCTAATCGCGTTTCAAGGCCTCTAATATTAATGCCTAATCGCAAATGAGGTTAGATCGACAAAAGGTGCAACAATTCAGTTTAGTCATGCAATTTCAGCCTTTTAAACAATTTTAGCGCAAATAGACAGTTTTGCAAAACTAGGCAGTTTTGTAAACAATTTTCAGATTTAGGTCAAAACCAAATGGGTATTATTTTGAAAACAAAATGTAAGTCATTTAGGATCGGTGTGACTCGTCATTAATTGTCGAGCCATAACCTTAATGGCTATTTTTATTTAGGGGTCAATTTTGAAAAATATTTAGATAAAAGGGACTGTTTTTCAAAAGCGGGTTACACAAAGCACATATATGCAAATAAAGGGGCTGTCGCACACAGTTATAAGTATAGGCATGCAAATACATGAGTAGTTAATAGTTTAGGCTTTAGAAAACTTTTATATACTCGTATAGTCGACCCCTATAGGAGCTTTGAAGTAACAAAAGGAAAATTTTAACACATATAAAGGCCACATTTGACAATAGTTTTGGGCCTGGACTATTTATACAAAAAGCGTAGGCAGTTTTAAATTACAGAGATAAGCAGATTACGAACAGTTTTAAGAAAATGGTCCCTGTTGCTAAAACCGTCCAGATTTCACGCGAAAAAAGGCTTGAGTGGTAACTACAACACCAAATTCATATTTTCACATACTCACAAACATGCTTATGACCTCTTAAAACCAGATTTGCATGCAAAGTTTCCAATTCTTTTAAAAGATGATGATGCAATACATAAAGAGAGATGGGTTAGAGGGGGGCCCCTGGGTGGCCATATACACAGTGTCATAACTGTGTATCACTGTTATAAAGAATACAGACATGGGATCCTAAAAATATACATAAGTTGGGGACAGTCCCAGAAAAAGCAAAGGTCAAAAGGGTGCCCTGTTTTACACCAGTTTACCAGCCTACATGACTTAACTTTCCCAAACAGATGAGCCCTTTACCAAGCTCGAAACAAACAAGACTAAGGGCCCTGTAAGCTACACTTTGGTATAGCGAAAAGGCTATCCATACAAACTGCAAAACAGGGGTTAGTAGTGGAGCAGAATAAGCCCTCAAACAAGATACATAACAGCTAAACATGCCAAGAAATCCATAGGAAGAGACAGTGTAAACCTAGAATGCAGTAGAGGCAGACATCATATTTTACCTTACAATTATATCAGGAAAGAGGCAGAGATGACTAAAGCAGGCAATGACAAGTTACTCTTCCAGAAAATATCCAGAAAAGAGTGATGATGCTTCTAAGAATGTCACCACAGTTTCATTTTCAGTGTGAGTAAGTGTATACTTGTGAGAAAGTGAGTAATGAGTGTGTATAGAGTGCTATTATGAGAAAAAACTGTCCCTAGTGAATAAGAAGACAGGTTTTTATAGATGTGAGGATGAAGGGATTTGAATTCCAATCTGGTAAACTTTACAAGGCAAGAAATATTGCCTTCCTGAAATAACAGGGGACAAGCTATAAAATTCTTCCAAAAATAAACCAATCAGACCCAAGACTTGACGCAACCCAATTCTAGACTGATTTAGATTCCCTCCCTTCCCCTTAACATAGTATAGGTTCATAATTAAATGCACAAACTCACACAAATTTCAAAAATTAACCAATCCCCTTAACATAGCTCAAACAAATTCTGATAGGCACCATATCAATCATCAGAATCAGTTTTCATCTAAATATCAATCACTAATTCAAATTAAACCAATCAAGATCTCTCAAATTATGTTCAAATCGAATTGGCATTTTAAATCTTTAACCTAGACAAGCTATGTGATCATGAAGCTTGATACAGTGATAAGACAAAAGGCTAAGCATACTGAAAAAAATCCTTCTCGACATTGACTTCATATATTGTCATTGACACAGAGCATCAAAGCACGGATAAACACAGTTTTAGTGACCCCTAACATGGTTTAGTTGTATCACAGTATTAACGCGAATTAATAAACACAGAAGTCTAAATTTGTGCCAAGATGATAATTATTGTGAAGGCTTGCGAAACAACACATAAGGTTAGGCAAATCTTAGGCATAGACAAAACATAGAAACATTAAAGTAAATTGGGATTAGGGTTACCCGTTTGACATCGGGATCGGATTGATCCAATCGTTCACGCACGAAGGTTTTCCTTCTCTTTTATCACGATGGCGCTATTATTATCGTTTGAATGTGGCCGGAGACTTTTCTTTTCCGGCTATAAAGACGCCAATTGACACTAGGTCGAGTTCTGCCCTTCGTCGAAATGAGAGATTGCCATAGGGGTTTTATTGCGGAGGTCGAGAGGAGCACGATGGTGTAATTTGTTTTTCATTTCACCGGAGGGAGTGGCCGGAAAAGGAAGAAAACAACGGCGAGGCTAGGGTTTTGCGGGAGAGAGGAGAAAAGGGAGAGGCAGCGTGATGTTGAGTGGAAATGAGGAGAGGGAATAGGGTTTCGGGGGGTGTAGAGTAATTAAAAAAGGAAATTTAGTTTTCGGCCATTGGATCAAAGGAATGGAGGGCTGGGATCAAGCCACCTAGGCTTGACGTGGCAATGACGTAGATAAGTGAGGTGGATATATGAGGTGTAAATAGGAGTGTATAGATACTGTATATTTGGTGTATTTCTAGTATAAAATAGGTATAAAATTGTAGAAAAATTATGGAATTAATTTAAAACATTAAAATGGCTTGGGGGAAGCGTATAAAAAAATATTTTAGGATTTAAAATGATTTGAGTAATTTTATCAAAAATAGAGGTTGTTGCGGAGTTTTAAAATGGAAACGTATATTTTGTAAACACTGCTGTGGTTTGCGATTACGTTTTCGAAAATGGCTTTGATTACCAGGCTATTATGAGAAGATAATTTGAAAGAATGGACGGGGCGAGAATAAATGCACGACCGCAGGTATAATTTTAAAACCATTGCTTTAAAAATAGGAGGGACACAATTGGGTGTCAACAATCTGAATTCAATTGTTCGAGGCTGAAGAGTGACCGAGCACAAGAGCGTCCGAACACTTAACTATCAGCCCTGCGTTGCTTGTTCTCATTGGTCGACTGTGACCATTTCCTAGTTTACCTTCGGGGCTATCTATATAAACCCCTTAATATTTTCATTTGAGTAGTTAGTTGTTGATAAATATTGAACATACCTTAAGCTATTAAGTCTCCATTGTGAGCCAAACGCCATCATGGAAATGTTACAAGAACTTGGGTCTATCAGTGAAACCCGTTTGAACAACTTCTTCTTTGATCATTCAATTTGCAAGAAACATGGATGTCTTCTTGAGGATTATTGCCTAGTTTAGGTGATTCCTTTGCATTTGAGCCGAGCGGTCCCAAGACTGGTTCCTTGGGCTCGTTTGGATTGAAGCTTGGATTTGTCTAGCTTCTATCTTGTTCTCGTTTACTTTTCCCTAAAAAGATCGGAGGTGAATGAAGTCAACTTCGCCGCAGCAAAAAAGTTTGCTAAACTTTCTATTACGATGGAGAAGAGGACTCGAACAAGGGGTTCGGGTAAGGAGATTGTCTTTGATGATGATGATTGTAATGGGATGATGTTTCCCCATCACAATGCTTTGGTAATGATGCTTAGGATCAATGACTCGAACATCAAACGAGTATTGGTTGAATCCGAGAGCTTGGTAAAAATTTTTTAGCTATAGGACTGTGAAAAAGATGTTGTTGAAGGACCTTATCATCCCGAGGGAAACTATATTGACAAGATTTAATAACTCCATGGAAAAGACATTGGGTGATATTACTCTCACTTCTTATGCCGAGGGAGTTTTCAAAAAGACAATATTCTAAATAATGCCTGAGAACATTGCATACAGTGTTATCCTCGGAAGCCCTTGGTTTCATGAGATGGAAGTTGTGACATCCACACATCACCAGGTCATTAAACTCCCCACCCCATGGGGGGTTCCTTCGATCCGAAGTAAGCAGTGAGTCGCTAGGGAATGCTGCACGGTTGCCATAAAGGGTGATGCGGGGCAAATCAAGCCCAAGAACCAACCATCAAGAGCCAAGCTTGAAGGATGCAAAGGACGGGAGATAAAGAGCTTTGGAGGAGAGTTCGGAAGCAAATTAAAGACTTGTTTCTTGGTTTCAAGCCTTGGGCGCTCAATCTCAGCAATCCAGGCGCTCCACCCCAAGTCCAGGCGCTCCTTCTCAGCATTCTGGGCGCTCCACCTCAAGCTAGGCGTTCCTCGTCAGCAAACCAGGCGCTCCACCTCAAGTTGAGGCCCTCTGCCCAAATTGCTCACTGCCTAAGGAGTCAGGCGCTCCGCCTTAACTACCTACTACCCAAGAATTCAAGGCGCACCTCTTGGATCCAGGCGCTCCTCCAGGCTTGTCTTAGCATTTTCGACTTTTGACTAGTTTTCCTATTTTAGCCCTGTGTGGCCTATTATGTGGAACCCAACTTGAGGGTTTTTAGACATTTCATTTAGGAGTGTGGAAAATCTACAAATACCACACCTAGTCATTTCATTCATAAATTACCTAGTATTAAATTTGAGAATAAACGAATTGAGAGAGGCAAGGCCTTCTTGAAGAAGCTTGAAGCTTTATGTATCTCTTAGCTTGGAACCATGTGGATTTCATCCTAGTATGAATCCTTGAATTAGGTTCGAGTTTTCTTCCTCTCTCTTGGGTAATCAATTCATTTTTTGAATTGTTTATCCGTTCTTTCTTCTATTTCTGTTCTTTCTCATCTTATATTTCTTGTCATCTTTTTGATTCTATCGTTTATTGTTTCCGCGTCTTGTTATTTGCTTCCGCTAGTTTTTACCCTATATCAGTTTGGTATCAGAGTACGACTCGAATTTGTTCCTACAAATCCTCGTCCTGTTCATCTATCTCGTATCTTTACTTTATTATTTTTGTTGTTGTTCTTGAAAAACGAAAAAGAAAAAAAAATTGAAAAATCACAAAACAAATTGATAGAACTTCATGGATTCGATGACCAATTCAATTATTGTTATTGGGGATTGTTATGTGATGATTACCCGTTGATTTTGTACTCTTGTTACGTGATTTGGTCTTGTGAATCAAAAGTTGAAGATTCAAAAATTTCAATTTCTTGAAACCCTAGAAAATTTTGCTCAAATCATAAAATCCAACTTGTTGATTTTTTGTGTGTAAAAACTATTGGGGGTTGTTTAGAATCATTCAAAATGCCTTTGGGCACCATTTGATTGCAAAAACAAGTTGAAATCATTGGATTTTTTGGGTTGAAATCGACCAAGAACACGTTATTGGAAAAGCTGAAGAATAGCTCTAGGCGCTCCGCCTACTTTCTAGGCCCTCCACCTGCCTGAGCTACTGCCTATGCTACCAGGTGGTCCGCCTCCTACTCTAGGCGGTGCGCCTGAAACACTGAAGGGAGTTCGGGTAGTTTTCTTCTAGGTTTTCATGTTTTTTTTGCTTCCGAACTTCTTGGTATGTGTTTCTTGGGTAATTGTTCTACTCCATTGATACTAACTCTTTGAGCCTTTAGGATGATCATGCGTCTTGGAGCTTCCCCTATAGTAATAGAACTTTTTTTGACTTCAAGTGCGCACTTTAAATAGCCGTTCGTACATAGAGTCACATAAACTTCATTCCGAACCAATACTTGGACGTACTAGTTGTGATCTTACCAGCGTGGTTCATAGAGATTAAGGCCATCTTTCAGTAGAAAAAGGCTTGAGTGGTGAGAACAATAGAGTGCTGTCACAAAAGCCAACGACCTTGAGTGTATACACGAGTGGAAAAAAAATTGAGTGTTCATTTATTGAGTGATACACGTGAGGGAGTAAATTTGTGAGGTCCTTTTCTCTTATTGTGGCAACTATGTCGGATGATGATTCTGGAGGTTATGACTCGTGTGGGGATGATGCGAGTTGTTATGACGATGGTGGAGACTATGATTCCTATGTAGATGATGATGGGTATTGCTATGATGATTCAGGGAACCATGGCTCGTATGGTGATAAAGTGGGTTTCTATGATGATCATGAGACTCATGAAGACTATGAAGCTTGTGAAGATGAATGTGAAGATTCTTATGCTTCTAGTCAAGAAGTTGAAGATAGTGACGTTTCAAGGTACAATGTTCTTACTTACTCTTCTTGTGATGAACTTTAAAATGTAGATAGTGACATAGAGAGAATTGATGATGAAGTTGATTATACGAATTGTTCATTTGCTCTTCTCATGGTGTTTCTAATATTATACAAGGGAGTAGTAGAGGTCTTTCCATGGGGTTGGGAAGAAGTGGTAGTTGTTCCATGGAAAAAGGGAAGCTTGCATCTTCTAGTTGTGCTAAACGGCTCAATGCTTCTAAGTCCCATGTGAAGGGTGATATGAGAAGAAGTGTTGCTCTTGCTACGAAAGGCTTGTCTTGTTCTAACAATGCCGTGAGAGGTATGGGTAGTAGCAGTAGGAGTGGTGCTATTAGCTATGGAACCGAGATGAGGGGAGAGAGTTTCTACCACACTCCTACCCCTTCAAGGAGTTCTTATGGGTTCTATGGTGAGAGTCCTTCCTCGACTTTCAACACCACATCTAATGCTTGGATAGTGACGGAAAGTGGAAGTTACTCTAGCAATGCTGCTAGTAGAGGAGGGATAAGGGAGACCCTAGTTGATGGTGATGCTACTCTTGAGCATTCAAGTTCTTATTTGTATGCAAATCGACGAGACTTGGGTAGAAGTAGGTTCGTTGTTGAGGTAAATGGTATTGGAGAAAACTTGCTCAAAATTGTTCATACCGATGCCAATTGCATTAGCAACTTTTTGGTTGGTAAGCTAAGGATACCATGCCATGCTCTAGAGCATCCTTATGAGTATAATAGGGTGCCGGTTTCCAAGGAAGCTCGGGTGCTCAAATCTCATAAGAGTTATAAGGGATACGTTTGGTATGATCTGTATCCCATGCAACATTTAGATGTTTGGTTAGGTGAATCATGGTTGCACAACAAAGAGTTGCAATATAGTGTTAAGAGGGATGTATATCTTGTGGACATGCACCAAAAGATTCATGAGTTTGCACCTTATGGAACAAGGGGCAGGATGTCTACTAGTGTATATTCTTGAGCTATGCAAAGGAGAGAGGAGCGAGAACATCATTCTATTGTTGAAATCTTGCATTCAAGAAGTCCTACAATCACAAGAAATGGTGGGACAAATGTAAGTAAAGGGTTGACAAGTGTCAACAAGGTGAGCCTGAAACCACAAGACTCAAAACCAAGTGGCTAACAAAGAAGAAGGAGATATCAAGTGATGATTCTCTAAGTCCTAGATTCCGGGTTGATATAAAGAGTCCACCTACTCTGGCTATGGGTATTCTTGGGCCTCGTCCCAACTGGCCCGAATTTGAGAGACAAAATATTGAGAGGAGTAAGGGAGTGACCGGTGACAACTCTCGACTGGAAAAATGAGAGGTTGTGTTGAGTGATGTGAGTGAGTTTTCACCACCTGAATTTACACCCGACCTTGAAAGAAAGATGAGGGAGAAGAAAGAGGGAAATAGAATCATTGAGAGTGAGGGCACCCCTTATTCTAACACTAACTCTTTATCTTCTTCTTCTACTTATGTGAGTACTTGTGTAGATATTCGTGGAGGCAAACCGATGGAGCCTCAATCATGTTCCAAGATTGAAAGACAAGGTGAAGAAGATTCTCAATTTGAGCTACAACGTGGAGGAGCTAGCCGTGATACTTTAAGTACTATGAGTGAGCAAGATGGCAACTCAAGTATAAGTGTTAGTTCTTCCTTTCATGAGCATGTTACTTCCTTATCTTGTGATAGTGTTTGTAAAAACTCCATGGTAGTTGATGATCTATATGAATACAATGTGTTTGCAACTAGTGTAGAGTCGGTTGGTCAACTTGTGACTGCATGTGAACCACTAGTTGATGGGATTTATAAGCAACATTATGATGTGAGCCCGGTATTCAATGAACCTCTCTTTAATGAAGATATTGTAGTTGACCTTGTTTGTGAACCTTGTTATGACACACCACCTATATTTGATAAAAGGGAAGATAAGTTGAATGAACATCCAATTCTTTCCTTTGATTGCTTATTTGATAATGGTGGTCTCATGTGTCGTAGTAAGGATGATCGTAACCTTGAGGAGTCCCTAGTGAAGGAGATGGATAGAATTGTGTTTAATGACTCCTCAAGTGTAGGTGTTGGCTCTAGTTTGGATACTTCACCCTTGTTAGGTTGTGACCTTAAGAAGTGTACCTATACTAATCCTTTGTTTGATGGCATCTTCAGTAGAGGAGGTGAGTTGTATCAAACTAGAGTGGGGAATGAGGTGGAACCTCCATGGATTGGAAAGTTTAACTCTATAGTCAACCCATTGTTTGAAACTCCAAGTGTGGTGAATGGCCTTGGTATTGGTTGCGATGGTCCATCTTCTAGTAGTACTAATCTGGATTGTGTGGGCTATAATAATGAAGAACCTAATATGGCGACCTTCCTTGGGAGTTTTTCTGGTGAAGAGGATTGTTTTGGAGGTGAATGTGGAGGTGAAGAGGTACCTCTTGGTGTGTGTAAGAGTGCTTCCAGGAAGGGGAGTGGAGTATTTGATGTTAGTTGTCACTTCAACTATTTTGCTTACTCCATTCCATATGTTGATCACACCTTGAGTGTTGAGCATGCCAAAGCCAATGTGTCACATTGTGATAGTAATGCATTGAAGGCTAGGTGTGTTGGTTATGAGCTTGGAGATGATAGGTTCATTGATTACTTGAACTTGCATGATCCAAGCCTTATTAATCTCTTTGCTTGTTATGGTAGTGAGTGCTTGTCCTGGTTGAGTCAAGAACTTATTATTTCCTTTGGAGACATATGCTTTTTGATTAGTATTGACACTTGGCTCTATCACAAGAGTGTATTTTCCACATCACTTGCACTCACTCTTGTTGAACTTGCCTACTCGTGTAGTAGTAAGTTTTTGCTGTGTTAATAGCGAACTTAGGGATCGTAGGGATTTTGATAGCTTGATCTCACATATTCTATGCACCATTGATCTTTTTGATGATTCTTGTGTTGACTACACCTATTGGGGAAGCGAAAGTACTTGTTGTTTTCTTTGGAAACATGCGCTTTATCATTGTTATTGATACTTAGTTATACCATAAGAGTGTGTTTTCCGCACTACTTTCACTAACCTACTCTTGTAGTAGGAGATTTGGGTTGTGCTTGTCTTTGTTTGTAGGTCTTGATGGTTTGATTTGAGGACAAAATTCTTTCAAGAAGGGGAGGATGATGTGAGGCAAATCGAGCCTAAGCACCAACCATCAAGAGCCAAGCTTGAAGGATGTAAAGGACGGGAGATCAAGAGCTTCGGAGGAGAGTTTGGAAGCAAATTGAAGACCTGTTGCTTGGTGGGCGCTCCACCTTAGCAATCGAGGCGCTCCACCTCAAGTCCAGGCGGTCCTCCTGAGCATTCCAGGCGCTCCACCTCAAGCCAGGCGCTCCCCCTATGCATGCCAAGCGCTCCACCTCAAGTTGAGGCCCTCCGCCTAAATCACTGACTACCTAAGGACTCGGGCACTCTGCCTCAACTACCTACTGCAAAGGAATGCCAGGCGCACCTCATGGATCCAGGCGCTCCTCCTGGCATGTCTTAGCATTTTGGACTTTTGACTAGTTTTCCTATTTTAGTCATGTGTGGCCTATTATGTATAACCCAACTTGAGGGCTTTTAGACATTTCATTTAGGAGTGTGGACATCTATAAATACCACACTTAGAAATTTCATTCATCAGTTACCTAGTATTGAATTTGAGAATAGAAGAATTGAGAGAGACAAGGCCTTCTTGAAGAAGCTTGAAGCTTCATGTATCTCCTAGCTTGGAACCATGTGGATTTCATCCTAGTTTGAATCCTTGAATTAGGTTCAAGTTTTCTTCCTCCCTCTTGGGTAATCAATTCATATTTTGAATTGTTTATCCGTTCTTTCTTCTATTTCTATTATTCCTCATCATATAATTCTTGTTATCTTATGGATTCTATCATTTATTGCTCCTGCGTCTTGTTATTTGCTTCCACTCGTTTTTACCCTGCATCAAAGAGTGGTGTCATCTCGAATAGATCATTGAAATAGCAATTAATGCAACCGAGGTCTGACGAAGAAGGGAGTTTGGCTTTTGAAATGAGCTCTCAAAAAGGTGTGGAGAAGATCTCGGCATATATTCAAGTGCCTCTAAAACAGAAAGTTGAAGACTCAACAATTAAGAGTTGGAATCCTTCGCCTTATTGGAGGAGTTTCTAGAAAGGAAGGTGTTTGTTGGCTCGGATTTGTGCCCGGAGTCAAAAAAGGCAATAATCAAGTTGCTAAAATCCAATGATGATTGCTTTGCTTGGTCTCAAGCACAAATTGAACATGGATCCCCACCACGCTCCGGTGAAGCAGAAGAAACGGCCACATGCAGGCGTAATGAAGAAAGCAATCGAAGATGAAACCAAAATGCTGTTTGATAATTGCTTCATAAAGGAGGTGAAGTATCCTGATTGGCTCGCCAATGTTGTGGTGGTGCCAAAAAAGAATGGCAAGTGGAGGATGTGGGTAGTTTATACGGATTTGAACAAGGCTTGCCCTAAAGATTCGTATTCATTACCACAAATAGATAGATTAATAGACTCCACGGCTGGACACAAGCTATTAACCTTCTCGTATGCTTACTCGAGGTACAGTCAAATTCTGATGGACCCACAAGATGAGGAAAGGACTTCTTTCATCATATATCAGAGCATATATTGATACAAGGTGATGCCTTTAGGTTTAAAAAATGTTGGGGCAACTTATCAAAGGCTGGTGTGTCGAATATTCAAAGATTATATTGGAAAAATAGTGGAGGCTTATAGATGACATGCTATTGAAGTCGGTTCGGATAGAGGACCATTTGAACCACTTGACAGAGGCCTTTGAAGTTCTAAGGCAATACAGTATGAAATTGAACACTAAAAATTGTGCATTCAGGGTTAGTTCGGGAAAGCTTTTGGGATTTATAATCTATGAAAAGGGCATCGAGGCGAATGCTGAAAAGATCAGAGCTATCGAAGAAATTCCTGAGGTATTCTTTGGGACTAAAGAGGTCCAACGCTTAACTGGCCGAATCGTTGCCTTGAGTAGATTTATCTCGAGGTCCTCCGAGCGATGCCACAAATTTTTCTCCATCTTGAAGGTGAATACTGCCTTCGAATGGACGCCGGAGTGTAGAGAAGCGTTGAGGGAGTTGAAACATTATTTGGCTAATGCATCGTTGCTTGCCAAGCCAAAAGATGGAGAAATTTTGTTGGTCTACTTGGCCGTATCGGAGCTTTCAGTATGTGTAGTATTGGTTTGAGAGGAGGACGGGAAGCAGTAACCCATATACTACGTGAGCAGAACACTCCTCGATGCTGAAAAAAAGGTACCCCCATTTAGCAAAATTAGCACTTGTTGTGGTCATCGGTGCTCGCAAACTTCAGCCATTTTCAATGTCACCCCATAGCTGTAGTTACTACCTTCCCCTTAAGGAGTATATTACACAAGTTTGAGCTGTCGGGGAGGCTGTTTAAATGGGCGATTGAGCTAAGTGAGTATGACATCGTTTACCAGCCTCAAACAGCCATAAAATCTCAAGTGTTAGCGGATTTGGTGGCTAACTTTAGTGCTATAATACTCCCCGAGGCGAAAGAGGAGAATTTGATGTCTAGAGGACCAACCCTCGGGGTTTGGATACTATACACTGATGGGGCCACTAATTCAAAAGGCTCAGGGCTCGGTGTAGATTTGGTGTCTCCCATGGGGAAAAGATTGAGGCATTCTGTGAGATTTGAAAAAGTGACCAACAACGAATATTAATAGGAGGTTGCCGTTGATGTAATATATTTTACGCAGAAGCAAATAAAAGTAGAATCAACGAGATAACAAGAAAGTTAAGGATGGGAAGAACAGAAATAGAAGAAAGAATGGATAAAAAGATTCAATACACGAATGATTATCCAAGAGGGAGGAAGGAAACTCGAACCTAATCAAGGATTCATACTAGTGATGAAATCCACAAGGTTCCAAGCAAATAGATACCATGAAGCTTCAAGCTTCTTCAAAAAAGGCCTTGCCTCTCTTTCCATTCTTCTATTCTCAAAAATAGACAAACTTACTCAAGAAAAACCCCAGTGTAAGGTATTTATAGGTTATCCCTTACACAAGCTAATGACAAAATAGCCCTTAATTTGTCTTAGAGAAATAAATACCACGCATGGTCATAATAGAAAATAATCTTTAAATAAACAAAGAACCCGTCTTGCTTACGCCCAATGGGAGGCGCTCTACCCAAGGTGGGGAGGCGGTCTACCCTGGCTTACCCCAGTGGTGGGCGGTCCGCCTCTGGTTGTTAGACGCTCTGCCTGGCCGAGATTCAGAGAGTTGTGATTTTGACACTTAGCTAAATTTTGGGGATTTTGGTGCTTGGGTGGTCCGCCCTCTTCTGGAGGCGCTCCACCTCCTCTGTGCTTTTCCTAGAAATGTCTTCCACTAGCTTAGGGTACTCGTCCTTTTCTCCGGGGCGCTCCACCTTCACAGCAACAATAGCTTTGCTTGATCATTCTCCCAAACTCTCCTCTAAAGCTCCCGTCTATGCAACCTCTTAGCTTGGCTATTGATGGTTGGGGTCTAGGCTCAATTTGGATTGCATCATCCTCATTGAAAAGATTTCTTCCTCGAAATCACAGTATCAAGACCTACAAACAAAGACAAGGACAACCAAAATTTCCTACTACAAGAGTAGATTAGTGCAAATAGTGTGGAAAACACATTCTTATGGTATATCGAAGCATCCACGACAATACAAAGCTCACATCCCCAATGGATACAATAAGCACTTGATTAATAAATGGAATATTCTCAACACAAGAACCAACAAAGAAATTAATAGGCCATGAATTATACGAATTCAAATAAGCAAAGGACCTATTACCTCTAATCTCATAACCAGCATACCAAATGTTCAACGCAATGTTTTCACAATGTGCACCATGGTTCTGGCATGCTTACTACACAAGGTGTGATCAATATATGGAATGGAGTAAGTAAAATAGTTCAACCAACAACTAACATCAACTACTCCACTCCCCTTCTTGGAAGAACTCTTACAAACACCAAGAGATACCTCCAAGACAATCCTCTTTACTAGACAAAGTCTCAAGGAGGGTCTCATTAATGGCTTCTTCATCATCATAGCCCACACAATCAAGATATGGACTACTAGGAGATGTACCATCACGATCATCACCAAGGTCATTCACCTCACTTGGAGTCTCAAATAATGGATTATCTGTACAATCAAATTCTCTACACCATGGAGGTTCAATCTCACTCTATACTCTAGTTTGATACAAAGCACCACCTCTATTAAAAATATCTGCAAATAAGGGGTTAGTCAAAGCAAGCTTCTCAAGCTCACCACCTAACAAAGGTGAAGTATCCAAACTAGAGCCAATATCCACACTTGAGGAGTCATAAAAAATAATCCTACCCATCTCTTTCACTAGAGACTCCTCAAGGTCACTACCATCCTCACTACGACACACAAGACCACCATCATCAAATAAGCTATCAAAGGAAAGAGTAGGATATTCATTCAACTCATCTTACCCTATATCAAATGTGGGTGGTGTGTCATAACAAGGTTCACAAGTAAGGTCAACTTCAACTTCCTTCACTAAAGAGAGGTTCACTGAACACAGGGCTCACATCATGATGTGGCTTATCAACCCTCTCAACTAGTGGTTCACAATCACATACAAGTTGACCAATCACATACAAGTTGACCAATCGACTCTACACTAGTTGCAAATACATTGTAATCATACAAATCATCAACTAGCATGGAGTTTTTATAAACACTATCACAAGACAAGAAAGTAGCATGCTCATGGGAAGAACTAATACTTACACTTGTTCACTTAAAGCACTTGAAGTATCATGGCTAGTCTCTCCACCTTGTAGTTCATAATGGAAATCTTCTTCACCTTGCCTTTTCACTTTGGAACATGATTGAGCCTCCACCAGTTTGCCTCCAAGAATACCTACACAAGAACTCACATAAGTAGAAGAAGAAGATTAAGAGCTAGTGTTAGAACAAGGGGTGCCCTCACTCTCTGTGATTCTTTTCCCCTCTTTCTTCTTCCTCATTTTTCGTTCAAGGTCGGGTGTAGATTTGGGTGGTGACAACCCAGTCACATCACTCAACACAACCTCTCCTTTTTCCACTCGAGAGTTGTTAGCGGTCACTCCCTTACTCTTCTCAATCTTTTATCTCTCATATTCAGGCGAGTTGGGTCGAGGCCTAAGAATGCCCTTTGCCGGAGTAGGTGGACTCTATAAATCAACCAAGAATCCAGGACTTAGAAAATCATCACTTGATGTCTCCATCTTCTTTGGTGAACCACTTGATTTTGAATCTTGTTGTTTTGGGATCACCTTGTTGACACTTTTCAACCCTTTTCTTGCATTTGTGATGCAACCCAAATTGCATCGAGACCATTCACTCGAAGTCAAGCCAAGGATATACAAGACGCTCACCTATACTTGGTTTTGAGAGGCATGGATGATATGAGCTCGGGAGAGGACTTAAAGACAATGCATCGGAGCTCAATCAATGTGGAAACTGGGCAGGAAACAGTGCAGGAAGCAGGGGAGCAAAACAGGGCAAAACAGGGGAACACCTGCTGAGCTTACTGCCTGACGAAGAACTTTTGTTCTTCGCGATCGCGTGTACCACCTTTGCGATCGCGAAGTGTAAACCTTTTGTCTTCGCCTTCACGTCTTGTCTCGCGCGATCGCGCGCCAAGCTTTTAAGTGTGGCTCGCGATCGCATATACTCCTGCGTGATCGCGAAGAACACTTTAGCAGTTGCGGACCAGAATGTAGGAAAACATTGTAAAGGGGTGTTAGAAATACACCCCTCTCTCATTTATTGCTTTTTAGCTTACCTTGAACACAAAAACATTAATGAGCATTGCTCTTGAACCTTGTAACTATTTTGGCTTGAATCAGTTGGTTGAATCCAAGTTGCTCTTCAATCCGTCTCTGATCATTCTATTTGCTCGAGCCACGTGACTCTTGAGGATAGTTGCATAGCGTTAGGTGATTCTTGCCAATCGTTTGGGGTGTAACGGAAAAAGTTCTTCGTTGCTACTCGAACTTTCGTGTGAGTCTCGTCTCGTTTTTATCTCTTTATCGCTTTCGTATTTTCGATTGCATCAGTTGGTATCAGAGCAAGGCTAGGGTTGCGTTCTTACGAACCCTCGTCCTACTCTTTGTGCTTGTCATCTTTGTTTCTTGTTTACTTCCTTGTTCTTGTTCTTGTTATTTGAAAAAGAAGAAAAAAAAATTCAAAATTGGAAAATCACAAAAAAATTTACTAGAAATCGTTGGTTGTTACGATCTTGTTGGTATTGATTATCGAGGATTGTTTGTTTACGTAATCTCGACAATTGGGAACCAACAAAACACGTTTTGGAGTTGAAAATCAAAAGTTGAAAATTTTGAACCCTAGGTTGGATATTTGCAAAATTTGCTAGAACTCGTTTGATGTTATGAATTCTTGGTTGTTTGGTATCGGGGTTTACTCCTTATAGTTTCCCCGTCGTTTTGATACCACCATAACATCATTTAGAGTGTTGTAGTGAAAATCAAAAATTTGATTCTTGAAGGTCTTGAAAATTTTTTAGAATCAAATTTTTGAAGAACTTGTCAAAAATCATTGAAAACAAGTTGTTTGATGGTTGTTTGTTTGCTTAAACCGTTAGGAATTGTTTACTACAGTTGAAAACACTAATTGAAAGCTTGAAAACTAAAACAAGTTGAATTTGGGGTGTTGTGTGTGCCAAAACTGCAGTTTTCTGTCGAGTTTCTGGTTCTGCTGAACAAACCTGCGCGATCGCGCATGGTCTCGCGCTGTCGCGCCATTTCTGCATTTTTTGTTCATCGCGATCGCGCCCATCTGCACGCGATCGCGAAGAGTACCTATTTCCAGAAAATCCTGAAGTGGGACAGAATGTTCGCAAAGGCATCGTAACAGTTTCCAACCACCAAAACTCCCATAGCATCATCAAATATGGTGAGTTTCTAGATCACAAACCAAAATTCATCCAATTCCGAATCCGTTTAGTGACGATTCGATCTTTGAACATTTGATCGCGTCACCTCTGGTTAGTACATTGAGGGTAACACTTCTACCCAATTAGTACTAATCCATTGTGTGAATAGGATACTCGTGCCTAGAAGGGGAGTAGGATTCAAAGAAGATTCGTAGTTAATTGTTTGGTTCAAGTGCGCACCAAATAGCTTAGCGTTTATCGACTTGAGTGAACCCGAGCGACAAACAAAAGTGAGGGAGTGAGTGAGGACTTTTACTCTAATCTCTTTGCTTGTTTTTGATTGTTGTAGGTACAATGTCCAACGAAGGAGATGATACCACGAAAAATTCCTTGGCTACTATCCTTGCCAAATTGGATAGTATGAGCCTAAGGATTGAGAACCTCGAGAAGGTGATTTCAAGTATCCAAACCGAGAAAGAGACCCCGAGTGTCCAAGTTGAGAAAAGGACCTCGAGTGTCCAAGTTGAAGCCGGTGAAGGTACTTCAAGTTCCACCTTTACCCCGGAACAAGTTGTTGAGTTGCTTAGACAACAACGGGTAAAGGAAGATCGTGAAAGAAATGAACAAGTGTTGGGCAATACCCAACGAGTGAGCATTCCTCACATAATGGGCAATCCCCAAAGAAATGTTCCACTTCCCGGACCTATTCGACATGTTCAACCTCTTGAGCAAGTTGATCAAGCTCAAGAAGGGGAGGAGGAAGAGTATGGTGGTAGTGAATATGGGGCTCCTAATCCGAATGGGAGAGCCATGAATTGGGGTCGCAATGTGGATAGGGGTAGAGGCCGAGGTCGAGGGCCACCCATAGGGTATGTTGGAGTGAATGTTAGGAGAGATTATGGTGGTTATGGAGATAACTTTGGAGGCCAACCAGAGCTGTACCAAGGGGGTCGAGAAAATAACAACCTTAATAGTGTGAAGCTTACTATTCCTTCTTTCAAAGGGAGTAGTGACCCGGTGGAGTACATTGATTGGTAGTTGACCATGGAGCGAATATTTGACACCAATGACATGAACGAGGAGAGGAAGGCCAAGTATGCCATATCTTCTTTTGAGTCCTTTGCTTCTACTTGGTGGGAGTCGGTCAAGAGAAGTAGAAGGAGAAATGCCATGGCTATCAATGTTACTTGGGGGGAATTGCTTCGAGTGATGGATGAGAAGTATTTGACCGAGCAATACCGTCATGCCCAATACAAACGCCTCTATGAGTTGAAGCAAGGGTACAAGACGGTTGGGGAATACTTCAATGAGTTTGAGCAAATTCGTATGACCCTAGACTTGGATGGGGAAGATAATGGACCGGCCGAGATCCGTTTTAGAAGTGGTTTGAATCGAGACATAGCCTCTCAATTGAAGTTCCACAAGTATGACAACCACTATGACCTCTATGATGATGCGGTTGAAGCCGAGAAATGGCTCAAGGAGGAGAAGTCCGCTCGCTACAAGAGTAGCAATACTACTCCCATGAATAAGCCCAAGGAGTGGAAGACCCCTACACCAAATGCAAGGTTTGCAAACACAAGTGGTACAATTGCTAGCAAAGATGTGAAGAAGCCCTATGAGAAGTCCACACCGCATGTAGGAGGTAATTCTAAAACTCATTTGAGCAATCCTATTTCTACTTCTACTCAATGCTATAGATGTAAGGGTTATAGACATCTTTCCAAAGATTGCCCTACCCGGAAAACTATGGTTGTGGTGGGTGAGTTGGTGTATGAACAAGATAGTGAGCACGAGGATGAGGGAGTAGAGGGTGATGAGGAGGTTGATGAGGGGGAGGTTGCAATGGAGGATGATGATGATGCACATGCCTTCCTTGTTGTGAGGAGGAGTTTAGGAGCCATGTGTGTAGAGGATAGTGAAACCTTGCAAAGAGAGAACCTCTTCCATTCTAAATGCCGAGTCATGGGTCTCCTTTGTTCCATGATTATTGACTCGGGAAGTTGTGCCAATGTCATTAGCCAAACACTAGTTTCCCAATTGAAAATACCTACCTTAAAACACCCAAGTCCTTACCGTTTGCAATGGCTTAGTGAGTGTGGTGAATTGAGGGTGGTCAAACAATGCATGATCAAGTTCAAGATAGGGAACTATGTGGATGAACACATGTTTAATGTTGTGCCCATGCAAGCATGCCACCTTCTCTTTGGAAGGCCATGGCAATTTGATCGGCATGTGGTTCATGATTGCCGTGCCAACACCTACACGGTGAAGCATGGAGGGAAAAAGTTTGTGCTCAAACTTTTATCGCCCAAGCAAGTAAGTGATGATTACAAGCGCATGAGGGAATTGAGGGAAGCGGCAAAGGCTAAGTCGGTTGTTGAGACTAACCCTTTAGCCGAGAGCTTGGTGGTGACTCCACCATCTTCTACCGGTGGCATTTGTGCCATGATGCAACCGGGTGAACTTTTGAGAGTAAATGATGGCGACAAACTACTCATTTGCCTAGTGTACAAAGGTATGATTCTTACTTTCGAATTTGATTATTCCTCTAACCTTTTGCCTAGTGCTTTTGAAAATGTTTTGAAGGATTATGGGGACATGTTCCCGGATGAGATGCCCGATGGATTACCTCCCTTGAGGGGTATTGAACATCAAATTGACTTTGTCCCGGGATCTCAAATTCCAAACAAGCCGGCATATAGAAGCAATCCCGAGGACACAAGGGAGTTGCAAAAGCAAGTGGATGAATTGCTTACCAAGGGCTTGGTGAGGGAGAGCTTGAGTCCATGTGCCGTACCCGTGATCCTTGTTCCAAAGAAGGATGGCACTTGGAGGATGTGTGTGGATTGTCGTGCGGTCAACAAGATCACGGTAAAGTATCGACATCCCATATCTCGTTTGGATGACATGTTAGATGAGCTTAGTGGTTCTAGCATCTTTTCGAAGATAGACCTTAGGTCCGGTTACCATCAAATCCGGATGAAACCCGGGGATGAATGGAAAACCGCATTCAAGACCAAGTTTGGTCTATATGAATGGTTGGTTATGCCCTTTGGCCTCTCCAACGCACCTAGCACTTTCATGAGACTAATGAACCATGTGCTAAAACCATTAATCAACAAGTTTGTGGTCGTCTACTTTGACGATATATTGATCTATAGCAAATCAATAGACGACCATGTTGATCACTTAAGGCAAGTGCTTGAAGTTTTGAGAGCCGAAAAGCTCTATGCTAATTTTAAGAAGTGTGCCTTTGGTGTTGAAAAGGTAGTCTTTCTTGGGTTCGTTGTGAGTTCCCAAGGAGTGGAGGTAGATGAGTCTAAGGTAGAGGCCATTCGTGATTGGCCTACTCCTACTACCGTGACTCAAGTGAGGAGCTTTCATTGTCTTGCTAGCTTTTATAGGCGATTTGTGAAAGACTTTAGCTCCATTGCCGCTCCACTCACCGAGTTGGTGAAGAAAGATAAGTCCTTTATGTGGGGAGAGCCTCAAGAGAGAGCTTTCCAAGAATTGAAGAGTATGTTGAGCACCGCCCCCTTGTTACAATTGCTCGACTTCGGGAAGGCTTTTGAGGTTGAATGTGATGCCTCGGGGGTGGGAATCGGGGGTGTTCTCATGCAAGAAGGGAAACCCGTCGCCTACTTTAGTGAGAAGTTGAAGGGCGCAACCTTGAATTACTCCACGTATGACAAGGAGTTGTATGCCCTCGTGAGAGCTTTAGCCCATTTGCAACACTATCTATGGCCTCGGGAATTTGTGATCAAGAGTGACCATGAGTCACTCAAGCATCTAAAAGGCCAAGAAAAGTTGAACAAGAGACATGCCAAGTGGGTGGAGTTCATTGAGTCTTTCCCTTATGTGATTCATTACAAAAAGGGTAAGGACAATGTTGTGGCCGATGCGCTTTCTAGAAAATTCGCTCTTGCCACCACTCTCGCTTCTAGGCTTATGGGTTTTGAAAGCATCAAATCATTGTATGCTCATGAGCCAAAGCTCAAGAGCATTCATGATGCTCTAGTGAGTGGGGAAAGGGTGGAGAAGTACCAATGGGTAGATGGCTACATTTTCAAGAATGGGAGAGTGTGTGTCCCCGAGTCCTCTTGGAGGGATGTGCTAGTTCAAGAAGCGCATTGCGGGGGCTTGATGGGTCACTTTGGGGTGGACAAGACTTTGGCCATACTTAAAGAACAATTCCATTAGCCAAAAATGAGGCCTCTTGTGGAAAAGTTTTGCAATTCTTGCTTGGATTGCAAGAAGGCCAAGTCTAGATCCAACAACCATTGTTTATACACCCTTTTACCCATACCTACTAGTCCGTGGGTTGATCTTTCTATGGATTTTGTTATGGCCTTGCCCCGGACTAGAGGAGGACACGATAGCATTTATGTTGTCGTTGACCGTTTCTCCAAAATGGCTCACTTCAGTCCGTGCAAAAAGACTAATGATGCACAACATGTAGCTTCCTTGTTTATTGATAATGTTTTGAAATTGCATGGGGTGCCTCGCACCATTGTTAGTGATAGGGACTCCAAGTTCCTTAGCCATTTTTGGAAGTGTTTGTGGGGTGCTCTTGGCACCAAGTTGCTCTTCTCAACGTCCCACCACCCTCAAACCGATGGGCAAACCGAGGTGGTGAACCGGACTTTGGGAGCTCTACTTAGAGCTATGACCAAAGGAAAGGCCGGGACTTGGATTGATAAGCTACCACTCATGGAGTTTAAATATAACCGCACTTTACATCGCATGATTGGCATGACTCCATTTGAGTGTGTTTATGGTTTTAACCCTATGATTCCTCTTGATCATACCCCTTTGCCAAGGGATTTGGTTGTTGATTTTGAAGGTAAAGCTCGGGCCAAGGCATTGCTTGAACTTCACGCCAAGGTGCGGAAGACTTTGGAGGAGGCCTATGAGAAGATAGCAACCAAGAAAAACAAGGGAAGAAAGAAGGTGGACTTCAAGAAGGGGGATTGGGTTTGGGTGCATTTCCGCAAGGAAAGGTTTCCCAACCAACGGAAAGGGAAGTTGGAACCAAGGGGCGATGGCCCATTCCAAGTGTTGTCGAAGATCAACAATGCCTATGTGATAGATTTGCCCGGTGAGTACAATGTATCGACCACTTTCAATGTTAGTGACTTGACTTCTTTTGATGCAGGTGATGATACCTTGGAGGAGGACGCCTTAATTTCGAGGACGAAATCTTCTCAAGAAGGGGAGGATGATGCAACCCAAATTGCATCGAGACCATTCACTCGAAGTCAAGCCAAGGATATACAAGACGCTCACCTACACTTGGTTTGGAGAGGCATGGATGATATGAGCTCGGGAGAGGACTTAAAGACAATGCATTGGAGCTCAATCAATGTGGAAACTGGGCAGGAAACAGTGCAGGAAGCAGGGGAGCAAAACAGGGCAAAACAGGGGAACACCTGCTGAGCTTACTGCCTGACGAAGAACTTTTGTTCTTCGCGATCGCGTGTACCACCTTCGCGATCGCGAAGAGTAAACCTTTTGTCTTCGCCTTCGCGTCTTGTCTCGCGTGATCGCGCGCCAAGCTTTTAAGTGTGCCTCGCGATCACATATACTCCTGCGCGATCGCGAAGAACACTTTAGCAGTTGCGGACCAGAATGTAGGAAAACATTGTAAAGGGGTGTTATAAAACACCCCTCTCTCAGTTATTTCTTTTTAGCTTACTTTGAACACAAAAACATTAATGAGCATTGCTCTTGAACCTTGTAACCATTTTGGCTTGAATCAATTGGTTGAATCCAAGTTGCTCTTCAATCCGTCTCTGATCATTCTATTTGCTCGAGCCACGTGACTCTTGAGGATAGTTGCATAGCGTTAGGTGATTCTTGCCAATCGTTTGGGGTGTAACGGAACAAGTTCTTCATTGCTACTCGAACTTTCGTGTGAGTCTCGTCTCGTTTTTATCTCTTTATCGCTTTCGTATTTTCGATTGCATCAATTTGTCCCACTATTTATTGTGATTGTAGGACTTCTTGATTGCACGCTTTTAATCATAGGAGTTCTCCTCAATGGTGTCCTACTATTTCTCATGCTCGTGTGCTTTCTTGCTTGTACTTCATCTTTCCTAGGAAAGAGGATTTTTAACTTCCCTTGTTCTTTAACATGATAGATGCCAAGGCCTTTGTCAAACTTGAAATATCTATGGAGATGCTAAGGCTTTCCCAACATAACATGATATCCCTCTAAAGGACCCATTTTGTACTCAACTTCTTCATCATAGTTCCTTTGCGACACAAGTAACTGGGCCACTTTATCAACACAAGGTATTCCTAACCTTCTCACTACAAGAGACCTAATCCAACTTGCTTCACCTTCATCCACTTGAAGCACATACCCACGATTCTCATTAAGGCTCACTATGAATTGACACCACTCTCTTTTTCTTAAGAGCTCATCGTAGTAGTGTCCTTTAAACTTTCCATCAATAATAGTCTCACTTGAGCCACTACCAGGAGATGGGTACTTCCTTATTTCTCCGCTACTAGCAACACCACAGGAGTAGCTTCCACTTTCCGTCACTCGTCCAACATTAGATGTGTTGTGGAATGTTGAGCAAGGAGTCTCATAAAAGAACCCATAAGGACTTCTCCTTGCGATAAGAATGTGGTAGAAACTCTCTCCACCCTCCTTGATTCCACAACCAACGGAACTACTCCTACCATCCCTTCCCTCGGTCTCCTTTTCCTCCATAAAACTCTCTCCTTGTGTCAAGCGTTTAACTCGAGCACTCATTGATTTTACCTCGGTCACAAGGGCCCGAAGATAAGCTTGAGATAACTCGGTCTTGCTTACACTGTTCTCACCATGTCCACTTCCATCCAAACCCCTCTTATGGCTCCATGTATCGTCAAGAGACATCTTAAGAAAGAAAACGGTTAGTTCAAAACAACCTCACTTACTCTCACTCACTTTTGGTGGTGGCACTCAACATTCCTTTTAGGATTCACATTCCCAAACTCCCACCCAAAGATGCTTGTTATCTCTTAGGAACCACGGTGGTAAAATCATCAACTAATACGTCCAAGTATTGGTTCGGATTGGAGTTAATGTGACTCAATGGACGGATGGCTCTTTGAGGTGCGCATTTGAAGTCAAGAAAGTTATACGACTATAGGTGAATCTCCAAGACGCACGAGACCCTAAAAGCTCAAGAGTTAGTGTCAATGTAGTAGGATAATTACCCAAGAAACACTAACTAAGAAGTTTGAAAGCAAAGAATAATGAAAACCTAGGCAAAAAGAACTACCCAGAACCCCTTACAAGATGACACGCCCCGCCGCTTTGAACCAAGCGGTCCACCTAAAAAAGTCCAGAGAGGGCTCTCAAGTAGGCGGTCCACCTAAAGCTGAGGCAGTCCGCCTAGTGCTGAAGCTTCACTTTTTTCAGCAACTTCAACAACGGGTTTTTGTTCTGTTTCCAACAAAACTTTGATCGATTTCAACTTGTTTCTCAAATCCAAAGGTACCCAAAGATGTATTCAATAATTCCTAACAATCCCCAATATTTTTCAACCCAAACAAACAACAAACAAGCTTCTATTCGAGATTTGAAGCAAAATTTCAAGGGTTTTCAAAATAAGGGGGTTTTGATTCTTCAAGTTTTAAATCACGACACCAAAACACGATATAGGGGTACCAAAAAAAGGGAATAGATCAATCCCTATTAGCTTTCAAATGATTGGGGAATCGAATGCAATAAGTTCTATCAATCATTTTTGTACTTTTTTCAATTTTTCACTTTTTTGTTCTTTTTCTTTTATCAGAGCAATAACAACACTAAAGTAAAGGATATGAAGAACATGAAGAAGATTTGTAAGAACAAACCCGAGCCATGCTCTGATACTAAACTGATGCAGTGTAAAATCATGCGGAATCAAATGAAGTAGACGTGGAAGCAAATAAACGAGATAACAAGGAAGTCGAGTCGAGGAAGAACTGAAATAGGAGAAAAAATGGATAATTGATTCAATACATGAATGATTATCCAAAGGAAGGAATGAAACTCGAACATTACAGGGATTTCATATCAGTGATGAATCTCCATAGGTTCGAAGCAAAGAGATACACGAAGCTTCAAGCTTCAACAAGAAAGATAAAGCCTCTTCTATGTCTATTCTTCAATGCCAAATTCTCAAAATAAGCTAACCTCCTAATGAAACACTAGTGTAAGGTATTTATAGGTTCCCTTAAAGTTAGTTTGAAATGTCATAAATACCCACAAGTTGGGTCAAAACATAAAAGGCCACGTATTGCTAGAATAGGAAATATACACAAAATTAACTAAAATCCCGTCAAGAATAACATGATTAGGCACCCCCCCTAGATAAAGGGGATTTCTACCTCTTGAGCATCAGAGAGGCTACCAGGTTTGGGTGGCCCGCCTGTTTTACAGGGGCGGTCTACCTGGTTGAGTTCCTACAGCTTGAAAGTTTGACACTAAGCTGAATTTGAGGAGTTTTTGGGGTAGGCGGTCTGCCCATCCGTTGAGGCAATCCACCTCTTGTTGTAGCGTTACACGCTGATGTAGGGTAAACTAAGAAACCGGAAAAGAGATAAAAATGAGATGAGACTCACACGATTGTTCAATTAGCAACGAAGAATAATGTTGCGTTACACCCCAAACAATGGCAAAGAATCACCTACGCTATGCAACTATCCTCAAGAATCACGAGGTCCTTGCAAATGGAATGATCGAAAAGGTTTGAAATTCAACTTGGAATCATCCAATTGATATCAAGAAAAAATTCATAGGTTTCAATAGTTCTCTTGAGTTTTTGTGTATTCAAAGTAGTATAATGAATTCAAGATACAATGAAGACTCTTATAGTCTTCTTCAACGTGAAATGAAATGTCCAAACTACCCCTAAAGTGGGTTAAAACAATAGAATAAGTTAGGGCTAAAGTTGGAATTACACAACAAAAAGTTGGGAAAATTCGGATGGCTTGCAACAAAGGGGGTGCTCCACCCTCCCCCTCAGGGCACCCGCCCTTAGGCTTAGGGTGCCCACCCTTGCAGAGGGGTGCTCCGCCCTTCCAAAATCCAGAGAGCAAGCATTCCATACTTAGCCGATATTTGGCCCTTTTTCATATAGGCGCTCTGCCCTCTCGAAGAGGCGCTCCTCCCCCTCCTGGGATGTGTTGGGGTTCTTCAAATTGTGCTTGGAGTGGCTCCCCTTGTTGCTTAAGTGGTCCTCCTTCCATGGCGCTCCAATACATGATCTTCAAGGTGGTTCCGGAGCGCTCATCTTCCACGTCCAAGCCTTTCCATACCAAGTGAAGGTGAGCATCATGGATTGCCTTGGCTTGACTTCTAGTAAAGGGTCTTGTGGTGGTTTTCCCAGCATCATCCTCCCCTTCTTGAGATGATTTCATCGTCGAAATTAAGGCATCATCCTCCACGGCATCATCACCTACATCACAAGGAGCCAAGTCACTAACATTGAAAGTATTTGAAACATTGTACTCACCCGGGAAATCAATCACATAGGCATTGTTGTTGATATTGGATAGCACTTGGAACAGGCCATCTCCCCAAGGTGCCAACTTCCCCTTCCTAAGGTTTGGGAATCTCTCCTTCCGAAAGTGCACCCACACCCAATCTCCCTTCTTGAGTTCTACCTTCTTTCTCCCCTTGTTCTTCTTAGAGGCCACCTTTTCATAAGTTTGCTCCAAGTTCTTCTTCGCCTTAGCATGGAGTTCAATCAAAGCCTTAGCTCGGGCTTTACCTTAAAAATTAACAACCATCTCCTTTGGCAAAGGGGTAAAATCAACTGGAATCAAATGATTAAAACCATAAACGCACTCAAATGGAGTCATGCCAATCATTCTATTAAAAGTACGGTTATATGCAAACTCCATGAGAGGTTACTTCTCCACCCAAGTCCCAGCCTTACCTCGGGTCAGAGCTCTAAGAAGAGACCCTAAGGTTCGGTTCACAACCTCGGTTTGACCATCCATTTGAGGGTGGTGGGATGTAGAGAACAACAATTTGGTGCCAAGGGCACCCCATAAGCACCTCCAAAAGGGCTTAGGAACTTAGTGTCCCTATCACTCACAATGGTTTGAGGCACCCCATGTAACTTTAACACATTATCAATAAACAAAGAAGCTACATGTTGTGCATCACTACTCTTTTTGCAAGGAATAAAGTGAGCCATTTTGGAGAACCTATCCACGACAACATAAATGCTATCATGTCCTCCTCTAGACCATGGTAATCCCATAACGAAATCCATAGAAATATTCATCCACGGGCTAGTAGGAATAGGCAAAGGAGTATACAAGCCATAGGGATTCGACTTAGACTTGGTGTGCTTGCAATCTAAACAAGCATTGCATAGCCGCTTAACATGCAACCCCATCTTAGGCAAATGGAAGTGCTCCATAAGGATGGCCAAAGTCTTAACCCTCCAAAAGTGACCCATCAAGCCTCCACAATGTGCTTCACGCACTAGCAATTCTCGCCAAGAGAACTCGGTGACACATACTCTCCCATTCTTAAAAATGTAGCCGTCTACCCATTGGTATTTCTCCACCCTCTTCCCACTCACTAGAGCATCATAAATGCTCTTGAGCTTTAGGTCATGTTTATATAATTATTTTATACTTTCAAAACCCATAAGCCTAGAAGCAAGAGTGGTAGCAAGAGCGAACTTCCTAGAAAGTGTATCGACTACAACATTGTCCTTCCCCTTCTTGTAATGAATTACATAGGGAAAAGACTCAATAAACTCCACCCATTTGGCATGCCTTTTGTTCAACTTCTCTTGGCCTCTAAGATGCTTGAGTGACTCATGGTCACTCTTGACACAAATTCCCTAGGCCATAGATAGTTTTGCCAATGAGCTAGAGTTCTCACAAGGGCATACAACTCTTTGTCATATGTGGAGTAATTCAAGGTTGCGCCCTTCAACTTTTCACTAAAGTAGGCAATGGGCTTCCCTTCTTCCATGAGAACACCCCCAATACCCACCCACGAAGCATCACATTCAACTTCAAAAGCTTTCCTGAAGTCGGGAAATTGCAATAAAGGGGCGGTACTCAACCTACCTTTTAACTCTTGGAAAGCCTTCTCTTGAGGCTCCCCCCACACAAAGGGCTTGTCTTTCTTCACCAACTCGGTGAGTGGTGCGGCAATGGTGCTAAATTCCCTAACAAAGCGCCTATAGAAACTAGCAAGGCCATGGAAACTCCTCACATGAGACACGGTGGTAGAAGTGGGCTAATCTCTAATGGCTTCAACTTTGGACTCATCAACTTCTACACCATTTGCGCTAACAACAAAGCCCAAAAAGACAACCTTTTCAACACAAAATGCGCACTTCTTAAAATTGGCATAGAGCTTTTTGGCTCTTAGCACTTCAAGAACTTGACCCAACTGGCCAACATGATCATCTATAGATTTGCTATATATTAAAATATCATCAAAATAGACAACCATAAATTTGTTGATAAACGGATTCAAGACATGGTTCATCAACCTCATAAAAGTGCTAGGTGCGTTGGAGAGGCCAAAAGGCATCACCAACCATTCATATAGACCAAACTTGGTCTTGAATGCGGATTTCCACTCATCACCTGGTTTCATCCGGATTTGGTGGTAGCCGGACCTAAGATCTATCTTAAAAAAGATACTAGAACCACTCAACTCATCAAGCATGTCATCAAGTCTAGGAATAGGATGACGATACTTAACCGTTATCTTGTTGACCGCACGAAAATAAACACACATCCTCCATGTCCCGTCCTTCTTTGGCACAAGAGTGACCGGTACGGCACATGGACTCAAGCTTTCACGAACCAAGCCTTTGTTGAGAAACTCATCCACTTGCTTTAACAAACCCTTTGTATCCTCGAGATTGCTCCTATAGGCCGGCTTGTTTGAGATATGGGACCCCGGGACAAAATCAATTTGATGTTCAATTCCTCTCAATGGAGGAAGACCACTTGGCATCTCTTCCGGGAACATGTCATCAAATACCTTCAAAACATTCTCAATAGCACTAGGCAAAGGGTTAGGGTTAGAAGAATAATCACAATCGGAGTTTAGAACCATACCTTTTTGCACTAGGCAAATGAGAATTTTAGTTCCATCATTACCTCTCAAGTACTCACCCGGTTGCATCATGGCACAAATGCGACCGGTAGATGATGGTGAAGTCTCGGCCAAAGGCTTAGCCACCACGGGGGGCTTAGCCACCACGGGGGACTTAGCTTTAGCCGCTTCTCTCAACTCCCTCATACACCTATAGTCATCACTCACTTGCTTCTACGTCAAGGGCGTAAGCACATACTTCTTGCCCTCATGTTTGACCGTGTAAATGTTGGCTCGGCCATCATGAACCACATGCTTGTCATATTGCCAAGGCCTACCAAACAAGAGGTGGCAAGCTTGCATTGGAACCACATAAAACATGTGCTCATCTTGATAGTTCCCAATCTTGAACTTTATCAAGACTTGCTTCACCACCTTCAATTCCCCACACTCACTCAACCATTGCAAATGGTAGGGGCTTGGGTGTTTAAGGGTAGGAAATTTCAATTGTAAGACCAAAGATTGGCTCACCATATTCGCACAACTACCCGAATCAATAATCATGGAGCACACTTGTCCCTTCACTCTACACCTAGCATGGAACAAGTTCTCCCTTTGCTCATCCTGTTTCTCCTTACTCACCATGGCACTCAAACTACGACGTACCACTAGAAACATATTAGGATCCTCACCCTCCGCCGCTCTCTCTTCTCCCTCAACTACCTCACTATTCTCAACAACATCACCCTCGAGCTCACTTTCCTCCTCATACACCAACCCATCATCCATAACTATCATTATTTTTCTGGTGGGGCAATCTTTGGCAAAGTGGCCATAAGTCTTGCACTTGTGGCATTGGAAAGAAGAAGAAGAAGGAGTATTTAATTGAGTTTTAGAGTTACCTCCCACTTCTTTGAAGTCACTTCTCGGGGTAGCCTTCTCAAAAGGCTTCTTCACATCACGACTCCCACTTGCACCACTTGTGTTTGAGCTCTTCCATTCTTTGGGTCGAGTCATTGGAGTAGAAGTAGTACTCCTAAAGCGAGGAGTTTTCTCTTCCTTGAGCCACTTTTCGGCATCAACCGCGGCGTGACAAAAATCTTGAAGAGAATGAAAGATGTGTAGCCTCAATTGAGAAGCAATCTCACGGCTCAAACCATTCTTGAATCGGATGATAGCTTGCTCCTCATCTTCCATTTCTATGTCAAGGGCCATTCGGTTCTTTTCAAATTCATTGAAGTACTCATCCACCGATTTGAAGCCTTGTTTCAACTCATAGAGTCTCTTGAGTTGTTCTTGCCGCTACTTGGCTGTCATATATTTGGTGCTCATCACCTCTTTCAATTCCTCCTAAGTAACGTTCATTGGCATACCAACTCTTCTTCTTGACCTCTTGACGGATTCCCACCAAGTGGAAGCGTATGACTCAAACGAAGTAATGGCATAAATAGCTTTCTTCTCTTCGGACATATCATTTGTGTCAAAGACCCGCTCCAATTAAACCTTCCACTCTAAGAACTTTTTCGGATCACTAGTCCCTTTGAAAGGTGGGATAGTGATCTTCACACTATTGAGGTTGTTGTCACGACCCCCACGGTTTGGTTCCGGTTGACCCCCGTAGTAGTCATCAACTTCATCATATTCTTGCCTCAAGTTCCTCCCCATAAAATCCCTTGGAGGTCCACGACCTTGCCCACGACCTCTATCCATTCCCCCCGCCTCCATTCATTGCCCTCTTATTTGGATAGGGAGCATCAAAATCATCATAGTTGTCACCAAGTCCGGGGCACTCCCCTTCTTGAGCCTCAAAAACTTGCTCAAGGGGTGCTATATTTCTTCGGGGCCTCATTAATTGAACATCACCTTAGTGATTGCCCAAGGGTTGGGGATTGCCCAACAATCTTTCACGAACAAGAGCCTCATCTTTCAACCGTTGTTGACGAGCTAGCTCCACAAATTGATCCAGTCTCACGGTTGAGCCATCACTTGTGCCTTCCCCGGCATCTTTGTGGACACTCGGGGTCCTTTCTCTTTCAAAGGTCTCTATTTTTAGGTTAAGAGCCTTCACCTCGGCCAAGAGACTAGCCAAGATGTTTGTTGGGACCTCAATGGTATCCTTTGCCTTTTCTTCCGCCATGTACCTACAAGCAATAAGCAAAGAGATTAGAGTATAAGTCCTCACGCACTCCCTCAATTTTGAATGTCACTCAGGTACACTCAAGTTTGGGGTAGGTTCACTCGTGCTTGATTCAAGAGGCTTCCTCGGAGTTGAACAACCTCCGGAACGACCAAACTATTCATTAAGTTCCAAATGCTCTTCGGGAAGAGTGGAGTTAATGGGACTCTGTGGCCGTTCGGCTTTATAAGTGAGCACTTGAGCCAAAGAAACTCTACGAGTCTTCTTGGAATTTTCAACAACCAACACGCACGAATATCCTAAGCGCTCAATGAATTTGTACTAATTGAGTAGGAGAATTACTCTCAACGTACCAACCGGAAGTAATGGAACCAAACAAAACACGAAAACCTACAAATTTCAACTACCTGGTACCCCTTTCAGGCAAGGGCGCCCGCCCCTGTGTCAGGGTGGTCCGCCCTCAAACTTTAGAGAGTGGAGGAAGTAGGGAGGCGCTCGCCTCAAATGGAGGGCGCTCCGCCGACTGGGAATTTCTTCAAACTTCAAGAACGTATTCTTGGTTCTTGACACCAGATTTTCCAATATTTTCAAGGTTTTTTTCCAATCCAATAGTACTCCCAATGTATTTTCAACTACTACAAACAAACCCCAATGATTTATAACAACAATAAACCAACAACAAACTTGATTCAAGATTTTGAGCAACTTTTTCAAGGGTTTTAAGAAATTTTGAGTTTCAAAATTTCGATTTTCAATTCACAACCCCAATCGACGTAATGGGGGTATCAAAACAACGGGTTAATATCATAGAACATTCCCCGATAACAAACAACCAAGAAATCACTACAACTAACAATAACATTCCCCGATAACAAACAACTAAGAAATCACTACAACTAACAATATCTAGTAATTTTTTGTAATTTTGAATTTTTGTATTTTTTTGTTTTTTCTTCAAACTAAGAACAAGAACATGAAAAACAACAAGAACAAAGATACAAAGCACGAAGAGTAGGACGAGGGTTCGTAGGAACGTAACCCTAGCCTTGCTCTGATACCAACTGATGTAGGGTAAACTACAAAAGCGAAAAAGAGATAAAAATGAGACGAGACTCACACGATTGTTCAAGTAGCAACGAAGAACAATGTTTCGTTACACCCCGAACGATGGCAAAGAATCACCTACGCTATGTAACTATCCTCAAGAATCACGAGGTCCTTGTAAATAGAATGATCGGAAAGGTTTGAAATTCATCTTGTAATCGTCCAATTGAAATCAAACCAAAATTCATAGGTTTCAATAGAGAGAATTCTCTTGAGTTTTTGTGTATTCAAAGTAGTGTAATGAATTCAAGATACAATGAAGACTCTTATAGTCTTCTTCAACATGAAATGAAATGTCTAAATTACCCCTAAAGTGGGTTAAAACAATAGAAATAAGTTCGGGCTAAAGTTGGTATTACAACACAAAAAGTTGGGAAAATTCGGATGGCTTGCAACATGGGGGCGCTCCACCCTCCCCCTCACCCCTGTAGAAAGATGCTCCGCCCTTCAAAAATTCAGAGGCGCTCCGCCCTCTCCTGGGATGTGTTGGGGTGCTTCAAAATGAGCTTTGGGTGGCTCCCCTTGTAGCCTAAGCGGTCCTCCTTCCATGGTGCTCCAATGCATGATCTTCAAGGTGGTTCCGGACTGCTCATCTTCCTCGTCCAAGCCTTTCCATACCAAGTGAAGGTTAGCATCATGGATTCCCTTGCCTTGACTTCTAGTAAAGGGTCTTGTGGTGTTTTGCCCTGCATCACACGCGCTCAAGTGCATGGTCTTCAACTCATCCCCGAAGCCTCTATCTTCTAATCTCATCCTTTTTCACTCTTCGCTCCCTCTTTGCTTGGCTCTTGATGGATGGAGTCTAGGGTCAATTTGGGATGCATCACTTGATTAAGAAAAAGGCACATGGCCCGATGAGTTGCCTGGGGTGTTTTGGGCAATGCGCACCACTGAGAAGAATAGCTCGGGTGAAACCCCATTTTCCCTAGCCTATGGAATTTACTCTTTGATTCCTGTGAAAGTCGGCGAACTCAACCTTCGGTATGCTCTTGCAAATGAAGAATCAAATCAGCAAGTGATGCGCGTGGAGTTGGATTCTCTCGAATGACGTAGGGAAATAGCTTAGGTTTGATTAATGGATCAGAATAGGCAAATCGAGGATTACCTAAATAGAAAGGCTAAATTCAGAGCTTTCAAAGTTGGAGATTATGTGTTAAGAGCCTCGAACCAAACTACCAAAGAAAAGAATGCTGGCAAGCTAGGCCCGAACTAGAGCCTTATAGAATCAAATCAATAGTTGGCATGGGATCTTATCAGTTAGAAGATTTAAAAAGCAAACTGGAACCCTCAAATTGGAATGTGTCTAATTTGAAGCATTACTATTTTTGACACTGAGGTGCGTTACCTTTTGTCAGCAGATTTTCACCTACGACATGGAGCCGTCAACACTCCAATGCTTAGGTCAAATAATTTAAACTGACCCCTCATTTTTCTTTGCTAGACCTTTTCAAAAAGCGGAGGAAATGTAGTACAGTGCTCGGGTCCTCATTCATTCACACCCGAACTCTGGGGGGATGTGAGGGATGATGTGTAGTCAAGAGTGACTCGAAGCCTTTCATACCGGAAACTGCAAGCAGACCCGAAGACTAGCTATCCGCAACCGGGGACTGTTTCCCGAATATTAGCCTAGTATTTTAATCTTGTTTTCATCGCCCAGTAGCCGCTGTTTTTAGAAATTTGCCTAAGTCTAGCCTCAACTAGATTTATGTAAATGCTAGTTATGGTCTAGCAATGAAATAAACTTGATTCGATATCTCTTTGTTTCAATTTCTATTATCTCTACATGCCTCGACATTGACACAATACGTTTTTCTAAGCTAGCACGGTTTTATTATAAAGTCTTACAAGCAAAAAATATTCTAAGTGACCTGTCACGCTTTTAAAATAAAGTAAAGACTCACACTTGAGAAAGAAAAGCTGAATTTCATGAAAGAAGGCCCGGAGGCCTCAAAAAATATTTTCAAAACATGGCTCGAGGTGCATGGCAAAAGCAGGATACAAAAGAAGAGGAAGCTACTAAGCTTTGGGGTCATCTTCCCCGTCACTCAAAGTCCCATCTTCAGTGTCCTCGTTGTCCTCTTCATCTTCTTCAGCTTTGTCTTCGCCCGAGCTATCACTTGAGGGAAGTTTATCCATGATATCTGACTTTAGCAGTGTCACTCTTAGCCTTAGCAATTTCCTTTTCTAAATCCATCTCCCCGGTTTTGCATTCTACAAGGGCCTTCAGCCTGGTTTGGATAATAGCCCAACTTTTATCTAACTAAGCCCTTGTGACCTTTGCCTTAAGCTTAACTTGCATGGATGCTTCTTTTCCCCGAAGGGTAAACCTCAGCCTCGACCGTGGCCGTACGACCCTCTAGTTTAATCATCTTGAGCATCTTCGCAGCCAGATTGTTTTGATAGTCCTTAGCAACTTTCACAAACCTGGTGTTGGTTCGCTCAACTTCTTCATTTATCTTTTGGCTTTCAGCTCGGTGGCTCTCCTCCAGTACTTTCATTTGAGCCTCGAGGGTAGCATCAGCTTCACGAGCTTGATTCTGCTCGAGGTCAGACTTGGCAACAGCTTCACAAGCTTGATCCAACTCGAGGTTGGACTTAGCCAGTTGAGCTTGCAACTCTAAAATTTGGGTCAAAAACCCCAACTTCTGGCGGTACCAAGCAACCCCTATATGCTTAAGAGAAGCTGACCAATGGTGTTCCATTACCGCCACCTTAATCAAGTATAAGTAAATTTACGAAAGGTTTGAATGAAAGTCACAGTAAAAGAAGTTAGTCGAAAAAGAAGAATTGCAAGCGGAGAATGTTACCTGAATGGCGTGCATGGCAGAGTTAATCATCAAATCCTTATAGGGCATATCCTTGGTATGATCCCATTCTTTTGTAGTTATCAATCTCCTAAGGCCCCATCAGACTGTCATATCATTGTCAAAAAGGCACAACTTATAAGGGATCCCAACCCTTCTTATGTCCCTTTCGGATGCCGAAGCGTGGGGAGGTTCAGAGTTGGCTCGTGCGGTGCTCGGTGCGACTCTTTCTTAAACAGAGGAAGGGGTCTCAGTACCTCTTCCTTCGGCGGTAGAAGGAATTTTAGCCTCGCAAACTTTTGCCATGGCAGTATGGTGGTCAGACCCCTTGAGGTCTACCAGTTCAATTTCTTTGAGAGCCTCGATGTCCACATCGATCGGCTCGTCCCGCAGGCCTCGTTGCGGCTCGATAATGGCCTCGTGACATGAAGCCAAAGTCACATTTACTAGAGGGTGCTTTGCTTTTGTTGACTTCCTCGAAGCTTGTGTTTTCCTCTTAAAATCTGTACAAGCGTGGGTTAGAGGTTTAGGGACAAAAGAAGAAGGAGTTAAGATTAATGTTTTTCGATCAAGGAAGATGTAGTCGTCACCTTTAGAAGTCCCTTGGCCAGGAGGACTTTTGGGGACACTGCATTTTGTTAGAACCTTAGCTAGGTTCTCTAGCACATTCAAACTCTCCCTAGCATCAGGGACCTATTTTTCTTTCTTCTTCTCTTTCTTCTCCTTTTTATTCCTTTCCTTTGGCTTAGTGGTAGCCACCTTTCTGGGAAAACCTACAAAGGAAAAGATAAATTCAGCAAGAAAGATGTTACAACCCGTATGTCTAAAGTGATGTATATCATGCTAATGATATGTTAAGAATCATTTAAGTGAGTTTAAAGTCATAATATGACCATATATGATGTTTATATGTTGAATATAAAGTTTGGAAAAAATCGGATTTAAGTTGCGGAAAAACCGACTAAGGATTTTCCTTGTAACGGAGCTTTTTCAGCAATTAATTTTATGTGTTATATAAGGTCTTTTAGGAGCATATAATATACCAAATTGAAGGTCTTGGAGTGTAGTTTCGAACACTTTTGACGGTTTGTTCATACAATATCTGGATAAAAAGATATGAGTACCAGAAGTCAAACCAGAAAAAGGGACATAAGCGCAAAAGATGGCTAGAAATGAAATGTTTTTATTATAAAAGAGAAATACTTCTCTTTCTCGACATTCTCCAGAAACCTCATGATATAAACAGTTCTTTCTTGAGTTTGAAGCCAATTTTTATGATTTTGAAGAAACAACATCAATCTTAACTCGAAATTGAAGACGGATTGCGTCAAAACGCTCTACGCGATAAAGGTAACGTAATGATACCTTCAATTTCGTCTATAGTTTGAGTTTTAGAATTACTTCATGGCTAAGTAAAGTGCCTAAATTCTATGTTATAGCTTGTTTAAGCTTTAGAAGGTGTGGAATTCAAAGGAAACAAAGTTTAGAAGCAAGAAACATCGAACGTATGTACTGCTAAACTTTTCTTTTGGCAAGGCATGCATCTTGTAGCTTTTCTTAGTTTCAAAATTGATGATTCTTGTGGGTAGCTTGTATGGAATAAATTTGACCATATATGTGCTTAATTTGGTGCTAAGCACCACGGTAAAAGATGTCAAACACAGTAGCACAAAATGTTTCAAAATCTGAAAAATTATTTTTATCTTCAGACAGCTCTTAGTAGTTTGAGCATAACTCCTTGCACAAAATTGATATTGAGATGATTCAAAATTCCCTGGAACCCTAAGACATATATCTAAAACTTTTATGAAGACCAAGAAGTCTATAACTTGGATCTACACTCTGAAATTAGGTCGAAAGTCAGGACAGTGGTGCTGTCCAGACATTCTATCTGCGGATTTGTTATGTCATCCAGTCGTCTCATCTTGTTATCCGTTTAACATGTTTATATTATCAGTTTATCCGGGTATCCATTCCCGTGTGTAGTATAGTGTTGGTTCTGTTTTTACGGATCATCCAGTTTCAGGGGAAACTGTGACGAAAACTTTATAGAAATTCAAAGAGTTGGACAAATTCTGAGTTCTAGGTTGTGTCTATAATTCTATCCAGAGTTTTCTTATCATTCCTTTGAGTCCATATCTATTGTTGCCACATGTGTTATGCCCCATACACGCTTATGCTATATTGTAATCATGTTATGTGTGGTTTGGAATCCCCCATAGAGGCTGGACATTGGACACACAGTCCGGTCGCTTGTGATACTACCCGTCCAGGGGACACAGCCTCTCTGGTTCAGGCGGGAGTTGAAACAACTAGTGTGACCGGGTGACATTCACACACTCTGACCAGAAAGACTAGATATTACTGGCTGGGGGGACATAGCCCATAACATCCACCAGGTTTGTTATATATGTGTATATAGCCACAGTATGCACTGCATGATTATACATGAGGCTAGTTCAGGTTTTCAGTTACCTGATTTGGGGGGATACAGCCCATAACACCAGACAGGTACTAGTTCAGATGTTCAGCTACCTGATTTTGGGGGATATAGCCCATAACACCAGACAGGTACCAGTTCAGATAACAGTTCAGTTTTAGCTCAGTACCAGTTATCAGCCACCAGTTCTTAATGTCAGTATCAGTTGACAGCTAGTATCAGGTGACAACTATCAATTCCAGTTTCTAGTTACCAGTTATAAGTCATGTTACAGTTATTTATCAGTATAGTTCAGCTCAGTCTTCAGTTTCAGATTCAGCTAGACTTCAGTTTATATTCAGATCATGTTTAGTACGTTCTTCAGATTTCCAGCTATATTGCTATGTTCCAGCTCAGATTTACATATTTGTATTCCAGCCTTACAGTTTCATTCAACTATGATATATTATATGCTCATGCCTTACATACTTGGTACATATCGTACCCACGCCCTTTTCTGGGGCGCTGCATTTCATGCTGCGCAAGTATAGATAGATCAGCGCTTGAGCCACGTTAGTAAGCCATCTATCAGCTATTGGAGTCACTCCGCTTACTTCCGAAGTTTACTACTTTTGGTATGTTGTACAGATGTCGATTAGGTATGGCGGGGCATTCTCCCGTCCTTTGTATATTCAGTTCAGCACTCTTAAAGGCCTATAGATATGTCCCTGTATGGTTCTTCAGTATGTTATGCATGTTAGCTTATGTTAGTCTTGTCAGCTTTTCGCATTGCATAATTCTTATTAGCTAGGTTTGTGCTTATTCCGTTTATCAGTTATACTCATGGTTAGCAAATTATCCACAAGATTAGTGATGATCGACACTTAGTGTTGGTCATCTGTCGCGACCTAAGTTGGGTCGTGATAAAGTGGTATCAGAGCAGTTCAGTCCTAGGGTATTTACAGGCCGTGTCTAGTAGAGTCTTGTTCAGGAGTATGTTGCGCGCCATACTTATGAACAGGAGGCTACAAGGCACTTCACGACAGTTGTCTTTCTTTCTTCTCTAGATCGTGCGATAGAGCCATGATTATAGAATTCAGCCCTCTAACAATAGTATTTTCAGCAAAGCGATGCCGCCGAAGAAACTAACAGCTGCCCAGAAGGGCAAGGCTATTGCCGTCGAGGGTACTAGTAGAGTTCCACCTGAGGTGGATGAGAGAGGAGTCCAGACCTGAGGCTCCATCTGAGGCCTCATAGATCCCTTCAGTTCAGGGCGATATTAAATGTACTGTAGCTGCCATACCTCCAGCTCCTGAGCCTGATACTCAGGGGCAGGAAGTGAGGGATGCCATCAGATTATTGACCAGTGTTGTAGTTGCTCAGACTAGACAGCATAGTGCAGATGCCCAGGGCGACACTAGATCAAAGATCAGGGATTTTATCCGACTAGAGCCTCCAGTCTTTACTAGATCTCGTACAGGAGAGGACCCTCAGGATTTTCTTGTGAGGATAGCCAGGGTGTTGAGGGTCATGCACGTGTCAGAGACAGAGTCAGTAGAGTTGGCTGCATTCAGATTTCATGACCTAGTATCAGGGTGGTATCAGACATAGGAGCTATATAGAGGGTCAGATGCTACTCCGGCGACTTGGAAGGAATTCTTAGATGCCTTCCTTCATCAGTATATGCCCATAGAGACACAGAGAGCACGTGTTGATAAGTTCCTGACCTTGAGACATGGAAGTTTGAGTATAGAATAGTATAATTATCGCTTTAATTATTTAGCAAGGTTTGCCCCCACTGTGGTAGCATATATGGAGGACAGAATTCACAGGTACGTAGTGGGACTTGGTCCTCACCTGGTGAACGAGTGTATGACGGTTGCTCTGCAGTCATGTATGAACATATCACGCATTTAAACATTTGCTTTATCACTTGTGGAGAGGAAGCAGAAACAGAGAGCCGACAGGGATAGAGTGTTAGAGGGGCAGATATCTGGTTTGTTAGGAGAGATGTCTAGAGCGAGTAGATAGCAGAGTGTTAGACAGCCACCAGCTAGTATACCTCCACAGTCTCGTGGCCTGTGATCTGATAGAACTCCTCAGTCCAGATCTAGTCACGCATCACAGACTTCAGGATTTAACCATCGTGGTACTTCTGTACAGGCCAGTCAAACATATCCCATATGCCCAGATTGTGGTAGACACAACTAAAAACCATGTTAGTTAGGAGTTGATACTTGTTATATTTGTCGAGAGACAGGACATTTCATGAGAGATTGCCCGACTAGGAGCGCTAGTGGTGCAGCTCAGCCAGCTTGATCAGCAGTAGCTTCCTCAGCACCAGCAGGTCGTGGTAGAGGTCGAGTTCCTACAGCAGGCGGTACTCAGAACCGCACCTATTCTATTATTGGTCGACAGGACCAAGAGGTTTCACCAAATGTAGTCACAGGTATTGTGTCAGTAAATTCTCTCGATGTATATGTGTTGATAGATCCCGGTTCTACACTATTGTATATTACTCCCTATGTTGCAATGAAATTTAAAATAGAACCAGAGGCTATTAGACCTTTTGAGGTAGCCACTCATATTGTTGATTCAGTAGTAGCTAGGCGTGTTTATGGAGGTTGCACAATGATGATTGGTGACTGTAGCACTATAGCTGACTTAATTGAGCTAGAAATGGTTGATTTCGAGGTTATTCTCGGTATGGATTGGTTGTCTTCTTGTTATGCTAACGTTGATTGTAGAGTGAAGACAGTCCAGTTTCACTTTCTAGGAGAATTAGCTATAGAGTGGTAGGGTGTCTGCATCGCTAAAGGGTATGTTTATTTCTTACCTTAAGGCAAGGAAGCTAATTGCAAAAGGTTGCTTATATCATATTGTTCATGTTTGAGGCTCAGAGAAGGAGACATCGACTCTTGAGTCAGTTCTGGTAGTGAATGAGTTCCCTGATGTGTTTCCAAATGAGTTACCTAGTCTTCCTCCAGTGCGAGAGATTGATTTTCCTATTAATGTAGTACCAGGTACGCAGCCCATATGTCATACCCAATTTTGGACTCAACTCGAGGCGAGTCGGGTTTCGAATTTGACTGGGTGAACTCGTTTGAGTTTAGATGTTGGAGTCGCCACCTAATATAATTTCTAAGGCTTATTAGGTCACCTAAGCATCTAAAGTCATGTTCAAAAGGTCAACTAGTCCATTACAGATATTCTATATGGGTAAAAATTCCAAATGACTCGGGGAAGAAGGTGTTAGGCACTTCCCCGAGTCCCACAAAAAGTGGTTACCGTCCGAGACTTAATTTTGGGATGTAAATAGTGTATATTGTCATGAATACTAACTTGGGAATTAATTTGAAATTCTAGTTCAAGGATGTAATACATTCATGCAATTTCAAACATACATAAACAGTTCTCATATACGACCTATATTTCCAGCCTAATCGTAGTTTACGGCCTTATCAAACGTCTAATCGTTGGTAAGTGTTAGCATACAAATGAGTATTCAGTTCCAATTCAGATATACAATCTACTCACGAGAAGGTTTTGCACATATAGTCCATTTTGGTAAACAAATTCAAATTTAGAAAGAAAACCAAAGGGGGTTTGTTTTAAAACAAAATGTTGGTCATTTAGGGTCTGGGTTTCTTTTTTGTGCAGGGATTGGATTTTAGAAATATACATAGGTAAAGAGGCTGTTTTTTGAAAATGGGTTCACGAAAGCACATAAATACAAACAAAGGGCTGTCATTATATATAGATATACACATGCAAATATATGATCTATATAATGGTTATACTTTAAAATATATAGTTTTAAAGCGTATAAACGACCCCAAGTACTTTATACACCCCTATACACTATTAGATTAGTGTATAAGGGCATAAGTAGTAGTGAAAATTGATTTATGCACATAAAGGGCCTATTTTGGAAACGTTATTGGGCCCAGATCATTCATACAAAATAGGGGCAGATTCTATTTTTCAGAAATAGTTCAATTTTATACACAAATAGCCCCTGTCAAGTGTTTTTTAGATTAAAACAGTGAGTCCTCACAATATTTCAAGCCTAATGCAGTGTTCTCATTCACAGATCATGTAGTATTAAGAAATAGCATGCAATTGTCAGTTTCAATATCAAGGAATGCTTGTTCAAGGTCCTAAATGTCATGCTTTGCAACACATAGGAGTAAAGAGTTAAGGAATAAGCCCCTGGAGGGCTATGCACACATTGTAAGCAGGGGTTTGAATGTATACAAGCACGGAACCTTAGAATGTACATGAAATGGGACAGACTCTAAGGGGAAATCATAAAGCAAAGGTCCAGTAGTACTTCAAACAGTTCATTCAGGCATAGTTTTAATCAGAGAAAAAAGGAGTTTCTCCCCAGCTTTTAAACACATTAAAGGGGTGTAACTACAACCTAGTTACCTTTGCATAAGCTACAGACAAAAAGGTCATCAGGGCCATGAAATAAACCCAGTCATTAAGTAACAGATAAGCATCCTATTTATTCCACAGTGGCCTTAGACAACAGCAGTTCAAGCCAAGGTAAACCATGCAGGAAACCACAACCCTTTGTAGATCATAGGGATGCAGAAGTTCTTTTAGGTCTAGACAGAACTTTCCAGACCCAAATGAAACGACCTCGGTCAGTTGTTTCGGAAGTTAGGACTCCGATTGGCGTGCCGATAATTTTAAAATATTCGTAATATTCATTAGAACCTGTCTGTAAAATTTGAGCTAAATCAGACCTCGTTTGGTAGGCATCGGAAGAAGGTTTCAGTTTTTATTGGCGATAAATATTAAAAAAGAGATTTTCAAGCTCGGTTTTTGCCGAATGAGCTCTGATACCAACTGACACGACCCGAAATCCGGTTAGGCCGTGCGGGCACCCGACATCCTTCCCTAGACCCGTCGGGTGAACCCTTACCAATTAAATTAGGAAAATAAATATAATTCAATTCATCAATAAGAACAAGACTTAAAAAAAAAACACTGACATACTGATACATCTAAGCTGTACAAAAGAAATTACAGCTGACTACCCAACATACTAGGTTTAGGGTTATCCAGACTAGACATCTAAGAGTACAAAAGAAGACAAATACCTCCTGAAGGGAGCAAAATGCAGCTGAAATAATAACCAATAGACTGGTGGCCATCCGGAATAAAAGCTGGCTCACCCTGACAGCTGAAGTCGTCTACGCTCCTTCACAACGTGGCGAACTCAATCCTGGAGCGAACCTGCCGAAACGAAATAGATAGACAAGAAACAAACAACAAACAAGGGTGAGTCAAAAGGACTCAATAAGTGGGGCAGACTAGCCATCTCAAAGAATAGGATAGCTAGCCAGGGAGAAAAGAAACAGATAAATAAAATTCCTCTTATTTAAATTATGAAAAGGCAGAGCCAGATAATAACTAGAAACACGTATGGAATCACAAACTCATTAAAAACAGGAACGTAAGATAGCCAGAACATATAGGTATCCCGAACATATCAACAATCAGAAATATATCCTGTTGCGGCGTGCAACCCGATCCATATATTCATCCTGTTGCGACGTGCAACCCGATCCATATATTCATACTGTCGCGGCGTGCAACCCGATCCATATACTTACACCGTTGCGGCGTGCAAATCGATCCGTATATTTATACCGTTGCGGCGTGCAACCCGATCCCCACAACTCAGAATACGAGCCAGAAATATATATAGGCAAACCGAAATATGTCCACAATATGGTATACGTACCGCATACACAAAACACAGCATAATAGTCACACAATAGTCAGCACGCGGTGCAATGAAATGGGATGAATGCAGTATGATGCAATGGTGTCATATGTGCCAAATAGATGGAGCGAAATCCTCCTGCTCCGAGGACAGAATCCTCCTACCCTAAATATGATGCAATGGAGCGGAATCCTCCTGCTCCGAGGGCGGAATCCTCCTACCCTCAATATGATGCAATGGAGCGGAATCCTCCTCCTCCGAGGGCGGAATCCTCCTACCCTCAATATGATGCAATGGAGCGGAATCCTCCTGCTCCGAGGGCGGAATCCTCCTACCCTCAATATGATGCAATGGAGCGGAATCCTCCTGCTCCGAAGGCGGAATCCTCCTACCCTCAATATGATGCAATGTGCATATGAACGCAACACAATGCAATAATAACCCATCACCAGCGCGGAACTCTCATCGACAGCTGGGAAGTATATACCAACTCACAACCAAAGTACAATACTCAGATTCTCAATGCAATACCAATAACAGGACATAATATATAATATAGGATATAAATCCAAGGCTAAGGCGTAATGAGTACGCCTATCGACAGCTACACACGTAAGAAACACGTGGTAGAAAATCCACGAGGCCAGGTGCCTCCAAAGAAATGGATATAAACACGTACCTTGTTACAAAGTTAGTACAGCCACTCAATAACCGCTTTGTCCTTTGGATTCATTGCCACACGATCCCACTGTGTTCAATAACCAAAAAAATATATCAAATTAGGCTAAAAGCTTCATTCCTCACATCTTAGGGCAATCCAGGTAGGAACCTGATACCCTATTCTCATATGCAATACGCAGGCTAGGCCTATATACAGGGTTTAAGGTCACATAACCAAACCCTAAATAAATTACATTTATAAGTTGCCCATAACTCACTGAGTATGAATATATAATCATTTCCATCATCGGGGTCCAATTGACCCTTTAAACTATCAATTTACGTCATTAGGGCGATGTCTAATATCCCTATTTTTACCGTTAAAATATATTCAAACACACGTAATAAGCTAAGATAATGAGTTAACATCATTACTTGAAGATTTGGGGTAGAAATTCCACTCATTTTCCCTTTTTTCCCCTCTCTTTTCTAATTTTTGCTATCTCTGCGTTTTGGCAATGTTTCGGATATGCATACTACATCTACTGCCTTTAAGGGATTATATCCCTTGCTAAACGACAATCACTTTGACTTTTTTTTTTTTATAATAAATTCGCTACGACGATTAAAATTGAAATGGAACCCTAGAGAAGTCGAAATGATCCCAAATTTTTCAAGTAAGTTATACAAAATATATGTAACCTACTCGCGAAGACGGATCTCAAATCGGACTCCCGAAACTCAAGATGCGAATTTAAATGAAAAGAAGTCAAATTATTTAACTTTCGGCATTTTAGCGGAAACTTGCCAAACAACATCGAAATTCACTTTCGAAAGTTTACAATGGTCATAAATAATCATACGAACCCAACGGCGCTTTCTGTAAAATTTGAGCCAAATCAGACCTCGTTTGGTAGGCATCGGAAGAAGGTTTCAGTTTTTATTGGCGATAAATATTAAAAAAGAGATTTTCGAGATTGGTTTTTGCCGAATGAGCTCTGATTTGAAATCCGAAAGCGCCGTTGGGTTCGTATGATTATTTATGACCATTGTAAACTTTTGAAAGTGAATTTCGATGTTGTTCGGCAAGTTTCCGCTAAAATGCCGAAAGTTAAATAATTTGACTTCTTTTCATTTAAATTCGCATCTTGAGTTTCGGGAGTCCGATTTGAGATCCGTCTTCGCGAGTAGGTTACATATATTTTGTATAACTTACTTGAAAATTTTGGGATCATTTCGACTTCTCTAGGGTTCCATTTCAATTTTAATAGTCGTAGCGAATTTATTATAAAAAAAAAAGTCAAAGTGATTGTCGGTTAGCAAGGGATATAATCCCTTAAAGGCAGTAGATGTAGTATGCATATCCGAAACATTGCCAAAACGCAGAGATAGCAAAAATTAGAAAAGAGAGGGGAAAAAAGGGAAAAAGGAGTGGAAAAATAGTGGAATTTCTACCCCAAATCTTCAGGTAATGATGTTAACTCATTATCTTAGCTTATTACGTGTGTTTGAATATATTTTTACGATAATAATAGGGATATTAGACATCGCCCTAATGACGTAAATTGATAGTTTAAAGGGTCAATTGGACCCCGATGATGGAAATGATTATATATTCATACCCAGTGAGTTATGGGCAACTTATAAATGTAATTTATTTAGGGTTTGGTTATGTGACTTTAAACCCTGTATATAGGCCTGGCCTGCGTATTGCGTATGCGAATAAGGTATCAGGTTCCTACCTGGATTGCCCTAAGATGTGAGGAATGAAGCCTTTAGCCTAATTTGATATATTTTTCTGGTTATTGAACTCAGTGGGATCGTTTGGCAATGAATCCAAAGGACAAAGCGGTTATTGAGTGGCTGTACTAACTTTGTAACAAGGTAAGTGTTCATATCCATTTCTTTGGAGGCACCTGGCCTCGTGGATTTTCTACCACGTGTTCCTTACGTGTGTAGCTGCCGATAGGTGTACTCATTACGCCTTAGCTTTGGATTTATTTTCTATATTATATGTTTTGTCCTGTTATTGGCATTGCATTGAGAATCTGAGTAGTGTACTTTGGCTGTGAGTTGGTATATACTTTCCAGTTGTCGATGAGAGTCCCGCACTGGTGATGTATTATTATTGCATCATGTTGCATTCGTATGCACATTGCATCATATTGAGGGTAGGAGGATTCCGCCCTCGGAGCAGGAGGATTCCGCTCCATTGCATCATATTGAGGGTAGGAGGATTCCGCCCTCGAAGCAGGAGGATTCCGCTCCATTGCATCATATTGAGGGTAGGAGGATTCCGCCCTCGGAGCAGGAGGATTCCGCTCCATTGCATCATATTTAGGGTAGGAGGATTCCGCCCTCGGAGCAGGAGGATTCCGCTCCATCTATTTGGCACATATGACACCATTGCATCATACTGCATTCATCCCATTTCATTGCACCGCGTGCTGACTATTGTGTGACTATCATGCTGTTTTTTGTGTATGCGGTACGTATACCATATTGTGGACATATTTCGGTTTTCCTATATATATTTCTGGCTCGTATTCTGAGTTGTGGGGATCGGGTTGCACGCCGCAACGGTATAAATATACGGATCGGTTTGCACGCCGCAACGGTGTAAATATATGGATCGGGTTGCACGCCACGACAGTATGAATATATGGATCGGGTTGCACGCCGCAACAGGATGAATATATGGATCGGGTTGCACGCTGCAACAGGATGTGTTTCTGATTGTTGATATGTTCGGGATACCTATATGTTCTGGCTATCTTACGTTCCTGTTTTTAATAGTTTGTGATTCCATACGTGTTTCAAGTTATTATCTGGCTCTGCCTTTTCATAATTTAAATAAGAGGAATTTTATTTATCTGTTTCTTTTCTCCCTGGCTAGCTATCCTATTCTTTGAGGTGGCTAGTCTGCCCCACTTATTGAGTCCTTTTGACTCACCCTTGTTTGTTGTTTGTTTCTTGTCTATCTATTTCGTTTCGGCAGGTTCGCTCCAGGATTGAGTTCGCCACGTTGTTGAGGAGCGTAGACGACTTCAGCTGTCAAGGTGAGCCAGCTTTTATTCCGGATGGCCACCAGTCTATTGGTTATTATTTCAGCTGCATTTTGCTCCCTTCAGGAGGTATTTGTCTTCTTTTGTACTCTTAGATGTTTAGTCTGGATAACCCTAAACCTAGTATGTTGGGTAGTCAGCTGTAATTTCTTTTGTACAGCTTAGATGTATCAGTATGTCAGTGTTTTTTTTAAAGTCTTGTTCTTATTGATGAATTGAATTATATGTATTTTCCTAATTTAATTGGTAAGGGTTCACCCGACGGGTCTAGGGAAGGATGTCGGGTGCCCGCACGGCCTAACCGGATTTCGGGTCGTGTCAGTTGGTATCAGAGCCCAATTTAGAGTCTATCCAGACTAAGACAGTGTCTAGTAGAGTCTCGCTGATGGGTACGTAGACGTCCGTACTCATCTACGAGAGGCTATGATGGCATTTAGGAAGTTTCACATCCTTCTTTTCTGATCGTGCGTCGATCAAGGATGCAAAAGTATTTTTGTTAATTCCTTCGTGGTAATTGTGAACCCCCGTGCGACAAATCAGCAAATGGTATGAGTTTAAGACGAAGCAGTCTAGCCAGGGGCTAGCATTGACGAAGCCCCGAGAGTTTTTCTTATCGTGCTGACGAACTAGTTAGGGAGGTCCCAGTTGTACGAGCTCGCGATGGGCAAGGGAGCAGGGCCTTGTGATTCCCTTGACTCTCTGCGATGCTTTACGAGAATCTTGGTGACGCAGATACCGCAAGAACCTATTATTCGTTAGGCAGCCTATCAGGTTGCCGCAGATGGAGACGTTCGATCTAAGGAAGTTCCTATTCTAGTTCTTAATATTGCTGCAGTAAAATATGTTCCAAATGCAGCATGTGTTGTGCCACCAATTGTGCTGGCTGGTTAACTAGCCGAGGTATCAGTTCGGTCCGAGTGTCCGAAGAGGTTGCATTATTTTACGCGGTTGAACCTTCTGATATTCTTAAGCAATGCATCAGATAAACCCCGTGAATTTTTTTTAAAAAAATAATGTCAGGGTATTTATCCTTCAGGCTCTTAATTATATCGAGCGATATGGTGTTGATTATTTTGCTTTCCAGTTTCAGGGTCCAGCCTTGAATTGGTGGGTCGCTCTCTTATTAGCTAACTTGGTTCAATTTTTCTTCTAGATTCGTGGAAAAGTTCCTTTCGAGTAGCGAGCGAGATGAAAAGTGTTGTCAGTTTGAGTGGATTGGACAGGGTAGCCTGTCGGTTAACCTGTTGGTGTTTCAGAATATGAGATTGAATTTTATTGAATGGCTTAATATGCATTAGGACTGGTCCATGAGCCTTTCGAGAGATTCAAAGATTTATTGATGACCTTTATGTTTCCTTGAAATCCCAGATGGTTTGAGAAATTGAGGTCCGGATTTTATTTGATGTTGTTGTTAATATTGCCCGAAGGTTCGAGGGCATACCATAAGTTAGAGCGGGAAGAGTTAGAGCGGAAAAATAAGAGATCCCGTGGCCCTAGTGGGTAACCATGGTACCTCATTTGGAGGTAAAAGTTATGATTATTTTGGGAGGTCACCTTCCAGGTTATCTCAGCTTGTGTCACTTGATTCTTAAAGTGCGCTAGTAGCTCATCAAGATCAGATTCAGTCTTCTCTTTATAGCTTTCAACAATCTGTCCAGCTTCCATTCTTAGCAAAAAGGTGTTATCATTTTCGTGAGTCTGGTTATCCTTTGAGGAGTTTTTCCTTACTCCGGCAAGTAGGCAGTCATCTTTTCTCTCGTCATTTGGCATCGCACAGTCGCAGGGTATTTCATTTAGATCTCAATCAGCCAGAGAAATGCCAGCATCCAGTAGAGGTTGAGATTTTGGTGGCAGTGGTTCTCCACAAAGTGCTTGTCAGGGTAGTGGCTCAGCTCAGCTGCAGAGGCAGTTCTATTAACTGCTAGTCTGGCAGGATGCTGAGGTATCTGATTTAGTAGACCCATGTATTTCTTCTTCTCTTAAATGTGAGTAAGATTTGATTCTTTCGATCGATCCGGAAATGGTGTGTCTTATCATGTTTCGATGGTTTCCTTGGATGTCGTTTTTATTAAGAATCAGTTGCGGTAGAGGGGTGAGCTTCTTGTATGATTTATTCCTGGCATTTCTGAGATCCTCCTAGTTGAGCTGGTTTAAATGTGAGAAATTTGGGAGTGAGTGTTGCTATTGCCTGTCTGGCACCTTGTCGTGCCACCTTCTATTATTATATCAAATTAGTATACCTCTCTTTTCGAAATTCCGTGTTGGTAAGATTATAGGATTCTTATTCATCACCATCAAAAAGTGTCATTGTTTCTTCCGGTGTAAAGTGATTAGTAAGTAATACTCGATCTACGTGTCTCCTCTTGGTTCGAAATGTTAGTAACGTCATGTTATTCTATGAGCTTCTCTCTGTTATAAAAGAGTTTACCGATAAATTGTTGGAGTTCTCTTCTTATGAGAAGGCTAAATTGGCATGGGTGTTTTTCCATAAAGCTTATTTAATGTCTATTTCTTCAATTGTGGTTCTTTAGCTAGCTTAACGCGGAAGTAATCTAGCTCTGGTGGCCAAGTAAATAAGAAGATGAGCTTCTCGAAGTTCTAATTATTTCTATCCTCGATCTATTTCCATTTCTTCTTCGTCCGGCACTAGTGAGCTTGGGCGATTGGTAGCCGCTCGTGACGTTCCCTGTGTTGAATCAGAGTACGTTTTATTGTGGCCGGGTAAGCATATTATTGTTTTGGAAGCATATTATTGCTTTGGTCCAGTTGTCTCATCTTGTTATCCGTTTAACATGTTTATGTTATCAGTTTATCTGGGTATCCATTCCCATGTATAGTATAGTGCTGGTTCTGTTTTTGCGGATCATCCAGTTTCAGGGGAAACTCTGCCGAAATTTTTATATAGAAGTACCATCCATCGGGCGGTGGTGTTTACGGCAAAGGTATGGAGTTGTGAACTCGAGAGTTGCAGCTAGTTGGCAACTCAAAAGGGTAGTTTGGTAGTTTAGGTCTGCCTATGTTCAGCTTTTAGCTAGGTCTTCTTTAATCCAGCAGGTTGTGCGATGATGACTATTTCTATTCAAATTAGTTGTATGAGTTTATGCTTTAAGTGGAGGAGTCTTCCTCCAATTGATACCGAATCATAATATTAAATCTCTAAGGCGTTGCTGAAGCGTAAGCTAATTCTTAGTTCCATCGAGGTTCTATATTGAAAGGTATATCGAAGAGGTAATTAACGGCTGAATCATGTTAACCCATTCAAAGATTCGTGTATCTTTGTTTCGAAAATATAAAACTCCTCTCTCATGATTGAGAAAGGGTCGGCTTAGTCCGAATAAGTTGGGCAATGATGTTATCATATTATCCAAATATGTTTTATCCAAGAGTTGATGTGCGTGTTGTAACTCTGATTCTGTAATTATGAGATAATGTCCGTGGAGTAGTTTATGAAGGTTGTGCAAGTTCTCTTGTCATCTACGTAAATCTTGCTTTAGATTTAGGCTCGTTCGAGGACGAACGAGAGTTTAAGTGGAGGAGAATGAAACGACCTCGGTCAGTCGTTTCGGAAGTTAGGACTCCGATTGGCATGCCGATAATTTTAAAATATTCATAATATTCATTAGAACCTGTCTGTAAAATTTGAGCTAAATCAGACCTCGTATGGTAGGCATCGGAAGAAGGTTTCAGTTTTTATTGGCGATAAATATTAAAAAAGAGATTTTCGAGCTCGGTTTTTGCCGAATGAGCTCTGATTTGAAATCCGAAACCGCCGTTGGGTCCGTATGATTATTTATGACCATTGTAAACTTTCGAAAGTGAATTTCGATGTTGTTCGGCAAGTTTCCGTTAAAATGCCGAAAGTTAAATAATTTGACTTCTTTTCATTTAAATTCGCATCTTGAGTTTCGGGAGTCCGATTTGAGATCCGTCTTTGCGAGTAGGTTACATATATTTTGTATAACTTACTTGAAAAATTTTGGATCATTTTGACTTCTCTAGGGTTCCATTTCAATTTTAATCGTCGTAGCGAATTTATTATAAAAAAAAAAAAGTCAAAGTGATTGTCGGTTAGCAAGGGATATAATCCCTTAAAGGCAGTAGATGTAGTATGCATATCCGAAACATTGCCAAAACGCAGAGATAGCAAAAATTAGAAAAGAGAGGGGAAAAAAGGGAAAAAGGAGTGGAAAAATAGTGGAATTTCTACCCCAAATCTTCAGGTAATGATGTTAACTCATTATCTTAGCTTATTACGTGTGTTTGAATATATTTTTACGGTAATAATAGGGATATTAGACATCGCCCTAATGACGTAAATTGATAGTTTAAAGGGTCAATTGGACCCCGATGATGGAAATGATTATATATTCATACTCAGTGAGTTATGGGCAACTTATAAATGTAATTTATTTAGGGTTTGGTTATGTGACCTTAAACCCTGTATATAGGCCTGGCCTGCGTATTGCGTATGCGAATAAGGTATCAGGTTCCTACCTGGATTGCCCTAAGATGTGAGCAATGAAGCCTTTAGCCTAATTTGATATATTTTTCTGGTTATTGAACACAGTGGGATCGTTTGGCAATGAATCAAAGGACAAAGCGGTTATTGAGTGGCTGTACTAACTTTGTAACAAGGTAAGTGTTTATATCCATTTCTTTGGAGGCACCTGGCCTCGTGGATTTTCTACCACGTGTTCCTTACGTGTGTAGCTGCCGATAGGCGTACTCATTACGCCTTAGCCTTGGATTTATATCCTATATTATATATTATGTCCTGTTATTGGTATTGCATTGAGAATCTGAGTATTGTACTTTGGCTGTGAGTTGGTATATACTTTCCAGTTGTCGATGAGAGTCCCGCACTGGTGATGTATTATTATTGCATCATGTTCCATTCGTATGCACATTGCATCATATTGAGGGTAGGAGGATTCCGCCCTCGGAGCAGGATGATTCCGCTCCATTGCATCATATTGAGGGTAGGAGGATTCCGCCTTCGGAGCAGGAGGATTCCGCTCCATTGCATCATATTGAAGGTAGGAGGATTCCGCCCTCGGAGAAGGAGGATTCCGCTCCATTGCATTATATTGAGGGTAGGAGGATTCCGCCCTCGGAGCAGGAGGATTCCGCTCCATTGCATCATATTTAGGGTAGGAGGATTCCGCCCTCGGAGCAGGAGGATTCCGCTCCATCTATTTGGCACATATGACACCATTGCATCATACTGCATTCATCCCATTTCATTGCACCGCGTGCTGACTATTGTGTGACTATCATGTTGTGTTTTGTGTATGCGGTACGTATACCATATTGTGGACATATTTCGGTTCGCCTATATATATTTCTGGCTCGTATTCTGAGTTGTGGGGATCGGGTTGCACGCCGCAACGGTATAAATATACGGATCGGTTTGCATGCCGCAACGGTGTAAATATATGGATCGGGTTGCACGCCGCGACAGTATGAATATATGGATCGGGTTGCACGCCGCAACAGGATGAATATATGGATCGGGTTGCACGCCGCAACAGGATGTATTCTGATTGTTGATATGTTCGGGATACCTATATGTTCTGGCTATCTTACGTTCCTGTTTTTAATGAGTTTGTGATTCCATACGTGTTTCTAGTTATTATCTGGCTCTGCCTTTTCATAATTTAAATAAGAGGAATTTTATTTATCTGTTTCTTTTCTCCCTGGCTAGCTATCCTATTCTTTGAGGTGGCTAGTCTGCCCCACTTATTGAGTCCTTTTGACTCACCCTTGTTTGTTGTTTGTTTCTTGTCTATCTATTTCGTTTCGGCAGGTTCGCTCCAGGATTGAGTTCGCCACGTTGTGAAGGAGCGTAGACGACTTCAGCTGTCAGGGTGAGCCAGCTTTTATTCCGGATGGCCACCAGTCTATTGGTTATTATTTCAGCTGCATTTTGCTCCCTTCAGGAGGTATTTGTCTTCTTTTGTACTCTTAGATGTCTAGTCTGGATAACCCTAAACCTAGTATGTTGGGTAGTCAGCTGTAATTTCTTTTGTACAGCTTAGATGTATCAGTATGTCAGTGTTTTTTTTTAAGTCTTGTTCTTATTGATGAATTGAATTATATTTATTTTCCTAATTTAATTGGTAAGGGTTCACCCGACGGGTCTAGGGAAGGATGTCGGGTGCCCGCACGGCCTAACCGGATTTCAGGTCGTGTCAGTTGTTATCATATTATCCAAATATGTTTTATCCAAGAGTTGATGTGCGTGTTGTAACTCTGATTCTGTAATTATGAGATAATGTCCGTGGAGTAGTTTATGAAGGTTGTGCAAGTTCTCTTGTCATCTACGTAAATCTTGCTTTAGATTTAGGCTCGTTCGAGGACGAACGAGAGTTTAAGTGGAGGAGAATGAAACGACCTCAGTCAGTCGTTTCGGAAGTTAGGACTCCGATTGGCGTGTCGATAATTTTAAAATATTCGTAATATTCATTAGAACCTGTCTGTAAAATTTGAGCTAAATAAGACCTCGTTTGGTAGGCATCGGAAGAAGGTTTCAGTTTTTATTGGCGATAAATATTAAAAAAGAGATTTTCGAGCTCGGTTTTTGCCGAATGAGCTCTGATTTGAAATCCGAAAGCGCCGTTGGGTTCGTATGATTATTTATGACCACTGTAAACTTTCGAAAGTGAATTTTGATATTGTTCGGCAAGTTTCCGCTAAAATGCCAAAAGTTAAATAATTTGACTTCTTTTCATTTAAATTCGCATCTTGAGTTTCAGGAGTCCGATTTGAGATCCGTCTTTGCGAGTAGGTTACATATATTTTGTATAACTTACTTGAAAAATTTGGGATCATTTCGACTTCTCTGGGGTTCCATTTCAATTTTAATCGTCGTAGCGAATTTATTATAAAAAAAAAAAGTCAAAGTGATTGTCGGTTAGCAAGGGATATAATCCCTTAAAGGCAGTAGATGTAGTATGCATATCCGAAACATTGCCAAAACGCAGAGATAGCAAAAATTAGAAAAGAGAGGGGAAAAAAGGGAAAAATGAGTGGAAAAATAGTGGAATTTCTACCCCAAATCTTCAGGTAATGATGTTAACTCATTATCTTAGCTTATTACGTGTGTTTGAATATATTTTTACGGTAATAATAGGGATATTAGACATCGCCCTAATGACGTAAATTGATAGTTTAAAGGGTCAATTGGACCCCGATGATGGAAATGATTATATATTCATACTCAGTGAGTTATGGGCAACTTATAAATGTAATTTATTTAGGGTTTGGTTATGTGACCTTAAACCCTGTATATAGGCCTGGCCTGCGTATTGCGTATGCGAATAGGGTATCAGGTTCCTACCTGGATTGCCCTAAGATGTGAGGAATGAAGCCTTTAGCCTAATTTGATATATTTTTCTGGTTATTGAACTCAGTGGGATCGTTTGGCAATGAATCCAAAGGACAAAGCGGTTATTGAGTGGCTGTACTAACTTTGTAACAAGGTAAGTGTTTATATCCATTTCTTTGGAGGCACCTGGCCTCGTGGATTTTCTACCACGTGTTCCTTACGTGTGTAGCTGCCGATAGGCGTACTCATTACGCCTTAGCTTTGGATTTATATTTTATATTATATGTTTTGTCCTGTTATTGGTATTGCATTGAGAATCTAAGTAGTTTACTTTGGCTGTGAGTTGGTATATACTTTCCAGTTTTCGATGAGAGTCCCGCACTGGTGATGTATTATTATTGCATCATGTTGCATTCGTATGCACATTGCATCATATTGAGGGTAGAAGGATTCCGCCCTCGGAGCAGGAGGATTCCGCTCCATTGCATCATATTGAGGGTAGGAGGATTCCGCCCTCGGAGCAGGAGGATTCCGCTCCATTGCATCATATTGAGGGTAGGAGGATTCCGCCCTCGGAGCAGGAGGATTCCGCTCCATTGCATCATATTTAGGGTAGGAGGATTCCGCCCTCGGAGCAGGAGGATTCCGCTCCATCTATTTGGCACATATGACACCATTGCATCATACTGCATTCATCCCATTTCATTGCACCGCGTGCTGACTATTGTGTGACTATCATGCTGTGTTTTGTGTATGCGGTACGTATATTATATTGTGGACATATTTCGGTTTGCCTATATATGTTTCTGGCTCGTATTCTGAGTTGTGGGGATCGGGTTGCACGCCGCAACGGTATAGATATACGAATCGGTTTGCACGCCGCAACGGTGTAAATATATGGATCGGGTTGCACGCCGCGACAGTATGAATATATGGATCGGGTTGCACGCCGCAACAGGATGAATATATGGATCGGGTTGCACGCCGCAACAGGATGTATTTCTGATTGTTGATATGTTCGGGATACCTATATGTTCTGGCTATCTTACGTTCCTGTTTTTAATGAGTTTGTGATTCCATACGTGTTTCTAGTTATTATCTGGCTCTACCTTTTCATAATTTAAATAAGAGGAATTTTATTTATCTGTTTCTTTTCTCTCTGGCTAGCTATCCTATTCTTTGAGGTGGCTAGTCTGCCCCACTTATTGAGTCCTTTTGACTCACCCTTGTTTGTTGTTTGTTTCTTGTCTATCTATTTCGTTTCGGCAGGTTCGCTCCAGGATTGAGTTCGCCACATTGTGAAGGAGCGTAGACGACTTCAGCTGTCAGGGTGAGCCAGCTTTTATTCCGGATGGCCACCAGTCTATTGGTTATTATTTCAGCTGCATTTTTCTCCCTTCAGGAGGTATTTGTCTTCTTTTGTACTCTTAGATGTCTAGTCTGGATAACCCTAATCCTAGTATGTTGGGTAGTCAGCTGTAATTTTGTTTTGTACAGCTTAGATGTATCAGTATGTCAGTGTTTTTTTTTTAAGTCTTGTTCTTATTGATGAATTGAATTATATTTATTTTCCTAATTTAATTGGTAAGGGTTCACCCGACGGATCTAGGGAAGGATGTCGGGTGCCCGCACGGCCTAACCGGATTTCAGGTCGTGTCAGTTGTTATCATATTATCCAAATATGTTTTATCCAAGAGTTGATGTGCGTGTTGTAACTCTTATTCTGTAATTATGAGATAATGTCCGTGGAGTAGTTTATAAAGGTTGTGCAAGTTCTCTTGTCATCTACGTAAATCTTGCTTTAGATTTAGGCTCGTTCGAGGACGAACGAGAGTTTAAGTGGAGGAGAATGAAACGACCTCGGTCAAACGTTTCAAAAGTTAGGACTCCGATTGGCGTGCCGATAATTTTAAAATATTCGTAATATTCATTAGAACCTGTCTGTAAAATTTGAGCTAAATCAGACCTCGTTTGGTAGGCATCGGAAGAAGGTTTCAGTTTTTATTGGCGATAAATATTAAAAAGAGATTTTCGAGCTCGGTTTTTGCCGAATGAGCTCTGATTTGAAATCCGAAAGCGCCGTTGGGTTCGTATGATTATTTATGACCATTGTAAACTTTCGAAAGTGAATTTCGATGTTGTTCGGCAAGTTTCCGCTAAAATGCCGAAAGTTAAATAATTTGACTTCTTTTCATTTAAATTCGCATCTTGAGTTTCGGGAGTCCGATTTGAGATCCGTCTTTGCGAGTAGGTTACATATATTTTGTATAACTTACTTGAAAAATTTGGGATCATTTCGACTTCTCTAGGGTTCCATTTCAATTTTAATCGTCGTAGCGAATTTATTATAAAAAAAAAAAAAAAAGTCAAAGTGATTGTCGGTTAGCAGGGGATATAATCCCTTAAAGGCAGTAAATGTAGTATGCATATCCGAAACATTGCCAAAACGCAGAGATAGCAAAAATTAGAAAGAGAGGGAAAAAAGGGAAAAATGAGTGGAAAAATAGTGGAATTTCTACCCCAAATCTTCAGGTAATGATGTTAACTCATTATCTTAGCTTATTACGTGTGTTTGAATATATTTTTTACGGTAATAATAGGGATATTAGACATCGCCCTAATAACGTAAATTGATAGTTTAAAGGGTCAATTGGACCCCGATGATGGAAATGATTATATATTCATACTCAGTGAGTTATGGGCAACTTATAAATGTAATTTATTTAGGGTTTGGTTATGTGACCTTAAACCCTGTATATAGGCCTGGCCTGCGTATTGTGTATGCGAATAAGGTATCAGGTTCCTACCTGGATTGCCCTAAGATGTGAGCAATGAAGCCTTTAGCCTAATTTGATATATTTTTCTGGTTATTGAACACAGTGGGATCGTTTGGCAATGAATCCAAAGGACAAAGCAGTTATTGAGTGGCTGTACTAACTTTGTAACAAGGTATGTGTTCATATCCATTTCTTTGGAGGCACTTGACCTCGTGGATTTTCTACCACGTGTTCCTTACGTGTGTAGCTGCCGATAGGCGTACTCATTACGCCTTAGCCTTGGATTTATATCCTATATTACATATTATGTCCTGTTATTGGTATTGCATTGAGAATCTGAGTATTGTACTTTGGCTGTGAGTTGGTATATACTTTCCAGTTGTCGATGAGAGTCCCGCACTGGTGATGTATTATTATTGCATCATGTTGCATTCGTATGCACATTGCATCATATTGAGGGTAGGAGGATTCTGCCCTCGGAGCAGGATGATTCCGCTCCATTGCATCATATTGAGGGTAGGAGGATTCCGCCCTCGGAGCAGGAGGATTCCGCTCCATTGCATCATATTGAGGGTAGGAGGATTCCGCCCTCGGAGAAGGAGGATTCCGCTCCATTGCATCATATTTAGGGTAGGAGGATTCCGCCCTCGGAGCAGGAGGATTCCGCTCCATCTATTTGGCACATATGACACCATTGCATCATACTGCATTCATCCCATTTCATTGCACCGCGTGCTGACTATTGTGTGACTATCATGCTTTGTTTTGTGTATGCGGTACGTATACCATATTGTGGACATATTTCGGTTTGCCTATATATATTTCTGGCTCGTATTCTGAGTTGTGGGGATCGGGTTGCACGCCGCAACGGTATAAATATACGGATCGGTTTGCACGCCGCAACGGTGTAAATATATGGATCGGGTTGCACGCCGCGACAGTATGAATATATGGATCGGGTTGCACGCCGCAACAGGATGAATATATGGATCGGGTTGCACGCCGCAACAGGATGTATTTCTGATTGTTGATATGTTCGGGATACCTATATGTTCTGGCTATCTTACGTTCCTGTTTTTAATGAGTTTGTGATTCCATACGTGTTTCTAGTTATTATCTGGCTCTGCCTTTTCATAATTTAAATAAGAGGAATTTTATTTATCTGTTTCTTTTCTCCCTGGCTAGCTATCCTATTCTTTGAGGTGGCTAGTCTGCCCCACTTATTGAGTCCTTTTGACTCACCCTTGTTTGTTGTTTGTTTCTTGTCTATCTATTTCGTTTTGGCAGGTTCGCTCCAGGATTGAGTTCGCCACGTTGTGAAGGAGCGTAGACGACTTCAGCTGTCAGGGTGAGCCAGCTTTTATTCCGGATGGCCACCAGTCTATTGGTTATTATTTCAGCTGCATTTTGCTCCCTTCAGGAGGTATTTGTCTTCTTTTGTACTCTTAGATGTCTAGTCTGGATAACCCTAAACCTAGTATGTTGGGTAGTCAGCTGTAATTTCTTTTGTACAGCTTAGATGTATCAGTATGTCAGCGTTTTTTTTTCAAGTCTTGTTCTTATTGATGAATTGAATTATATTTATTTTCCTAATTTAATTTGTAAGGGTTCACCCGACGGGTCTAGGGAAGGATGTCAGGTGCCCGCACGGCCTAACCGGATTTCAGGTCGTGTCAGTTGTTATCATATTATCCAAATATGTTTTATCCAAGAGTTGATGTGCGTGTTGTAACTCTGATTCTGTAATTATGAGATAATGTCTGTGGAGTAGTTTATGAAGGTTGTGCAAGTTCTCTTGTCATCTACGTAAATCTTGCTTTAGATTTAGGCTCGTTCGAGGACGAACGAGAGTTTAAGTGGAGGAGAATGAAACGACCTCGGTCAGTCGTTTCGGAAGTTAGGACTCCGATTGGCGTGCCGATAATTTTAAAATATTCGTAATATTCATTAGAACCTGTCTGTAAAATTTGAGCTAAATCAGACCTCGTTTGGTAGGCATCGGAAGAAGATTTCAGTTTTTATTGGCGATAAATATTAAAAAAGAGATTTTCGAGCTCGGTTTTTGCCGAATGAGCTCTGATTTGAAATCCGAAAGCGCCGTTGGGTTCGTATGATTATTTCTGACCATTGTAAACTTTCGAAAGTGAATTTTGATGTTGTTCGGCAAGTTTCCGCTAAAATGCCGAAAGTTAAATAATTTGACTTCTTTTCATTTAAATTCGCATCTTGAGTTTCGGGAGTCCGATTTGAGATCCGTCTTTGCGAGTAGGTTACATATATTTTGTATAACTTACTTGAAAAATTTGGGATCATTTCGACTTCTCTAGGGTTCCATTTCAATTTTAATCGTCGTAGCGAATTTATTATTAAAAAAAAAAAGTCAAAGTGATTGTCGGTTAGCAAGGGATATAATCCCTTAAAGGCAGTAGATGTAGTATGCATATCCGAAACATTGCCAAAACGCAGAGATAGCAAAAATTAGAAAAGAGAGGGGAAAAAAGGGAAAAAGGAGTGGAAAAATAGTGGAATTTCTACTCCAAATCTTCAGGTAATGATGTTAACTCATTATCTTAGCTTATTACGTGTATTTGAATATATTTTTACGGTAAAAATAGGGATATTATACATCGCCCTAATGACGTAAATTGATAGTTTAAAGGGTCAATTGGACCCCGATGATGGAAATGATTATATATTCATACTCTGTGAGTTATGGGCAACTTATAAATGTAATTTATTTAGGGTTTGGTTATGTGACCTTAAACCCTGTATATAGGCCTGGCCTGCGTATTGCGTATGCGAATAGGGTATCAGGTTCCTACCTGGATTGCCCTAAGATGTGAGGAATGAAGCCTTTAGCCTAATTTGATATATTTTTCTGGTTATTGAACTCAGTGGGATCGTTTGGCAATGAATCCAAAGGACAAAGCGGTTATTGAGTGGCTATACTAACTTTGTAACAAGGTAAGTGTTCATATCCATTTCTTTGGAGGCACCTGGCCTCGTGGATTTTCTACCACGTGTTCCTTACGTGTGTAGCTGCCGATAGGCGTACTCATTACGCCTTAGCTTTGGATTTATTTTCTATATTATATGTTTTGTCCTGTTATTGGTATTGCATTGAGAATCTGAGTAGTGTACTTTGGCTGTGAGTTGGTATATACTTTCCAGTTGTCGATGAGAGTCCCGCACTGGTGATGTATTATTATTGCATCATGTTGCATTCGTATGCACATTGCATCATATTGAGGGTAGGAGGATTCCGCCCTCGGAGCAGGAGGATTCCGCTCCATTGCATCATATTGAGGGTAGGAGGATTCCGCCCTCGGAGCAGGAGGATTCCGCTCCATTGCATCATATTGAGGGTAGGAGGATTCCGCCCTCGGAGCAGGAGGATTCCGCTCCATTGCATCATATTTAGGGTAGGAGGATTCCGCCCTCGGAGCAGGAGGATTCCGCTCCATCTATTTAGCACATATGACACCATTGCATCATACTGCATTCATCCCATTTCATTGCACCGCGTGCTGACTATTGTGTGACTATCATGCTGTGTTTTGTGTATGCGGTACGTATACCATATTGTGGACATATTTCGGTTTGCCTATCTATATTTCTGGCTCGTATTCTGAGTTGTGGGGATCGGGTTGCACGCCGCAACGGTATAAATATACGGATCGGTTTGCACGCCGCAACGGTGTAAATATATGGATCCGGTTGCACGCCGCGACAGTATGAATATATGGATCGGGTTGCACGCCGCAACAGGATGAATATATGGATCGGGTTGCACGCCGCAACAGGATGTATATCTGATTGTTGATATGTTCGGGATACCTATATGTTCTGGCTATCTTACGTTCCTGTTTTTAATGAGTTTGTGATTCCATACGTGTTTCTAGATATTATCTGGCTCTGCCTTTTCATAATTTAAATAAGAGGAATTTTATTTATCTGTTTCTTTTCTCCCTGGCTAGCTATCCTATTCTTTGAGGTGGCTAGTCTGCCCCACTTATTGAGTCCTTTTGACTCACCCTTGTTTGTTGTTTGTTTCTTGTCTATCTATTTCGTTTCGGCAGGTTCGCTCCAGGATTGAGTTCGCCACATTGTGAAGGAGCGTAGACGACTTCAGCTGTCAGGGTGAGCCAGCTTTTATTCCGGATGGCCACCAGTCTATTGGTTATTATTTCAGCTGCATTTTGCTCCCTTCAGGAGGTATTTGTCTTCTTTTGTACTCTTAGATGTCTAGTCTGGATAACCCTAATCCTAGTATGTTGGGTAGTCAGCTGTAATTTTGTTTTGTACAGATTAGATGTATCAGTATGTCAGTGTTTTTTTTTTAAGTCTTGTTCTTATTGATGAATTGAATTATATTTATTTTCCTAATTTAATTGGTAAGGGTTCACCCGACGGGTCTAGGGAAGGATGTCGGGTGCCCGCACGGCCTAACCGGATTTCAGATCGTGTCAGTTGTTATCATATTATCCAAATATGTTTTATTCAAGAGTTGATGTGCGTGTTGTAACTCTGATTCTGTAATTATGAGATAATGTCCGTGGAGTAGTTTATAAAGGTTGTGCAAGTTCTCTTGTCATCTACGTAAATCTTGCTTTAGATTTAGGCTCGTTCGAGGACGAACGAGAGTTTAAGTGGAGGAGAATGAAACGACCTCGGTCAGTCGTTTCGGAAGTTAGGACTCCGATTGGCGTGCCGATAATTTTAAAATATTCGTAATATTCATTAGAACCTGTCTGTAAAATTTGAGCTAAATCAGACCTCGTTTGGTAGGCATCGGAAGAAGGTTTCAGTTTTTATTGGCGATAAATATTAAAAAAGAGATTTTCGAGCTCGGTTTTTGCCGAATGAGCTCTGATTTGAAATCCGAAAGCGCCGTTGGGTTCGTATGATTATTTATGACCATTGTAAACTTTCGAAAGTGAATTTCGATGTTGTTCGGCAAGTTTCCGCTAAAATGCCGAAAGTTAAATAATTTGACTTCTTTTCATTTAAATTCGCATCTTGAGTTTCGGGAGTCCGATTTGAGATCCGTCTTTGCGAGTAGGTTACATATATTTTGTATAACTTACTTGAAAAATTTGGGATCATTTCGACTTCTCTAGGGTTCCATTTCAATTTTAATCGTCGTAGCGAATTTATTATAAAAAAAAAAAAAAAAAAAGTCAAAGTGATTGTCGGTTAGCAGGGGATATAATCCCTTAAAGGCAGTAGATGTAGTATGCATATCCGAAACATTGCCAAAACGCAGAGATAGCAAAAATTAGAAAAGAGAGGGGAAAAAAGGGAAAAATGAGTGGAAAAATAGTGGAATTTCTACCCCAAATCTTCAGGTAATGATGTTAACTCATTATCTTAGCTTATTACGTGTGTTTGAATATATTTTTACGGTAATAATAGGGATATTAGACATCGCCCTAATGACGTAAATTGATAGTTTAAAGGGTCAATTGGACCCCGATGATGGAAATGATTAAATATTCATACTCAGTGAGTTATGGGCAACTTATAAATGTAATTTATTTAGGGTTTGGTTATGTGACCTTAAACCCTGTATATAGGCATGGCCTGCGTATTGTGTATGCGAATAAGGTATCAGGTTCCTACCTGGATTGCCCTAAGATGTGAGCAATGAAGCCTTTAGCCTAATTTGATATATTTTTCTGGTTATTGAACACAGTGGGATCGTTTGGCAATGAATCCAAAGGACAAAGCAGTTATTGAGTGGCTGTACTAACTTTGTAACAAGGTATGTGTTCATATCCATTTCTTTGGAGGCACTTGACCTCGTGGATTTTCTACCACGTGTTCCTTACGTGTGTAGCTGCCGATAGGCGTACTCATTACGCCTTAGCCTTGGATTTATATCCTATATTATATATTATGTCCTGTTATTGGTATTGCATTGAGAATCTGAGTATTGTACTTTGGCTGTGAGTTGGTATATACTTTCCAGTTGTCGATGAGAGTCCCGCACTGGTGATGTATTATTATTGCATCATGTTGCATTCGTATGCACATTGCATCATATTGAGGGTAGGAGGATTCCGCCCTCGGAGCAGGATGATTCCGCTCCATTGCATCATATTGAGGGTAGGAGGATTCCGCCCTCGGAGCAGGAGGATTCCGCTCCATTGCATCATATTGAGGGTAGGAGGATTCCGCCCTCGGAGAAGGAGGATTCCGCTCCATTGCATCATATTTAGGGTAGGAGGATTCCGCCCTCGGAGCAGGAGGATTCCGCTCCATCTATTTGGCACATATGACACCATTGCATCATACTGCATTCATCCCATTTCATTGCACCGCGTGCTGACTATTGTGTGACTATCATGCTTTGTTTTGTGTATGCGGTACGTATACCATATTGTGGACATATTTCGGTTTGCCTATATATATTTCTGGCTCGTATTCTGAGTTGTGGGGATCGGGTTGCACGCCGCAACGGTATAAATATACGGATCGGTTTGCACGCCGCAACGGTGTAAATATATGGATCGGGTTGCACGCCGCGACAGTATGAATATATGGATCGGGTTGCACGCCGCAACAGGATGAATATATGGATCGGGTTGCACGCCGCAACAGGATGTATTTCCGATTGTTGATATGTTCGGGATACCTATATGTTCTGGCTATCTTACGTTCCTGTTTTTAATGAGTTTGTGATTCCATACGTGTTTCTAGTTATTATCTGGCTCTGCCTTTTCATAATTTAAATAAGAGGAATTTTATTTATCTGTTTCTTTTCTCCCTGGCTAGCTATCCTATTCTTTGAGGTGGCTAGTCTGCCCCACTTATTGAGTCCTTTTGACTCACCCTTGTTTGTTGTTTGTTTCTTGTCTATCTATTTCGTTTTGGCAGGTTCGCTCCAGGATTGAGTTCGCCACGTTGTGAAGGAGCGTAGACGACTTCAGCTGTCAGGGTGAGCCAGCTTTTATTCCGGATGGCCACCAGTCTATTGGTTATTATTTCAGCTGCATTTTGCTCCCTTCAGGAGGTATTTGTCTTCTTTTGTACTCTTAGATGTCTAGTCTGGATAACCCTAAACCTAGTATGTTGGGTAGTCAGCTGTAATTTCTTTTGTACAGCTTAGATGTATCAGTATGTCAGCGTTTTTTTTCAAGTCTTGTTCTTATTGATGAATTGAATTATATTTATTTTCCTAATTTAATTTGTAAGGGTTCACCCGACGGGTCTAGGGAAGGATGTCAGGTGCCCGCACGGCCTAACCGGATTTCAGGTCGTGTCAGTTGTTATCATATTATCCAAATATGTTTTATCCAAGAGTTGATGTGCGTGTTGTAACTCTGATTCTGTAATTATGAGATAATGTCCGTGGAGTAGTTTATGAAGGTTGTGCAAGTTCTCTTGTCATCTACGTAAATCTTGCTTTAGATTTAGGCTCGTTCGAGGACGAACAAGAGTTTAAGTGGAGGAGAATGAAACGACCTCGGTCAGTCGTTTCGGAAGTTAGGACTCCGATTGGCGTGCCGATAATTTTAAAATATTCATAATATTCATTAGAACCTGTCTGTAAAATTTGAGCTAAATCAGACCTCGTTTGGTAGGCATCGGAAGAAGATTTCAGTTTTTATTGGCGATAAATATTAAAAAAGAGATTTTCGAGCTCGGTTTTTGCCGAATGAGCTCTGATTTGAAATCCGAAAGCGCCGTTGGGTTCGTATGATTATTTATGACCATTGTAAACTTTCGAAAGTGAATTTTGATGTTGTTCGGCAAGTTTCCGCTAAAATGCCGAAAGTTAAATAATTTGACTTCTTTTCATTTAAATTCGCATCTTGAGTTTCGGGAGTCCGATTTGAGATCCGTCTTTGCGAGTAGGTTACATATATTTTGTATAACTTACTTGAAAAATTTGGGATCATTTCGACTTCTCTAGGGTTCCATTTCAATTTTAATCGTCGTAGCGAATTTATTATTAAAAAAAAAAGTCAAAGTGATTGTCGGTTAGCAAGGGATATTATCCCTTAAAGGCAGTAGATGTAGTATGCATATCCGAAACATTGCCAAAACGCAGAGATAGCAAAAATTAGAAAAGAGAGGGGAAAAAAGGGAAAAAGGAGTGGAAAAATAGTGGAATTTCTACTCCAAATCTTCAGGTAATGATGTTAACTCATTATCTTAGCTTATTACGTGTATTTGAATATATTTTTACGGTAAAAATAGGGATATTATACATCGCCCTAATGACGTAAATTGTTAGTTTAAAGGGTCAATTGGACCCCGATGATGGAAATGATTATATATTCATACTCTGTGAGTTATGGGCAACTTATAAATGTAATTTATTTAGGGTTTGGTTATGTGACCTTAAACCCTGTATATAGGCCTGGCCTGCGTATTGCGTATGCGAATAGAGTATCAGGTTCCTACCTGGATTGCCCTAAGATGTGAGGAATGAAGCCTTTAGCCTAATTTGATATATTTTTCTGGTTATTGAACTCAGTGGGATCGTTTGGCAATGAATCCAAAGGACAAAGCGGTTATTGAGTGGCTATACTAACTTTGTAACAAGGTAAGTGTTCATATCCATTTCTTTGGAGGCACCTGGCCTCGTGGATTTTCTACCACGTGTTCCTTACGTGTGTAGCTGCCGATAGGCGTACTCATTACGCCTTAGCTTTGGATTTATTTTCTATATTATATGTTTTGTCCTGTTATTGGTATTGCATTGAGAATCTGAGTAGTGTACTTTGGCTGTGAGTTGGTATATACTTTCCAGTTGTCGATGAGAGTCCCGCATTGGTGATGTATTATTATTGCATCATGTTGCATTCGTATGCACATTGCATCATATTGAGGGTAGGAGGATTCCGCCCTCGGAGCAGGAGGATTCCGCTCCATTGCATCATATTGAGGGTAGGAGGATTCCGCCCTCGGAGCAGGAGGATTCCGCTCCATTGCATCATATTGAGGGTAGGAGGATTCCGCCCTCGGAGCAGGAGGATTCCGCTCCATTGCATCATATTTAGGGTAGGAGGATTCCGCCCTCGGAGCAGGAGGATTCCGCTCCATCTATTTAGCACATATGACACCATTGCATCATACTGCATTCATCCCATTTCATTGCACCGCGTGCTGACTATTGTGTGACTATCATGCTGTGTTTTGTGTATGCGGTACGTATACCATATTGTGGACATATTTCGGTTTGCCTATCTATATTTCTGGCTCGTATTCTGAGTTGTGGGGATCGGGTTGCACGCCGCAACGGTATAAATATACGGATCGGTTTGCACGCCGCAACGGTGTAAATATATGGATCCGGTTGCACGCCGCGACAGTATGAATATATGGATCGGGTTGCACGCCGCAACAGGATGAATATATGGATCGGGTTGCACGCCGCAACAGGATGTATATCTGATTGTTGATATGTTCGGGATACCTATATGTTCTGGCTATCTTACGTTCCTGTTTTTAATGAGTTTGTGATTCCATACGTGTTTCTAGATATTATCTGGCTCTGCCTTTTCATAATTTAAATAAGAGGAATTTTATTTATCTGTTTCTTTTCTCCCTGGCTAGCTATCCTATTCTTTGAGGTGGCTAGTCTGCCCCACTTATTGAGTCCTTTTGACTCACCCTTGTTTGTTGTTTGTTTCTTGTCTATCTATTTCGTTTCGGCAGGTTCGCTCCAGGATTGAGTTCGCCACATTGTGAAGGAGCGTAGACGACTTCAGTTGTCAGGGTGAGCCAGCTTTTATTCCGGATGGCCACCAGTCTATAAGTTATTATTTCAGCTGCATTTTGCTCCCTTCAGGAGGTATTTGTCTTCTTTTGTACTCTTAGATGTCTAGTCTGGATAACCCTAATCCTAGTATGTTGGGTAGTCAGCTGTAATTTTGTTTTGTACAGCTTAGATGTATCAGTATGTCAGTGTTTTTTTTTTAAGTCTTGTTCTTATTGATGAATTGAATTATATTTATTTTCCTAATTTAATTGGTAAGGGTTCACCCGACGGGTCTAGGGAAGGATGTCGGGTGCCCGCACGGCCTAACCGGATTTCAGATCGTGTCAGTTGTTATCATATTATCCAAATATGTTTTATTCAAGAGTTGATGTGCGTGTTGTAACTCTGATTCTGTAATTATGAGATAATGTCCGTGGAGTAGTTTATAAAGGTTGTGCAAGTTCTCTTGTCATCTACGTAAATCTTGCTTTAGATTTAGGCTCGTTCGAGGACGAACGAGAGTTTAAGTGGAGGAGAATGAAACGACCTCGGTCAGTCGTTTCGGAAGTTAGGACTCCGATTGGCGTGCCGATACTTTTAAAATATTCGTAATATTCATTAGAACCTGTCTGTAAAATTTGAGCTAAATCAGACCTCGTTTGGTAGGCATCGGAAGAAGGTTTCAGTTTTTATTGGCGATAGATATTAAAAAAGAGATTTTCGAGCTCGGTTTTTGCCGAATGAGCTCTGATTTGAAATCCGAAAGCGCCGTTGGGTTCGTATGATTATTTATGACCATTGTAAACTTTCGAAAGTGAATTTCGTTGTTGTTCGGCAAGTTTCCGCTAAAATGCCGAAAGTTAAATAATTTGACTTCTTTTCATTTAAATTCGCATCTTGAGTTTCGGGAGTCCGATTTGAGATCCGTCTTTGCGAGTAGGTTACATATATTTTGTATAACTTACTTGAAAAATTTGGGATCATTTCGACTTCTCTAGGGTTCCATTTCAATTTTAATCGTCGTAGCGAATTTATTATAAAAAAAAAAAAAGTCAAAGTGATTGTCGGTTAGCAGGGGATATAATCCCTTAAAGGCAGTAGATGTAGTATGCATATCCGAAACATTGCCAAAACGCAGAGATAGCAAAAATTAGAAAAGAGAGGGGAAAAAAGGGAAAAAGGAGTGGAAAAATAGTGGAATTTCTACCCCAAATCTTCAGGTAATGATGTTAACTCATTATCTTAGCTTATTACGTGTATTTGAATATATTTTTACGGTAAAAATAGGGATATTATACATCGCCCTAATGACGTAAATTGATAGTTTAAAGGGTCAATTGGACCCCGATGATGGAAATGATTATATATTCATACTCTGTGAGTTATGGGCAACTTATAAATGTAATTTATTTAGGGTTTGGTTATGTGACCTTAAACCCTGTATATAGGCCTGGCCTGCGTATTGCGTATGCGAATAGGGTATCAGGTTCCTACCTGGATTGCCCTAAGATGTGAGGAATGAAGCCTTTAGCCTAATTTGATATATTTTTCTGGTTATTGAACTCAGTGGGATCGTTTGGCAATGAATCCAAAGGACAAAGCGGTTATTGAGTGGCTATACTAACTTTGTAACAAGGTAAGTGTTCATATCCATTTCTTTGGAGGCACCTGGCCTCGTGGATTTTCTACCACGTGTTCCTTACGTGTGTAGCTGCCGATAGGCGTACTCATTACGCCTTAGCTTTGGATTTATTTTCTATATTATATGTTTTGTCCTGTTATTGGTATTGCATTGAGAATCTGAGTAGTGTACTTTGGCTGTGAGTTGGTATATACTTTCCAGTTGTCGATGAGAGTCCCGCACTGGTGATGTATTATTATTGCATCATGTTGCATTCGTATGCACATTACATCATATTGAGGGTAGGAGGATTCCGCCCTCGGAGCAGGAGGATTCCGCTCCATTGCATCATATTGAGGGTAGGAGGATTCCGCCCTCGGAGCAGGAGGATTCCGCTCCATTGCATCATATTGAGGGTAGGAGGATTCCGCCCTCGGAGCAGGAGGATTCCGCTCAATTGCATCATATTTAGGGTAGGAGGATTCCGCCCTCGGAGCAGGAGGATTCCGCTCCATCTATTTTGCACATATGACACCATTGCATCATACTGCATTCATCCCATTTCATTGCACCGCGTGCTGACTATTGTGTGACTATCATGCTGTGTTTTGTGTATGCGATACGTATACCATATTGTGGACATATTTCGGTTTGCCTATATATATTTCTTGCTCGTATTCTGAGTTGTGGGGATCGGGTTGCACGCCGCAACGGTATAAATATACGGATCGGTTTGCACGCCGCAACGGTGTAAATATATGAATCGGGTTGCACGCCGCGACAGTATGATTATATGGATTGGATTGCACGCCGCAACAGGATGAATATATGGATCGGGTTGCACGCCGCAACAGGATGTATTTCTGATTGTTGATATGTTCGGGATACCTATATGTTCTGGCTATCTTACATTCCTGTTTTTAATGAGTTTGTGATTCCATACGTGTTTCTAGTTATTATCTGGCTCTGCCTTTTCATAATTTAAATAAGAAGAATTTTATTTATCTGTTTCTTTTCTCCCTGGCTAGCTATCCTATTCTTTGAGGTGGCTAGTCTGCCCCACTTATTGAGTCCTTTTGACTCACCCTTATTTGTTGTTTGTTTCTTGTCTATCTATTTCGTTTCGGCAGGTTCTCTCCAGGATTGAGTTCGCCACATTGTGAAGGAGCGTAGACGACTTCAGCTGTCAGGGTGAGCCAGCTTTTATTCCGGATGGCCACCAGTCTATTGGTTATTATTTCAGCTGCATTTTGCTCCCTTCAGGAGGTATTTGTCTTCTTTTGTACTCTTAGATGTCTAGTCTGGATAACCCTAAACCTAGTATGTTGGGTAGTCAGCTGTAATTTCTTTTGTACAGCTTAGATGTATCAGTATGTCAGCGTTTTTTTTTTAAGTCTTGTTCTTATTGATGAATTGAATTATATTTATTTTCCTAATTTAATTGGTAAGGGTTCACCCGACGGGTCTAGGGAAGGATGTCGGGTGCCCGCACGGCCTAACCAGATTTCGGGTCGTGTCACAAAAGCAAGGTAAAGTGCCAACAATTTAAGCAAAGCAGAGACAGAGTAAAAGCACACTAGGCAGACATATATGCACATAGATGTTATAGGTTATCAGTGAGTACCAGCCTTACCCTTTTAACTATATCTCCTTATTAAACATAGGCATGATTTTAAATGTGCAGAGATTTCTTAGGATTATCAGAATACTCAGAACCAAAGCAAAACACAAGCACACAAGTAGTTCACGTAAAGCAGGAACAGGATAAGCATATACTAAGTAAACACATAGATGTAATAGATAGTGAGTGAAAGAATACCTTTGAGTATTGTGGTGCTAATATGAATGCAGACAGTAGAAAGGGAAAGCAGGACCAGTACTCAACCGAAGCAGTAGTGATCTTGCCATGAAAGCAAGTAAACCAGAAGAACTGAATGCCAAAAACTGTGTAGAATTTTATAAAGTATACTAGTGTGTGTTTCTGAATATTCCCAGTGTTCAAAAGATTGTTTTCAATCGAGAAAGAGGAGTTTATATAGGTGAGAAGTAGGGGTTTTGTAGATCAACGGGTAAATGTTGATAATGGTAAGAAAATATAGTCTTCCAAAAACAACAGGGGACAAACTTAAGTCAATCTTCCAAAAATAAAGTAATCAACCCCTATTTATGAGGTAAATCAATCCTAAATTGATTTGAAACCCCCCTCACACTTAACATAGTCTAGGATCCCCAAATCCATCCACAAACAAGTTTGAATTTAGACAGGTCTCAAAAGATACAAATATCAGTGATCATGTTAATTTTCCTTCTAAATTCTACTCACAGATTCAAATCAACATCTATCAAAATCCTTTGAATCATGTAAATTAATCCACCAATTCAGATTGTAATTAGATGAGTCATGAATTTACACAGGCAATGCACAGTAAGATGATTCAAACGACTTAAGCAAACCACAGAAATTTCTAAGTTTCAAATTCAATGGAAATAACAGAGAATTTAGCCTTAAATGTGTCAAAACCAAAGCGTAAATAGGCTCACTACGATATCCAAACAAATCAACAGTTCATAGAGGTCATAAGTCATGCAAATCAATTAATTTATCAATTGAAAACAATGATCATACTAATTCATAGAAAGACATAGGAGATTTTAGGCATAGCGTCACACAGATTCCACAAAAATAAAAAAAGATCAGGTTATCCGTTTACCAGAATCAGGTCGATCGCGACCCGTTATGAATTTAACTTCGCATGGGGGTTTCTTACCCTGTTTAAGCAATAACATCCCTAAATTGATGACCTGAGCCCCGCCGGAGGCGTCTTCCGGCGGTGGTGTCACAGTTATCAAAGGTCGAATCTCGCCCTTGCCCAAACGTCACTAAAATTGTATGGGTTTTTTAGCAGACTTCACGGGGAATACCATGATGCTATTTTCCCTAATTTTCTCCGGCTAAAATGGCCGGAAAAGTGATCAACAAAGGATGGCGATTTGTTTCGCCGAAGGAGAGGAGAGAGAAATAGTTCTAGGGTCCAATCGGGGAAATGGGAAAGGTCGTGTGAGTTTAGGGGATCGTTTGATCCTGGCCGTTGGATCAAATCAATGGAGGGTCAGTATTAAGCCACGTAGGCGTGAAGGTGGCAAAAATAGGTTGATGTGTACGCACGTGTGTGCATATACGTGTATATGCATATATATATATATATATATATATATATATATATATATATATATATATATATATGTATATATATGTATAATTAGTGTATTAATAGGTATAGAAATAGTATAAAATGGATTTAAAAATATAGGAAAATTAGGGAATAAAATGTTAGGAAGGCTAAAAATGCATAAAAATTGTAATTTTGAGGCTTAACACAATTTTGGATAATTTTGTCAAAATAGAAGTAATTGCAATGGTTGTAAAAATAGCTATGAGTTGAGACGACACTTTTGAAAATAGCCTCAATTGCCAGGCTATTACGAGAAGGTAATTTGAAAGAAATAGACAAGGCAAGAGTGAATACACGATTGTGTGCAAAATTCAAGAACTGTTGATTTTGAAAATTGGAAGGACAAAATTGGGTGTCAACAACTGCCCCTCTTTGCCCGGGGATAATGAAAGAGTCTTTGGGCAAACACGTTGACAGTGCAGCCAATTTTGTCATGACTATAGAAGATCCTATTACACAAGAGGATGTAGGGCGTCAGGCTAAGATGCTTTCTTTGCTCGGGGTGTGTTTCCTGCAATCAAAATGTGTTTGCAACATAATGTATATATATAAAACGTACCTTCCTGCCGGGCTGGATTGTCTTTACAGGATTCTTGCAGTATGAAATTGTTTCTGCCATGCCATGATTGCGTGTCTTTTGCTGTCAAGTGTTAGATTCGACATCTGGTTGTATGCCTTCCGTCGGTGCATTGGGTTGTGTACCCTCAGCAAAGAAATAAAATAACAAATCGATATCGGGATGTGTACCCTCAATCGACGCTTCGGGTTGTGTGTCCTCAGCTAATTTAAATGAAAAATTGATATCGGGCTGTGTACCCTCAATCGATGCTTCGGGTTGTGTGCCCTCAGCTAATTTAAATGACAAATCGATATCGGGCTGTGTACCCTCAACCGACGCTTCGGGTTGTATGCCCTCAGCTAATTTAAAATGACAAATCGATATCGGGCTGTGTACCCTCAATCGATGCTTCGGGTTGTGTGCCCTCAGTTAATTTAAAATAATAAATTGATATCGGGCTGTGTACCCTCAATCGACGCTTCGGGTTGTGTGCCCTCAGCTAATTTAAACGACAAATTGATATCAGGCTGTGTACCCTCAATCGACGCTTCGGGTTGTGATAAGACCCAAACCGCCACAAGACCCCTCACTCGGAGCCAAGCTAAGTTGATCCAAGACACCCATCTTCATTTGATATGGAAGGGTATGGAAGAAGGCTCCGAGAGCGACTTGAAGACTGTACTTTGGTGTGCCATGGATGGAGGACCCTCTAGTACACTTGGCGAGGCATCGGGAGCGCATTTGGAGGCAATGGACAAGCCCACGGAACCAGGCGGACCGCCTAGTCTAGCAGGCGGCCGCCTACTTTGGAACAGGTCTCTGGATTTTGACCAGGCGGCCCGCCTCTGCAAACCAGGCGGACCGCCTACTGCTGCAGTGTGAAGAGAACAGGCGGGGCGCCTACTACATGTAGGCTGGGCGCCTACTTGCTGAGCCAATGCGGGATTTGTTAGTTTTTGACTATGTTTTGGACAAGTTTAGCCCTACGTGGCCTTTATAGTTTAAACCCACTTTAGGGGTATTTTTGAGCTTTCATTACAATTAGGTGAAGTCTATAAATACTTCACAAACCTCTTTCAAACAATTACCTTACACTTTGATTATTATTGAATGAGAATTGAGTTGAACTCTTTGGAAGAATCCTTTGTCTTTGGTTGCTTGAATTCACTAGTGTAACCTAGTTGAGTCTTGAACCGCTAACCCGACCATTCGACTTGCGAGTCCCGTGTTGTCTCGAGGGTCGTTGCATAGTGTAGGTCCTCCTTGACGCCGATTCGAGGGTATCTCGGGACAAGTTCCCCGTGGTTACTTCGAAGGGAGTTCGAGAAGTGTCTCGCTCTTCTATCTTTTTGATCCGCGTATTTGATTCCTATCATCTTGGTATCAGAGCAAGGCTCGGGTATCGTTTCTACGAACCCCCGACCCTTGATTCTTCGTGCCTAGGTTAGTTTCGTTTTTAGGTTCTTGTTTATTGTTTTTGAAAAGAAGAAAAAACGACAAAAAAAATTAAAAAGAAGAAAAAACACCAAAAAAATTTTTAATCATAGATTCTTGGATTATTGCATTCGTTATTGAATTGTTATTGGGGTTTGTTCCTTATTGGAAACCCGTTCTTTTGGTACCCTATACGTTTGATTTGGAGTTGAAACACAAGAGTTGGAAATTTTGAATCCCTTGAAAATTGAAAAGATTGAAACCCTAGCTATGAACATGGTAAATTGTTGAATTTTGATTGGGGTTGATTAAAATTGATTGGGGTTCGTTCTTTGTGGTTGAAACAACATTGGGGTACCTTTGAATTGCTAAAACAACATTGGAATCGTTGGATTTTTGGGTGCAAAACCAAGAACTTGTTGCTGAATCTGGGCTGGGACTGATTTTAGGCGGGGCGCCTACTATAACAGGCGGACCGCCCCTTTTCGAGCAGCTCTCTGGACTTTGCTGTAGGCGGACCGCCTAGTCCAAACAGGTGGGCGCCTACTCTTCGTTAGGTGTGGTTTCGGGTAGTTTCTTCTAGGATCGTTTGTTTGTTTGATTGCATCGCATCTAGTTAGCACTTCTTTGAGTAATCTTGCCTACTTGAAGTGTGCTAACCCTTCTAAGCTATTAGGAAACTCAAGCCTAGACCGGAGATTAGAACTCAAAGAAGACTCGTAGTCTCTTTTGGCTCAAGTCCGCACTTAAAGAGCTATCGTTCCTATAGAGTCCTATTAACTCCACTCACCCCGGAGCTCATTGGGCTTTTGAGTTGAGTGATCTAGTTAAGGTTTACTAATCAACTTAGTGAAGCTTTTGGGTTCAAGCAAGAGTGAAAATTCCACCACCCACTATACGAGTGATCCGAGTGAAAACTTGTGAGGGAGTGTGCGAGGTTGTTTTCGCTAACGTTTGTTACTTGTGCAGGTACAATGTCTACCGAAGGACAAGATTTCATAAAGGAGGCTTTGGCTAACCTTCTTGCCAAGGTGGACCTCATTAGCCAAAGAGTTGAGTCTCTTGAAAAGGGTGCCTCAAGTGCCCTAGTTGAGCAAGAGACTTCCAATGCTCAATCGGAGAAAGGGACCCCGAGTGTCCAAGCGGAGAAAGGGACCCCGAGCGTCCAAGTTGAAGTCTCGAGTAATCCAAACTTTACCCCAGAGCAGATGAGCCTTGTCATTGATATGTTCAGTCAACAACGGGTAAGGAAGGGACGAGAGAGAGTTGATCCAATGTTGGGCAATCCCCAACGAACGGGCATTCCCCGTATCTTAGACAACCCTCCAAGAAACATTCCACTACCGCAACCCATCCGAAATGTGCAACCTCTTGGGCAAGTTGATGAAGCTCAAGAAGGGGAGGAAACTAATGAAGGAGATGACATGTATGGGTTTGATGATCACTTTCAACCGAGGAGAGGTATGAATTGGGGTCAGAATGTAGATAGAGGTAGGGGCCGAGGTCGAGGGCACCCTATGGGGTATGTTGGGGGGGATGCTAGGAGAGATTATGGAGGTTATGGTGGTTATGGGGATCACTATGGGGGCCAACCGGAGCCTTTCCAAGTGGGTCGTGATAACAACAACAACCTCAATAGTGTGAAGCTCACTATTCCTTCTTTCAAAGGAAGTAGTGACCCGGTGGAGTACAAAAATTGGAAGCTGGCCATGGAACGAATATTTGAAACTAATGACATGCCCGAGGTGAAGAAAACCAAGTATGCAATATCTTCCTTCGAGTCTTTTGCTTCTACTTGGTGGGAGTCGGTAAAGAGGAATAGGAGGAGGACGGGAATGGCTATTAACCTTACTTGGGAAGAGTTGATTCGGGTGATGGATGAGAAATACTTGACTAATCAATACCGGGTGGAGCAACAAAAGCGTCTCTATGAGTTGAAACAAGGTTCCAATTCGGTTGGGGAATACTTCAATGAATTTGAGCAAATCCGAATGAACCTTGACATAGATGATGAAGACCATGAGTTGGCCATGATCCGTTTCAAAGGGGGCTTGAACCGAGACATAGCATCACAATTGAAGTTCCACAAATATGATGATCTCTACAAGTTATGTGAGGATGCGGTTGAAGCCGAGAAATGGGTCAAAGAGGAGAAATCCTTCCGCTACAAGAGTAGCGCTACTACTCCAACAAGCAATACAAAGGGGTGGAAGACTCCTACCACAAATGCAAGGTTCCCGAGTGCAAGTGGAACGAGTGGTGCCAGTGCAAGCAAGGATGTGAAGAAGCCATTTGAGAAGCACACACCCAATGTGGGAGGTAATTCTAAAACCCAATTAAATACTCCTACTTCTTCTTCCATTCAATGTCACAAGTGCAAGGGCTATGGGCACTTTTCTAGGGAATGTCCCACGAAGAGGACCATGGTTGTTGTTGGCAATGATGTTTATGAAAAGGAGAGTGAATCGGAGGATGAGGGGGTAGAGGGAGTAGAGGGAGATGAGGGAGTAGTGGAGGATGGTGAAGATGACACGGTGGAGGATGAGGAACCTCATACTTTTCTAGTAGTGAGGAGGAGTCTAGGAGCTATGATTGCGGAGGATGGTGAAACCTTGCAAAAGGAGAACCTCTTCCATGCTAGGTGTCGTGTTAAGGGTGTTGTGTGCTCTATGATCATTGATTCCGGGAGTTGTACTAATGTGGTGAGTCAATCTCTCATAACTCAATTGAAGTTGCCTACCATGAAGCATCCCAAGCCATACCGGTTACAATGGCTTAGTGAATGTGGGGAGCTCAAGGTGGTGAAACAAGCAATGATCAAGTTTAAAATGGGAAGTTATGTTGATGAACACTTGTTCGACGTTGTGCCCATGCAAGCTTGCCACCTTCTCTTTGGAAGGCCTTGGCAATTTGACCGGCAAGTGGTTCACAATGGACGTGTTAACACTTACACGCTCCAACATGAAGGAAGAAAGTTTGTGTTGAAGCCCCTAACTCCTAAACAAGTGAGTGACGACTACAACCGAATGAAGGAGTTGAGGGAAGCGGCAAAGGCCAAGTCAATCATTGAGACTAGGCCGTTGCCCAAAAACATGGTGGCAATCCCACCTACTTCATCCACCGGTGGCATGTGTGCCATGATGCAACCGGGCGAGCTCCTAAGAGGTAATGATGGCAACAAGTTTCTCCTATGCTTAGTGCACAAAGGTATGGCTCTTAACTCTAATCATGATGTTTCTTCTAGTCCTTTACCTAGTGCTTTGAAAAATGTTTTGGAGAACTTTGGGGACATGTTCCCGGATGAGATGCCCGATGGCTTACCTCCCTTGAGAGGTATTGAACATCAAATTGATTTTATTCCGGGCTCTCAAATCCCAAATAAGCCGGCCTATAGAAGCAATCCCGAGGATACGAGGGAGTTGCAAAAACAAGTTGATGACTTGCTTTCAAAGGGCTTGGTGAGGGAAAGTGTGAGTCCTTGCGCCGTACCGGTCATTCTTGTCCCAAAGAAAGACGGCACTTGGAGAATGTGTGTAGATTGCCGAGCCGTGAATAAGATAACGATCAAGTATCGTCACCCTATTCCACGGCTTGATGATATGTTGGATGAATTGAGTGGGTCGCGTGTCTTTTCTAAAATCGATCTTAGGTCCGGCTACCATCAAATCCGGATGAAACCCGGGGATGAATGGAAAACCGCATTCAAGACCAAATTCGGTCTCTATGAATGGTTGGTAATGCCCTTCGGGCTTTCCAACGCACCTAGCACCTTCATGCGACTCATGAATCATGTTTTGAAGCCTTTTATCAACAAGTTTGTCGTTGTCTATTTTGATGATATCTTGATCTATAGTAGGACAATTGATGAACATGTTGACCACCTTAGGCAAGTGCTTGAAACCTTGAGAGCCGAAAAGCTCTATGCTAACTTCAAAAAGTGTGCCTTTGGTGTAGAGAAGGTTGTCTTTCTTGGGTTTGTAGTGAGTGCCCAAGGAGTGGAGGTGGATGAGTCTAAGGTAGAGGCCATACGTGATTGGCCTACTCCTACTACCGTGACTCAAGTGAGGAGCTTTCATGGTCTTGCTAGCTTTTATAGACGATTTGTGAGAGACTTTAGCTCCATAGCCGCTCCACTCACCGAATTGGTCAAGAAAGACCAACCCTTTGTTTGGGGAGAGCCGCAAGAGAAGGCTTTCCAAGAGTTGAAAAGTAGGTTGAGTACCGCCCCTTTATTACAATTGCCCGACTTTGGGAAAGCATTTGAGATTGAGTGTGATGCCTCAGGGGTGGGAATTGGTGGTGTGTTAATGCAAGATAGTAAACCCATCGCCTACTTTAGTGAAAAGTTGAAAGGGGCCTCCTTGAATTATTCTACATATGACAAGGAGTTGTATGCCCTTGTGAGAGCCCTTGCCCATTGGCAACATTACCTTTGGCCTCGTGAGTTTGTAATCAAGAGTGACCATGAGTCACTCAAGCATTTGAGAGGCCAAGAGAAGCTCAATAAGAGACATGCCAAGTGGGTTGAGTTTATTGAGTCCTTTCCCTATGTGATCCAATACAAGAAAGGGAAGGACAATGTTGTGGCGGATGCGCTTTCTAGGAAGTTCGCATTAGCCACCACTCTCACCTCCAAGCTCATGGGGTTCGAGAGCATCAAATTGATGTATGCTCAAGATCCTAAGCTAAAGAGTGTCTATGATGCTCTAGAGAAAGGGGAGAGAGTTGCAAAGTACCAATGGTCTAATGGATTCATCTTTAAAAATGGTAGAGTGTGCATACCCGAGTCCTCATGGAGGGAATTGCTTGTGCAAGAGGCCCATTGTGGAGGACTCATGGGTCATTTTGGGGTAAGAAAGACTTTGGCCGTTCTTCAAGAACAATTCTATTGGCCGAAGATGAGGGTGCATGTGGAGAAGTTTTGCACTAATTGCCTTGAGTGCAAGCGTGCCAAATCTAAATCCCACCCTCATGGGTTATACACCCCACTCCCCATACCTACTAGTCCGTGGTTGGATATATCAATGGACTTTGTCATGGGATTACCAAGGACTAGGGGGGGCCACGATAGCATCTTTGTTGTTGTGGATAGGTTCTCAAAGATGGCTCATTTCATTCCGTGCAAAAAATGTGATGACGCCCAACATGTAGCTTCCTTGTTTGTTGAGAATGTTTTGAAGCTACATGGTGTGCCTCAAACTATAGTGAGTGACAGGGACACTAAGTTCCTAAGCCATTTTTGGCGAAGTTTATGGGGTGCTTTAGGCACCAAGCTCTTGTTTTCTACGTCCCACCACCCACAAACCGATGGTCAAACCGAAGTGGTAAACCGGACTTTGGGTGCTCTTCTTAGGGCCATGACCCGAGGTAAGGCCGGGACGTGGATTGATAGATTGCCTATGATGGAGTTTGCCTACAATCGTACATTGCATAGCGCTATTGGCATGACTCCTTTTGAATGTGTTTATGGTTTTAACCCCTTGATTCCCCTTGATCTAACCCCTTTGCCAAGGGAAATGGTTGTTAATTTTGAAGGTAAGGCGCGAGCCAAAGCTTTGATGGAGCTACATGCTAAGGCGAAGAAGAACTTGGAGGAATCTTATGCTAAGATTGCCTCTAAGAAGAACAAGGGACGCAAGAAGGTGGAACTCAAGAAGGGTGATTATGTGTGGGTGCACTTCCGGAAAGAACGGTTCCCAAACCTGAGGAAAGGGAAGTTGGCACCCCGGGGAGATGGTCCTTTCCAAGTGCTCTCGAAGATCAACAACAATGCCTATGTGATCGACTTGCCAAGTGAGTATCAAGTTTCTAATACTTTCAATGTTAGTGACTTGGTTCCTTTGAATGTAGGTAATGAAGAGGTCGTGAATGATGATGGAAAGGTCGTGAATGAAGATGAAGAGGTCGTGAATGATGCTTCGATTTCGAGGACGAAATCCTCTCAAGAAGGGGAGGATGATAAGACCCAAACCGCCACAAGACCCCTCACTCGGAGCCAAGCTAAGTTGATCCAAGACACCCATCTTCATTTGATATGGAAGGGTATGGAAGAAGGCTCCGAGAGCGACTTGAAGACTGTACTTTGGTGTGCCATGGATGGAGGACCCTCTAGTACACTTGGCGAGGCATCGGGAGCGCATTTGGAGGCAATGGACAAGCCCACGGAACCAGGCGGACCGCCTAGTCTAGCAGGCGGCCGCCTACTTTGGAACAGGTCTCTGGATTTTGACCAGGCGGCCCGCCTCTGCAAACCAGGCGGACCGCCTACTGCTGCAGTGTGAAGAGAACAGGCGGGGCGCCTACTACATGTAGGCTGGGCGCCTACTTGCTGAGCCAATGCGGGATTTGTTAGTTTTTGACTATGTTTTGGACAAGTTTAGCCCTACGTGGCCTTTATAGTTTAAACCCACTTTAGGGGTATTTTTGAGCTTTCATTACAATTAGGTGAAGTCTATAAATACTTCACAAACCTCTTTCAAACAATTACCTTACACTTTGATTATTATTGAATGAGAATTGAGTTGAACTCTTTGGAAGAATCCTTTGTCTTTGGTTGCTTGAATTCACTAGTGTAACCTAGTTGAGTCTTGAACCGCTAACCCGACCATTCGACTTGCGAGTCCCGTGTTGTCTCGAGGGTCGTTGCATAGTGTAGGTCCTCCTTGACGCCGATTCGAGGGTATCTCGGGACAAGTTCCCCGTGGTTACTTCGAAGGGAGTTCGAGAAGTGTCTCGCTCTTCTATCTTTTTGATCCGCGTATTTGATTCCTATCAGGTTGTGTGCCCGCAGCTAATTTTAATGACAAATCGATATCGGGCTGTGAACCCTCAATCGATGCTTCGGGTTGTGTGCCCTCAGCTAATGTAAATGACAAATCGATATCGGGCTGTGTACCCTCAATCGACGCTTCGTGTTGTGTGCCCTCAGCTAATTTAAAATGACAAATTGATATCGGGATGTGTACCCTTAATCGACGCTTCGGGTTGTGTGCCCTCAGCTAATTTAAACGACAAATTGATATCGAGTTGTGTACCCTCAATCGACGCCTCGGGTTGTGTCCCTTCAGCTAATTTAAATGACAAATCGATATCGGACTGTGTACCCTCAATCGATGCTTCGGGTTGTGTGCCCTCAGCTAATGTAAATGGCAAACCTTTTCGTTGAGGCGCTTCTGTCGTGCATTGTTGATTCAGGTTCTTTCGTGCCTGCATCCAAAGGAAGATTGGTAAGTTGTACGGGTGGTTTGGTTTGTTTCGCGTTCGATGTCCACGAGTGCCGAGATTTGGCCGAGCTGATAGGGATATGCATAAAATAGTACATAATGCAAATGATTTCGAAAAACTTTTTATAAGAAAGGAAATGAAATAAAATATTTTATTCCATTGAGTCACATATCGCATTGTGTAAAGCCATATTTGTCGTCCTTCGTGCTGTTCCAAATGAATTTTGAGGGTGCCCTCAAAATTCTGCCCCAGTTTGCATTTAATAATTTTTTAGGGGTCCTCAAAAATTTCTGCCCCAGTATCAACTATGTTTGTCCTTTGGGAATTTTTTAGAGTTCCTCAAAAATTCTGCCCCAGTATTCGTTTCGTGGGAAAATAAAATTTTTGTATTTATGCGATCGAACCTTGAGTAGGCTGTCTACGTATCCCACTTGGGGAATCAGGTCGTGACGTAGTTCAGATTACATAATGTATTGCAGATTGGGGAAATCACTAATCAGTACAAATCCCTATACATAGTATCTTTTAACAGCATGTACGTTGATAGGTTTTGGCCAGACTTCTCCATCCATCTCTGCCAATATCAATGCTCCTCCATTCAAAACTCGGTGAACCATGTACGGTCCTTGCCAATTTGGTGCAAACTTGCCTTTTGCTTCTTCTTGATTCGGAAATATCTTCTTCAGAACTAATTGTCTAGGTTTAAAGAATCTCTCTCGAACTTTCTTGCTGAATGCTTTGGCCATCCTCCTCTGATATAATTGCCCATGACATATTGCATTTAATCTCTTGCCATCGATGAGGGCCAATTGCTCTATTCTTCCTTTGATCCATTCGGCATCTTTCAATTGTCTCTTGGATGATTCTCAAAGATGGTATCTCGACCTCTGCGGGTATCACTGCTTCGGTGCCATACACCAACAAATAAGGAGTAGCCCCTGTTGATGTTCTCATTGTGGTGCGATACCCTAACAGGGCATAGGGTAGGTTCTCATGCCATTGCTTTGAAGTACCTGTCATTTTGCGCAATATCCTCTTGATGTTTTTATTGGCCGCCTCGACCGCACCATTCATCTGAGGTCTGTATGCAGTGGAGTTGCGATGCTTGATCTTGAAAATCTCACAGGTTGCTTTCATTAGGTCACTGTTGAGATTGGACCCATTGTCAGTGATTATGGATTCAGGGATGCCAAATCGGCATATCATCTTATCACGGACAAAGTTCAACACCACCTTCTTTGTTACTGATTTGTATGATGCAGCTTCTACCCATTTGGTAAAATAGTCAATGGCCACCAGTATGAAGCGATGACCATTGGAAGCGGCTGGTTCGACAGGTCCTATGACATCTATTCCCCAGGTAGCAAAAGGCTAAGGCGATCCCATAATGTTCAGCTCATTGGGAGGCACTCGAATCATATCTCCATGGACTTGGCATTGGTGACATTTCTTTGCATGCTTTATGCAATCATGCTCCATTGTCATCTAGAAATAACCAGCCCTTAAAATCTTCTTGGCGAGTGCGAAATCGTTCATATGTGGACCACACGTCCCAGAGTGTATCTCTTCTAACAATTTAGCAGCTTCTTTTGCATACACACATCTCAGCAAACCTAGATCGGGTGTCCTCTTGTACAAGACCTCTCCGTTCAGAAAGAAGCCATTTACTAACCTCCTCAGTGTCTTCTTTTGGTGACTTGTCGCATTCTTTGGATAACTGCCGTCTTTGAGAAACCCTTTAATGTCGTAGAACAAAGGTTGTCTATCTGATTCTTCTTCCACGTGGTAGCAGTATGGCGGCTGCTTCCTCACAGTCATGGGTATTGGGTCAATGTAGTTCTTATCGGGATGCTTGATCATGGCAGATATGGTAACCAAAGCGTCCGCGAACTCATTTTGTACTCTGGGTACATGACGGAACTCTATCTTGGTGAATCTTTGCTTCAACTTCTTTATGCACTCCAGGTATGGCAATATCTTCAAATTCTTTGCTGTCCATTCTCCTCGAACTTGGTGAATCAGTAAGTCAGAATCCCCGATTGCTAATAGCTCTTGTGTATTCATGTACACTGCCAATCTAAGACCCAAAATGCAAGCTTCATACTCCGCCATGTTGTTGGCGCAAGGAAACCTTAGTTTGGCCGTGACAGGATAGTGTTGTCCAGTCTCGGAAACTAATACCGCTCCAATGCCGACTCCTTTGAAATTGACCGCTCCATCGAAGAATAGCCTCCAACCATCATACTCTTCGGTGACATCTTCTCCTGCGAACATGACTTCTTCATCAGGGAAATAGGTGTGCAAAGGGTCATAGTCATCTCCCACCAGATTCTCAGCCATATAATCAGCCAAGGCTTGAGCTTTCACCGTCTTTTGAGTGACAAAAGTGATGTCGAATTCGTTGAGTAACATTTTCCATTTAGCCAGCTTTCCAGTAGGCATTGGTTTTTGGAAAATGTACTTGAGAGGGTCCATCCTTGATATCAGCAACGTTGAGTAGGATGTCAAGTAGTGTCTCAACTTCTGTGCTATCCATGTCAGTGCGCAACACGTACGTTCTAGCAATGTGTACTTAGCTTCGTAAGGTGTGAACTTCTTGCTTAGATAGTATATGGCTTGCTCCTTCCTCCCAGTTGAATCATGTTGTCATAATACACAACCAAAGGCCGAGTCTACCACGGACAGGTACAAGATCAAAGGTCGCCAAGGCTCAGGTGGGACCAGCACAGGTGGGCAGGACAAGTACTCCTTTATCCGATCAAATGCTTTTTGGAAATGCTCCGTCCACTCGATCACTGCGTCCTTCTTCAGCAACTTGATGATTGGCTCACAGGTGACGGTGGATTGTGCTATAAAATGGCTGATGTAGTTGAGCCTCCCTAAGAAACTCATGACTTCTTTTTTGCTTTTTGGCGGGTGGCAATTCTTTGATGGCTTTGATCTTGGACGGATCCAGCTCGATACCCCTTCTACTGACGATGAAACCCAGGAGCTTCCCTGCCGGAACACCAAAAGCACACTTTGTCGGATTTAATTTCAGATTGTACTTTCGCAAGCGATTGAAGAACTTGCGCAAGTTGTCAAGATACTCCAAACTCTTCTTTGATTTGATGATCACGTCATCCACATAGACCTCAATCTCTTTGTGCATCAAGTCATGTAATATAGTTGTTATTGCCCTCATGTAAGTCGCCCCAGCATTCTTTAACCCAAATAGCATAACCTTGTAGCAATACATCCCCCAAGATGTAGTGAAAGCTTTCTTCTCGGCATCCTCCTCATCCATGAGCACTTGATGATAACCGGCGAAACAATCTACGAAGGATTGTAGTTCATGTTTCGCGCAATTGTCAATCAGGACATGTATGTTTGGCAGTGGAAAATCATCCTTCGGATTTGCTCTATTCAGATCTCTATAATCTACGCAAACTCAGAGTTTCCCATCTTTCTTCGGCACTGGGACGATATTAGCCAACCAAGTCGGATACTTGACTGTTCTCAGAATCCCTGCATTGAGCTTCTTAGTTACCTCTTCACCGATTTTCAACAGAACTGATGACTTGAAAGTTCGGGCCTTTTGTTTGACTGGCGGAAAGCCCGGATTGATAGGTAATTTGTGAGCTACCACATGCGTGCTTATGCCAGTCATGTCATCGTATGACCAGGTGAATACGTCCTCATATTCTTTAAGAAACTCAGTATACAGCTTTTTATCTTCAGCGGTGAGATGCACACTGATCCTTGTCTCTTTAACAATTTCCTTATCTCCTAAGCTTATCACCTCAGTCTCCTCAAGGTTTGGCTTAGGTTTATTCTCAAACCTATCAATTTCTTCTTGTGTTGTTTCATCAAAATCATCATAATCAGCTCCAGTTTCCCCAAGCTCCATTACTTCATTATACGTTGCGATTGTGGACTCAATGGGATTATTAGTATGAATGTTGAAACAAGTAAAATATTGCAAAATTAAAAGATTAAAACAAGGAGTTAAATGGGAAATAATGCGACATTTTATTTATGAATCCTTGCAAAACAAAGTTTGTAGGGAAACATGTGCAATAGGAAAGGAAAAATGAAAACTCCACGACTCAGAGTTGAGTTTTATTTTAGAAAGCATAAAAAAAAATTTTATCCCCCTAGCTCTACCAAGGTCCACGGTAAGCTTGGGTCCGGTTGCTGATCCAGTTGTTCAGTGCTGCTCCAGATCCAGCCCTTGTCAGTCCAGGAAGTTCAATATGTTCTTCAAGGATCACACAACAGTCTTCATCAGCTATAAATAGATTTTGTATTCCTGCCAGTAGATCCTCTTCAGCATCAGCTATCTTCGGCTCCACTCCTTGTGCTGCGGACACCTCCCCTTTTCGGCCATCCAAGTATCTAGATGAGATGAAGATATGCTAGAGAGTCTTAGTGCTTTTCTTATAGAACTTGAGATCCAGTGACGCTTCTTCCATGCTCTTTTCGTAGGTCACGATGTATCCTATGCCAACCATCTCATTATCGGTTCTCATCACAATTCTGATTGGCTCGACCATGCCATCCAAGTTCTTACCCAAACCTTTGCCCGGTTCATAATCTTGCTTGATCATGATGCCTATAACCCAATCTCCAGGCCATTTTGAAGGCTGTGGGAGCATTAGGCTCTTCGGTCACCACCTCCATAGGTTCAGGTGCGCTGGGTATCCACACTTGCTTTCCCTTTGTTTCTTCAAAGATGCGTTTCCAGTTGGGACGAGCATTGGGTGAGTACATTGGTCGCTTCTCAGTCTTAGCTGGTAGGGTCTCACGAAATTCGCGTAAGGGCACTCCCCAATCAGACATGACTAGCTCCCAGACCAAGTTCCTCCCTTCGTAGCCTTTGCCTCAGCTATCCAAATAAACGCTGTAAAAGTTCCTTTTTCTTTCTTCAACCCCAGTCGGTGTGTTGACCAACTTGGGAGCAAAGTGTGCAGTGTAACCTCCTCGGACCACGTCCGTGGGATCCCAACTTGAATTATAGTTCTTGCGGCGTCCTCCTCAAGTGCCTTGTACTGATCCCACAAGTTCTACAGTATAGAATGTCTGCCCATCAGGCGTATTCCCTTCAATTGGTGGTATGGTTTGCTCATTGTAGATAGAATTGTTCCCCTTACCTAACACTACTACCTCTTTGTGATCCAATTCGAACTTCACAGTTTGGTGCAATGTAGAAGGCACCACACCAGCCATATGGATCCAGGGCCTCCCTAACAATAGATTATAGGAAGCAGAGATGTCCATCACATGGAACTCAACAGTAAACTCCACGGGGCCAACCATGATAGTTAGGTCAATCTCCCCAATGGTGCTTCTTTCTGACCCATCAAATGCCTTCACCTTCATGTCACTCTCCCTTATCTTGCTTTAGTTAATTCCCATTCTTTTCAGAGTGATGAACGGGCATATGTTCAGACCGGAAATTCCGTCGATCAGAACTCTTCCCACGAACCAGTCTTTGCATTTGAAAGTGTCGTGCAAAGCTTTGTTGTGATTCAACCCTTCAGGTGATAGCTCATCTCCGTAAAAAGAAATTCGGTTGGCCTCCATGACTTGTCCCACCATGCTAGCCAAGTTTTCAACTGAAGTGTCCACCGGAACATGTGCTTCGTCCAACACCTTCATCAAAGCGCTTCGGTGACTCTCCGATTTGAGGAGCAGAGCCAAAATAGAGATTTGTGCTTGAGTTTTGCCCAAGTGCTCAACTACGGAATACTCCTTTTCTTGTACCTTCTTCCATAGTCCCTTGGACTCTTCTTCACTGATGCCTCGTCTATCTTGAACAAGATGCTCGGGAGTGTAAATCCTCCCACTCCTAGTTATCCCTTGTGCGGCAACAGTCTTAACTACGGACTTGTTCTTCTTCTCCCTTTCACAATCCCATGGTACCGCCTTGTCACTGTATGGGGGAACCACGTCAACATAGAATTTGGGAGCCATTTCCACCTCAATGGGTTCTGGTGCTTGTAGCGGCTTGAGCAACCGAAGCGGTTGCTGGTACCTTTTGGGTAGGAGGGAGGAGGTGTTTGGTAGTAGTGATTCCTCATCAAGCTCGATCAGGTTCACCCTATTGTCTCCATCATTAGGCAAAGGATTGTTGTGCACATTCAAAGTCTTCAGGTGTATCACCTTTTGGTCGATCAAGTCTTGTATTTTGTCCCTCAAGGCGTAGCACTTTTCAGTATCGTAACCAGGTCCTCCAGAGTGATAGGCACAGGTTTTGGTTTGGTTAAAATAGGGTGTCATTGTATCGGGCAATTTGAATGGCACGGGTTGTATGTGACCGGCTGCTTTGAGTTTCTCGAACAACTGAGTGCGAGATTCAGCCAACAGGGTGTAGTTTCTTTTGGGTCTTGGGTTGTTATTTGCGTGAGGCCTTGGTGAATAGGTGTTGGTATTTCGGTAGTTGGCACTTTGTGGGTAGGTTGGTCTTTGTGGTGGTGGGGTTTGGTACATGGGCTGGGTGTTATAGACTAAGTAGGTGGATGTTGGTGGTATGTAGGGGTAGGAGGGAGGAGGTGTTTGGTAGTAGTGATTGTGAGCAGGGGAGTGGTCAAGTGATGCGGCCATGAAGGAGACGTCGTCCTTCTTTTTTCTTGAGGTAGGAGTCCTGCCAGCTTGTAGGGCTTTGTTAGAGGCTTGTAGTGCGGCCAGACTAACAATCCTTCCAGTGTTCAGGCCATCTTCGACCATATCACCAATCTTGATCAACTCTCCAAACTTCTTATTTTGCAGATTTAACATTTTGTCAAAATAGACATCTTCTTGTATGCGGATGAAAGTTGCCACTATCTCAGCGTCTTCCATGAGAGACTGGACCTTGGCGGCTTCAGACCTCTATCTAGTTGCAAATTCTATAAAAGTTTCAGTGGGCTTCTTCTTCAGTTTCTCTAGGTAAAACCGGTCAGGCATGGCATCAGTATTGTGCCCAAAACTGTCGACAAAGTCTCCAGCCATTGCTTCCTAGCTCGTCCACTTCTCTGTTTGTTGATTAGAGTACCATACTAGTGCATCTCCAGTTAGACTGCGGTTAAACAGCTGCATGCGGATCTTTTCGTCATGTCCAACACCGATCAACTTGTCAGATTAAGATCTTAAATGAGCCATTGGGTCTCCACTGCCATCGAACATATTGAACTTGGGTGTCTTGTAGCCTTTAGGTAGTTTCAAGTCAGGATACAAGCAAAGATCCTCATAAGCTAACCCTCGGGTTCCCTTAGTGCCTTGGAGTTGTTTGAACTTCTCAACCAGCCATTGGACTTGTTATTTGGTGCTGCCTGGGTCCTCCTTAGTCCATGCATACATCTCATGGTCCTTGGTGGGTGATGCGATGATTTTGGTTTCAACAGTGAAGGCGGGTAAGTTGTTTTGTGGTGCTTTTGGTAGTGCAGTGTGGGTAGGGTAAGGAATGTCTCTTTTGGGGTAAAGTGGATCTTCGCCGTGAGAGTGAGCAGTTTGATTTGGTTCAGTGATCTCATCAGTACGGGCCAGAGGGATCCTATTTTCCAATTCAAGCAGCCTCTGCTCCAGCTTAGCGTAGTTTTCATAGGCAACCATGCCTTGTTTCTCAGGAGTTCCAACCTTGTCGAACTCAGCCATGATATTTCGTCTCGTTCTTTTCCTTGTAGGTAAAGGGGGAGGTGTTGGGATTTATCCTTTGGACCTCAACCGATATTGCGGCGCGGCCAGAATGCACAAACCAAACTATCAGGGACTTGGGAACTGACACATCAAAAACAAGAAGAAAATGTGAGTACACGTTAGTTTGAATAAAATCGCATCCTATCATGCATGGGACCTCTTTTGTGCCAGAGGTGGGCCTATCGCGGATTCGAAGTAACGTTTGCACCAATCACATCATTTTATTTTAATAAACATGATCATCACTAGTCTAAAAACCCAAAAATAACGAAATTTTATTTAATTTGCTTGGCTTTATTACAACAACTAATGACTCGATTAAGATGAAAACGACGATAAAGAAAGGACAAGACGATTTGACTCGATACGACTAGACTATGTGCGAAGCAAAGAGACTTCAGGTTCAAACATCAGTTCCAGCATCTTCCTTCTCCTCTTTGGCTTCTTCCTTGGGTTTGTGAGCCAGACTAATGAGCGGGGGATCAGCAAATATTTCCAGCAGGTCTTTCCAAGCCTCCATGTCACCCAGAGCTTTTACGAGGAACTCGCAGATTTCTAATCCTCTTGCTTCTTTCTCTTCCAGTGGTACTGACTTAAAATACTCTCCCCATCCTTTGAGCAAATCTTGTAAATTCCAAGCAGCTTGCCTTGCAGTCATAACCTTGCCGGTCCAATACTTGAGTTCGTCCCCTTTGATCTTATCTTTGTATTGTCTCCTCATCTCCCTCTCTTGTATCACCCTTAACTCCTTCTTTCTTTGGTCAAACTCGTGTTTCAGCTTCTTGTATTTTTCAGCAGCATTTGGAGCTTTGGCTTTCCTTTTCAGTGTAGTCTTAGACCGATACTTTGGCTTATCTTCGCTGAGCCATTGAGGGTAAGCCAAGGTCGCTGTGGGGTTCACGCTACTGTCACGACCACGGAAAAACTGCATAGTAAGCCTTTTCTCCCACATTGTCAATATGGTGAGAACCATCGGATGCTCGATGTCTTTTATGTCAACGTTGAAACTTCTTCCCTCGGTCAACTACAGGGTTTGCTGTGTCATTCCTACTTGTCGAAGGATCCTTAGAGGAACATAGTGATGAGTTCCTCGGAATCCAATCAATGTCAAGAAAGTGATGTCTTGACCTTGTATGGAGACAACGAAACCAGCACAATTTTCAATCACCCATTGCACCTCTTGCAAATCTTCGAGCTTGGTGTACCAACCTTCCATGTTTGCGGAGTATTCCCATGCCACTGTTCCAGCCATACGGGTGTTATGCGAACGGATCCCTCCGTTCCAAGATGGTTTTGGTGCTATAGGGCTGACAGAGACGCTATACAAATGTTCTATAACCATATTTGCAGCAATAAGTTACACCCCTCGAAAAAGTCTCCTCTCCTACATTTGGTTATGGCCCTATAAACTTTCCCCAAAATCATTGGAACCAAGCTTACTTGACGTTTGAAAGCACCTCTGCACAAACCCTCTACTACTCTTCCTAACCTTATGTCGATCTTTCCTCCCTTCTCGAGGAAAACCATGCTTCCCAGAAAAGCAATGATGAAAGCATTGGATTCAGTCTATTCCCAATCTTGAATTTTTCATGCCCCATTCCATTCGTGTCTAAGTGTCGGATCGCCAAACCTAGAATGCAAGTATTCCAACGTGACTTTTCCATTGATCACTCCCTCGACATATGGATCATAAGGGGCTCTTAGCAAATCAATGAACTCCTTAGGTTCCATGTCTCGAGGATAAATCATAGTCTTGGGCCCAGGCTCTAACCCTGCTAGTCCTCCAAATTCTTCCAACATTGGTGCCAACTCGAAACCATTGAAATGAAACACAACCCTTTTGTAGTCCCAGAAATGCATAGCAGCTTCAACAAAACCAGTCATGGTGGTGTAGTACTTGAGAGCTACCAATTCCCCCAACATCTTTTGAATATGAGCTTTGCTGACAACGGCCAAATCCTTCCACCAAAGACTGATCAAATGAGGAGGTCGGGAGACGATCTCAAATTGGAGAGTATCCTTTGCAGCCATAGTCTGAAAAACAAAATAAGAAAAGGTAAAGACAAAAACATTCTTATAGTTTTGATCATGTTTAAAAGACAATCAATGTTTTGTGCAAACGTTTCTTCGAATCAGTGCAGAGATGCAATTTGTCACTTTCCGGGTTAAAAACCCTTTTGACATTTGTCGTAGGTAAAGAGGCTGTTTTTTGAAAACGGGTTCATGAAAGCACATAAATGCAAACAAAGGGCTGTCGCACATAATAATACGTATATATAGATATACACATGCAAATACATGATCTAAATGATGGTTATACTTTAATATATATAGTTTTAAAGCAAATAAACGACCCCAAGTACTTTATACACCCCTATACACTATTAGATTTGTGTATAAGGGCATAAGTACTGGTCAAAATTGATTTATGCACATAAAGGGCCTATTTTGAAAATGTTATCAGGCCCAGGTCATTCATACAAAATAGGGGCAGATTCTATTTTTCAGAAATAGTTCAATTTTATACACAAATAGCCCCTGTCAAGTGTTTTTTACATTAAAACAATGAGTCCTCACAATATTTCAAGCCTAATGCAGTGTTTTCATTCACAGATCATGTAGTTTTAAGAAATAGCATGCAACTTTCAGTTTCAATATCAAAGAATGCCTGTGCAAGGTCCTAAATGTCATGCTTTGCAACACATAGGAGTAAAGAGTTAAGGAAAAAATCCCTGGATGGCTATGCACACACTGTAAGCCCCTATTTTAATGTATACAGGCAGGTTACCTTAGAATGTACATGAAATGGGACAGTCTATAAGGGGAAATCATAAAGAAGAGGTCCAGTAGTACTTTAAACAGTTCATTCAGGCATAGTTTTAATCAGAGAAAAAAGGAGCTTCTCCCCAGCTTTTAAACACATTAAAGGGGTGTAACTACAACCTAGTTACCTTTGCATAAGCTGCAGACAAAAAGGTCAGCAGGGCCATGAACTAAACCCAGTCATTAAGTAACAGATAATCATCCTAGTTATTCCGGAGTAGCCTTAGACAAAAGCAGTTCAAGCCAAGGTAAACCATGCAGGAAACCACAACCCTTTATAGATCATAGGGATGCAGAAGTTCTTTTAGGTTTAGACAGAACTTCCTATACCCAAAGCAAGGCAAAATGCCAACAATTTAAGCAAAGCAGAGACAGAGTAAAAGCACACTAGGCAGACATATATGCACATAGATGTTATAGGTTATCAGTGAGTACCAGCCTTACCCTTTTAACTATATCTCCTTAGTAAACATAGGCATGATTTTAAATGTGCAGAGATTTCTTAGGATTATTAGAATACTCAGAACCAAAGCAAAACACAAGCACACAAGTAGTTCAAGTAAAGCAGGAGCAGGAAAAGCATATACTAAGTAAACACATAGATGTAATAGATAGTGAGTGAAAGAAGACCTTTGAGTACTGTGGAGCTAATATTAATGCAGACAGCAGAAAGGGAAAGCAGGACCAGTACTCAACACAAGCAGTAGTGATCTTGCCAGGAAAACAAGTAAACCAGAAGAACTGAATGCAAAAAACTGTGTAGAATTTTATAACGTATACCAGTGTGTGTTTCTGAATTTTCCCAGCGTTCAGAAGCTTGTTTTCAGTCGAGAAAGAGAAGAGTTTATATAGGTGAGAAGTAGGGATTTTGAAGATCAACGGGTAAATATTAATAATGGTAAGCAAATATAGTCTTCCAAAAATAATAGGGGAAAAACTTGAGTCAATCTTCCAAAAATAAAGCAATCATCCCCTAGTTATGAGGTAAATCAATCCTAAATTGATTTGAAAACCCCTCTCACACTTAACATAGTCTAGGTTCCCCAAATCCATCCACAAACAGGTTTGAATTTCGACAGGTCTCAAAAGATACAAATATCAACGATCATTTTAAATTTCCTTCTGAATTCTACTCACAGATTCAAATCAACATCAATCAAAATCCCTTGAATCATGTAAATTAATCCACCAGTTCACATTGTAATTAGATGAGTCATGAATTTACATAGGCAATGCACAGTAAGATGATTCAAATGACTTAAGGAAACCACGGCAATTTCTAAGCTTCAAATTCAAAGGAAATAACAGAGAATTTAGCCTTAAATGTGTCAAAACCAAAGCGTAAATAGGCTCACTACGATGTCCAAACAAATCAACAGTTCATAAAGGTCATAAGTCATGCAAATCAATTAATTTATCAATTGAAAACAATGATCATGCTAATTCATAGAAAGACATAGGAGATTTTAGGCATAGCGTCACACAGATTCCACAAAAATCAGAAAAGATAAGGTTACCCTTTTACCAGAATCGGGTCGATCACGACCCTTTATGAATTTAACTTCGCATGGGGGATTCTTACCCCGTTTAAGCAATAACATCCCTAAACTGACGACCTGAGCCCCACCGGAGGCGTCTCCCGACGGTGGTGTCACAGTTATCAAAGGTCGAATCTCGCCCTTGCCCAAACATCGTTAAAATTGTATGGGTATTGTAGCGGACTTCACGGGGAATACGATTATGCTATTTTCCCTAATTTTCTCCAGCTAAAATGGCCGGAAAAGTGATCGACAAAGGATGGCGATTTGTTTCGCCGAAGGAGAGGAGAGAGAAACAGTTCTAGGGTCCGATCGGGGTAATGGGAAAGGTCGTGTGGGTTTAGGGGATCGTTTGATCCTGGCCGATGGATCAAATCAACGGAGGGTCAGGATTAAGCCACGTAGGCGCGAAGGTGGCAAAAATAGGCTGATGTGTACGCATGTGTCTGCATATACGTGTATATTTGTATATATATGTATAAATAGTGTATAAATTGGTATAGAAATAGTATAAAATGGATTTAAAAATATAGAAAAATTAGAGAATTAATTTTAAAATATTAGGAAGGCTAAAAATGCATAAAAATTGTAATTTTGAGGCTTAAAACAATTTTGGATAATTTTCGTCAAAATAGAAGTAATTCCAATGGTTGTAAAAATAGCTATAAGTTGAGACGACACTTTTGAAAATGGCCTCAATTGCCAGGCTATTGCGAGAAGGTAATTTGAAAGAAATGGACAAGGCAAGAATGAATACACGATTGTGTGCAAAATTCAAGAACTGTTGATTTTGAAAATAGGAGGGATAAAATTGGGTGTCAACACCATATCCATTCCTCCCTATAGGATGGCACCAGCAGAATTGAAAGAACTTAAAGAGAAGCTGAAGGATTTGTTAGATAAAGGCCTCATCAGACCCAGTATTTCCCCGTGGGGAGCCCCAGTATTATTTGTGAAAAAGAAAGACGGCTCTCTACGCATGTGCATAGATTACAGACAGCTGAATAAAGTCACAATCAAGAATAAATACCCTCTGCCCAAGATTGATGACTTGTTCGACCAACTTCAGGGTGCCAAGTGCTTCTCGAAGATAGATTTGCGATCGGGCTATCATCAGGTTAGAGTCAGAGAATGTGATATACCTAAGACTGCATTCAGGCCTTATGATGCCCCTGCAGTATTTATGGATCTGATGAATAGCGTATTCAGGCCTTATCTGGATTTATTTGTAGTTGTATTTATGGATGATATTCTCGTCTATTCAAAGTTTGAATCAAAGCATGCGGAGCATCTACGCATAGTATTGGGTACTCTTTGAGACCAATAATTATATCCTAAGTTTTCAAAGTGTGAATTCTGGTTAGATTCAGTGGCATTTCTTGGCCACATAGTTTTAGCAGAAGGAATTAAAGTAGATGGCCTGAAGATCGAGGCTGTGAAGAAATTGGCCAGATCTACAATGCCAACAGAGGTACGTAGTTTTTTGGGTTTGGCAGGTTATTACAAAAGGTTCGTAGAGGGTTTTCCCCTCTTGCAGCTCCACTGACCAAATTGACAGAGAATGAAGCCAAATTTCAGTGGTCAGACTCTTGTGAGCACAGCTTCCAAGAACTATAGAATAGGTTGATAACAGCTCCAGTACTTACATTTCCAAAAGGATATGAGGGCTATGTCATTTACTATCGAATTGGTCTTCGTTGTGTATTGATGCAGCACGGAAAAGTTATGCTTAGGCTTCAGACACCTGAAAAAGCACGAGTAGAACTACCTTACTCATGATTTAGAGCTTGCAGCAGTCATTCATGCATTGAAGATTTGGAGATATTATTTGTACGGTGTTCATGTTGATATTTATTTAAATCACAAGAGCCTCCAATATGTATTTAAGCAGTAGGAGCTAAACCTATGACAGAGGCGGTGGCTAGAGTTGTTGAAGGACTACGACATGGACATTCTTTATCATCCGGGTAAAGCGAATGTTGTTGCTGATGCCCTTAGTCGTAAGTCTATAGGTAGTCTATCTTATTTACAGCCACAGAAAAGAGAGTTAGCTCATGCACTCCACCAGTTGTCCAGCATGGGAGTCAGATTAATAGATTCAGAGGACGCAAGAGTTAGAGTTCAGAACGCAGCCACTACTTGCCTAGTGACAGAAGTAAAACAGCATCTGTATGAGTATCTAGTTGTAGTTGACTAAAGACACATAGCTAGGAGAATACTGAAATCACCATACAAGGTTACTAGTGACGGGGTTCTCATGTATAAAGATAGACTTTGTATTCTTAATGTGGCAGATTTACGTGGACAGATTATAGCAGAGGCACATTATTCTAGGTACATTGTTTATCTAGGTTCGACTAAGATGTACCATGATCTTAGGCAGATTTACTGGTAGGACAAAATGAAGTGTGACACAGCAGAATTTGTGGCTCAGTGTCCGAACTGCCAGAAGGTTAAAGTCGAGCATCAAAAACCTAGTGGCTTGTTGCAGGAAATAGAGATTCCATCATGGAAATGGGAAGCAGTGAATATGGACTTCATTACAGACTTGCCCCATACGCGGAGCAAGTATGACTGTATCCGGGTTATAGTAGACAAGCTTACTAAATCAGCTCATTTCTTGCCTATTAGAACTACATATACAACGGAGGATTATGCCAGACTTTATATCAGAGAGATAGTGCGCGTACATGGTATTCCAGTATCTATCATTTCAGACAGGGCGCAAAGTTTACAACTAATTTCTGGCGATAATTCCAGACAGGTTTAAGGACATAGGTGGATCTGTGTACAACATTTCATCCACAGACAGACGGACAGGCTGAGCGGACCATTCTGACATTAGAAGATATGCTTAGAGCTTGCGTGTTAGATTTTGGAGGCAGCTGGAGTGATCATCTACTGTTGATAGAGTTTGTGTAAAATAATAACTATCATTCTAGCATACAGATGGCACCATATGAAGCTTTGTATGGGCGCAAATGCAGGTCTCCTATAAGATGATTCGAGGTTGGTGAGTCTCAATTGATAGGTCCAGATTTAATCCAACAAGCAGTTCAAAAAGTTAAGTTGATCAGGTAAAGATTATTAGCAGCGCAGAGCAGACAGAAGTCCTATGCAGATAGCAGCGTCGAGATTTAGAATTTCAGATTGGTGATTGGGTATTCCTGAAAGTATCACCAATGAAAGGCGTTATGAGATTTAGAAAGAAGAGCAAACTTAGCCCTAGATTCAGTGGTCCATATCAGGTTATCAGGCAAGTTGGGCATGTTGCCTAGGAATTAGACCTTCCAGCAGACCTTCAGGAGGTCCATCCAGTATTTCATGTTTCCATGCTCAAAAAAATATGTCGGAGATCCTTCTAGAGTTGTAATAGTAGATGATGTTAAGATCATAAAGCAGTTGACTTATAAAGAGGTGCCAGTTGCAATTTTAGATAGACAGATTCGTCGACTACGAACGAAAGACATTCCTTTAGTTAAGATGCTATAGCAAAGCAATAATGTAGAAGAAATAACTTGGGAAGTTGAAAATGACATGAGAGCCAAATATCCACATCTCTTCACTACTTTAGGTATGTAACCGATCGTTGCTTAATGCTTCTACATACTTCATTTAACATTCGAGGACGAATGTTCCTAACGGGGGGAGATTGCTACAACCCGTATGTCTAAAGTGATGTATATCATTCTAATGAAATGTTAAGAATGATTTAAGTGATTTTAAATTTATAATATGATCATATATGATGTTTATATGTTGAATATAAAGTTTGGAAAAAATCGGATTTAAGTTGCAGAAAAACCGACTAAGGATTTGCCTTGTAACAGAGCTTTTTCAGCAATTAATTCTGTGTGTTACATAAGGTCTTTTAGGGACATATAATATATCAAATTGAAGGCCTTGGAGTATAGTTTCCAACACTTTTGACTGTTTGCTCATACAATATCTGGATAAAAAGATATGAGTATCAGAAGTCAAACCAGAAAAAGGGACATAAGCGCAAAAGATGGCTAGAAATGAAATGTTTTTATTATAAAAGAGAAATACTTCTCTTTCTCGACATTTTCCAGAAATCTCATGATAGAAACAGTTCTTTCTTGAGTTTGAAGCCAATTTTTATGATTTTGAAGAAACAACATCAATCTTAACTCGAAATTGAAGACGGATTACGTCAAAACGCTCTGCGCGATTAAGGTAACACTATGCTACCTTCAATTTCGTCTATAGTATGAGTTTTAGAATTACTTCATGGCTAATTAAAGTACCTAAATTCTATGTTATAGTTTTTTTAAGCTTTAGAAGGTGTGGAATTCTAAGGAAATAAAGTTTAGAAGCAAGAAACATCAAAGGTATGTAAGGCTAAACCTTTCTTTTTGCAAGGCATATATCTTTTAGCTTTTCTTAGTTCCAAAATTGATGATTCTTGTGGGTAGCTTTTATGGCATAAAGGTGACCATATATGTACTTAATTTGGTGCTACGAACTACGGTAAAAGATGTCCAAAATAGTAGCACAAAATGTTTAAAAATCTGGAAAATTATTTTTATCTTCAGACAGCTGTTAGTAGTTTGAGCATAAATCCTTGCACAAAATTGATATTGAGATGATTCAAAATTCCCTGGAACCCTAAGCCACATATCTAAAACTTTTATGAAGACCACGAAGTCTATAACTTTGATCTACACTCTGAAAATTAGGTCGAAATGCAGGACAGTGGTGCTGTCCAGACATTCTATCTGCGGATTTGTTATGTCATCGAGTCGTCTCATCTTGTTATCCATTTAATATATTTATATTATAAGTTTATCCGGGTATCCATTCCCATGTGTAGTATAGTGCTGGTTCTGTTTTTGCGGATCATCCAGTTTCAGGGGAAACTGTGCTGAAAATTTTATAAAAATTCAAAGAGTTGGACAAATTATGAGTTCTAGGTTGTGTCTATAATTCTATCCAGAGTTTTCTTATCATTTCTTTGAGTCCATATCTATTGTTGCCACATATGTTATGCCTCATACATGCTTATGCTTATATTGTGATCATGTTATGTGTGATTTGGAATTCTTCATAGAGGCTGGACATTGGACACACAGTCCGGTCGCGTGTGATACTACCTGTCTGGGGGGCACAGCCCCTCTGGTTCAGGCGGGAGTTGAAACACCTAGTTTGACTGGGTGTCATTCACACACTCTGACCAGAGAGACTAGATATTACTGGCTGGGGGGACATAGCCCATAACACGTGTCAGGTTTGTTATATACACGTATATAGCCACAGTATGCACTGCATGATTATACATGAGGCTAGTTCAGGTTTTCAGTTACCTGATTTGGGGGGATACAGCCAATAACACCAGATAGGTACTAGTTCAGATGTTCAGCTACCTAATTTTGGGGGATATAGCTCATAACACCAGACAGGTACCAGTTCAGATAACAGTTCAGTTTTAGCTCTGTACCAATTATCAGCCACCAGTTCTTAATGTCAGTATCGGTTGACAGCTAGTATCAGGTGACAGCTATCAGTTCCAGTTTCTTGTTACCAGTTGTCAGTCATTTTATAGTAATTTATCAGTATAGTTCAGCTCAGTCTTTAGTTTCAGATTCAGCTAGACTTCAGTTTATATTCAGATCATGTTTAGTACGTTCTTCAGATTTCCAGCTATATTGCTATGTTCCAGCTCATATTTACATATTTATATTCCAGCCTTACAGTTTCATTCAGCTATGATATATTATATGCTCATGCCTTACATATCGTACTCACGCACTTTTCTGGGGTGCTGCGTTTAATGCCGCGCAGGTACAGATAGATCAGCGCTTGAGCCATGTTAGTAAGCCATCTACCAGCTATTGGAGTCACTCCGCTTACTTCCAGAGTTTACTACTTTTGGTATGTTGTACAGATGTCGAGTAGGTATGGCGGGGCCTTGTCCCGTCCTTTATATATTCAGATCAACACTCTTAGAGGCCTGTAGATATGTCCCTGTGTGGTTCTGTCAGTATGTTATGTATGTCAGCTTATATTAGCCTTGTCAGCTTTTCGCATTGCATAATTCGTATCAGCTAGGTTTATGCTTATTCCATTTATCAGTTATACTCATGGTTAGCAAATTATCAGCAGGATTAGTGATGATCGACACTTAGTATTGGTCATCTGTCACGACCCTAAGTTGGGTCGTGACAAAAGAGACCTCGGGCAGATCCCAAGGAAATTGAATTGCATCAAAAACTTATTGCGCCGTTTGCACACCCATTTGTTCTCCACAACAGTAGTTATGCTCATCCAAAACTCTCTGGACGAGTCCAAATGTCAATGATCGCCTGAGCCCAGCTAACCAAAATTTCTGGGGAGGTTAACTAGAACTTTGTTCGCTAAGGAATTTAAGGGAAAAGATGAAAGATAAGTTCAAAGTTAAGATTAAAATACAAATGAATCACGAGGAAAATCACTTACGCTCACTATTCCACACTTTGGGAAATCCTGGCTCGGGGGACAGTAGATCGATCAGGAGAATAACATAATGATCACACCAGCCACGATCTTCTGTGTCCTCGCTCTTTATTATCAATGAGTATTTGTCTCAGTTATTGAGTTTAACAATCGCACCTTTATGTAGAGTGGGGTAGAAAAGAGAGATCAAGTGTGGAAAAGTGAAAGGTACCCCAGTCTTTCGACTTAAATATTCGAGGCATTGGACAACCCTCCAGAGCCTGGGACCTAGTTGGGCTAAACATAAATTATATGTTTGGCAGAAAGTATCAATTACGGATGCACAGGGAGAGAAAATCCTATTGTAAATGGATAGGTGTAAATGAATGAATGCCCAACCATACTATTCGGGGCAGGAAAACCAACTTTCACCTCGGGGCCCTAATTGCAATCCTTCCGTACCAAAGCTAATTGGGCTTGAGTAGTCGGACTCAGTGTAGTTTGGACTGGCACGTTTTTATTCTTCTCTTGTTGGGCAACCTACTGATCTTGAAGTTTGAAGTCTTTGTCTATATCAAAACTCGAGGGGAATAATCTGATAGGCTCGAGTTCCTTGACAGTAGAAATTTTCTTTGCCTTCGAGGATTCCGCCTCGACTCCACCAGCTGCACCAACATCAGCCCCTCTGCCCTCCACCTCATCAGCTACGTCGGCGTCATCATCTTCACTGATCACCTCTTCATGTTTATCATGACCGGCGGTGGCTTTCTGCTGCCTTTGGTTTAGACCACCCTTCTTTGATGTCACTTCATTGTCATCATCAGACGGCGGAATAATATTTAACGGTTCGGGAAAATTGACCAATTCACAATCGCTTCAGAAGGACCTGAAGAATTTTGAACAAAATTTGTGGCAGACATCTTTTATCAGATTTTGAGTAAGGATTTGAAGAAAAGAAGATAAGAACCGATCATTGCATTTATATTGCGAAGGAGGAACGAAGCGTCTCTACCGCTCAACTGTCGCCATGTGTAACGGATGAGAATTCGATTTGACTGCTGCCTTTTCAAATAGTAAGGAACACGTGTTGCCACGTCGGTTTCCCGCCTAATCTTATTCCACTCCTCGGAGAACTCTGTCAGTCGTCCGAGGAGTGGGGGGACTCTGTATTGGATGGAAAATCACTTGCGTATGTGGCACCTCGGGTGTGAAGCTGGGGGCATGTTTAAATTTGGATTTCTAAGTGATATCGAAGCATATATATAGACCCTCGAGGCTTAACCCCGAGGTCAAGGTTCAATACAGACCTCGAAAGAGGGTCACCTCAGCGAATGGAAGAATCATCTCCCCGAGTGTAGCTCGAGCCTCGGGGGAGCAATTACACTTAAGCAGAAAGACAGCCACATAACAGTCACCCATTAAGCTAGCATTTAGTAGGAAAAATCATGGGCAGGCCATGATCAGGACGTGGGAAAGTGGTCAATTAATGCATTAATTACCTTTGCATTCAGTAGGTTATAAATAGAACTTTGCTCTTCTTGTAAAGGCCTTTAGAAATACAGATTGAAATCACATTCACTTGCGATCATTCATTTTCCGCTCTTGCTATTTACTTGTTTCAGTTCAATTCCAAACTTTGATACAACATATTACTTATAAACTACGTTACAGATTCGATCAGTTGACCTAATCAGATTTAGGTTAATACAGCCACTAATGCTTGCATCAAGATATGTTGTATGAATGCAGGATGTTTTGTGTAATGGACTGCCTTTTTCATATTTAGGAAATTATTATAAATTATAATTAAAAATAACAAATGTTTACTAAATCGATTACATATCTTTGACGGTTCAAACAATGTACAATATATAAAATTCAAATACTCGGTGACATGTAAGTAAACTTTTACTATTTTTATATGAACTTTATAATAATTGATGCAAATATACGTATAAAGCATGGTATTGACGGATTTTTTATATTCATTACAACAATTATTATTTCAATATTTAAAATTATGGTATATCTTTTTGATGAAAAAAATTATGCTATATTATTTTACTTAAGTACTTACTATTTTAAAATAGTTTATCTTTTATATACTTTTTATAAATTGACGTGACACATTCGTGCAAAGCACGAACATAAAAACTAGTATATATATACACACGTACATACACACATATATGTGTGTGGAAATGATATATACAATAATAAAAACTATTATTTTGTTGACTTAGATATCAACTAAATTATTTGGTTCATTCAGGCATTGTATGTAGCATTTTTTAGGTGTACACTAATAAATGAAACAAAATAAATACAACCAACAAGATCAAAAATTTCGGTGATCAATCTAGACTGTATCGAGGTGGATTCCATATACATATATGTACCCATATTTAAATACAATATTTATAGGACCATTCGAATGTAATTGTTATAATGTTAATTAGTGCATATAACATATGATTTGTTGATCACATTATCATTTGATCAATTAAGGTCAAGTAATGAAGTATTGAATAGTTGATCATTGAGGTATGCCGACATCACAGTTGACCAAATGTAAGCTTATTTTTGTTTAGAATCTATAAAACTAACTATGTGGTGGATTCATATTAATTTAGGGGCTGATAGAATTTCCATCATAATATTAGATAAGATCAACTAATTAAGGTTTTGAATATATTGTTTCTAGTTAATTAGATCTTGTAAGATCTAGGATTATAATTACTTAGCTACTTAATCATATGCAATGATTCATTTTGATTCCTATGTGAATTCAGTTTTTGAGGTATATTTTGGGAGTCCTTGGAGGGAAACCACTTTATATTCGTAATTTAAAAGGTTGAATCTTTTTTGGATTCAAAAAGAAAAGAGGGTCATATATTCATATAAGTCTAATTCAACCCCTTTTTTATATCCTAAATTCTATCTCCTACTCCTTTACAAAGAGTACTTCCGCATATACACTGCGCAGAGAAAAAATAACGAGAAATTACCACAACCAATTGATTTGTCTACAATGGAGAAAGGTCGTAAGTCCAAGAACACACCATGTGATACACAAAGAAGATTGCAGAACTATCTGAATATTACGAACAGAATATTTCAAATCTTAAATGATATTGTTTGGTCTATTTTCAGTATTATATGCATATGTTTTGCATTAATATTAACAATAATTATTTTGTATGCTCTACCAGACTATGCATGAAAGGGGTATGCTATGATAGATACGCAAAGAAGACGATACGCAAAGAAGACAACCAAATCATCTAGGTTTTCTTATTTTGAAGTGTATTCAAGCATTACATTCTTTGGTCTATTTTTAGTGTATTACGCATACGCAATGTAATCAAGCATTCAACGGGAAATAAAGAGAAAATTTTATTTATTAATACTCAAAATGAAAGAAACAATATGCTAACAAAAGTAGTTTTATTTACTTAACTAACTACTTTGTTAACCATTATACTAACTAACTTGATCTCTAACTATATCTTTCCTCCATTCATTACATTCCCTACCCTTTGAAGACTGACCTTGTCCTCAAGGTCAATATTTGAGAAAGGTATTCCTCAAGAATCGAAAGCAGGTTGTGCAAAAGTACTTTTCGTGCTCCTTTCTGGTGAACAAGACTTGAAAACAACAGCAAAATCACTCTTTAGATAGATAGGAGTGGCCGTAGAGCTTTTGTAGAGCTTGAAAATTCCTTCTTTAGGGCTCATTTAGGAGCTCAAAAGATAGAGACTTGAATGGAAGACATAGACAGGTGATGCAAGCCAAATTGGACGAGCAACGAACACACAAGAGGAAGATAAACAGCGGAAAATAATGATAGAAAGCTAGACACAATTCCAACTCAACCGAGCAAACCAAGGAACTAGTTTTGGAACCTCTCGGTAATATTGTGAAAAGACACCTAAACTATGCAACAATCCTCAAAAGAACATTGCCTCTTGCAAACAGAATGATCAAAGAGGAAATATTCAATCAGATTCCACTGAAAGCCACAAGTTCCATTAACAAGGTTCCCACGACGGGCTTGCTCTCGATGGAGACACAAAGCATTCAGCTTCTATTAAATATTCAAAACCCAGTGCCTAATAAATGAAATGGAAATGGGTTTATATTGAAAGCCCCACAGCTAAAATAGTAAATACGACTACAAACGGCCTATCAAACAAAGTCACGCAGGGCTAAATGAGTTTAGTGGCTCGGACGCTCTCATGCCTCGGGCGCAAGAGTAGCCCTTGGTCGCTTCACTGCTTGGTGTCAATCATCAGATTTCAGACGCTTGTTGCCTGAGGCTTGAGCTTGGTGATGTGGCTTTCAAGTCTGACACCCCGGCCACTTACTCTCTGAGTTGCTGCTTTCTTCCGGCCACGGTAGATGAACATGCACATCATGCATTAACTTGAATTGGCTTCGTCTGACCGGTCTTGATGGCACGAACACAAGTTGATCAGCAAGGACACGGGCTACATCAACAGGTTCCAAAAGGAACAGACTACGCAATGAAAGAAAACCGAAAAATTAAGCAGCCACGTTCTCCAAGAGGAAAAATCCAAGGAGTTCAGAAGCCACAAGGAAGCTAGAAGAAAGCCTCAAAGAGTATTCGTCCTACAACTTGGGTCGATGTGTATTATTTGTCGATAGGAGATTGATTCAGCAGCAAATCAAAGCAACCTTCAAAAAAGGCTCAGAGAGTTAAAATGGTACTTATGGTGAGTCATCACGGCCACAATGGATAGGAGATAGGCACCGAGATAATAGGGGTCGAGTCGAAGAAACGATGCAAGTTGTGACTGGGACAATAACAACATTAAGAAACTTGGTTAACAAGGTAAAGTGGCCTCGATAAATGAGGAAAAATCCCAGCAAGAGAAGTTAAGAATTCTTGTGTGAGTTTTACAGTGACCATCGGCATAACACCAAAGACTGCAAAGCTCTAAGGTGGAAAGTAACATACCTTCTCAAGAATGGGTTGCTTAAGAAGCTGCTCAGTGACAAGGGAAAGGACACTTATTCAAAGAATTGTGATGGAGATGAACCACCAAGAGCTCCATAACCTAAGCAGATAGACAAGGTCATTATTAGAGGGTCAGAAGTAGGTTTTTTTCACATATAAAGAATAGAGTAAATATAGTCGCGATGCACTAGCCGGAGACAACATAACCATTAATGCTGCCAGTGAATACAGATCGTTGTTCTTGCGTCTTTATGACCTCATAATCTCCATTCGTGTACTTGATTCGAATATAAAATGTATTTTAGTTGATGTAGGTAGCTCCGTAAACATAATCTGGTGAAGTCATAGATGAAATACTGTTAACTAGTAAGATTTATGTCAAAGTTTTCTATACTCTCAAAATTTAATTACTCGAGTGAGACAACGTTCAACAAGATTGTATTGCCGATGTATGAGGAAGGAGTAATCAAACACATAATAGCTCAAGTGTTGGCTAGAGACATTGCATAAAATATAATAATGTGAAGAGGCAGTAGATTCATGCAATTAAAGCATTACCCTCCACATTAAACCAGGTATGGAAATTCCCTAAAAATATGAGAAGTTAAAGAAATAAGAGTTGCCACAATGAGCAGCTTAAGAGTGATACTCGATAGCCGTTACAAATGGCATGGATGGGAACAAGGCAGCCAAATAGCAATCACAACAGCCGAAGTCCATGGGCGTGTCGAGCTACTCAATTCGGCTATTGTGCTACTCAATCGAGTGCTATATAAACCTCTGGACATAGAAGATGCCTACCTCTATGCGCCTTAAATTCAATCATTAAACAAGATGGATGACTGCTGTGAAGTAAACTATAACATATTTGACCCAATCATCCTATTCAATAAAAACTAATCCTGATGTATTTGCATGGACCCATATAGATAGAACAGATATATCTCTGGAGATAATCACCTACACGCTCAATGAGGAGCCATATTATCCTCTTATAAAAGAAATTGAGAAACCTTAGGCCAGTGAGAGATTAAATGGTTTTTTGGAGGATAGAGAATTTTATCAAAATCAAGTCAATGCGAACGATCTATGAAACAATACTGGATAGTAGTTTTCGGGAGTTCAGAGTCTAATTGGTGAGAAGATAGTCTTAAAAGCTCCATAAGGTCCACTAGAATATGTTTATAAATTTTGAGCTCAATCGGACCTCATTTGGTAAGTCTTGGAAGATGCTTTCATTTTCTACTATTGGTAAAGTCGGATTATGGTATTTAAGGTTGATTTACGTAAATGAGCTCTGTTTAATAACTGAAAGTGTCATTTGATTCACATGATCATTTGTGACATGTCTCAACTTTCGAAAGTGAAATTCGTGACTGTTCAGATGGTTTTAGCATATGCTCCAGAAGTTGGAGTTTACCTCCTTCCGTTTAACCCTTGTCTTGTCTTTCGGGGAACAGTTTCGAGATCTGAGTTTGTAAGTAGGTCATGTATGTGTTTAATAACTTGTGTGCAAAGTGTTGGGGCGATTTTGACCTTCATAGGATCCCATTCGGACAAGGAAGGCAGCACAGCTGGTGCTGTCAGGACACCTAGTAATTAACCCTGCATATTAGAGCAAGGGATGGCGTGTTAACGGTGAATAAAGAGGTCCTTTTATGCAAAAGCACCCATCTGGTGCGAATAGCAAAGGCCAGTGTCTTGAAAGCGGCTGTTCCAGCATGATAGCACTGCACCGAGGTATTAATATGACCAAATTATCGGCCATACTCATTTTTTATCCCATTTTTTGTTTGAAGGTTAGTGTAAGGTTATTTTGAAGTACCAAGTCGTCCAAATCATTCAAGTAATGTTTACTAAGCCCCCTAATGTATTAATTTGTGGTTTTGGGCTAAGGATTCTTTAAAATTGGGCTTGATTAAGAAGAGTTGGAACCGTAGCATTTGGGAAATTTTGGAATTGGGATGAACTAAACTCGAAATCATAATTCGATGGCATAATGGATATCTTGGGACTGTTAGGGGTCCAGAAACGTATCGTTTATGGGCATTTGACTAAGCTAGGCCTGGGGGCAAGTTAGTAATTTCCTTCAATTTTCACCCGACTGTTAAATATTCATTATGAGGGCACTTATACGTGCGATTATCCTTATATGGCTTAGAGAAAAACAGTTCTGAAAGGCATCGGAAGGGAAAAGAGGTTATCCAGTAGTTCATTGAGCACTAAACTTGAGGTAAGTGATATTATCTATTTCTTTGAAGAGCCTTTGGCCTTATAGATGTTCTATTCACCACGTTCCTTACATGACTAGCTGCCGACAGAGCGTACTTACTACGCCGTAACCTTGACATATATATTTTACTGTATTTTGTGACTGTGGGTTGTGATGTCATATTAGAGGCATAAGGATTCTGCCCCAGGAGTATGAAGAATTCTGCTCCATACATACATTTTATGTCATATTAAGGGAAGGAGGATTTGGCTCTATTCATTGGGCACATGTGACCCTATTTCATCACGTTGCATTCGTTCCATTTTATTACATAAGTTTACTGGCTATCTATGACTATATGCATTGAATTATATGTCCATTGACTATCTGTACTATTTTTTGTTGGTTTCTTGATTCTCTAGTTAGCCTATCTATTCTTCGAGGTAGCTAGCCAGCCCTCACTTGCTGAGTTCTTTTGGCTCACTCCCTATCTGCTTCCTATTTTGTCTTTTATGTTTCGTTAGATTTCGCTCTAGGACCCAGCACACAATGCGATTAAGGAGTGAGGACGTTCCACCTGTCTGTGGTGAGACGATCTTTTGTTCGTAATGGCCACCAGTTTTAGTTATCTCTTGTTATAATCATTTTTCTCTTTTTAGGAGAATTATATTTTTCTTTTGGACTCTTAGATGTCTGCTCTGAAAACCACTTAACCTTGTACTTGGGGTAGTTAGTTGCTTTCAAGTTTTTGGCAGCTTATATTTATGTAAGTGATATATATAATGGTGTGAGTTTTTTATGTCTCATTTTAAGTTACTTCTATATCTTTATGATAATTGAAAGTCAATCAGGTTCGCCTGACGGGTCTAGGGGAGGTTGTTGGGTGCCCGTACAATCTAGTTGGAAACCTAGGTCCTATTAGTTGGTATCAAAGACCGATTCAGTGTCTTTCCAGATCATGACAGTTTCTAATAGAGTTTCTAACAGTTTCTTAGAGGAAACCTAGTCAGTACTTTCTACGAGAGGCTATGGTGGCATTTAGGTAGTTTTATTTCTTTCTCTTTCTTATCGTGTTTGGGTATTCTTATTTGAAGTTAAAAATTCTCTATTACCTCATTCCCAGTAAATGGTGTGGACTCGTGCGATCCATCAGCATGAGGTGGAGGAGCTGGATGCAGCACCCCCTATGTCAGCTACTCTTTGTGGTGGAGGTGTTTGTCGTGGTAGAGGCCGAGGTAGAGGCCGTGGTCAAGATAGAAGTAGAGCTGCCCAGGCAGCGTGAGTTGTACATCATGCTGATGATGTGGTTATTGAGGCCCAGCCAGATGCCCCAGTAGTGCCAGCTCTTATGAGGCAGAGTGACTCGTAATTAATTGTCACTCCAGCCTTCTTGGGACCTCCTATGACTCAAGCAGCTCCCTAGCTTGCCTCTAAGATTGATGTTCAGGCTCAGGGTGCTGCTATTGAAAATAAAATGTTGCCTCAGCATCTCGTGTTCTAGAGGCAACGGGTGATGTGCTTCTGGGTGGTCAGGTCAGTCAGCCGAGCCAGGTCATTCCATCTAGTCACTTATACACGCTATAAGTATTTTTTATAAAGTTATAACTATTATTTAGTCATATATTTGTATGTTTGTACCTATACATATATGCTTTACGTGCGACAGCCTTTGTTTGCATTTCTGTACTTTTGTGAAACCCATTTTCGAAAACAGCCCCTTTCGCCTATATATGTCCAAAGAAAAAAAAAACTGACCCCTAAACAAAAAAGGCCATTAAGGTTAGGGCTCGGAAATTAATGACGAGTCACACCGACCTTAAATGGCCAATATTTCGTTTTAAAACTAACACCTATTTTTTTTGGTACAAATCTAAAATTTATTTTCAAAACTGCCTATTTATGCAAAATTGCCTTAAGTGCTAGAATTACATAAAAAGGCTGAAATTGAACACCTTTTGCATGTTTGATCACACTTACGATTAGGCGTTTGTATTAGAGGCCATAAAATACGGTTAGGCTTTAAATGTAAGTCGCATATAAACTTGTTTGCGTATGTGTGAGTTGAATTGCCTAAATACATTGCCTTCTTGAATCAAATGCTAAAATGACATTCCAAGTTAGTATCTATGATAATATTCACCACTTTTACCCCAAAATATAGACTCAGACGGGAACCACCTTTCGTGGGACTCGGGGGAGTGTCTAACACCTTCTCCCCCGAGTCTTTTGGACATCTTACCCTTTTGAATCTCTAGAATGGACTAGTGTGACTATTAAACTTGACCTTAGATGCTTAGGTGGCCTAATACACCTTAGAAGACTATATTAGGTGGCGACTACAACATTTATACTCAAACGATTACCCAGTCAAATCCGAGACCCGACTCGCTTCGAGTTGAGCCCAAAAATCGGGTATGACGGAATGGAAACTCCGCTGGGGATACTCAAAGTCCTAACCACAACGAGTCTTTACTTTAGTGATTTATTTGATTATTATTTTGCTATTCATATTATTATTACCTTACTAACTTGGTTTCCTTTTTGTTTTTCTTTTTTCTTTATTCATTTATTTGTGTTAAATTTGATGTAAAATTTGGCATATCTCACTCATACTTCCAACTCCTGGGAAATGACACTTTGCACACACACGGGGCGATAACGTGGATCCCACGGTCGCTTCACCACCAAAACACCTTTTAGGAGGGACATTTTGGAATATAGTTGGTCCGTGGTACAACCAACAATTTCGAATGATCCTACTCCTTGGCCGTCCGCCTTGGGGATCCGTGTCTAGAATTACACCACTCTTTTGAATGTAATAAGCATGCATCATGCCATAGGAAGGGCTTTCCGTGAGCCGGCTAGTCTTCAACTTGTCCAAACTACCTAAACGGGTTTCTAACCCCAAAAGGACGTTTGGACATGCTTATGTGCATTTGAGAGAAAAGAAAGAAAAGAAAAAGAGAGTGAAAAGAAAGTGAGACGAGAATAAAAATGCATTTTGATTTGCCCAATTATTGTCAAAGGGGAGGGGGTTGTAATCCTTTATTTTTCTTTTGTATATGTCACAGTGAGTAAAAAATTTCACCATTTTGGAATGACTATGGGCGCACCTCCTTTGTTAACTAGTTGGTGGAGTAAATTGTCACTAGGAGAGAAAACCGATGTACGTCAACACTTGGGTCATTTGGTTTCACTATTAGAAATGGAACCGTGTAGGGAGATGATTGAAGCATCAGTGACATTTTGGGACGAAGAATTGAGTGTGTTTAGATTTGAGGATGTCGAATTAACACCTTTGTTGGAAGAAGTAGGAGGGTTCGTATCACACTCGGGTTTAGACAAACATCGTTGGCAAGGGGGTCGCATACTAGCACCTAGCGTCCCCACGGTTGAAGAGTTTCGTAAAAAGTTAGGAATGGTGGCAAGTGCGAATGTGGAATTTTTACAACAAAGAAGATACCCTTTTCTTACTTCTACACCCAGTTTGGGTATTTGAGTGCGTTCGACAACCATAAGAAAGAGTTTGAGTCCTACAGTGATTGGAGGAGAGTTAGACCATTCGCATTTGCTATTTGTTTCTTGGGAGTAATGGTGTTCCCCGAAAGTCCGAGTCACGACATATGTTCAAGGCTCGTCATGGTCACCAATACGGTATTCAATGGAATTGATGGTTACCGTTACACCATAGTTCCTATGATAGTAGCAGACATTTATCGGGCTTTAGGTTGTTGCAAGAGAGGAGCAAAATATTTCCAAGGTTGCAATCTTCTACTACAAGCATGGTTCAAAGAGCATTTGAGGAAAACGAGAGGTGTACAAGAGTTGTCTAAGCCAACTGGTTCCAACTACTCGGTTGGAGAGCGATACGGGTTCCAAAATTTAGGCAGCCAAGCAGCACGGAGAAGTGGGTAAAGTTGTTTGAAAACATAAAAGAGGACTCAATTCAGTGGATGTTCACTTGGTTTCCTTCTTCAGATTTTATCATTAGCTCTGAGAAGGCATCCTTTGTGATACTTATGGGACTAAGAGGTCTCCAACCTTACCAACCATTGAGAGTGTTGAGGCAAGCAGGGACGAGGCAAATCATACCATTGATACCGGACATGAAAGACTATCAGTTTGACTACACTGGAGATGTTGTTCCGAGAGTCAAGAGCATTAGAAAATCTTGGGTAGGAAGACAAGTCATGGGAGAAGCGTCGTTAGCCTCAGATAGATACAACGCTGGATGCGAACCAAATTACAAAAGCTGGTTACGCTCTAGTATAAAGTGAAATGTGGTAGTGGGGCCAAGTCCAGGAAGTGGCATAAGAGATGGTGAGGTGGAAGCTCAAATTCGATACAGAGAATTCATGTTGAAAGCTGTCAAAATGGATAAGGAGAACAAAGAGGAAGTTGAAGCATGGAAGAAACGTACATTAGAACTGGAGGAAAAGATAGAGGTGTTGGAGACAAAACATGAACAATGGAACTCAGAGTGTGCAGATGTAGACATTTTACACTTAGTGGCAGCTAAGGGATACTTAACCAAGGCTATGGAAGAAGTTAGGGAGATTACGCGAGAAACAAAGAGGGCCAAGATGGAAAAGGACCGTGCTGCCTAGTCGAAGTGTCATTTTCATTTTTTCTTTTGTATTTTACTTTTTGAAAGACATCATGTACTGATTTTCAAATGTTGGGGAATTTGTGAGAATAATTGGCAACAAAATGCGTATTTATTTTCTTTGCATAACGACAAACTTAGGAAGGCTGTACCTCCTTGGTGCGTAATGGTCCATTAGTAAGCCTACGTCCAAATATCGAGAGGGTTTTTAACCCGAAAATGAAAAATTGCATCTCTGCATTGATTCGAAGAAACGTTTGCACAAAATATTGATCGCCTGTTTAAACATGATCGAAACTATAAAAATGTTTTGGTCTTTACTTTCTCTTGTTTTGTTTTCAGACTATGGCTGCAAAAGGTACACTCCAATTTGAGATTGTTTCCCGACCTCCTCACTTGATCAGACTCTTGTGGGAAGATTGGCTGTTGTCAGCAAGGCTCACGTTCAAAAGGTGTTGGGGGAATTGGTGGCTCTCAAGGCCTACACTGCCATGCCTAGCTTGGCAGAATCTGCCAAACACTTCTAGGACTACAAAAGGGCGGTCTTTCACTTCAATGGTTTGGAGTTGGCATCAATGTTGGAAGAATTTGGAGGACTAGCAGGGTTAGAGCATGGACCCGAGACTATGATTTATCCCTGAGAAGTGGACCCTTAGGAGTTCATTGAACTGTTGGGTGCTCCTTATGATCCATACGTCGAAGGGGTGCATGATGGAAAAGTCACATTGGAGTATTTGCATTCTAGGTTTGGAGATCCAACACTCAGGCATGATTGGACTGGGGGATGAGAAATTCAAGACTGGGAGTAGACTGAACCCAATGCTTTCATCGTTGCTTTTCTGGGAAGCATGGTTTTCCCCGAGAAGGGAGGAAAGATCGACATAAGGTTAGGAAGAGTGGTAGAGGAGTTACGCAGAGGTGCTTTCAAACATCAAGTAAGCTTTGTTCCAATGATTCTGGGGGAAGTTTACCGGGCTCTAACCAAATGTAGAAAAGGAGGAGATTTCTTTGAGGGATGCAACCTGTTGCTGCAAATATGGTTGATAGAGCATTTGCATAGCGTCCCTGTCAGTCTGGTAGCACCAAAACATCTTAGAAAGGAGGGATTTGCTCACATAGCACCCGCATGGCTGGAACAACGGCATGGGAAGACCTAGCAAACATGAAAGGATGGTATACCAAGTTCGAAGAGTTGCAAGAGGTGCAATGGGTAATTTAGAACTATGCTGGTTTCGTTGTTTCCATACAAGGTCAAGACATCACTTTCTTGACGTTGATTGGATTCCGAGGGACTCATAACTATGTTCCTCTGAGAGTCCTCTGACAAGTTGGAATGACACAACAAACTCCACAGTTGACTGAGGGGAGAAGCTTCAACATTGATATAAAGGACATCGAGTACCCGATGGTCGGCACCATATTAACTATGTGGGAGAAGAGGCTCACTATGCAATTTTTTCGTGTCGAGACAATAGGGTGAACCCCGCAACTACTCTGGCTTATCCTCAATGGCTCAGCGAAGATAAGGCAAGATTCCGATCCAAGACTACACTAAAAAGGAAAACCAAAGCTCCGAGTGCTGCTGAAAAATACAAGAAGTTGAGACACGAGTTTGATCAAGGAAAGAAGGAGTTAAGGGTGACACAAGAAAGGGAAATGAGGAGACAATACAAGGATAATATCAAAGGGGATGAACTCAAGTATTGGATCGGCAAGGTCATGGCTGCAAGGCAAGCTGCTGGGAATTTGCAAGATCTGCTCAAGGGATGGGGAAAGTATTTTAAGACAGTACCACTAGAGGAGAAGGAAGCAAAAGGAATAGAAATCTGTGAGTTCTTCACAAAAGCCCTGGGTGACATAGAAGCTGGGAAGGACCTGATGGAGACATTTGCTGATCCTCGACCCATGAGCTTGGTTCACAAGCCCAAAGAAGAGGTCAAAGAGAAGAAGGAAAAAGAAGACGCTGGAACTGATGCTTAATCTGGAGCCTCTTTGCTTGGCACTTAGTCTGGTCGTATCGATTCGAGTCGTCTTGTCCTTTTTGTCGTTGTTTTCATTTTAATCGAGTCGTTGTCTTAAATTAGCGGTTGTAATAAAGCTAAGCAAATTAAATAAAATTTTGTTATTTTGGGTTTTTAAGACTGGTGATGATTATGCTTATGCAAGCGAGATGATATGTTTGGTCCAAACGTTACTTCGAACCTTCGATAGGCCTACCTCTGGCACAAAATAGGTCCCATGAATGATAGGACGCGATTTTATTTAAACTAACGTATACTCACAGTCTCTTTCTTTGTTTTTGATGTATTAGTTTCCCAGCCCTAATAGTTTGGTTTGTGTATTCTGGCCGCGCCGCAATATCGGTTGAGATCCAGAGGATCAATCCCAACACCTCCCCCTTTATCTACAACGACAAGGACGAGATGAAATATCATGGCTGAGTTTGACAAAGTTTGAAATAGAACTCCTGAGAAGCAAGGTGTGGTTGCTTACGAAGACTATGCCAAGTTGGAATAGAGGCTGTTTGAGTTGGAGAATAGGATCCCTCTTGCCCGCACTGATATGATCATTGAACCAAATAAGACTACCCGCCCTCACGGCAAAGATCCACTCTACCTAAAAAAAGACGTTTCTTACCCTACCTACACTGCACCACCAAAAGCACCGCAAAACAACTTACCCTCCTTCACTGTCGAAACAAAAACCATAGCATCACCCACTAAAGATCATGAAATGTATGCATGGACCAAGGAGGACCCAGACAACACCAAGGAGCAAGTCCAATGGCTGGTAGAGAAGTTCAAGCAAATCCAAGACACCAAAGGAACCTGAGGGCTAGCTTATGAAGACCTCTGCTTGTATCCTAACTTGAAGCTGCCCGAAGGTTACAAGACACCCAAGTTCAACAAGGTTACAAGACACCCAAGTTCCACATGTTCGATGGCAGAGGAGACCCAATGGCTCATTTAAGATCTTACTGCGACAAGTTGATTGGAGCTGGACATGACGAGAAGATCCGCATGCAGCTGTTCAACCGCAGTCTGACCGGAGATACGCTGGTGTAGTACCCAAAGCAACAAACAAAGAAGTGGACAAGCTGGGAAGCAATGGGTGGAGACTTCATCGACAGTTTTGGGCACAACACTGATGCTATGCCCGATCGGTTCTACTTAGAGAAAATTGAAGAAGAAGCCCAATGAGACTTTTAGAGAATTTGCAACTTGATGGAGGGCTGAAGTCGCCAAGGTCCAACCTCTCATAGAAGACGCCGAGATTGTGGCCACCTTCATCCATATACAAGAAGACGTCTATTTTGACAAGATGCTAAATCTGCAAGATAAGAAGTTCGGAGAGTTGACCAAGATTGGGGACGTGGTTGAAGATGGACTGAAGACTGGAAGGATTGTTAGCCTGGCTGTACTACAACCCGCTAACAAAGCCCTGCAAGCTGGCAGCACTACCACATCAAGAAAGAAGAAGGACGATGTCTCCTTCGTGGCCACATCACTTGACCACTCCCCTACCCATAACCACTACTACCTAACACCTCCTCCATCCTACCCATACATACCACCCACATCACCCTACCCAGTCTACAACACTCAGCCCATGTACCAAAACCCACAACCACAAAGACCGACATACCCACAAAGTCCCAATTACCGAAACACCAATACCTATTCACCAAGGCCTCACACCAATAACAACCTAAGACCTAAAAGAAACTACACCCCATTTGCTGAATCTCGCACTCTGTTGTTCGAGAGACTCAAAGCAGCCGGCCATATACAACCCGTGCCATTCCAAATGGCCGATAGGATGACACCCTATTTTGATCAAACCAAAACCTGTGCCTATCACTCTAGAGGACCTGGTCATGATACTGAAAAGTGTTACGCCTTGAGGGACAAGATACAAGACTTGATCGACCAAAAGGTGATACACTTGAAGACCCCGAACGTGCACAACAACCCTCTGCCTAATCATGGAGATAATAGGGTGAACCTAATCAAGTTGGATGAGGAATGCAACTTGGAAGGAACCATTGTTAAGGCAAAGGAAAATGTACCAGCAACCGCTGCAGTTGCTCAAGCCGCTACAGCACCAGAGCCCATCGAGATTGAAGTGGCTCCCAAATTCTATGTCGATGTGGTTCCTCTATACAGGGACAAGGCGGTGCCATGGGATTATGAAATTGAGAAGAAAGACAAGTCAACAGTTGAGACTGTTGCTGCACAAGAAATGACTAGGAGTGGAAGGATTTACACTCCCGAGCATCTTGTTCAAGATAGACGAGGCATCAGCGAGGAGGAATCCGAAGGGCTGTGGAAGAAGGTGCAAGCAAAGGAATACTCTGTGGTTGAACACTTAGGCAAGACTCCAACGCAAATCTCTATCTTAGCCTTACTCCTCAAGTCGGAGAGTCACCGAAATGCTTTGATGAAGGTGTTGGACGAAGCACATGTTCCGGTGGACACCTCACTTGAAAATCTGGCTAGCATGGTTGGACAAGTCATGGAGGCCAACCAAATTGCTTTTCACGAAGATGAGTTACCACCTGAAGGGTTGAGTCACAACAAAGCTTTGTACGTCACTGTCAAATGCAAAGATTGGTTCGTAGGAAGTGTTTTGATCGACAGAGGTTCTGGTTTGAACATATGTCCGTTCATCACTCTGAAAAGAATGGGAATTGACCAAATAAAAATAAGGGAGAGCGACATGAAGGTGAAGGCGTTCGATCGGTCGCAAAGAAACACCATTGGGGAGATTGACCTAACTATCATGGGCGGTCTTGTGGAGTTCACTGCTGAATTTCATGTCATGGACATCTCTACTTCCTATAATCTGCTGTTGGGGAGGCCTTTGGATCCATATGGCTGGAGCGGTGCCTTCTACATTGCACCAAACCGTGAAGTTCGAGTGGGACTACAAAGAGGTGGTACTGTTCGGTGAAGGGAACAACTCAATCTACAATGAGCAAACCATACCAGCAATCTAGGGAATGCTCCTGATGGGCAGACATTCTATATTGTGGAACTCATGGGAGCAGTACGAGGCACTCGAGGAGGACGCCGCACGAACTACAACTTAAGTTGGAATCCCACCGGCACAATCCAAAGGGGGTATACTGCACATTTTGCTCCCAAGTTGGTCAGCACACCACCTGGGGTTGAAGAAAGGAAGAGGAAGTTTTACAGCGCCTACTGGGATAGCCGAGGCAAAGGCGATGAAGGGAAGAATTTGGTTTGGGAGCTATTCTCATTTGATTGGGGAGTGCCCTCACGCAAATTTCGTGAGACCCTACCAGCTAAGACCGAGAAGTGACCGATGTACTCGCCTAATGCCCGTTCCAATTGGAAGCGCATCGCTGAAGAAACAAAGGGAAAGCAAGTGTGGATACCTAAGGCACCTGAACCTATGGAGGTAATCATCGAAGAGCCATATGTACTCCCACAACCTGCAAAATTGCCCTAGAGACTGGGTCGTGGGCATCATGATTAAGCAAGGCTATGAACATGGTAAAGGATTGGGGAAGAACCTGGATGGTATGGTCGAGCCAATCTGATGCAATATAAATTGGCCCAAACAACAACCATCAAGAACCAAGCTTGAGAGCACAAGGAACACAAGTCAAGGGCTCCGGAAACGTCTTGAAGATCATGCATTGGAGTGCCAAGGAAGGAGGAGTACATAGGGACCAAAGGAGAGGGTCGAGGGACACATTTTGAGCCATCTCAAGAGCTCCCAGGAAGGGGCGGACCGCCTATACAAAGGGGCAGACCGCCTAGTTGAAGTTGAGGCCTCTGGACTTTGGGACGCCCATAAAAGGGGCGGACCGCCTACTTTTGGGGATGAGCTGCCCACTCTGCAGTGAAGGAGAAGAGGCGGACCGCCTACTCCCTTGAGGCGGGGCACCTAGTTGCCAAGTTTTGCACGGGAATGCTATGTGAAATTCCTATTTTGGCCCTACGAGGCTTGTATTGTTTTTATATCATTTGAGGGGTTTTTAGTCATTTCATTAGGGGTGTGGATAACTTATAAATACCACACTTAGCCATTTTCTTCATTAGTTAGTTTATGAATCTTGAATAGAGAAGAAAGAACATTTAAGAGGCCGAGCCCTTCTTGTTCAAGCCCGAGGCTTCGTGTATAACTTTACTTGGAACCTATGGAGATCGACACCTAGTTTGATTCCATTGTAAGGTTCAAGTTTCCCTTTCTCCCTTTTGAATTCAATCAACGTGTGTGAGTTGAATTCCATTCTTTCTTCTAATTTCTTTCCTTCCTAGTCTCGATTTCTTGTTATCTTTATTATTTGCTTCTGCTCGATTAGATTATTGCTTCCGCGTTGTTTACCCTACATCAGTTGGTATCAGAGCACGGCTAGGCTTCGTTCTTATGAATCCTCAGTCTTGTTCTTGTTGTTGTTTTGATTGTATTGTTTGTTCTTGAAAATTTGATGAAAAACAAAAAAATAGAAAAACTTGGAAATTTCACAAAAAAATTGTTAGAACTTGTTGGATTGGAACACCCATACATTGAAAATCATTGGGGTTTTTTCTATATCGTATTCCCATTTTTTGGTACCAAAATCGCAAGATTTGGTGATGTATTTCAAAAATTGAAGAATCAGAATTCCAAAAATTTTCAATAACCCTAGAATTTTGCTCAAGAATCAAAATCGATTAATTGTTGTTTGTTTGGGGTTAAAACCTATTGGGGATTGTTTAGAATCATCATATACATCTTTGGGTATCATTAGAATTGAAAATAGCTTGAAAACCATTGAAAAATTGGGTGCAAAATCGCCAAAACATGTCATCGGACTGTGCTGAATGGCCAAGTGGGCGGACCACCCACTTAGTAGGCGGATCGCCCCCTCTAGCCTCTGAAGTTTTTGGGCAGAGCGCCCCTGTACACTAGGCGGGGCGCCCACTTTCCTGAAGGGTGCCCGGGTAGATTTTTCGTAGGTTTTCGTGTTTCTTTTGCTTCCATACTTCTTGGTTAGTGTTTCTAGGGTAATTGGCCTACTCGAAAGACACTAACTCTTTAGCGTATTAGGACACTCGTGCGTAGAGGAGACTAGAACTCAAATAAGAGTCGTAGATTTCTCTTTGGCCTCAAGTGCGCACTTAAATAGTCGTCCGTGCATCGAGTCTCATTAACTCCATTCCGAACTTTTACTTGGATCTACTAGTTGATTGATCATACCATTTTGGTTCCTAAAGAGATAAGGGCATCTTTGGTTGGGGGTTTGGGAGTATGCACCCTAAAAAGAGTGTTGAGTGCTACCACCAAAGGTAAGGGAGAGCAAGTGAGGTTGTTTATACTAACCTTTGCACTTTCTTAAAATGTCTTTTGCAGGTATAAGGAGCCATAAGGGAGGTTTGAATGGAAGTGGGAATGGTGAGAAGAGTGAAAATAGGACCGAGTTATCTCAAGCTTACCTTCGGGACCTTATGGCCAAGGTAGATGCGATAGACACTCGGATCCGACACTTAGAGGATAATGTGGATGAGAATGAGATCGAGGGAAGGGATGGTATGAGTGGTTCAATGGGTTGTGGAACCAAGGAGGGTAGAGAAGATTTCTACCAAACTCCTACTTCAAGGAGTTCCTATGGGTTCTATGATGAGACTCCTTCCTCAACTTTCAACAACACTTCTCATGTTGGAAGAGTGACGGGAAGTGGAGGTTATTCTAGTGGTGTTGCCGCTAGTGGAGGGATAAGGAAAACCCGAGTTGATGGTGATGCTAGTCTTGGACATTCAAGCTCTTCCTTGGATGTACCTATACGGAACTTGGGTAGAAGTAGGTTCGTTATTGGGGTAAATGGGTTTGATGGAAACTTGCTCCAAATTGGTGAATCCAATGCCAATTGCATTAACCCTTCTTTAGTTGAAAGACTAAAGATACCATGCTATGCTTTAAAGTATCCCTATGAGTACAAAGGTATTTGGGTTTACAAGGAGGCACAGGTACTCATATCTCATAAGGGTTACAATGAGTATGTTTGGTGTGATGTGTATCCCGTACCGAATGTGGAGGTTTGGTTAGGTGAACCATGACTGCACAACAAGGAGGTTCAATATGATGCTAAGCGGGATATATATCTAGTGGTCACGGGTCAAGGGGTTTATGAGTTTGCACCCTACGGGATGAGGGGCAAGATGACCGCTCGATTACATGCTTGGGTTGTGCAAAGGAGAAGGGAGCGAGAACTTCAACCCATGGTTGAAATTGAGCAACAGAGAAGTCCTACAAACACAAGAAACGGTAGGACTAGTGCTAGAAAGGAGTTGACGAGTGTCAACAAGGTTAACCCGAAACCACAAGCTTCAAAGCCAAGTGGTTTACCAATAAAGAAGAAAGAGACATCAAGTGATGAGTCTCTTAGTCCTATATTCTGGGTTGATGTTAAAAGTCCACCTACTCTGGCTATGGGTATTCTTGGGCCTCGTCCCAACTCACCCGAATATGAGAGACAAAAGATTGAGAGGAGTAAGGGAGTGACCGGTGACATTCCTTGAGTAGAAAAAGGAGAGGATGTGTTGAGTGATGTGAGTAGGATGTCACCACCCGAATCTACACCCGACCTTGAAAAGAAAATGAGGGAAAAGAAAGAGGGAAGAAGAAAAATTGAGAGTGAGGACACCCCTTATTCTAACATTACCCCTTTATCGTTTTCTTCTACTTGTTTGATCTCTTGTGTAGGTATTCTTGGAGGCAAACCGATGGAGCCTCAACCATGTTCCAAGATGGAAAGACAAGGTGAAGGTGATGCCAAATGTGAGCTACAAGGTGGAGACATTCTTGACACTTCAAGTACATTGAGTGATCAAAATGGCCACTCAAAGGTATGTGTTAGTTCTTCCTCCCTTGAGCATGATACTCCCTTCTCTTGTGATGTTGTGTGTGAAAGTTCTATGCTAGTTGATAATTTGCATGAATACAATGTGTTTGCAACTAGTGTAGAGCCTTTGCGTCAACTTGTGTGTGAAAATAAACCACTAGTTGAGAGGGTTGAAAAGCCACATCATGATGTGAGCTCGGTTTTCATTGAACCTCTCTTTAGTGAAGGTGTTGTAGTTGACCTTGTTTGTGAACCTTGTTATGACATCCCGCCCATATTTGATAAAGGAGAAGATGAATTGTATGATTATCCTATTCTTCCCTTTGATTGCTTAATTGATAGCGGTGGTCACTTGTGTCGTAGTGAGGATGGTTGTGACCTTTAGGAGTCTCTAGAGTATGAGATGGATCGATTTATTTTCGATGACTGCTCGAGTGGGAGTGAAGAACCTAGTCTTAATACTATACTTTTGGGTAACCATGACTTTGAGGTGCATGCCTTTACATTTGGAGGCAATCTCATTTGTGGTAGTGAATTGTATCGGACTAGGGTTGGTAGTAAAGTAGGACCACCATGGTTTGAAAAGTTAGACTCTATAGACGATCCATTGTTTGGAACTCCAAGTGAGAAGAGTGGTCTTGATATTGGTCGTGTTGACCTATATTCTAGTAGTCCTAACCTTTATTATGTGGACTATGTTGATGAAGAGCCCATTTTGGAGACCTTCCTTTGGAGTTTGTCTAGTGACGAGGGTTGTCTTAGAGGTGAATTTGGAGGTGAGGAAGTCACTCTTGATGTGTGTAAGAGTGTTTCTAAGAAGGGGAGTGGAGTATTCGACATTAGTTGTGAATTGAACTATTTTACTTACTCCATTCCATATGTTGAGCATGCCAAGGCCAATGTTCACATTGTGATAATATTGATTTGAAGGCTTGGTGTGTTGGTCATAAGCTTAGGGATTATGGGGAGTTTGATTGCTACATAATGCATGATGCAGGGCAAAACGCGCGGAAGCTAACAATACGATACGCGGAAGCAAATAAACGAGATAAACAAGAAATCGAGACTAGGAAGGCAAGAAATTAGAAGAAAGAAACGAATTCAATTCATTCACGTTAATTGAATTCAAAAGGGAGAAGGGAAACTTGAACCTTACAATGGAATCACACTAGGGGTCGATCACCATAGGTTCCAAGTCGAGTCATAAACGAAGCCTCGGGCTTCAACAAAGAAAGGCTCGGCCTTCTCTCTATTCTCTCTTCTTTCTCTTCAATGTCAAGACTAACTAAGTAATGAATGAAATGGCTAAGGGAAGCTTATATAGTTTTCCCATACATAAATGTGAAATGACTAAAAGCCCCTAGGTCAAGTTAATACATTAGAATCACTTAGGGACAAAATAGGAATTACACCTCAAAAACTAGTCTTCAATTGGCCCGTAAGTAGGCGCCCCGCCTAGCCAAAAGAGGCGCCCCGCCTGGACACCATGCAGAGAACCAGGCGCTCCACCACCATAGAGTAAGCGCCCCACCACAATGAAGTAGGCGGTCTGCCTAGTGAAAGGGGCGGTCCGCCACTTCCTGGAGGATCTTGAAACGGCTCAATTTGTGTCCCTCGAGCCTCTCCTTTGGTGCCTATGTGCTCCTCCTTCCTTGGCGCTCCAATGCATGATCTTCAAGACGTTTCCGGAGCCCTTGCCTTGTGTTCATTGTGCTCTCAAACTTGGTTCTTGATGGTTGTTGATTAGACCATTTTACCCGGCATCATCCTCCCCTTCTTGAAAGGATTTCGTCCTCGAAATCAAACCATCAAAACCTACAATCAAAACAAGCACAACCAAAAACTTCCTACTTCACAAGTAGGTTAGCTCAACAATAATAAGTGCAAGTGGTGTGGAAAACACACTCTTGTGATAGAGCCAAGCATCAATACCAATTAAAAAGCGTATGTCCCCAAAGGACACAATAAGTTCTCGGCTCAACAAGAACAAGCACTCAAAATCGTAACAAGCAAAGAGATTAAGGTCATGCAATATGTCGCAATTCAATTCCCTATAACCCCTAAGCTTATGACCAACACACCAAGCCTTCAAATCAATTTTATCACAATGTGTCACATTGGCTTTGGCATGTCCAACACTCAAGGTTTGCTCAACATATGGGATGGAGTAAGTAAAGTAGTTCAATTCACAACTAACATCGACTACTCCACTCCCCTTCTTAAGAGCATTCATACACACACCAAGAGGTACCTCCTCACCTCCCAAATCAACCCCAAGACAATCCTCCTTATTGGACAAACTCCAAAGGAAGGTCTCCAAAATAGGCCCTTCATCATTATAGTCCCCACAACGTAGGCTAGGACTACTAGAAGGTAGGTCAACACGACCAACACCAAGACCACTCTCCTCACTCGGAGTTCCAAACGTTGGATCATCCATAGAGCCTATCTTGACAAACCATGGAGGTTCGACTCTACTACCAACCCTAGTCCGATACAATTCACCACCACAAATGCGATTGCCTTCAAACAATAGAATGTAAAGGCATGCACCTCAAATTCATGGTTACATATAAGCATATGGTCAAGACTAGGTCCTTCACTCTCACTCGAGGAGTCATCAAAAATAAATCGATCCATCTCACATTCAAGAGACTCCTCAAGGTCAAATCTATCCTCACTACGACACAAAGGACCACCACTATCAAGTAAGCAATCAAAGGGAAGAATAAGATCATCATGTAATTCATCTTCACCTTTATCAAATATAGGTGGGGTGTCATAACAAGGTTCACAAGCAAGGTCAACTTCACTATTTTCACTAAAGAGAGGTTCAATGAAAACTGAGCTCACATCATGATGTGGCTTTTCATCCCTCTCAACTAGTGGTTCATTTGCACACACAAGTTGACCAACCGGCTCTACACTAGTTGCAAACACATTATATTCATGCAAATCATCAACTAGCATAGAGTTTTCACAATCAATACCATAAGACAAGGAAGTATCATGCTCAAGGATAGAAGAACTAACACTTACACTTGAGTCGCATCCGGGCTCACTCAATGTACGTGAAGCATCATGGGTAGTTCCTTCACCTCGTAGCTCACATTTGGCACCGCCTTCACCTTGTCTTTCCATCTCGGAACATGATTGAGGCTCCATCGGTTTGCCTCCAAGAATACCTACACAAGTACTCAAACAAGTAGAAGAAAAAGCAAAAGGGTTAAGGTTAGAATAAGGGGTGTCCTCACTCTCAATTTTTCTTTTTCCCTCTTTCTTTTCCCTCATTTTCTTTTCAAGGTCGGGTGTAGATTCGGGTGGTGACATCCCACTCACATCACTCATCACATCCTCTCCTTTTTCCACTCGAGGAATGTCACCGGTCACTCCCTTACTCCTCTCTATCTTTTGTCTCTCAAATTCGGGTGAATTGGGACGAGGCCCAAGAATACCCATAGCCGGAGTAGGTGGACTTTTTACATCAACCCGGAATCTAGGACTTGGAGACTCTTCACTTGATGTCTCCTTCTTCTTTGTTGGTGAACCACTCGGCTTTGGAAGTGGCTTCGGGCTCACCTTGTTGACATTTGTCAACTCCTTTGTAGCACTAGTCCCACCATTGCTTGTGTTTGTAGGACTTCTTGTTTGCACCCTTTCAACCATGGAATGAAGTTCTTGCTCCTTGCTCCTTTGCATAGCTAAGGAAGATCTACTAGTAGGCACTTGGCTCTTCGCCCGGTAAGGCACAAAGTCATAGACTCTTTGCCCTACGCCCACAAGATACGCATCCTTCGCCACACTATATTGCACCCTCTTCCCCTCCAACCACGGCTCACCTATCCACACATCAACATGACGCATGGGATACACATCACACCACACATAGCATTTATAATTCCTATGAGATATGAGTACCCGAGCCTCCTTAGAAACCCACACTCCATCATACTCATAAGGATGCTCTAGCTTATGGCATGGTATCCTAAGCCTATCAACCAAAGAGGTGCTAATACAATTGGCATCGGTATCACCAATCTTGAGCAAGTATCCTCCAATACCATCTACCTCAACAACGAACCTTCTCCTACCCAAGTTTTGTAGATTGACATCCAAGTGAGAACTTGAATGTCCACAAGTGTCAACTCCGACAACTTGGGTCTTCCTTATCCCTCCATTACTAGCAAGAGTGCTAGTGTAACTTCCACTTCCCGTCACTCTCCCAACATTTGAGATGTTGTTGGAAGTTGAGGAAGGAACCTTGCCATGGAACCCATAAGTGCCTCTCGCCTTGGTTCCATAGCCCATAGTGCTACTCCTACTACAACCATCCACGCCCCTCACGGCATACAACCCCTTTGTAGCAAAAGTAACACCATCTCTCAAACCAACCTCCACATGGGAATTAGAAGCATTAGGTCGCCTAGCGAACCTAGAAGATGCAAACTTCTTCTTTCCCCCGGAACAACCACCACCACCTCCCATACTACTGGAAGGTCCTCTACTACTCCCTTGTACTCCACAAGCAACACCAAGAAAAGATGCATATGAACAATTTCTATAATCAACATCATCATCAACTCTATCTATGTCACTATCAACAATATCAAATTCTTCACAAGAAGAGTAAGTAGGATCATTGTACCTTGAAGCGTCACTATCTTCATTTTCTTGACTAGAAGCATAAGGATCATCACATTCATCTTCATGAGCCTCATAGTCTTCATCAATCTCACGATCATCATAGTGAGCCGCTTCATCCTCATAGGAGCCATGGTTTCCATCATCATAGTAATGGCCATCATCACCCTCGTAGGAACCATAGTCTCCATCATCACCATACGAGTCATAGCAACTCGCATCATCCCCACAAGAGTCATAATCTCCACAATCAATATCCGACATTGTTGCAACACCCAAAGAACAAAACCTCCCGAAAGTCACTCCCTCACGTGTATCACTCAATTTTATGAACACTCAAGAGCGAGGCCTTTACAACTTGGGAACCAAGGTAATCACAACTAGCATGTCCAAGTTAAAGTTCGGAGTGGAATTAATGAGACTCTATGGACGGACGGTTATTTAAAGTGCGCACTTGAGGCCAAAGAAAGTTCTACGAATCTTCTTTGATTTCTAATCTCCTCTACGCACGATTACCCTAATACGCTAAAGGATTAGTGTTAATAAAGTAGGCCAAATACCCTAGAAACACTAACCAAGAGGTACGGAAGCAAACGGAACACAAAAACACGCAAAACGAAGCCAAACGGAGCCTCCCCAGGAGTGGGCGGTCCGCCTCTGTAAAGGGGGCGCCCCGCCTACTCAAAATCCAAAGAGTAGCATAAAAAGAGGCGGTCCACCTCTTAGGAGTAGGCGGTCCGCCTACTAGGCTTCTCAGCACGGTCTGAAAATTGGTTTTTGGCTCGTTTAGCACTCAAAATCCAACGTTTTCGACTTGTTTTCGATTCTAATGATACCCAAAGGTGTATATGATGTTTCTAAACAATCCCCAATAGGTTTAAACCCCAATCAAACAACAAAAAATCAATTTTGATTCTTGAGCAAGTTCTAGGGTTCTTTGAAAATTTTGGGAATTTGATTTCTTCAAATTTTGAAATACACCACCAAATTTTGTAATTTTGGTATCAAAAGATCGGGAATACAATAAGGAACAAACCCCAATGATTTTTAATGCATGGGTGTTCCAATCCAACAAGTTCCACCAAAATTTGTTCAATTTTCAAGTTTTTCTATTTTTTTGTTTTTCTTCAATTTTTCAAGAACAACAACAAGATCAACAACAAACTAACATATGGAACAAGGAACGGGGTTTTGTAAGAACATAACCCGAGCCTTGCTCTGATACCAACTGATGCAGGGCAAAATGCGCGGAAGCTAACACTACGATACGCGGAAGCAAATAAACGAGATAAACAAGAAATCGAGACTAGGAAGGCAAGAAATTAGAAGAAAGAAACGAATTCAATTCATTCACGTTAATTGAATTCAAAAGGGAGAAGGGAAACTTGAACCTTACAATGGAATCACACTAAGGGTCGATCACCATAGGTTCCAACAAAGAAAGGCTCGGCCTTCTCTCTATTCTCTCTTCTTTCTCTTCAATGTCAAGACTAACTAAGTAATGAATGAAATGGCTAAGGGAAGCTTATATAGTTTTCCCATACATAAATGTGAAATGACTAAAAGCCCCTAGGTCAAGTTAATACATTAGAATCACTTAGGGACAAAATAGGAATTACACCTCAAAAACTAGTCTTCAATTGGCCCGTAAGTAGGCGCCCCGCCTAGCCAAAAGAGGCGCCCCGCCTGGACACCATGCAGAGAACCAGGCGCTCCACCACCATAGAGTAGGCGCCCCACCACAATGAAGTAGGCGGTCTGCCTAGTGAAAGGGGCGGTCCGCCTCTTCCTGGAGGATCTTGAAACGGCTCAATTTGTGTCCCTCGAGCCTCTCCTTTGGTGCCTATGTGCTCCTCCTTCCTTGGCGCTCCAATGCATGATCTTCAAGACGTTTCCGGAGCCCTTGCCTTGTGTTCATTGTGCTCTCAAACTTGGTTCTTGATGGTTGTTGATTAGGCCATTTTACCCGGCATCAATGCATGACCTTGATCTCTTTGCTTGTTTTGATTATGAGTGCTTGTTCTTGTTGAGCCAAGAATTTATTGTTTCCCTTAGGAACATAAGCTTTTTAATGGGTATTGATGCTTGGCTCTATCACAAGAGTGTGTGTTCCACACCACTTGCACTTATTCTTCTTAAGCTAATCTACTTGTGAAGTAGGAAAATTTTGGTTATGCTTACTTTGATTGTAGGTTTTGATGGCTTGATTTCGAGGACGAAATTCTTTCAAGAAGGGGAGGATGATGCAATATAAATTGGCCTAAACAACAACCATCAAGAACCAAGCTTGAGAGCACAAGGAACACAAGTCAAGGGCTCCGGAAACGTCTTGAAGATCATGCATTGGAGCGCTAAGGAAGGAGGAGAACATAGGCACCAAAGGAGAGGCTCGAGGGACACATTTTGAGCATCTCGAGAGCTCCCAGGAAGGGGCGGACCGCCTACACAAAGGGGCGGACCGCCTAGTTGAAGTTGAGGCCTCTGGACTTTGGGCCGCCCATAAAAGGGGCGGACCACCTACTTTTGGAGATGAGCCTCCCACTCTGTAGTGAAGGAGAAGAGGCGGACCGCCTACTCCCTTGAGGTGGGGCGCCTAGTTGCCAAGTTTTGCACGGGAATGCTATGTGAAATTTCTATTATGGCCCTATGAGGCTTGTATTTTTTTATATCATTTGAGGGCTTTTTAGTCATTTCATTAGGGGTGTGGATAACTTATAAATACCACACTTAGCCATTTTCTTCATTAGTTAGTTTATGAATCTTGAATAGATAAGAAAGAACATTGAAGAGGCCGAGCCCTTCTTGTTGAAGTTCGAGGCTTCGTGTATGACTTTACTTGGAACCTATGGAGATCGACACCTAGTTTGATTCCATTGTAAGGTTCAAGTTTCCATTTCTCCCTTTTGAATTCAATCAATGTGTGTGAGTTGAATTCGATTCTTTCTTCTAATTTCTTGCCTTCCTAGTCTCGATTTCTTGTTATCTTTATTATTTGCTTTCGCTCGATTAGATTATTGCTTCCGCGTAGTTTACCCTACATCATAGTCAGAATTGTGATGAGGCCCAACAATGAGAAGGCTGCCATAGGGTACATCGTGACCTACGAAAAGTGCATGGAAGAAGCATCACTGGACTTCATGTTCTATAAGAAAAGCACCAAGACTCTCTTGCATATTTTTGTCTCGTATGGATACTTGGATGGCCGAAAAGGGGAGGTGTCTGCAGCACATGTGGTGGAGCTGAAGATAGCTGATGCTGAAGAGGATCTGCTGGCAGGAGTGCAAAATCTATTCATATCTGATGAAGACTGTTGTGTGATCTTGGAAAAACATGTTGAACCTCCTGGACTGACAAAGGCTGGATCTGGAGTGGCATTGAAAAACTGGATCAACAACCGGGCCCGAGCTTACCGTGGACCTTGGTAGAGCTGAGGGGATAAAATTTATTTTTATGTTTTCTAAAATAAAACCCGACTTTGAGTTGTGGAATTTGCATTTTTTCCTCTTTGTTGTTCATGTTTCCCTATAAACTTTGTTTTTACAAGGATTCATAAATAAAATATCGCACTATTTCCCATTTAACTTTTGCTTTAATCTTTTAATTTTGTAATATTTTACCTTTTCAGCATTCAAACTAATAATCCCATTGAGTCCACGATCGCAGCATATAATGAAACAATAGAGCTTGAGGAAGCTGGAGTTGATTATGATGATTTGGATGAAACCACACAAGAAGAAATTGAACGATTTGAAAACAAACCTAAGCCAAACCTAGAGGAAACTGAGGTGGTAAACCTAGGAGATGAGGAAATTGTGAAAAAGACGAGGATCAGTGTGCATCTCACCGCCGAAGATAAAAAGCAATATACTGATTTTCTTAAAGAATATGAGGACGTATTCGCCTGGTCGTACGATGACATGACTGGCATAAGCATGGATGTGGTAGCTCACAAATTACCAATCAATCCGGGCTTTCCACCGGTCAAACAAAATAGCCCGAACTTTCAAGTCAGCGGTTCTGTTGAAAATTGGTGAAGAGGTGACCAAGCAGCTCAATGCAGGAATCATGAAAACAGTCAAATACCCAACTTGGTGGGCTAATATTGTCCCAGTGCCGAAAAAAGATGGAAAACTCCGAGTTTGCGTGGATTACAGAGATCTGAATAAAGCAGCTCGAAGGATAATTTTTCTTTGCCAAATATACACATCCTGATTGACAATTGCGCGAAACATGAACTGCAATCCTTCATAGACTGTTTCACCGGTTATCATCAAGTGCTCATGGATGAGGAGGATGCCAAGAAGACATCTTTCACCACCTCTTGGGGAACTTATTGCTACAAGGTCATGCCGTTTGGGTTAAAGAATGTTGGGGCAACTTACATGAGGGAAATGACAACTATGTTCCATGACTTGATGCACAAAGAGATTGAAGTCTACGTGGACGATGTGATCATCAAATCGAAGAAGAGTTCAGAACACCTTGACAACTTGCGCATGTTCTTCAATCGCTTGCGAAAGTATAACTTGAAGTTGAATCTAACAAAATGTGCTTTTGGCGTTCCAACAGGGAAGATTTTGGGTTCATCTTCAGTAGGAGAGGTATCGAGTTAGATCCATCCAAGAACAAAGCCATCAAAGAATTGCCGCCGCCAAAAAGCAAGAAAGAAGTTATGAGCTTCCTGGGAAGGATCAATTACATCAGCCGATTCATAGCACAATCGACTGTCATCTATGAGCCCATCATCAAGTTACTGAAGAAAGATGCAGTGATCGAGTGGACAGAGGACTGCCAAAAAGCATTTGATCGAATAAAGGAGTACTTGTCGTGCCCGCCCGTGCTGGTTCAACCTGAGCCTGGGCGACCTTTGATCTTGTACCTGTCAGTAGTAGATTCGGCCTTTGGCTGTGTATTGGGACAAAATTATTTGACTGGAAGAAAGGAGCAAGCAATATATTACCTAAGCAAGAAGTTTACTCCTTACGAGGCCAAATACACATTGCTGGAGCGCACGTGCTGTGCGCTGACTTGGATAACACAGAAGTTGAGACATTACCTGACATCTTACTCAACATTGCTGATATTGAGGATGGATCCTCTCAAGCATATCTTCCAAAAACCAATGTCCACTGGAAAGCTGGCTAAATGGCAAATGTTGCTCAGTGAATTTGACATCACTTTTGTCACCCAAAAGACGGTGAAAGCTCAAGCCTTAGCTGATCATATGGCCGAGAATCTGGTGGAAGATGACTATGAACCTTTGAACACCTATTTCCTCGACAAGGAAGTTATGTTCGTAGGGGAAGATATCACCGAAGAGTATGATGGCTGGAGGCTATTCTTCGATGTAGCGGTAAATTTCAAAGGAGCGGTATTAGTTTTCGAGACTGGAAACCACTATCCTGTCACGGCCAAGCTAAGGTTTCCTTGCACCAACAATATGGCGGAGTATGAAGGTTGCACCTGATTGGCGGTGGACATGAACATACAAGAGCTGTTAGCAATAGGGGATTCTGACTTACTGATTCATCAAGTTCGAGGAGAATAGACAACAAAGAACTCCAAGATATTGCCATACCTGGAGTGCATAAAGGAGCTGAAGCAGAGATTCCCCAAGATAGAGTTCCAACATGTCCCTAGGCTGCAAAATGAGTTCGCGGACGCCTTGGCTACCATATCTTCTATGATCAAACATCCAGACAAGAACTACATTGACGGAATACCTGTGATAGTGAGGAAGCAGCCAGCGTATTGCTATCATGTAGAAGAAGAACTGGACGGACAACCTTGGTTCTACGACATCAAAAGGCTTCTCAAAGATGGCTTTTACCCAAAGGATGCAACAAGTCTCCAAAAGAAGACACTAAGGAGGCTAGCAAATTGTTTCTTTCTGAACGGAGAAGTTTTGTACAAAAGGACACCTGATCTACGTTTGTTGAGATGTGTGGACGCTAAAGAAGCTGCTAGATTATTGGAAGAAATACACTCTGGGACATGCGGCCCACACATGAACGATTTCGTACTTGCAAAGATGATTTTGAGGGTCGGCTATTTTTGGATGGCAATGGAGCATGATTGCATAAAGCATGCAAAGAAATGCCATCAATGCTAAGTCCACTGAGATATGATTCGAGTGCCTCCCAATGAGTTGAACATTATGGGAGTGCCTTGGCCTTTTGCTGCCTCGGGAATGGATATCATAGGACCCATTGATCCAGCCGCTTCCAATGGACATCGTTTCATACTAGTAGCCATTGACTATTTTACCAAATGGGTGGAAGCTACATCGTACAAGTCAGTAACAAAAAAAGTGGTATCTTACTTTGTCTGTGATAAGATGATCTGTCGGTTTGGCATTCCTGAGTCCATTATCACCGACAATAGGTCCAATCTCAATAGTGACCTAATGAAAGCAACCTGTGAGGTTTTCAAGATCAAGAATCGCAATTCCACTGCATACAGACCTCAAATGAATGGTGCGGTCGAGGCGGCCAATAAGAACATCAAGAGGATATTGCGTAAGATGACAGACAATTCAAAGCAATGGCACGAGAACCTACCTTATGCTCTGTTAGGGTACCGCACCACAAAGAGAACATCAACGGGGGCTACTCCTTACTTGTTGGTGTATGGCACTGAGCCAGTGATACCCGCGGAGGTCGAGATACCATCTTTGAGAATCATTCAAGAGACACAGTTGAAAGACGCTGAATGGATCAAAGGAAGAATGGAGCAATTGGCCCTCATCGACAGCAAAAGGCTAAACGCAGTATGTCATGGGCAATTATATCAAAGGAGAATAGATAAGGCATTTAACATGAAAGTTCGAGAGAGACTCTTCGAACCTGGGCAGTTGGTACTGAAGAAGATATTTCCAAATCAAGAAGAGGCAAAAGGCAAGTTTGCACCAAATTGGCAGGGGCCGTACATGGTTCACCGAGTTCTGAATGGAGGAGCATTGATATTGGCAGAAATGGACGGAGAAGTTTGGCCAAAACCAATCAACTCAGACGCTGTCAAGAGATACTATGTATAAGAGCTTGTACTAATTAGGGATTTCCCCATTCTGTAATACATTATGTAATCTGAACTACGTCATGACCTGATTCCCCAAGAGGGATACGTAGGCAACCTACTCAAGGTTCGGTCACATATACAGACCTCAAATGAATGGTGCGGTCGAGGCGGCCAATAAGAACATCAAGAGGATATTGCACAAGATGACAGACAATTCAAAGCAATGGCACGAGAACCTACCCTATGCTCTGTTAGTGTACCGCACCACAGTGAGAACATCAACGGGGGCTACTCCTTACTTGTTGGTGTATGGCAGTGAGGCAGTGATACCCGCGGAGGTCGAGATACCATCTTTGAGAATAATTCAAGATACATAGTTGAAAGACGCTGAATGGATCAAAGGAAGAATGGAGCAATTGGCCCTCATCGACAGCAAAAGGCTAAACGCAGTATGTCATGGGCAATTATATCAAAGGAGAATAGCTAAGGTATTTAACGAGAAAGTTCGAGAGAGACTCTTTGAACTTGGGCAGTTGGTACTGAAGAAGATATTTCCAAATCAAGAAGAGGCAAAAGGCAAGTTTGCACCAAATTGGCAGGGGCCGTACATGGTTCACCGAGTTCTGAATGGAGGAGCATTGATATTGGCAGAAATGGACGGGGAAGTTTGGCCAAAATCAATCAACTCAGACGCTGTCAAGAGATACTATGTATAAGAGCTTGTACTAATTAGAGATTTCCCCATTCTGCAATACATTATGTAATCTGAACTACGTCACGACCTGATTCCCCAAGAGGGATACATAGGCAACCTACTCAAGGTTCGGTCGCATAAATACAAAAATGTCATTTTTCCACAAAGCAAACACTGGGGCAGAATTTTTGAGGAACTCTCAAAAATTCCTAAAGGACAAACATAGTTTACACTGGGGCAGAAATTTTTGAGGATCTATCAAAAATTTCGAACACAAACTGGGGCAAAATTTTGAGGTCGCCCTCAAAATTCACTTGATAGAGTTTGGAATAGCATGAAGAGCGACGACTATAGCTTTACACAACGCGGCTCATGGCTCAATGGGATATTTTATCTCACTCCTTTCTTATAAAAGTTTTTCAAAAGTTTGCATTATTTACTATTTCATGCATATCCCTGTCAGTTCAGCCAAGATCCCGGCACTCATGGATAGCGAGCGCGAAGAAAGCCAAGAATGCAAAAATAAAACCATCCCGCACAACTCACCAATCTTTCTTTAGATGCAGGCAGAAAAGATATGTAACTCGGCGACACACGACCGATATGTTTCAACAAAAGGTTTGTCATTTAATTTAGCTGAGGGCACACAGCCCGAAGCGTCGGTTGAGGGTACACAGCCCGATATCGATTTGTCATTTCAATTAGCTGAGGGTACACGGCCCAAAGCGTCGGTTGAGGGTACACAGCTCGATATCGATTTGTCATTTACATTAGCTGAGGGTACACAGCCCGAAGTGTCGGTTGAGGGTACACAACCTGATATCGATTTGCATTTTAAATTAGCTGAGGGTACACAGCCCGAAGCGTCGATTGAGGGTACACATCCCGATATCAATTTGTCATTTACATTAGCTGAGAGTACGCAGCCCAAAGCGTCGGTTTAGGGTACACAGCCCGATATCGATTTTTCATTTACATTAGCTGAGGGTACACAGCCTGAAGCGTCGGTTGAGGGTACACAACACGATATCGATTTGCATATAAATTAGCTGAGGGTACACAGCCCGAAGCATCGATTGAGGGTACACAGCCCGATATCGATTTGCATTTTAAATTAGCTGAGGGTACACTGCCCGAAGCGTTGATTAAAGGTACACAGCCCGATATCGATTTGTCATTTACATTAGCTGAGGGTACACAGCCCGAAGTGTCGGTTGAGGGTACACAGCCCGATATCGATTTGTATTTAAATTAGCTGAGGGTACACAACCCGATATCGATTCGCATTTTAAATTAGCTGAGGGTACACATCTCGAAGCGTCGATTGAGGTGCACAGTCCGATATCGATTTGTCATTTACATTAGCTGAGGGTACACAGCTCGAAGCGTCGATTGAGGGTACACAGCCTGATATCGATTTACATTTAAATTCGCGGAGGGTACACAGCCCAATGCACCGACGGAGGGCACACAACCCGATGTCGAATCTAACACTTAACAGCAAAGGACACACAAACATGGCATAGTCGACACAACTATATACGGCAAGAATCCTGGAAAGACAATCCATCTGGACAGGAAGGTATATTTTATATATACATTATATTGCAGGCACATCTTCACTGCAGGACATACGCCCCAGGCAAAGCAAACCTTTCAGCCTGACGCCCCACATTCTCTTAAGTCATAGGCACTTCTCTAGAGTCATGACAAAATTAGCCGTACTGTCAACGTCTTTGCCCGAATACTCTTTCATCATCCCCGGGCAAAGAGGGGCAGCTGTTGACACCCAATTTTGTCCCTCCTATTTTTAAAGCAGTAGTTTTATAATTTTACACGCAATCGTGCATTTATCTTTGCCCCATCCATTCTTTCAAATTATCATTTCGTAATAGCATGACAATCAAGGTCATTTTCAAAAGCATCATCTCAAACCCTACCATTCTTACAAAACGTACGCTTCCATTTTTTAAATCTCTGCAATTACCTGTATTTTGATAAAATTATCCAATTCATTTTATATGCTAAAATTCATTTTTATACGCTTTCCTAGTCATTTTATTGCTTTAAAATTTATTCCTAATTTTTGTATGGTTTTATACCCATTTCTATACCTATTTTACCTTAAATTATACTAATTATACACAACTTATACACATATATACATATACACGTATACGCACACACACCCGCACACGTCAGTTTTAATTATCACACCTCGGTGTCGGCGTGGACTCATCCTTGCCCTTCGTTTCTTTGATCTAACGGTCAAGATTAAATCTCCTACTTTTACCTACACAACCCCTAAACTCCCTCAGTCTTCCCATTTCTCTCCCCACCCCCCAATAATCACTCTCTTCTCTCTCTTTGGCGAAATGAAACGTCTCCGCTGTCGATAGATTTTCTGGTCAATTTGGCCGGTGAAAATTGGGGAAAATGGTATCATAAAACTCCCCTTGTCATCCGCTACAAAACCTATATACTTTTGATGATATTTGGACGAGTGCTAATCTTGACCCTTGTTAACTGAGTCACCACCACCGAAAAACGCCTCCGACGAGGTTCAGGTTGTGTTTAACGGTATTATCACTGAGAAAGGGGTAAGAATTTCTCCATGCAACCCCAATTTGAGACGGGTCGGTTGGATCCGACCCGGTTCGAAATGGGTAACCCTAATCCGTAATTTTACTTTTTCCTATTAGCATAAAATTGTCGATTTTGGTTTGGTTTCACTATTTCAACAATGGTGCTTATGCTCGAGTCTGCTTGGTTTCATCTGTGTGTAACGTTGTTTAAATGTCATTAGTTAATTAATTATAGTGAAGGACTGTGTGGTTAATTATCTTGCTTGTAATACATTAGGTGGAACCTTGCTCTTAATTTGTTTGTATGCACTGAAATTGATACTCCCGTGGCCTATTGTTCTTTGTCACCATTACTGAAAATAGAGCTTAACACCCACTACAATGGATGCATCTTTGACAGTGTATTTTGATCTTTACTTTGTTTAAATGCATGATTACATGGTTTAAGACTGAAATGGCTTGATTTGAACATGATTTAAGGAATCTTGACTGAGATTAATCTAATTTGTGATTGATATCTGAGTGGAATATTGTTTTGGTGATTGATATTATGCTAGCTAAGGATTGCTTTGAATCTGTCGAATATTAGGGCGATTTTCTAATTTGAAAACTGATTTTCTTAACTTGGACCTCATTTTGCTTAAGGGAAGGAATTCTCAATAAGCTAGGAATAGGTTTACCTTATTGTTAGGGATTCTGATTGAGTTATACAAGGAAAAGACACTTAAGTGACTTGGTTTTATTTCTGGAAAGGTATATTTCTTTGCCTTATGAGTTCACCTGTTTGAATTTGAAGGACTCGGCCCTATAACTATATAAACTTGGTCTTTCATTCACAAACGGACACAGTTCTACACATTAACACAAGTTCAAACACACCTTTACACTGAAAGGGCTTAGGAACACACACTGATACACGCAGGAAGTTGCATAGCACTTCCCAGGCCTCTAATTCACCTCCTCTGCTTACTTTCTCTCCTGAAGAGCTCCTGCTCTGCTTCTGTGTTCATCCTGTTTCCCTCTCTTCTCCTTGCATTATATTGTTTCACAGTGTTGGAAGGTACTTCTTCATCTCTGATTGCTACTGCATTTACTTATCTATCTATGTCTGTGTAGTTGTCTGTTACACCCCTATCCTGCCTCTGTTTCATTAAACTGCTTGTGTGCTCTGTTTTGCTTTGGTTCTGGATGTTTTGTTAAGTCTAGGATAATCTCTGCACACCTATTAGGATGATCCACAAGGATCATATCAGTGTCATTTAAAAAGTGCAGTATAAAGATATGGTTCTCCTCATTGTTTGCTCTGTTATTCAGGCTATTAATGACTAATTTCTTTGGCATAATTTCTATCTGTTTGTTACCTCTTTTTGGGCTCTGTTTATAGCCCTACTAATCCCTTCTTGCAGCACGTATGAGGATAGCCTTAGGGGCTATACCAAGTTTTATTTACAGTACTCCTAGTGTATTTGGAGAGTTTGGAAAAGACTCCTTCTTCCCTGAAGAAACTTGAGCCTAAATGGGCTGCCACTTGACCTTTATTTTCCTTCCCCTTTAGAAACTGTCCCTCACTTTGTATATTTGTTAGGCTTCCTATCTGTATGCTTTAAAATAGGGGTATACAATTATTATAGCCATCCAGGGGCTCTTCTCTTGACCTTTTCACTCTTATATGTGGCATTATCAAGAAAATCATGACATTTAGAAATCTGCATAGCATTCTTTATTTAAAAGCTGAAAGTTCCATACTATTTTTCTAAAAGCTGCATGTTCTGGGTAGAATCTATGAATGATAACATTGTCTTAACCACTCCACGTAGGTGTTAGAATTAAAATACTATGAGAACATACTTTCTGAGTGTTTGAATCTAAAATTTCATTTGACAGGGGCTTAAATGTGTAATATTTACATAATCTAAACTATTTCTGCAAAACTAAAGACTGCCCCTAGTTGCGCAAACGATCCAAGCCCAGAACTGTTTTAAAATGTGGCCTTTTTATGTGTTTAAACTACCTTTACTACTCAAAACGCTCCTATACACTAATCTAATAGTGTATAGGGGTGTATAAAGTATTCGGGGTCACTTATACACTTTATAAGTATTTTTTCTAAAGTTATAACTATTATTTAGTCATATATTTGCACGTTTGTACCTATACATATATACTTTACGTGCGACAGCCTTTTTTTGCATTTCTGTGCTTATGTGAAACCTATTTTCGAAAACAGCCCCTTTCGCCTATATATTTCCAAAAAAAAAAAAAATACTGACCCCTAAACAAAAATGGCCATTAAGATTAGGGCTCGACAATTAATGACGAGTCATACCAACCCTAAATGGCCAATATTTCGTTTTAAAACTAACACCAATTTGTTTTTTTTTTTTTTGGTACAAATCTGAAATTGGTTCGCAAAACTGCCTATTTATTCAAAGTTGCCTTTAGTGCTAGAATTACACAAATAGGCTGAAATTGAATACCTTTTGCATGTTTGATCACAATTACGATTAGGCGTTTGTGTTAGAGGCCATAAAATACGGTTAGGCTTTAAATGTAGGTCGCATATAAACTTGTTTGCGTATGTGTGAGTTGAATTGCCTGAATACATTGTCTTCTTGAATAAAATAATAAAATGACCTTCCAAGTTAGTATCTATGATAATATTCACCACTTTTATCCCAAAATATAGACTTAGATGGGAACCACCTTTGGTGGGACTCGGGGGAGTGCCTAACACCTTCTCCTCCGAATCATTTGGACTTCTTACCCTTTTGAATCTCTAGAATGGACTAGTGTGACTATTAAACTTGACCTTAGATGCTTAGGTGGCCTAATACACCTTAGAAGACTATATCAGGTGGCGACTCCAACACTTATACTCAAACGAGTTACCCAGTCAAATTCGAGACCCGACTCGTTTCGAGTTGAGTCCAAAAATCGGGTATGACAGAAGAAAGGAAAATTAAGTTCCAAGTTTACTAGCTCTTTTCGAATCAAAATGCGTATTGGTAAGGTGGCTTATCAACTTAATTTTCCAGCATCTATGCCAGTCCATACAACCTTTCATGTGGTGCATCTGTGATCATTTCGAGGTGATTGAGATAGATCTAACTCAGCTAGTTGTGAATCTAGCTTATCAGGAGTCTCCAGCTGCCAATGCCAGTAGACATATTTAGAAGCTTCATTCTAAGGAGGTTCTGATGGTAAAGGTGTGATGGCACAACAATCTTAATAAGGAGGACACTTAGGAGCTCGAGTCGAGCATGCGGGGAGAGTGTGCTTACATCTTAGATAATTCAGGTACGACTTTGATCTTTGAGTTTAAGAGTTCTTATTGCCTGGTTATCATTGATTCAGTTATGATGTGATGATGTTTGTTAAATAATTTTTAACAAATTTGTTTCAGTATTTTCCTTGTTGAGTGTGAATGCTTTGGACTCTTGTAACACCCCGATATTTTATAATAATTAATTTATTTTATTTAAATTTGAGATGTAGAAAAAGGGTTAAATGTATATATATATATATATATTGATATATATCATTAGGTGGCTAATGAGCTAAGTAAGCACTTCATATTTCAGTTGGCCTTTACAGTATTTTGTCAATAACCTTAAGAGTAGAGTAGTGTGCTAGGCCCATATTTTAGTTGTTAGCCCACACTTTTAGGGCATATATAAGATCATATTTTGGTCTTTAGGGTATAGAACAAAAGCATAAAAAAATATATATATAGATTGAGAGTTCCCTGAATCGGCAGCTGCAATGCATCGCTCCCAGATTTGAAAAGTTGGAGAATACTACAATTAAATTCTACTGAATTGTTAAGGTATTATTTTGTATCCTCAAAGTTCATTATCATTAGTTAATCATCTACTGTAGTTAATGATTGGTGGTTTTAATAGTGGGCATCATGAATTAATGATTGGGGCTATAAAGGGACTTAAATGCTTGATATAGTTACAGTTTCGGTAGTTTGTCTTTGGCTTACTGCTTGCAAGTTTGTTTTGCCTTCCTTTGTGATAATAGTTTAATGAGTTATTGGATGATTAGTTCATGGGTAGTGGGGGACATAATCATTTCACCATAAAAGGTGCTTATGAACATAAAATTCATAATGGTTAAGTTTTGCTAATTGTTTCCATTGCTACTACTAATGTCGTTTGGTTATGTAAGTGTATCAGGAATGTATTTTATTTTTCTTCTTTTAGAAATTTGTTCAAGAGTTAAATATAGACGTGCTTAACATAATTAATTACTTATTGGGTGTTTTGAAGTGCAATCTTATCCTTAAAAGTATGATATTTGAGAAGTAGAAAGCGATATTTGATCCTAAATTTTCTATTTAGTAAAATTGAGGTTTGATATCCCAATTCCTTTCAAGATCGAGACTTGATTATATATTTAGACCCGTGTGCTATTGGATAATACGATTGTAAGTTCAATTTTGATGTTTGACCAGGGGAACCCAGGGTTACTTTTAAGTTGATTTCTTAATCCCTTTAGCTTAAGGTTTGTATTGTTTAACCATTAGCCTCGGTATTGATTGTATTACGTTCTTTTAATAGAGAGAGAACTTTTGGAGGAGATTCAAAAAGGAAAAACAATTGTGGAGTAGCTAATTAGTTTCGGACCGAGGTAAGTGTATTTCGTTTTCTTGGAGGACTTGCTCCACACCCTATGTATGATATATGCTTCTATACAAATGATTGTGGTACGATGTAGTTACGTGCATATTATTTTGGTACGATGCAGTTCCGTACATATTATCTAGCACGATGTAGTTCCGTGCATATTATTATGGTACGATATAGTTCCGTAAATATTACCTACCACGAGTAGTTCCGTGCATTTATTGGGGTACGATATAGTTCCGTATATATTATCATCGCACGATGTAGTTCCATGCATATTATTGTAGTGTGACCTGGTTATGTATTTACCCCCGGGTAATAATGAAAGTGTTCGTGGTAATTTTATGATGGAGTATGAATATTACTTGACTGTTACTTAAATGGTTTTCTTTACTTCCCATACCTTTGAGTTGTCTTGCTTTCCATATATGAGCAACTTGCTACTTTACTTGGAGCCCCGTCCCCGCTTATTGAGTCGCTCGACTCACCTATTTCCTTTTCTTTGTTGGTTTATTTATGTCATACAGATTCGACACCATCTACTAGTGAGCATCGTTGTTGATCGAGGCGGAGCATCCTTCTATTAGCGGTGAGCTAACCCTTTGTCCGTGGTGGCCGCCTATATAGTTTATATTTTCCTATGATGTATTCCCGTAATTTTTGGAGTTGTATAACTTATTCGACCCTCTTAGATGTTCATGCTTTGGGGAGTACTTAACCTTTTATTGTCGGGATATTTCAACTTCTTTATTACTTTTATGGGATATTATTGAAATATTTATACATTTCGTAGTAGAGTTTATTCTAATTATTCACAAATCAAGTGAGTTCGCCCAACTTGGTTAGTTAGGTGCCCTCACGACCTATTCGGATTTTTGGGTCGTGACAAATTGGTATCAAAGCCTTAGGTTTAGAGTGCTCACGAATCATGAACAGTGTCTAATAGAGTCTTGTTGATCGGGCGGAGACGTCCATACCTATCTACGAGAGGCTATGGTGACATTTAGGACACTTCCCTTCTTTCCCTTATTATCGTGCGTAGTATTTCCATAACAAGACTAATCTTTTCTACTATGTAATGCGCAGATGGTGAGGACTCGTTCTTCAGCTCAGGAGGCGGAAGTGGAGCGGGAGGCACCACCTGATGTACCAGTTTCCACAAGAGGTAGAGTTAGAGGTGTCGGCCGAGCGAAAGGTCGAGGCAGAGGACGTGGCTGAGGCAGACGTGGAGTTTAGAATCGTACAGGCGCCCAGCCTAGGGCTAGAGCTGCTAGGGCCATGAGAGTTGTAGATCATAATGATGATACAGAGATTGAGGATCAATCAGAGGTTCAGGTTGATCAGGGATTTATTGCTACACCAGTACTTCAGGATATTATGTTGAGGGTTTTGGGTATCCTACAGACTCTTGCACCACAGGGATCTCCCGCGACCCAGGTAGCTTCTCATGTTGTCCCACCAGCGGGTACTCAGATGCGAGGTATGCAGACCCTAGTTCAGTTTGTTACTCCTGTTATGCAGACTCCAGAGATAGTAGCTGTGGGTAGTGTACCCCAGGTTGTTCAGGTAGGTCAGCCAGGGCAAATTGTGGTTCCAGAGATGAACCAAGTCAGACTTCTTCACTTCACTAGGTTGCTGCCTCCAAAATTTGGAGGACTTCCATCCGAGGATCCACGGGCCTTTCTTGATCATTGCAAGCAGATATTTGGTACTTTGGGATATCTTGAGGAGCATAGAGTTGATTATACAGTTTTCCAGCTTCAGGGATCTGCTCTGACTTGGTGGAATACACTTACTCTAGCTAGGCAGGGCTTGCCGAAGCTGTCTTGGAGTGAGTTTTCTCAAAGGTTTATGGATAAATTCCTCCCGCATAGCCAGCGAGATGAGAAGCGCAGGCAGTTCGAGAGGCTGACAGGCCATATGACTGTATCTGAGTATGAGATTCGATTCTTAGACATGTCTCGTGATGCTCTTGATTTGGTTCATCCGGAGTCAGAGAAGGTTAGGAGGTTCATTGATGGTCTTTCTGTTACTTTGAGATCTAGTATGGCTCGTGAGATAGAGGCTGGTACTTCATTTGATGTAGCGGTGGATATTTGGTGCCCGGAACTCAACCTATATCTATTCCTCTGTATCATATGGCTCCAGCCGAGTTGAAGGAGTTAAAGGAGCAATTTCAAGACTTATTGGATAAGGGGTTCATTCGACCTAGTGTGTCGCCTTGGGGAGCTCCAGTGTTGTTCGTTAAGAAGAAAGATGGCTCTATGCGTATGTGCATTGATTATATGTAGTTGAACAAGGTCACTATCAAGAATAAGTATCCCTTGCCTTGTATAGATGACTTGTTCGATCAATTGCAAGGAGCCAAGTTCTTCTCCAAGATTGATTTAAGGTCTGGGTATCATCAATTGAAGATTCGGGAGTCCGATATCCCGAAGACAGCATTCAAGACCCGTTATGGTCACTATGAATTCTTGGTTGTCTTTTGGGCTTACGAATGCTCCGGCAGCTTTTATGGATATGATGAACCGTGTGTTCAAACTCTATTTAGACGCATTTGTTATTGTGTTCATTGATTACATCTTAGTCTATTCACATAACCGTGAGGAGCATGAGCATCATTTGAGATTGGTACTTCAGACACTTCGGGAACGTAAGCTTTATGCTAAGTTTTCAAAATATGAGTTCTGGTTAGACTCAGTGGCTTTCTTGGGACATGTTGTATCCAGTGAGGGTATTAAAGTTGATCCTAAGAAGATTGAGGCCGTTCAGAATTGGCCACGACCTTCTCCGAGTGAGATTCGTAGTTTTCTTGGTCTGGCTGGATATTATACGCGATTTGTGGAGAAGTTTTCATCTATTGCTGCTCCATTGACTCACTTGACTCAGAAAATGGTTCAATTTCGTTGGTCAGAAGAGTGTGAGGCGAGCTTTCAGAAGCTAAAGTCATTGTTGACTAGCACTCCAGTGTTATCTCTTCCTTCTACAGTTGGAGGGTTCGTAGTGTATTGTGATGCTTCTCGTGTTGGGTTGGGATGTGTCTTGATGCAGCATGGTAAAGTCATTGCTTATGCTTATAGGCAGTTGAAAGTGAATGAGAAGAACTAAACGACCCATGATTTAGAGTTAGCCGATGTGGTATTTGCTTTAAAGATTTTAAGACATTACATGTATGGCGAGCCTTGTGAGATCGTCACCGATCACAAGAGCTTGCAGTACTTGCTTACTCAGAAGGACTTGAATGGCAGGCAACGTAGATGGCTCGAGCTGATAAAAGATTATGATCTTACTATTCATTATCATCCGGGGAAAGACATTGTGGTGGCTGATGCATTGAGTAGGAAGTCTATAGGTAGTCTTGCATTTCTTGATGTTGAGATGAGTCCTTTAGCTCAAGAGTTGCAGACTCTATATAATTCGAGGGTGAGATTTGATAGTTTTTACTCGAATAGGGTATTTGCTTGTATGGTGGCTTAGTCTTCCTTAGTTAGCTAGATTAAGGAAAGACAGTTCGAGGATCCATACTTTCTTGAGTTGCGAGGGCGTATTCAAAGTGGAGGAGCCCCTCCTTTTGAGTTGGATAGTGACGGTATTTTTCGGATTGGTGGTCGTCTTTGTGTTCCTAATGTTTTTGATTTGAGGCGGTTGGTTCTTGATGAGGCTCATAGTTCACGGTATTCCATTCATCCCGGTATTACCAAGATGTACCAGGACCTTCGGGAATTGTATTGGTGGAAGGGGATGAAGAAAAATATCTTTAATCATGTATCTCGGTGCTTGAACTGTCAGCAAGTCAAGTGCGAGCATAGGAGACCCGCAGGTTTAGCCCAGGCACTACCCATTCCTCAGTGGAAGTGGGAGAGGATTACCATGGATTTTATAGTTGGCTTGCCAAAGACATTGAGGCATCATGATTTAGTTTGGGTCATTATTGATAGACTTACCAAGTCGGCCCATTTCATTCCGGTGAAGACAAATGATACATCAAAGGAATTGGCTCAGATCTTTATTGAGCAGATTGTTCCACTGCATGGTACTCCATTGTCTATTATCTCTGATCGAGGCTCTCAGTTCACTTCTCAGTTTTGGCAGGCTTTTCAGCGAGAGTTGGGTACTCAGGTCCAACTTAGTACCGCATTTCATCCGCAGATTGATGGACAGTCTGAGCGGACTATTCAAATCTTGGAGGATATGTTGAGAGCATGTGCCATGGATTTTGGCGGTCATTGGGATGATCATTTGGCTCTTGTAGAGTTTGCTTATAATAACAGTTATTAGTCTTCCATTCAGATGGCGCCGTTCGAGGCATTATATGGACACCGATGTCGATCTCCAGTTGGTTGGTTCGAGTCTCGAGATGCTGAGGTGTTGGATCCTGATATTGTTCGTCAGACTTTGGATACGGTTTGTTTCATTCAGGATCATCTTCGAACTGCTCAGAGTAGGCAGATATCATACTCGAACAAGAGAAGCTGAGAGTTGGTATTTGAGGAAGGTGATATGGTTTTATTGAAGGTGTCACCAATGCGGGTTGTGAAGAGATTTGGGATGCATGGAAAGTTGAGCCGTAGGTTCAGTGGTCCTTTTAAGATTGTGAAGCGTATTGGTGAGGTTGCTTATCGACTTGCATTGCCAGAGTCTATTCCTGTTCATCCCGTTTTTCATATTTCTATGCTCCGGAAGTGTGTTCGAGATCCCACTCATGTCATAGAGGTGGACCCAATTCAATTGGATGTGAACTTAGCTTATGAAGAAGTTCCAGTTGCTATTGTAGGAAGAGACACCCGAAAGTTGAGGTCTAAAGAGATTCCGTTAGTAAAAGTATGATGGCATAACCGTCCGCATGATGAGGATACTTGGGAGATTGAGTCGAGCATGCGGGATAGATATCCCCACTTGTTTGAGGTATCAGGTGAGTGAATTTTAAAGTCCTTGCATTTAAATTTCTTTTATTAATTATAAGTTATAGCATGTTTACCTCCTTGTCAGAGTTGTCTGATTCGTTAAAGTTATTTATCTCCTTGCCGGAGTATTTGATTCATTAGAGTGATTTAGCTCCTTGCCGGAGTGTGTTTGATTTCTTATTGAGATTTACCTCATTGTCGAAGCGGGTGAGATTATCTTGAGCTTTGTTTGGTGCCTATGCATGGCTTGTTATATCGTATATGGTGGTTGTTGGTACTTGAGACAGGAATTATTTTTGGATAGTCCCAATTACAAAGGGAACTCTGGAGAAATTTTTGTAAATGTTGGGACTTAGCAAAATTTTGAGTATATATGAAGTTGGCTGTGATTGGTAAATGGTTTAGTGTTGGATGCGTGTGTATAGATTGATTGTTGGTTTTGGGTGGAACAAATTCGAGGACGAACTTGTGTTTAAGTGGAGGAGAATGTAACATCCCGATATTTTATAATAATTAATTTATTTTATTTAAATTTGAGATGTAGAAGAAAGGATAAAATATATATATATATTGATATATATTATTAGGTGGCTAATGAGCTAAGTAAGCACTTCATATTTTAGTTGGGCTTTAAAGTATCTTGTTTATATCTTTAAGAGTAGAGTAGTGGGCTAGGCCCACATTTTAGTTGTGAGCCCACACTTTTAGGGCATATATAAGATCATATTTTGGTCTTTAGGGTATAGAACAAAATCACAAAAAAAAAAAAAAAAGATATATAGAATGAGAGTTCCCTGAATCGGCAGCTGCTATGCATCGCTCCCTGATTTGAAAAGTTTGAGAATACTACAACTAAATTCTACTGAATTGTTAAGGTATTATTTTTTATCCTCAAAGTTCATTATCATTAGTTAATCATCTACTCTAGTTAATGATTGGTGGTTTTAATAGAGGGCATCATGAATTAATTATTGGGGCTATAAAGGGACTTAAATGCTTGATATAGTTACAGTTTCGGTAGTTTGTCTTTGGCTTACTATTTGCAAGTTTATTTTGCCTTCCTTTGTGCTAATAGTTTAATGAGTTAATGGATGATTAGTTCATGGGTAGTAGGGGACATAGTCATTTCACCATAAAAGGTGCTTATGAACATAAAATTCATAATGATTAAGGTTTGCTAATTGTTTCCATTGCTACTACTAATGTCGTTTGGTTCTGTAAGTGTATCAGGAATGTATTTTATTTTTCTTCTTTTAGAAATTTGTTCAAGAGTTAAATAACAACGTGCTTAACATAATTAATTACTTATTGGGTGTTTTGAAGTGTAATCTTATCCTTAAAAATATGATATTTGAGAAGTAGAAAGCGATATTTGATCCTAAGTTTTCTATTTAGTAAAATTGAGGTTTTATATTAATTCCTATCAAGATCGAGACTTGATTATATATTTAGACTCGTGTGCTATTGGATAATACGATTGTAAGTTCAATTTTGAGGTTTGACTAGGGGAACCTGGGGTTACTCTTAAGTTGATTTCTTAATCTCTTTAGCCTAAGGTTTGTATTGTTTAACCATTAGCCTCGGTATTGATTGTATTACGTTCTTTTAATAGAGAGAGAACCTTTGGAGGAGATTCGAAAAGGAAAAACTATTGTTGAGTAGCTAATGAGCTTCAGACCGAGGTAAGTGTATTTCGCTTTCTTGGTGGACTTGCTCCACACCCTATGTATGATATATGCTTCTATACAAATGATTGTGGCACGATGTAGTTCCGTGCATATTATTGTGGTACGATGTAGTTCCGTACATATTATCTAGCACGATGTAGTTCCGTGCATATTATTGTGGTACGATGTAGTTCCGTACATATTACCTACCACAAGTAGTTCCGTTCCTTTTATTGGTGTACGATGTAGTTCCGTATATATTATCATCGCACGATATAATTCCATGCATATTATTGTAGTGTGACGTGGTTATGTATTTACCCCCGAGTTACAATGAAAGTGTTCGTGGTAATTTTATGACGGAGTATGAATATTACTTGACTGTTAATTAAATGGTTTTCTTTACTTCCCATACCTTTGAGTTTTCTTGCTTTCCATATATGAGTACCTTGCTACTTTACTTGGAGCCCCGTCCCCGCTTATATAGTCACTCGACTCACCCCTTTTTTTTCTTTGTTGGTTTATTTATGTCTTATAGATTTGACACCATCTACTAGTGAGCATCGTGGTTGACCGAGCCGGAGCATCCTTCTATTAGCGGTGAGCAAAGCCTTCGTCCGTGGTAGCCGCCTATATAGTTTATATTCCCTTATAATGTATTCCCGTAATTTTTGGAGTTGTATAACTTATTCGACACTCTTAGATTTTCATGAATCGGGGAGTACTTAAACTTTTTATTGTCGGGATATTTCAACTTCTTTATTAACTTTATGGGATATTATTGAAATATTTATACATTTCGTAGTAGAGTTTATTCTAATTATTCACAATTCAAGTGGGTTCGCCCAACTTGGTTAGTTAGGTTCCCTCACGACCTATTCAGATTTTTGGGTCGTGACAACTTTGGCTCGTTAGAGGACGAACGTGAGTCTAAGTGAGGAAAATGAAACAACCTCAGATAGTCATTTTGGTAGCTAGGACTCTGAGTAGTGAGCTGACCATTTAAAAGCTTTGTCAGGTCCATTAGGACCTGTCTGTAAAGTTTGAGCTGAATCAAACCTTGTTTGGTAGGTCTTGGAAGATGTTCCTGTTCTCTAGTAACTATAAAGCCGAATTATGGTTTTTGAGCTCTATGTAAGTAAATAGGGGTGTGCAAAACCGAACCGGTACCGATATCCGAACCGTTACCGCTACCGATAAGCATAACGGTATCGGTATAACGGATATTGGTTCGGTAATGGTATAAATTCTAATACCGATAAGATATCGGTATGGTAACGGTTTCTATATATCATTACCGTTACCGTACCGATAACCGATAAGGATTTTTTTTATAATTTTTATGTATTTTACTTATTATTAGTATATTAATTTATAGGTTAAAGTATAAATATTATTGCTATTAGTGGCTATTTGTCATTACAAACATATGAGGCCTGGCCCATTTTGAATTTGTCATTACAACATTCTAAGATGGAGAGTGTTGGGGAGAAAACATTGCAGAAGGTGCATAGATGTTGGCGGAGGAAACATTACTGTAAAATGATAATCCCTTGATTGAGGTTGCTAATGTTGATAAGTAATATAATAGTTGTCTGTTTATGGAAGATGTGAATGAAATTTACCTTCTTTTGGCTAATTTTCTTTTCTATAGGTTGTGCTGCTGCTTGTAACAAAAGTTTATAAGTTGTACATTTAAGGGTAAAGCTAATCTTTTATGTGCTTTTGTGAGATTTCTTATTAATCCAGCAAGCTTTCTTTGATTACTTACTTTCGTAAATCTGGGTTATTGTGGCTTCGGTATACCGCTTACCGAACCGTTAATTACCGAACCGTTAACTACCGATAACCGATAACCGATAGCTTATCGGTACGGTATTGGTTTTACATAATTACATACCGTTAACCGATATACCGTTACCGATAAGCTTAAAACCGTACCGTACCGTACCATGAACACCCCTATAAGTAAATGAGCTCCGTTTTGAAATATGAAATTCTGATTAGGTTCATATGGTCATTTCTGACCTTTGTGAACTTTCGAAAGTGAAATCTGAGTTTTTCGGATGGTTTTAGCATATCCTCCAGAAGTTGGAGTTTTGCCTCCTTCCATCTTGTGTTTCGGGGATTCGTTTCGAGATCCGAGTTTGCCAGTAGGTCATATATGTGTTTTATAACTTGGGGTGCAAAGTTCTAGGGTGATTCTCTGGTTCGTAGGGTCCCGTTCAGCCCCAAAATGTGTTTTATGACATGTCAGGACACATGGTAATTAACCCTACATTATAGAGCCAGGGTTGGCGCGTTAGCAATGAGTAAAGATGTTCTTCTACGAAAAAGCGCCCATACGGGCGTGATAGCAAATGCAGTGTCACGAAAGTGCCTGTTTGAGTGCGGCAGTGGTGCACCAGGGTATAAATATGACCCAATTGTCGGCCAAACTCATGTTTTATCCAATTCTTTCGATAGCTGATTTTGAAGTACCAAGTTGTCCAAATCATTCAGGTAATGTTTCCTAAGCCCCCTAATTTATTAATTTGAGGTTTTGGGGTAAGAAACCCACGAAATTGGGTTTGATTCAAAAGGCTTGGAATCCTGTCTTTTGGGATATTGGGATTAATTGAACTCAAAATTGTGATTCAATGGCATAATAGATATCATGGGACTGTCAGGAGTCCAAAAAAGTATCATTTATGGGCATTTTCCTAAGCCAGCCCAAGGGGCAATTTAGAAAATTTCTTTTATTTTCACTTGATAGTTTATTTATTCATTATGAGAGCACTTATACGTGTGATTATCATTCTATAGCTCAGAGAAATATAGTACTAAAATCTGCCGAAAAGGAAAAGAGTTTGCCTAGTAGTTGATTGAGCCCCAGACTTGAGGTAAGTGATAGTATCAGTTTCATTGACAGGCCTTTTGACACGACCCAAATTCTCGGTTAGGCCGTGCGGGCACCCGACCACCTCTCCTAAACCTGTCGGGCGAACCCTATTGACTGAATCGATATAAATTGTGAATAATTACTTTGAAATGAAAATGAACCAAACTTTAAAAACATAAGATAACTCTCAAGGATAGATAAACATACAAGCTGTCTGAGTAATACAACTAACTACCCAAAATACACAGTTTTAAAGGTTTCCAGATCAGACATCTAAGAAGGCCAAAAGATATACACACCTCCCGAAGGGAGCAAAAGTAAGGAAAACTGTAATATCTAAGGCTGGTGGCCACAATGAACAAGATGGCTCACCGTAGACAGCTCAGAACGTACTACTCCTCAATCACGACGCGGCTGGCTGGGTCCTGGAGCAGAATCTGCCGAACGAAAAGAAAACACCAGGACAAATAGGGGGTGAGTCATAAGGACTCAATAAGTGTGAACAAACTAGCAATCTCAAAAAAATAGATACGCTAGTCAGGGAAACAGAACCAGACAACAACCAACAAATAAGCAATGCACATATAAGCAGAACAGTAGTCATGTACAAAAAGTCTACACAATGGTATGAAATGAAATGGAATGAGATGAAATGAAATGAAATGAGATGAAATGAAATATGATGCAAAGGGTCACATGTGCAAAATGAATGGAGCAGAATCCTCCTGCTCCATGGGCGGAATCCTCCTACCCTCAATATGATGCGCTCCCACATATGCCAAATGAATGGAGCAGAATCCTCCTGCTCCAAGGGCGGAATCCTCCTACCCTCAATATGATGCGATGGAGGGGAATCTTCCAGCTCCGAGGGTGGAATCCTCCTACCCTCAATATGATGCAATGGAGAGGAATCCTCCTGCTCCGAGGGCGGAATCCTCCTACCCTAAATATGATGCAATGGAGCGGAATCCTCTTGCTCTGAGGGCAGAATCCTCCTACCCTCAATATGATGCAATAATAACCCTTCACCAACGCGGGACACTCATCGACTGCCGGGAAGTATATGTTAACTTACAGCCAGAGTACAATGCTCAGATCCTCAATGCAATACCAACAACAGGACATAACATATAATATACAATGTAAATTCAGAGCTAAGGCATAATGAGTACGCCTATCGGCAGCTACACACATAAAGAACACGTGGTAGAAAATCCACGAGGTCAGGTGCCTCCAAAGAAATGGATATAAACACTTACCATATTCCAAAGCTAGCCCTGCTACTCAACAACTGCTTTTTCCTTTGGATTAACTGCCAAACGATCCCGCTCTATTCAATAAGCAGAAAAATTATATCAAATAAAGCTAAAAGCTTCATTCCTTATGTCTTAGGGCAATCCAGTTAGGAACCTGATACCCTATTCGCATACGCAATACGTAGGCCAGGCCTATGTACAGGGTTCAAAGTCACATAACCAAAACTTAAATAAATTACATTTATATATTGCCCATCACTCACTGAGCACGAATATATAATCATTTCCATCATCGGGGGCCAATTGACCTTCTAACTATTAATTTAAGTCATTAGGGCGATGTCTAATATCCCTATTTTTTATCGTAAAAATATATTCAAACACACGTAATGAGCTAAGATAATGAGTTAACATCATTTCCTGGAGATTTGGGGTAGAAATTCCACTATTTTTCCACCTCTTTTTCCCTTTTTTCCTCTTTCTTTTCTAACCTTTCTTTTCCTATATATGTTCGAATGTTTCTGCCTCTATATTGACTTGATGCTCCTGCTAAGGGGTTAAATCCCTTAGCTAACTGACTTTATAATTTTTTTTCTTTAACAAATTCGCTACGACGATTATAATTAAAATGGAACCCTAGGGAAGTCGAAATGATCCCAAAATTTTCAAGTAAGTTATACAAAATATATGTAACATACTCACCAAGGCAAATCTCAAATCGGACTCCCAAAACTCCAGATACGAATTAAAAGGAAAAAGGACCAAATTATTAATTCGTTCGGAAGTTTAGCCGAAATCAACCGAACAACCTTGAAACTCACTTTAAAAATTCACATATGTCATAAATGACCATACGAACCTAGCGAGGCTTTCAGATTTCGAATTGGGGCTCATTCGCCAAAATTGTGCTCAAAAACCTCTTTTTTACGATTTATCGTTAACGAAAACTGAAACCTTCTTCCGATGCCTATCAAACGAGGTCTAATTTAGCTTAAATTTTACAGAAAAGTCGGGATGGTCCTTACGAAGCTTTTAAAATTAACAGCACGCCAATCGGGGTCCTAATTCCTGAAACGACAACTTAAGGTCGTTTCATTCTCCTCCACTTAGACTCTCGTTCGTCCTCGAACGAGCAAGAGTCTAAAATAGATTTCACACCTCTAATGAGAATGCTTACACCAATTTTCAATGACATTTACTACGAAACCAAAATCATATACAATGATAAGAGCTTTTAGGCTTTAAAGACCAAGATCGAACCTGAATCGTCGAAGAGGTAAGGATACCTCTCACGCATACTGGACTCAAGCTCCCAAGTGTCCTCCTCACGAGGACGATTATTCAATCGCACTCGAACAATCGGAATCTGCTTCGAACGAAGTTTTCGGACATCACGCGCAACTATAGCAACTGGGAACTCCTCGTAAGCCAGATTCACATCTAACTGAGCAGGGTAAAATTCGATCACTTCGGAAGGATCTCGGATACACTTCCGGAACATCAATACATGGAAAACTGGGTGAACTGGCATAGAAGATGGCAAGTCGAGTCGATAAGCTACCTTACCAATACGCTTTTCGATACGGAAAGGGCCAATGACCTAGGAGTAAGCTTTCCTTTCCTACCAAATCTCTTTACGCCTCGCATCGGCGACACTTTCAAAAATACCATGTCGCCGACCTTAAACTCTAACTCTCGGCTCCTCCGGTTCTATTATGAAATCTGCCTACTCTGGGCGGTCCGTAAACGATCCTGAATAACATGAACAACATCAAGAGTCTGGCGAACCATATCTAAACTCATCACCTCGAAATCTCGAGACTCAAACCAGCCAATAGGAGAACGACATCGACGACCATATAAGGCCTCAAATGGAGCCATCTGAATGGAAGACTGGTAGCTATTATTATAAGAGAACTATGCTAACGCCAAATGATCATCCCGGTAACCCCCGAAGTCCAATGCACAAGCTCTCAGCATGTCCTCTAAAATTTGAATAACCCGCTCGGACTGACCGTCAGTCTGAGGATGGAATGCTGTGCTAAGCTGCACCTGGGTCCCCAACTCTCTCTGAAAAGACTGCCAGAACTGAGAAGTAAACTAGGAACCACGATCTGAGATAATAGATACAGGAGTACCATGCAGCCTAACCACCTGCTCAATGAAAATTCGAGCCAATCTCGAAGCTGAATCAGTAGTCTTTACAGGGATAAAGTGAGCTGATTTAGTCAGTTTGTCGACAATGACCCAGACTGAATCGTGGCGTCGCAGGGTCTTTGGCAGACCAACTATAAAATCCATCGTGATATGCTCCCACTTCCACTCGGGAATGGGAAATGCCTGAGCTAACCCTTCTGGTCTCCGGTGCTCGAACTTAACCTGCTAACAGTTCAAGCAATGAGATACATAATCAAATACATCTCTCTTCATCCCCTTCCACTAGTATAGCTCTCGGAGGTCCTGATACATTTTTGTAATACCAGGATTAATGGAATAACGCGAGCTATGAGCTTCACTGAGCACTGACTGCCTCAAATCCCCAACATCAGGAACACAGAGTCGACCATAAAATCAAAGAATTCCATTTGAATCAAGCTCGAAGGAGGGAACTCCTCCACTTAGGACACGACCACGCACCTCCTGCAGATGAGGATCCTTGAACTGTCTTCCCTTAATCTGATTGACTAAGGAAGACTGAGCTGCAATACACGCTAAGACTCGACTGGAGTCTGGGAGAAGAAATCTCACGCCAAAGTCGCCAAGGAACTGCAATACTCGGGCCAATGGTCTCATGTCAGCTTAAAGAAAAGCCATGCTGCCCATGGACTTCCTGCTCAAAGCATCTGCTACCACGTTCACCTTCCCAGGATGATAGCGGATAGTGAGATCATAATCTTTAATCAATTCAAGCCACCTCCGCTGTCGGCCGTTAAGATCTCTCTGAGAGAGAAGATACTACAGACTCTTATGATCCGTATACACCTCACAAGGCTCGCCATAAAGATAATGCCTCCATATCTTCAAAGCAAAGACCACATCTTCCAATTCTAAATCGTGAGTCAGATAATTCTTCTCATTCGTCTTCAACTTTCTGGAAGCATAAGCAATTACCTTCCCGTGCTGCATAAGAACACAACCAAGGCCCACACGAGATGCATCAAAATAGACTACAAATCTACCAGTGCCAGAAGGAAGGGAAAGCACTGGAGCTGAAGTCAATAAGGCCTTAAGATTTTGGAAGCTTGCCTCACACTCATCGGACCATCGAAACTGAACCGCCTTCTGCGTCAGGCGAGTCAGGGGAGCTGCAATAGTAGAGAACTTCTCCACAAACCTCCGATAATAACCTGCCAATCCAAGGAAGCTGCAAATCTCCGTCGGAGTGGTAGGACGAGGCCATTTTTGCACTGCTTCAATCTTCTTCGGATCAACATTGATACCCTCACTAGATACCACGTGACCCAAAAATGCCACAGAATCAAGCCAAAACACACATTTCTAGAACTTGGCATATAACTTATGATCGCGGAGGGTCTGAAGAACCACCCTCAAATGATAATCATGCTCCTCGTGGCTACGAGAATAAATAAGAATATCATCAATGAAGACAATGGGAAAGGAATCAAGGAATGGCTTAAACACCCCGGTTGAAGAGATCCATAAAGGCTGCAGGGGCATTAGTCAGCTCAAAAGACATAACTAGGAACTCATAATGGCCGTAACGAGTCCTAAAAGCAATCTTCGAGATATCAGACTCACGAATCTTTAGCTGATGATAACCAGATCACAGATCGATCTTAGAAAAGAATTTGGCACCGTGCAGCTGATAAAACAAATCATCAATGCGAGGCAACGGGTACTTGTTATTGATGGTGACCTTATTTAGCTGACGATAATCAATACACATCCGCATAGTCCCATCTTTCTTTTTCACGAATAGAACAGGAGCACCCCACGGAGAAATACTCGGCCTAATGAATCCCTTATCAAGCAAATCTTGCAACTGCTCCCTCAGCTCCTTCAACTCTGATGGGGCCATGAGATAAGGAGGGATAGAAATAGGCTGAGTCCCTGGCACTATATCAATGCCAAACTCGATCTCTCGATTAGGAGGAAGTCCTGGCAAATCATCTGCAAACACATCAGGGAACTCCCTAACGATAGGAACGGATTCGAGAGATGGAACCTCCACAGTGGTATCTCGAACCATGGCAAGATACACTGGACGCCCTTTATCCATCATCCGCTTTGCCATCAGGAAAGAAATAACATGCCCCATGGGCAGCAAATAAGAGCCTTGCCACACCACCGGTGCTGAACATGGAAGAGACAACTGAAGAGACTTGATATGACAATCTAATGTGGCATGACATGACGCCAATCAATCCATGCCAATAATAACATCAAAATCAACCATATCTAGGATTAGAAGATCTACTAGTGTCTCACGACCCCCAAAAAATATGGTACAAGCTGGATAAACTCGATCCACAATGATAATGTCTCCAATAGGAGTAGAAACACAGAATGGATCATGAAGACACGTATAATCAACATGAAAACCCGAAGCAAAATAAGGAGATACATATGAATATGTAGATCCTGGATCCACCAAAGAATATGCATCTTGACCACAAACAGATAAAATAACTGTAACAATAGCTGGGGATGTCTCGGCATCCTGCCTGGCCGGCAGTGCATATAGCTGTCTCTGCGACTGAGCTGACCCACTACCCTGACGACTACCTCTAGAGGGACCACTACGCTCTGGACTTTGGGCCGCCTCTGTAAAAGGCGGAGCGCCTCCTCCCTTCCATAGTGCACTAGGCAAAGCGGCTAGTACACCAGGCGGAGCGCCTACTCTGCACCATGGGGATTCGGGCGGAGCGCCTACTTGATAGGTGGGGCGCCTGGTTCTGGCAAGTTTAAGAAGGGATTTGACGTGAATTGCCTATTTTAGCCCTACGTGGCTTGTATTGTTTTTACCCCTCTTGTGGGCTTTTAGACATTTCACTTAGAAGTGTGGGAAACCAATAAATACCACACTTAGTCTTTTCATTTTATTAGTTAACTTTGTTGAATCTTGAATAGAGAAGAAAGGAAAGAGAGGCATTGCCTTATTTGTAGAAGCTTGAAGCTTCATGTATCCCTTAACTTAGAATCCATGGGAATCATCCTAGTATGATTCCTTTTTTTGGTTCGAGTCTCTCTTTCTCTCTTGGAATCAATCTACATCAGTGTGTTTGATTCATTCTTTTCTTCTTATTTCTTGGCTCCCCAATCCTTATTTCTTGTTATCTTGTTTTATAGCTTCCGCTTGTATAATTTTAGCTTACGCATAGTTTACCCTACATAAGATGATATCAGAGCATGGCTAGGTTTTGTTCTTACAAACCCTCGATCGTGCCATTTTATCTTTGTGTTTGTTGTTTTAGTGTTCTTGTTTTTCTTGGTAAAGAAAAAGAAACAAAAAATAAAAAATTGAAAATTACAAAAAAACTCAGAGAACTTGTCAGATTTGATTCCCCATTCATTAAAAATTATTGGGGATTGTTCTATATCATATTTCCGTTCTTTTGGTACCACAAAATTGTGATTAGGTGTTGTGAATCAAAATTTAAAGATTTAAAATCCCAATTTTTGAAAACCCTAGAAAAATTTGTTTCAAAATAAAAAATCCAACTTGTTGTTGATTGTTTGGGTGTAAAAGCTATTGGGGATTGTTTAGATTCATTGAAAACACCTTTGGGTACCTTTGAATTGGAAAAACAAGTTGAAAACATTGGAAATTCGGGTGCAAAACGGACCAAAACCCGTTCTTGAAGGATGCTGAAACCTGCAGTAGGCGGACCACCTGTTTTTGTGCAACTCTCTGGTTCTTGACTAGGGGGACTGCCTGGTTATAAAGGTGGGGCGCCTCTTTCTGTAAGGGTCTCTGGATAGTTCTTTTGTTTAGGTTTTCATTGTTCTTTGCCCCCGGGCTTCTTGGTTAGTGTTTCTTGGGTAATTTTCCTACTCCATTGACACTAACCCTTGAGCGTATTAGGCTAACTCGTGCGAATTAGAAGCTTGATTCCAAGAATACTCTGTAGAAAATTCTTTGGCTTCAAGTGTTCAATTAAATAGCCGTCCGTCCATAGAGTCCCATTAACTCCATTCCGAACCAATACTTGGACATACTAGTTGTGATCTTACCACCGTGGTTCCTAAAGAGATTAAGGCCTTGCCCTTGACTGTTCATATATTGAGTGATACACATGAGGGAGTGAATTTGTGAGGTTCTTTTCTCTTATTGTTGCAACTATGTCGGATGATAATTGTTGAGGTTATGGCTCGTGTGAGGATGATGCAAGTTGCTATGATGATGGTGGAAACTGTGGTTCTTACAATGATGATGATGGGCTTTGCTATGATAATTTGGGAAACCATGGCTCCTATGGTGATGAAGTGGTTCACTATGATGATCATAAGACTTATGAAGACTATGAAGCTTGTGAGGATGAATGTGAAGACTCTTATGCTTCTAGTTAAGAAGTTGAAGATAGTGACGTTTCAGGGTACAATCTTCCTACTTACTCTTCTTGTGATGAATTTGAAAATGTAAATAGTGACATAGAGAGAATTGATGATGGAGCTGATTATAGAACTAGTTCATTTGCATCTTCTCTTGGTGTTTCTATGCATAAACAACGGAGTAGTAGTAGTCTTTCCATTAGTTTGGGAAGAAGTGGTGGTAGTTACATGCAGAAAGGGAAGTTTGCATCTTCTATTTGTGCTAAAGTGCTCAATGCTCCTAATTCCCATGTGATGCCTATGGTGAGAAAAAGTGTTTCTTTTGCTACAAAAGGTTTGTCTTGTTCTAACAATGCCGTGAGGGGCTTGGATAGTTGTAGTAGAAGTAGTGCTATTGGCTACGGAACCAAGGTGAGAGGTTCTTATGGGTTCCATGGTGAGACTCATTCCTCAACTTTCAACAACACATCTAATGTTGGAAGAGTGACGGGAAGTGGAAGTTACTCTAGCAATGTTGCTAGGAGAGGAGGGATAAGGGAGACCAAAGTTGATGGTGTTGCTACTCATATGCATTCATGTCCTTGCTTGGATGTATATTTACAATACTTGGGTAGACGCAGGTTCGTTGTTGAAGTAAATAGTTATGAGGGAAACTTGCTCAAATTGGGGAGACCGAGGCCAATTGCATTAGCACCTCTTTGGTTGATAGGCTAAGGATACCATGCCATGAGCTAGAACATCCTTATGAGTATAATAGAGTGTGGGTTTCCAAGGAAGCTCGGGTGCTCATATCTCATGAGAATTATGAGGGTTATGTTTTGTGTGATGTGTATCCCATACAACATATTGATATATGGCTAGGTGAGCCACGGTTGCTTGACAATAGGGGTGTTCATGGTACGGTACGGTACGGTTTTAAGCTTATCGGTAACGGTATATCGGTTAACGGTATGTAATTATGTAAAACCAATACCGTACCGATAAGCTATCGGTTATCGGTTATCGGTAGTTAACGGTTCGGTAATTAACGGTTCGGTAAGCGGTATACCGAAGCCACAATAACCCAGATTTACGAAAGTAAGTAATCAAAGAAAGCTTGCTGGATTAATAAGAAATCTCACAAAAGCACATAAAAGATTAGCTTTACCCTTAAATGTACAACTTATAAACTTTTGTTACAAGCAGCAGCACAACCTATAGAAAAGAAAATTAGCCAAAAGAAGGTAAATTTCATTCATATCTTCCATAAACAGACAACTATTATATTACTTATCAACATTAGCAACCTCAATCAAGGGATTATCATTTTACAGTAATGTTTCCTCCGCCAACATCTATGCACCTTCTGCAATGTTTTCTCCCCAACACTCTCCATCTTAGAATGTTGTAATGACAAATTCAAAATGGGCCAGGCCTCATATGTTTGTAATGACAAATAGCCACTGATAGCAATAATATTTATACTTTAACCTATAAATTAATATACTAATAATAAGTAAAATACATAAAAATTATAAAAAAAATCCTTATCGGTTATCGGTACGGTAACGGTAATGATATATAGAAACCGTTACCATACCGATATCTTATCGGTATTAGAAATTTATACCATTACCGAACCAATATCCGTTATACCGATACCGTTATGCTTATCGGTAGCGGTAATGGTTCGGATATCGGTACCGGTTCGGTTTCGCACACCCCTACTTGACAAGAAGGTGCGATATAATATTATGAATGATGCGTATTTTGTGGGCATAGGTCAAAAGGTCTATCACTTTACACCTTTCCGGGAAAGAGACAAGTTGCCTACTAGTGCACATTCTTTTGCTATTCAAAAGAGCAAGGAGCTAGAACTTCATTCCATAGTTGAAATGGTGCAATCAAGAAATCCTACAATCACAATAAATGGTGGGACAAATACAAGTAAAGGGTTGTCAATTGTCAACAAGGTGAACCTGAAACCACAAGGTTCGATATAAATTAGTTCACCAAAGAAGAAGGAGAAATCAAGTAAAGAGTCTCTAAGTCCTAGATTCCGGGGTTGATGTAAAGAGTCCACCTACTCCGGCTATGGGCATTCTAGGGCCTCGTCCCAAATCACCCGAAATGAGAGACAAAAGATTGAGAGGATTAAGGGAGTGACAGGTGACAACTCTCGAGTGGAAAAATGAGAGGTTGTGTTGAGTGCTGTGAGTAAGTCGTCACTGATGTTTGGCATTTTATGCCTACAATTCCTTAATATTTCCTCACGTTTGAGTACTTTATTCGCGCGTTTTCTAGTTAATGAATGTGATTTTGCACTGAGTTTGTGTCGTGTGTATGTAGGTTGTTATGAAGTGTATATGGAGCTTTTAAGAGCATGATCGAGCAAGGAATGATTGGATTTGGATTGAGGATTGGATCGAACATACAAAGGCACGACACGAAGCGAGCTCCGGAGCAAGGAAACAGAAAATTAGCCAAACGCTACAGGCCATGTGATGCGCCACCTACAGCGACCACGTTCCTGGCGCCATAGGTGGCGCGGGGCGCCCCAAAAGCGGTGGGATTTCGACGTAATCTGCTTGTCTTGGCGCGTTCGGGGGCGCGGGGTGCCACCTACAGTGCCCCTGGAGCATTTTGGAACTTCCTATTTCGTCTAGGCTTAGGTGTAACTTATTACGAGGCCTTTGTAAACCCTATAAGTATTATTTTACTTAGTTTTTGGTAGGAGTTCAGACTTTGGAGCAATTGGAGAGCTCATAATATCTTGAACAAGGGTTTTTCTTCCTTCCATTAATCTACTGCATCATTATTTCATTATTTCATCAAATCCTTGTGTTGTTATTATGAGTGTGCGTGGCTAAATCTCTAGTTCTAGGGTTAGAGTATTTCATGAAAGTTGATGTTTGAAGATTGATTTCCATTAATTGGATCCCATAACGGATTGCTTATTCTTTCTTGATTTCACTTGTGTAATTGTCAGGGCCCGATTATTACGCATTATCTATAGTTTTTAGATTGAACTCGAAAGAGGGAATTTATTAACGCAATAAGAAAGAAAAGGGCTAGATTGTGAACCCGGGCATCGGGGAACCAATTTATGAGTAGGATAGATATATACTTGCTCGCCTAGCTTAACTAATTACAGAGTTCGTTAATACGTGCACGTGATTCAACCCATAGACATATAGGGATTGGAGTAGCCTGCATAGACCGTGAAGAACTGAAAGGTTTTCACGGGTACATTTAATCTGTTAGTTAGTAATCCGGGATTTAAGAAGTGGAATCAATTGGAAAACTCAACTGGATTGTTCGTAACTCTGACCCTGGACCGTCTCCTTATTACTGATAACAACAAAGTTTTGCTCCATTGTTTGAATTCACTTCTACCGCTTTAATTACTGTTCTTTAGTTAACAAAATCCTCACCATTGGGAAAAGATCGCTGAATAGTTTTTAGGAAATTGTTTGCTAGGATTCAGTCTGAATAGTCCTCGTGGGAACGATACTCTACTTATCACTTTATTACTTGTCGACCACGTATACTTGCGTGTGTGTTGGGAGCAACAAGTTTTTGGCGCCGTTGCCGGGGACTAAACAATTGACTGATTTCTTTTTGAACAGTTTATTACTTTCTATTCAGGTTTAATTTTTAGTTTGAGTTTTGTGCTATTTCAGGTATTAGGTCCTGCTTGATCTTTACCTACAGGAATGGCAGCAGAACTAGCTTTAGCTGTGCGAGATGTTGCTCTCCCCAGCCTGGAGGGGGTAGCGTCTGGCATAGTAAAGCCCGCTATCACCGGGCACTTTGAGATTAAGTCCGGCATGATTCAGTTGCTGCATGTGACTGGGCAATATGCTGGATTACTTCACGAAGATCCGCAGCAACATATCCAAAATTTCTTGGAGATCAGTGATACTTATACACCAACGGGAGTTCCTACCGATTATGTTCGCCTGACGTTGTTCCCGTTTTCACTGATCGGGGCAGCAAGGAAGTGGTTAAAGGCTGAAAAGCCTGGGTCTATCACTACTTGGGAGGATTTGGCTAAGAAGTTCTTGGCTGAATTTTATCCATCTGCAAAGACAGCCCGGCTGAGGAGTGAAATTATGTCCTTCAGACAAATAGAAGGAGAGTCTTTGTATTCAGCCTGGGAGCAATTTAAAGCTTTATTGAGAGATTTTCCACACCACAACCAATCCAATGAGGTTGTTGCACATACTTTTGTTGAGGGGTTGAATGCGCATACTAAGATCGTGGTAGATGCTGCTGCTGGAGGCCAAGTATTAGCCTTAAATTTTGACCAGATCTATGATTTGCTAGATAAGTTTTCACAGAGCAATCCTGATTGGCAGGGAGATGGTAGAGCTATTACGCAGAAATCTGCACGGGTACTTCAGTTTGATGCAGTTTCAGAGCTAAGGGCGAGGATGGATGCTATTTCCAATCAAATTAGCAAGTTAGCTCTGCCAAAGACTCAGCAACCAGTGGCTCCAGTGCAACAACTCAAGAGTTTTTGTGAGGTTTGTGGTCAAGATCATGCTACAGAGGTTTGCTCCTCTAATCCAGAGTCAGTTTATTACGTGGGTAATCAAAACAGGCAGCAGGGTCAAAATCAGTTTGGTAATGCTTATTATCAAGGCAACATGAGAGCCCCAAATAATTACCAACCACTTCCAGGTCCACCACAGCAGGTTAGCAATTCAATTGAAGATATGCTAAAGCAGATAATGGCGGGCTAGCAGAGAATGATAGCTGACACTACAGCCCATGCACAGTCCATACAAGATCTTGCCAATGCTCAAAAGAACCTGGAGCACCAGTTGGGGCAGTTGGTGGGAGCAGTAAGTACTGTTAAAAAAGCGCCTAACAATGTCTTGCAGTGACTTTAATTGAAGGTGGAGAGCTGATGGCCAAGTCCGAGGAGAGAGCTGAAATAGAAAAAGTTGAAAAAGTGGAGAAGGTAAGGAAGAAAAAAGAGAGAAAGGGGGCACCTCTGCCGCCTCCACCATTCCCACAGAGACTTATACCATCGAAGGACCTGGCCCAGTATCAAAGATTTGTGAGTATGTTGAAAGAACTTCAAGTTAACATTTCTTTGACTGATGTGTTTGAATTGATGCCATCCTTTGTGAAGTTCTTAAAAGAGATTTTAGTCAAGAAGAAAAAGCCTCAAGAGATAGATACAGTTGAGTTAGTTGAGGAGTGTAGCACAATTTTGAGCAAGCTACCTCCAAACTTCAAGATCCTGGGAGGTTCACTATTCCTTCCACCATTGGAGGGCATAATATCACTGGTGCATTGTGTGATCTGGGTGCAAGCATAAATCTCATGCCTCTGTCTATTTGCAAAAGGTTAGGGCTAGGAGCAATCAAGCCCGCTTCAGTTACTTTTAAGATGCCGGATGGATCACGCAGTCACCCTGATGGTAAGTTGGAGGATGTGTTGCTAAAAGTTGGTGAGTCTACATTCTCTGCTGATTTTGTAGCCCTAGATTATGAAGAGGACCGAGAAGCTCCAATCATTTTGGGGAGACCATTCTTAGTCACCTCGAAGGCAATTATTGACATGGAGCTGGGTGAGATGACTGTTAGAGCGCATGGAGAAAAGGTTACTTTCAAGGTGTATAATGAGAAGGATCACATAGCTAAGGTTGAAGAGTACTCTATGATCGAATGTAGAAGTAAACCAATTGAAGTGAAGAGGGGTTCTCTCAAAGAAAGGAAGAAAGCAAAGGTTCGTCGTAAGAAGAGAAGACATAAATACTGGAAGTGAGCTAAAAGTGTCGTCGTGCCACGACGTTAACTAGGCGCTTCTCGGGAGGCAACCCGAGTTTGTACTTGGATTATTTTATTTATAGTGTCACATAGTTTTTGTTTTTCTTTGGATTGCTGGTTCATGTAATGTCGAGTCTAAGTGTGGGGTGCCCTCACCCTTGCCTAATATTGATGACCTGATGAGGAAAGTCTGAGTACCGCATACTATACGGAAGCTTGGAGGATGCTAGCACCAAGGACTAGAGTCTTCAGGGAAGTTTTCTTTACCCTTGCACTTTCTTATTTTTAGCACTGAGGACAGTGCTTAGTTTAAGTGTTGGGTGGGGAACAACCCTTTTATTCATTTTTGAGGTTAGGGATGCATGTACCGTTAGGATTTTCTTTTGTCACTTGACTTTATTTTTATTTGTTTCTTGCTTTAATATATGAAAAAATGAAAAAAAAATAGAAAACCAATGAAAAATTTCAAAAAGATTTTCTTTTTAGTTTTATTAGTGATACATGTCATCCATCCCGTGGTTTTTCTTATGGCCTCGGTTCTTTTCCACGGGGAGACCTTTGAACTGGGTAGTTTTTTTATTTTTAGGGTTAGAATAGTTAGTATAGGTGACCCTAGACGAAGGATAGGTAGAATGCTAGGTGCCTTTGATTTGTTTGATACCGGTGGACTTGGACTTGGTGCATGTGCTATTGTGGTGTCCTTTGGTTTTAAATTGAGATGCATGCCTAGAAAAAAATGGAATGATCCCCTTGAGATGCTTGAGTCCACTTTCTTGACTTTTTTGTGAACCTTTGTGCATTAGTGCTTAATTTTCCACAAGTTGCACTCTATTTGCTTGATTGAGAGTTGTGATGGAGCCTTTTTGTGTAGACTGTGTGCAATGTGTGTTGTGAGGCATATTCTTATTTTACTCCGTGTTGCATATTGGTGTCTAGAACTTGCCCCGTGTGTGTGCAAAGCGAAATCCTAGGTTTGCTCTAGTCGGGAGATGATACAGGCCTTCTTTTGATTTGCCTACCCTTACATATACACCGTGGACTTGATTGTTGTGATCCATATTGACCCTTTTGTTGGCACCCACACCGCAAGCCTACCCACTTGTTCTCAATTGCTTTCTTTTGGCCCTTTACTCCTTAAGCACTTTAATTGATAATGTGATATTATTGTGGAGTTATTGTTGAAATATTGGGAGGTTTTTGAGTGGAACCAATGAGGGGAATACTTGAATGAATTGTGTAGTAGTTGTTTATGAGCATTGGCAAGGTTGGAAAGTAATGAATAGAAAAAGAAAACAAATGAAAAAAAAAAGAAAGAGCAAAGTTGAAAAGAAAAAATTTTGGAAAAAGAAATAAAGAGAGAAGAATATCCATCCTTGCTAGTGTGTGCTTAAAAGGAAAAAATTGCTACTTGATGAGAAGGTGTGAAAGTTGTTGATTGGGTGGCTTTGATGAGACTTGTGTTTGAATTAATTGTGGTGTATTAAAGTGCCTAGAGAGGTAGTCACTATTACCCATATGTATCCTACCAGCCCCATAGCCTACATTACAACCTTTTTAAAGTCCTAGTTAATCCCGATTGGAGTGAGCTTACATTAGTGGAGTCCTACACTACGGGCAAGCCTATGGTACATCGTGTGTGACATGTGAGACTTTCATGAGAGTGAGTGAATTCGTTCTATGTTATTGTCCCCGTTCTATTCATGATATTCATTGTTGTGTGTGACATTTGGGGGACACTCTCTTGCTTCATTTTGGTGAGGGCACATGGTTTGCATGAAACAGGTGAAGTTGTGGCTTCTTGGTTGAGTAGATAGGTGTGATTTTGTGGGAGCATGGTTGCAATGAGTTGAGTTTTTGCAGTTGAGTTGTCTTGGGGTGGTTGTTCTCATGTTTTTGAGTTTGTTAAATTGTGGCATGTTGGTTGGACCCATAGTAGTTATGTGTGCATTTGTTCAATGATCGGTATCAACCATAGTCATAAGCAGACCTGTTCTACCTAGGTTGGGAAGTTATTTGTGATTGCTCGAGGGCGAGCAAAGATTCAAGTGTGGGGTGGTGATGTTTGGCATTTTATGCCTATAATTCCTTAATATTTCCTCACGTTTGAGTACTTTATTCGCGCGTTTTCTAGTTAATGAATGTGATTTTGCACTGAGTTTGTGTGGTGTGTATGTAGGTTGTTATGAAGAGTATATGGAGCTTTTAAGAGCATAATCGAGCAAGGAATGATTGGATTTGGATTGAGGATTGGATCGAACATACGAAGGCACGAAAGAAGCGAGCTGCGGAGCAAGGAAACAGAAAATTAGCCAAGCGCTACAGGCCATGCGGTGCGCCACCTACAGCGCCCAAGTTCCTGGCGCCATAGGTGGCGCGGGGCGCCCCAAAAGCGGTGGAATTTCGACGTAATCTGCTTGTCTTGGCGCGTTCGGGGGCACGGGGCGCCACCTACAGCGCCCCTGGAGCGTTTTGGAACTTCCTATTTCGTCTAGGCTTAGGTGTAACTTATTACGAGGCCTTTGTAAACCCTATAAGTACTATTTTACTAGGTTTTAGGTAGGAGTTCAGACTTTGGAGCAATTGGAGAGCTCATAATATCTTGAACAAGGGTTTTTCTTCCTTCCATTAATCTATTGCATCATTATTTCATTATTTCATCAAATCCTTGTGTTGTTATTATGAGTGTGCGTGGCTAAATCTCTAGTTCTAGAGTTAGAGTATTTCATGAAAGTTGATGTTTGAAGATTGATTTCCATTAATTGAATCTCATAACGGATTGCTTATTCTTTCTTGATTTCACTTGTGTAATTGTCAGGGCCCGATTATTACGCATTATCTATGGTTTTTAGATTGAACTCAAAAGAGGGAATTTATTAACGCAATAAGAAAGAGTAGGGCTAGATTGTGAACCTGGGCATCGGGGAACCAATTTGTGAGTAGGATAGACATATACTTGCTCGCCTAGCTTAACTAATTACAGAGTTCGTTAATGCGTGCATGTGATTCAACCCATAGACATATAGGGATTGGAGTAGCCTGCATAGACCGTGAAGAACTGAAAGGTTTTCACGGGTACATTTAATCTGTTAGTTAGTAATCCGTGATTTAAGAAGTGGAATCAATTGGAAAACTCAACTAGATTGTTCGTAACTCTGTCCCTGGACCGTCTCCTTATTACTGATAACAACCAAGTTTTGCTCCATTGTTTGATTTCACTTCTACCGTTTTAATTAATGTTCTTTAGTTAACAAAATCCTCACCATTGGAAAAAGATTCCTGAATAGTTTTTAGGAAATTGTTTGCTAGGATTCAGTCTAAATAGTCCTCGTGGGAACGATACTCTACTTATCACTTTATTACTTGTTGACAACGTATACTTGCGTATGCGTTGGGAGCAACAGTCACCACCCGAATCTACATTCGATCTTGAAAAGAAAATGAGGGAGAAGAGAGAGGGATAAAGAATCATGGAGAGTGAGGGCACCCCTTATTCTAACACTAACACTAACTCTTTATCTTTTTTTTACTTGTGTGAGGTCTTGTGTAGGTATTCTTGGAGGCAAATCGATGGAGCCTCAATCATGTTCCAAAGTGGAAATACAAGGTGAAGAAGATTCCCATCGTAAACTACAAGGTGGAGGGACTAGCCATGACAGTTCAAGTGCTTTGAGTAAGCAAGATTGTGACTCAAGTATAAGTGTTAGTTCTTCTTTCCATGAGCATGTTATTGATGCGGGGCAAACTACTTCAAGACCTTTCACTAGAAGTCAAGCCAAAATGATCCAAGACACTCACCTCCACTTGATATGGAAGGACATGGAAGATGACTCCGGAAGAGGCTTGAAGATCATGCATTGGAGTACCATGAAAGGAGGACCACCTAGGCTACAAGGAGAAGCACCCAAGGCACATTTTGAGACTCCTCAAGAAGCTCCACGTGAGGCGGACCGCCTACTAGAAGGGGCGGACAGCCTAGTTGAAGATTGGTGGAAATTCGGCTAAGTATGGAAATGCACACTCTCTGGATCTGCAAGAGGCGGACCGCCCCTGTGAAGAGGCGGACCGCCCACTTCACAGTGTCATTCCACCAGCTTATGCAGAGGCAGGGCGCCTAGGCCCTAGGGCGGACCACCCACTTCTGTTATTGTTTGACGAGAATTTTACTTAATTTACTATGTAATTCCTACTTTAGCCTTACGTGGCTTATGTCTTTCTAACCCACTTTGGGGGTACTTTAGACATTTTATTATGTTTAGAGGGCACCTATAAAAGGACACTTAGGATTTCATTTCAATTAGCTTGCTTTGAATATTGAAGACAAACAATTGAGAGATGAGATTTCTCTTTGAATGAATGAATCTTTTTGGCTTGAATCAATTACTGGATCTAGTTGAATCTCATTCCAAACCCGACAGGATTATTTGCAAGACCTGAGTACGTCTTGAGAACTATTCGTATAGTATAGTTTGCTCTTGACATGATTGGAGGGTGTTACGAGACCCGTTCCTCGTAGCTACCTCGAAGGGAGTTCAAGACTTGTCTTGCTCCTATCCTTTTTATTTTCGCTTCCGTATTTTTCCCGTATCATCTCGGTATCAGAGCAAGGCTCGAGATTTATTTCTACAAACCTTCGATCCTTGTTCATCGTGCCTACATTAGTTTCTATTTTAGTTTCTTATTGTTGTTGTCGACAAAGAAGAAAATAAAAAAAATTGAAAAAGTTGAAAAAACACCAAAAATTTGCTAGTGTTTCTTTGATTGATTGACCCATTTATTGATTGATATTGGGGTTTGTTCTCTATCAAAAATCCGTTGATTTGGTACCAATATCGTGTGATTTGAAGTTGTGAAACAAGATTTGATGATTTGAACCCCATGTTCTTGAGAAACCCTTGCTATGAATTTGAAGAACATTGAATTTTGATTGTTGTTGATTGGGTGTTGATATAAATCATTGAGGCTTGATTATAGTAGTTGAAACACACATTGGGGTACCTTTGAATTTGGAAAACACCTTGAAAACATTGGAAATTGGGTGCCAAAAGACCAAGAAACACGATTTTGGACTGTGCTGAACAACACAGTAGGCTGACCGCCCACTCTGGGAGGCGGACCGCCAATTTTTTGTCACACTCTCTGGATATTGCGCAGGCGGACCGCCCCAGTGTAGAGGCGGGGCACCTCCTCTTGTATGGTGCCCGGGTAGTTGTTTTTGTAGGTTTTCATATTTTGTTTGATTGCATTGCTTCCGGCTAGTACTATTAGGGTGACATTCCTACTTGATTAGTACTAGTTATTTGAGATTTTAGGTTAATCGTGCTTAGTGGAGAGTAGAGATCAAAGAGGATTCGTAGAACTATTTGTTTCAAGTCTGCACTTAAAGAGCCTACAGTCCATCGAGTCCCATTAATTGCACTCGTCCCGTAGAGTGCTTGCCTTGTGGATTGTTTGTTTGTTGATTAGGAACGTGGTTCAACTACGTGATACCTTTGGTTCAAGCTTGAGTGATAAATCACCCACCACTATACGAGTGTACCCGAGTGACATTCAAGTGAGGTGTGTGTGTGAGGTTATTTCACTAATCGTTTGTTGTTTTGTAGGTACCATGGCCGGTGAAGGTGATGATATCGTTAAGAATGCCTTGGCTACTATAGTGGCCAAGTTGAAAGGCATGAGCCAAAGACTTGAAAATCTTGAAAGAGGGACCCCGAGTGTCCAACTTGAAGCTGGTGAGGGTACAAGTGGCTCGACCATTACTCCGGAACAATTTTCCGAACTGGTTAAGCAACAAAAGCTAAAGGATGATCTTGCTCGAAAGGAGCGTGTGCTGGGCATTACCCAAAAAGTGGGCATTCCCCTCAACATGGGCAATCCCTAAGGAGATGTTCAACTCCCTAGACCCCGTAGGAATATTGCACCTCTTGAGCAAGTTAATGAAGCTCAAGAAGGGGAGGAACCCGAGCTTGATGATGATGACTTTGAAGCTCCCTATCCGAATAGGAGAGCAATGAATGGTGGCCGGGAGTGAATAGTGCTAGAGCCCAAGGTCGAGGACCTCAAATGGGGTATGGTGGGAGGAATGTGAGAAGGGATTATGATGCTTATGGTGACAAGTTTGGTAGCCAACCGGAGCCTTACCGAGGGGGTTGTGTCAATAATAATCTCAATACTGTGAAGATCACTATTCCTATATTCAAGGGGGGTAGTGATTCGGTTGAATATCTTGAGTGGAAGGTATCAATTGAAAGATTGTTTGATACGAATGACATGGTCGAGGAGAAGAAAGCCAAGTATGTTATATCTTCCTTTTAATCTTTTGCTACCACTTGGTGGGAATCGGCCAAGAGGTCAAGGAGAAGGAATGCTTTGCCCGTGAACCTTACTTGGGATGAATTGAAACGTGTGATGGATAAAAAATATGTGATTCAAAAGTATCATCATGATCAACTCAAACGGCTTTATTAGTTGAAGCAAGGGTACAAAACGGTTGAAGAGTACTACAATGAGTTTGAGTAAATCCGAATGGCCTTAGACATGGATGTAGAGGAATATGAACAAGCTATCATTCGATTCAAGAATGGGTTGAACCCAGAGGTGCCTCTCAATTAAGGTTTCACAAGTTTGATTCTTATCATGAACTATTTGATGCGGCGGTTGAAGCTGAGAAATGGCTCAAAGAAGAGAAGTCCACCCGCTATAGGAGTACTATTTTTACTCACGTGAGCAAGCAAAAGAAATGGAAGACTCCAAATACAAGTGGTGCAAGTAGAAGTCGAGATGTGAAGAATATTTATGAGAAGCCAACACCAAAAGTGGGAGGTAATTCTAAAACTCAATTGAACACTTCTACTTCTTCTTCTATTCAATGCCAAAAGTGTAAGGGGTATGGTCATTTTGCTAGAGATTGTCCTACTCGAAAGACCAAGATTGTTATGGATGATGGGATTGTATATGAGCAAGATAGTGAACCCGAGGATGAGGGAGTAGAGGAGGGTGAGTTAGTTGAGGGAGGAGAGGAAGCGGAAGGAGATGCCCTAACATGTTTCTTGCTGTTAGGAGGAGTTTGAGTGCCATGCTTGTAGAGGAGAGTGAGAATGTGCAAAGAAAGAACCTATTTCATGCTAGATGTCATGTGATGGGGCAAGTGTGCTCAATGATCATAGATTCGGGTAGTTGTGTTAATGTGGTGAGCCAAACTTTGGTGTCACAATTGAAGTTGCCTACTTTGAAACATCCAAACCCCTACCGTTTGCAATGGTTGAGTGAGTGTGGGGAGTTAAAGGTGATAAAGCAAGTCTTGATCAAGTTCAAGATTTGGAACTATCAAGATGAGCACATATTTGATATGGTGCCTATGCAAGCTTGCCATCACTTTTTGTGTAGGCCATGGCAATATGATAGAAATATGGTACATGATGGCCGTGTCAACACCTATACGATCAAGCATGAAGGGAAAAAGTATGTGCTCAAGCCCTTGACGCCCAAGAAAGTAAGTGATGATTATAGGTGTATGAGGGAGTTGAAAGAAGCGGCAAAGGCTAAGTCACCCGTGGAGGTTAGACCTTTGGCCGAGAGCCTAGTTGTGGCTCCAACATCTTCTACAGGTAGCATTTGTGCAATGATGCAACCGGGTGAGGTTTTGAGAGGAAATGATGGCACCTAATTGCTCATTTTCCTAGTGCACAAAGGTATGGTTTTATCTTACGAATGTGATTATTCTTCTAACCCCAATCCTTTGCCTAGTGATATTGAGAATGTTTTGAAGGTTTCTGGGGATATGTTCCGGATGAGATGCCAAGTGGTCTCCCTCCATTGAGGAGGGATTGAACACCAAATCGACTTTGTCCCGGGATTCCAGATCCCAAACAAGCCTGCCTATAGAAGCAATCCCGAAGGTACAAAAGAGATGCAAAATCAAGTGGATGAATTGCTTAAAAAGGGCTTGGTTCGTGAGATCTTAAGTCCGTGTGCCGTGCCCGTAATACTTGTCCCAAAGAAGGATAGCACATGGAGGATGTGTGTTGATTGTCGAGCGGTCAACAAAATCACGGTAAAGTTTCGACATCACATACCTCGTTTAGATGATATGCTTGATAAGCTAAGTGGTTCTAGCATCTTTTCAAAAATAGACCTTAGGTCTAGTTACCACCAAATCCATATGAAACCGGGTGATGAGTGGAAAACCGCATTCAAGACCAAGTTTGGTCTATATGAATGGTTGGTGATGCCATTTGGCCTCTCCAACACACCTAGTACGTTTATGAGGCTCATGAACCATGTGCTAAAACCATTCATCAACAAATTTGTGGTCGTCTACTTTGACGATATTCTGATATATAGCAAGTCAATGGACAACCATGTTGTCCATCTAAGGCAAGTGCTTGAAGTTTTGAGAGCCGAGAAGCTCTTTGCTAATTTTAAGAAATGTGCCTTTGGTGTTGAAAAGGTAGTCTTTCTAGGCTTTGTTGTGAGTGCCCAAGGAGTGGAAGTCGATGAGTCCATGGTAGAGACCATTAGAGATTGGACTACTCCGACTACCGTGTCTCAAGTGAGAAGCTTTCATGGCTTTGCTAGCTTCTATAGGAGATTTGTGAAGGACTTTAGCTCCATTGCCGCACCACTCACTGAGTTGGTGAAGAAAGACAAGCCTTTTGTGTGGGGAGAGCCTCAAGAGAAGGCCTTCCAAGAATTGAATAGTAGGTTGAGTACCGCCCCTCTATTGCAATTGGCCGACTTTGGAAAGGCATTTGAGGTTTAATGTGTTGCCTCAGGGGGGGTAATTGGAGGTGTTCTCCTGAAAGATGGGAAAAGTTGAAGGGTGCAACCTTGAATTACTCTATGTATGACAAGGAGTTATATGCCCTAGTGAGAGCTCTTGCTCATTGGCAACATTATCTTTGGCCTAGAGAATTTGTGATTAAGAGTGATCATGAGTCACTCAAACATCTTAGAGGCTAAGAGAAGTTGAACAAGAGGCATGCCAAATGGGTAGAGTTCATTGAGAGTTTCCCTTATGTGATTCAATACAAGAAGGGAACGAAAAATGTTGTAGCGGTTGCACTTTCTTGGAAGTTTGCTCTAGCCACCACTCTTGCTTCTAAGCTCATGGGTTTTGAGAGTATTAAATTGACGTATGCTCAAGACCCTAAGCTAAAGAGCATTCATGAAGCTCTTGAGAAGGGAGAAAGAGTTGAGAAGTACCAATGGGTAGATGACTATATCTTTAAGGATGGTAGAGTTTGTGTTCCCGAGTCCTCATGGAGAGAATTGTTTATTCGTGAAGCACATTGTGGGAGCTTGATGGGACACTTTGGGAGAAACAAGACCATGGCCATTCTCATGGAACAATTCCATTGGCCTAAGATGGGGATGCAAGTTGAGAGACTTTGCAATACTTGCCTTGAGTGCATGCATGCTAAGTTCAAGTCGCACCACATGGTTTGTATACTCTCTCCCCATACCTACTAGTCCGTGGATGGATATTTCTATGGATTTTATTATGGTATTGCCACGGTTTAGGCGGGGACATGATAGCATTTATATTGTCGTGGATAGGTTCTCCAAGATGGCTCATTTCATTTTATGCAAGAAGTGTGATGATGCACAACATGTTGCCTCTTTATTCATTAATCATATGTTAAAGTTGCATGGAGTGCCTCAAACCATTGTGAGTGATAGGGACACTAAGTTCCTTAGTCATTTTTGGAGAAGCTTGTGGGGAGCTCTTGGCACCAAGTTATTGTTCTCTACGTCCCACCACCCTCAAACGGATGGGCAAACCGAGGTGGTGAACCGAACTTTGGGTGCTCTTCTTAGAGCTATGACCCGAGGTAAGGCCGGGACTTGGGTTGAAAAGTTGCCTCTTATGGAGTTTGCCTATAACCGTACTTTTCATAGCATGATTGGTATGACTCCATTTGAGTGTGTTTTTGACTTTAATCCTTTGATTCCACTTGAGAGCCATGTTAAAGCAAGGAAAAACTTGGAGGAAGCCTATTCAAAGGTGGCATCCAAGAAGAATATTGGAGCTCAAGAAAGGAGATTGGGTGTGGGTGCACTTCCTCAAAGAAAGGTTTCCAAACCTTAGGAAAGGGAAGTTGGCACCCCATGGAGATGGACCATTCCAAGTGCTGTCCAAGATCAACAACAACGCCTATGTGATTGATCTACCCGGTGAGTATAATGTCTCAACTACTTTCAGCATTTCTGACTTGACTCCTTTTGATGTAGGTGATGGTGATGTCGGGGAAGAGGATGCCGTGATTTTGAAGACGAAATCTTCCCAAGAAGGCGAGGATGATGCGGGGCAAACTACCTCAAGACCTTTCACTAGAAGTCAAGCCAAAATGATCTAAGACACTCACCTCTACTTGATATAGAAGGGCATGGAATATAACTCCGGAAGAGGCTTGAAGATCATGCATTGGAGTACCATGGAAGGAGGATTACCTAGGCTACAAGGAGGAGCATCCAATGCACATTTTGAGGCTCCTCAAGAAGCTCCAGGATGAGGCGGACCGCCTACTAGAAGGGGCGGACCGCCTAGTTGAAGATTGGTTGAAATTCGACTAAGTATGGAAATGCACACTCTCTGGATCTGCAAGACGCGGACCGCCCCTGTGAAGAGGCGAACCGCCCACTTCGTAGTGTCATTCCACCAGCTTATGCAGAGGTGGGGTGCCTAGACCCTAGGGCGGACCGCCCACTTCTGTTATTGTTTGACGGAAATTTTACTTAATTTGCTATGTAATTCCTACTTTAGCCTAAAATTGCATAATACAACCACAATTGTGTATATAATATATATTAGTGCATAACACACGTAAATACATGTTTTCTTATGTAAATTTATAAAACGGTCAATATTGCACGTTTAGGTTAAATATAGCCAATTTAAGAAAAAATGAGGGACAAAATTTAGTGTCAATAGCTGCCCCTCTTTGCCCAGGGATGATGAAAAGAGTCTTCAGGCAAAGATAATTGATGGAGTAACCAATTTTGTCACGACTGGCAGGTAAAACGGTGGAAAGGAAAAATGAGAGTTTTGGGGTGTTTCGGTCGAACCCAGTCTCTGAGTTGCCTACATATCTCGGGTTTCACGAGAATTAGGCTGTGTGTAGTTCTAGAATGGCATATTTCCTATGTGAGATGTTTATGATGCACGATTTAGGTGTCAAGAGTAAACTTGTCAGAGTATGCAAAGTTTACGTTTGAATATACTTTGAAATTTTTTGAGATATATGATTGCTGGATATAATAGAGGCATTGTCGATGACGAGGTAACAGCGATAGATCAAGCGTGGAAAAAAAAAAGCTTGTAATCATCCTAGTTATGAAGATATGGTGCACGACACATCCATAAAGAGGAGTTTACATGGACATAGTTTCCACTACAACTCGATAAATGAGTCATCTTGCCTTCAATATTGTCTCGACCAAACTGGGGAATATTGGGAAGTAAAGCACAATAAATACACACGATTCAAACAGATGGGCACGATTAAGCACGAGAACACGGACGATTGACATAGATAGGCCTGAATAGGAAGGAATACAAAACTGACATCCAATCGGCAATGAAAGATTAGGTAAATTTTTGGTGCGAGTATGGAAATGTAGGTTCGAGCACTTTGGAACTCGACAAAATGGATAGTTTGTGGGTATAGTAAAGACATTGTCGAAAGGACCAGGCTTCTTGAATTGTATTGCAGAATAGTGCATAGTATGTATTTGAGTTTTTGCGATTTCACAATTTCATGTGTGGTAGTGAGTTTTGGGGAGCAAGCGTGACAGTATAGGAAATGACGCAGGGGTTTGTCGAGAGATCGGAGATTGCCCTGCAGTAAAAACAAGATAAGTGCAAATAGAGATAAAGATAAAGTAAACTTCCATGTTGAGCTGAATAGTTGTTTGGTCTGTATAATATGGACAGTAGGCTTTCATTATCATCTTGTCCACAAATGCAGACCCTACATTGCTTCCATAGATACGAATCATATGCTTCTTCAAAACTACGACCACAAACGCGGGCCTTATGCTGCTTCAAATTGCCAAACTATGCCCACAAACGCGAACCCTACTTTGCTTTCAAACTGCTGAACTATGCCCACAAAAACGGATCTTACCCTATTTTCATTGCTGTCATGTTCACAAACACGAACCCTATATATCCACCAACGTAGATTCTATGCTCCTCAAATTGATGTCATGTCCACAAACGCGGACCCTATATATCCACTGACGCAGATTCTATGCTTCTTCAAGTTGATGTCATGTCCACAAATGCGGACCCTATATATCCACCGACGCAGACTCTATGCTTCTTTAATTGATGGCACATCCACAAATGCGGACCCTATATATCCACCGACGCTGATTCTATGTTCTGCAAGTCTGATAAATATTGCTTTGCAAGAGTTGTTAGGTATACTCGCTACCTGTGTAAAACTGCAATCAAAGAAAATTTGTGAGTCTTTTGGGGGGAGGTTGACTTGCGCATTCACTGTACTTTGCTTTGTTGACGCATCTTGCATGATTATCTTTTTTGTAATGCCTCTCTTTTCGAACGTAGAACCTTAGTTGAGCTGTGAGCAATAGGGATAAGGAAAGGGGATATGCATATGTTTTGTGAAAATTATTTTTTAAAGAGTAATGCAAATTTATTCCATTGAATCATAGACTGCGACGTGTTGTTTGGACATAATCCCTTCTATATCCATTTGCTGCTCAAAGATCCTCCATTTTGAAAATTTTAGGGAAGCTCAAAATTTCTGCTCCAGTGTTCTATTCCAAATAATTCGAATTTTCTCAGCATGTAAAACAGGGCACTTTATTCAGTTTTCAAGAAATGTAATGAAAATCATGCTCTTAGGCACACTAAAGGGAAAAATACACTGCAACAACCAGGAACGAGCATAGACAACTAGTGAGACTGCCCTAGGTTTTAAATTTACAGGCTAGCACAGGTGGTTCAGGACACAAGTAATACTCACGATAAACTCAGGCCTTAACCAGTGTTCGAACTTTAATAAAATAAAAAAAGACTAATAACTTTACAAGTTCTCACTCCAGTTAATCGTTAAGTGACTACCACTCATGTTAACATAGGAAAGAATAGGCAAATTCAGGCATGTTATCACATAAGTTCAAGCAATCAATGAAAGGATTAGAGATAACTCGTTTTAAGAGTGTTATCAGATTAACCTTAACCCATCTTTCAAATCGTGTGCGTATGAGGTTTGTTCCTTGTTTCGTAGTGCTGACACCTTAGGTCTCATTGGAACATAGCCGGAGCCCTTCTACGGCGACAGAGATGCCAATCGGCGAGAGGTCAATTTTGACCTTCGTCGGAATAGCAAAATGTTATGGGGGTTTTGTAGCGGAGAGTGAAAGGAGTGTGATGGTGTAATTTGTTTTGAATTTGGCCGGTGAAATTGATCGAAAAATGGTGAGGCAATGGCGCCATTAGGGTTTCGCGTGAGAGTGTGTGGAGAGAGAGGCGGCGCTGAATTATGGGGAAGTGAAAGGGGAAATAGTGTTTCAAGGGTCTAGATCTTGGAACGTAAGTGTGACATGGTGTGTATATGGCATGAATGCTGAGGTGTATGTATATAAGTGTATATGTTGTGTATAAAATAGCATAAAATATGTATAAATGTGTATAAAAATACATATAAATATGTAAAAATTACAAAATTAATTTAAAAATGCTATAATGACTTAAAGAAATGTAGAAAATTCATTATGAGATTTACAATAATTTTGACCAATTTTTTTGAAAATAGTGTAATTGCAAAAATTCGTAATTGAACGTGCGAATTTTGTAAATAGCCATAGTTTGTGCCGGTGTCTTTAAAAATAGCCTAATTGGAGTATTTGTGTGAGATAAGGATTTTCTATGACGATAACTGCAGGGCTATCAGTGCAATTTTGTCTGAGAAATAGCTATTGAAACAGGAGGGACAAAATTGGGTGTCAACAGCTGCCCCTCTTTGCCCGGGAATGATGAAAAGAATCTATAGGCAAAGACGTTGACAGAGCAGCCAATTTTGTCGTGATTCTTTGGAAGATGTATTTAGGAATTGCAAGTAATTTCGGGGTGTTGGATTGCAGTGTCTTTGTGTCACCGGATTGTATGTCCTGCAATATAAGTGAGTTTTGCAAAACAGTGCGCATGTAAATGCGTAAATGGACTTTCCTGTTCGTTGGATTGTATTGCCAATGTTTCTTGTTGTTTTATTGTGTGCTTTTCATGTTGGTATGTATACCTCTTTGCTATGCCAAGTTATCCATCACATATTATGCCATTCTTTTCCTCAGGCTGGCTATCCTTTTCTATGTTATTCTTTTCAATGGGCTGTCCACCCTCTGGCTGTCTACCCCATGTCATGCCATTCCTTTCACCGGGCTGTCTATCCTCCAGGCTATCTACCACTTTGTCGTGCCAATCTTTCTTATTGGGCTGTCTACCCTACGGGCCGTCTACCATTTGTCATGCAAATCTTTCTTATCGGGCTGTCTACCATTCGGGTTGTCTACCCTTTGTCTTGCCAATCTTTTCATCGGGCTGTCTACCCTTTGTCATGCCATTCTTTTCACCGGGCTGTCTACCCTTCAGGCCGTCTACATTTTGCCATATCATTTTTTATCGGGCTTTCTACCCTTTGCCATGCCAATCTTTCTCATCGGGCTGCCTACCCTCCGGGCTGTCTACCCTTTGTTGTGCCATTCTTTTCATCGGGCTGTCTACCCTGTTGACACCCAATTTTGTCCCGGAATTTTCAATTAGCGTCTAATTATTTTAAAATAAGGTAAATTTTTAGGATAAATTAAGTTCATAATTTTAAAAAGAAAATGCCGTAATTGTTCTTCATTTTAAATCCTGGCATATATACGCAATATATTTTTCCCATTTTTCCTAGCCCAATTAAAAACCCTCACCCTCACCCCTATAAAAACTTAAACCCTAGCCTCCTAACAAGAAAAAAAACTATTCATCATCTCTCCCACAACACCAAAAAAAAAGGAAAAAAATGAGATGTAACCTCACTCTCCCCTACACAGTTTCCCTCTCTTCTCTCTATACAATACATCCACACACACACAGAATACACATCATACAAGAAACCCCTCATCTTCCTTACTCCGATATAACACAAAACAGATCTGAAACAGAAGGGTGACGAGGAGTTTGGGAAAGGGGGTTTGCAGTCCAAAGCAGTAGCGAAACGCCACCACTACCGCTAGAGCTTTGACCGGAGAAACCCATTTCCGGTGATGCCCCTTTATTTTGGTGGAATCCTCTTGTTATTTCTTTTATACAGTTTACTTATGGGTTTCTTGTATACACTGCGTTTATTTATGAAGTTGTAGAAGTTTCTCGAATGGGGTTTCGATTTGTTTATGTCCTTGGTTGTTACCACCACTGTCTCACCGAAAAATTCCATCACCGGCCATTGTACTATGTCCTCTCCGTCTTGCTGACTCTGGACTCGCTTCCTTTGATTAATAAGGGGTGTATCGGAGTTGTAGCGACGCCGCTACTTGGCTGGTGTCGCTCCTCCACCGCTCTGTTGGGGTCACTGATTTGCTGCTGTTCACGCATGTTTCACCGGAAAAAAACCTGTCGCCAGCGACCCTATTATCCTATTGTTTCTACTGTACTGCTGATCACCTTATTTCGTTGGTTCTTTGTGCCTATTTCTGAAACCAAAAGATGCGAAGGGACAGTGGAGGGTGAAGTAGCAGTGGCGCCACCGAGGGGATTGGCGCTGCTCCTCTCCCTCGCCGTTTCTGATTCATTCTATCTCACCGGATATAATGGCGACTGGGATAGTGGTTGTTGGACGATTTAATGATTCTGGGTGTTCTTTTGCCTTATGATTTTTTGGCTTTGCAGCTGCTCATGTTTTAATTCATGGTGTTTGAAACATACTGATTCAATTATTAAGAGCAGGAAAGTTTGGCCTCATCTGGATAATTTTGATCCATCAACTGCAGAATGTTTGGACTGATTTTGAACGATACTGTTTGTTAATAGCTAATGAAAAAATAACTTTTGAGGCTCCTGGACTGATTGTGAATTGATACTACACATTGGCCAATGAAAAAATACATATACACGTATTGAGGCCTCGGAATTGATTTGAACGTGATACTACACTTGAACAGTCCCGTCCCCATGTCCCTAAAGCAAATAGGCGATGATGAATGTATGAATTTAATGCAAAGCAAGTCGAATAGAGTGGTGGATTTGGTACTTGGCATGGCAACCGGCCCGGGCTCCGTATTTGCAGCCGTACCAAAATCCTGAGCCTCTACTCGACACGCCATACAAACCTGAGCCTAAATTTTACAAAAAAAAAAAAAACAAAACCTCACTACTATTATTATTATTATTACTACATATTTTATCATTATTATTATTATTATTATTACTATATATTTATCATTATTATTATTATTTTATTAGTTATTACACTTTATTATCGTACTAACCCAATGTCACTTGTTTGTTTTGCGAGGTACATTGGGCATTGAATTTGGGAATGAGTTTGGCTAAACTCCCCAATTGGGAATGGGCCATTGGCTTGGAGCCGCATTGGGGTCAAGCTCGGGTTCAGGAAATGAGACCTTTAGAAAACTTTAGGAAGTTCAAGGCTCCCGAGAGTTTGTCCGATTCCCGGGTTCTATTTTTAAACTCTTATCCTCCTTCCCCTTTGAGATATTTATGTAAATTTTGTAGAATAATTTATTTATGAATAATATATGAATATTTGATTGATTGTTTTACCTTATAGTCATTACCTTTATATTTTGGAGTTGTCATTTAATTGAATGTCAATTGTGGAGCTAGTTTAGCAAATGCGTGCAAGCTAAATCATTTTGCGAAATAAAGTATTTCAATTAATTATTTTAGATAAATTTTAGAAATGCACTTGCAAATTAATTTGGAAACCTGTCGGATTAACCGTAATTTACGGAGTTTTGAAAGTGCCTTAAACCTTCTTTCAAAACTAATAAAACCTCTTACTCTGGAATCTCTGAAAAGACCGCCTTTTTCCAAAAATGGAGTTTTTGCACGCATTTGCTTATTTGGTTCCCTGTTTTCCTTAAATTGGGTGGCGACTCCAAAAACTCCGAAAGAGTTAGTCCATCCTGTTGATATTCCTGAATTTAGCCTTTCGGGGTTATTTTTTGGGTTTCAACAGCATGGCGACTCCGCTGGGGAGCAATAAAGGTTTTGACCATAAAGGTTTCCAATTATTTGCAACTAGCATGCCTAATTTATTTGCTTTATTATATCTGTTTGTTTGGTTTGTTATGGAAAGCATGTATTATATTTTATTTGTGCATAGTTCGCATTCCGTTCATATTTCCTCCCTCATGGAGCCTGTCAATTCTCTTTCACTCCTCGATTTCATCACGGGGCACCCGCTTGACGGGTAGTTATGCAGGAAGGGCATTGCCCTTACCTCACTCTTTGAAACTTCTTTCGTGTCACCAAAAGTTAGTGAGGGATATTGAGATTGCCTAGTTTTGTCATGGCCAATTCTACTGTGTTGTGAGGCCAGGTCTATCCCGCATAGGTCGAGTCAGCCTCAACCGTTAGCCCACTCTTAGAAGGAGATTTTAGGACATGCATGCATATACAGCTTAGTTTGGACCCGGTCCTTGATACCGTTTCCAGGAATTAAGAAACTGCCCTTTTGTTGATGGGTTATTGAATCCCAACGACACTTCATATTATGTGATCGTGTGGTTATTATAACGAATCCCAAACCATTTGCCATGTCAAATTTGAGAAGTTGACAATTATATCAGTTTATTTTTATCTCAGATGTTGTATTGACCAATGGCTTGTGTTGTTATAATAACCACATGTGCGTGCAACTTGACGATTAGGCTTACCTCTAAAACAAAGAGGTACCTTACAGGGTAGGACGCGTTTGCATATTTATTTATGCTCAACTACTTGTGATTGTCACATGTTAATTGCCTGCCTTGCTTTATTTGCTCAAAATGCGTTAAATACTAGGTGTTGTTTGCTTGTGTGCAGTCTTATGAATGACATGCTTAGTTACCCTTTGAGGTTTCTTTGTTTTGATTATTTCTCTAGCAGAAGTTTGATTTTTAAAAGTGGTTGACCATGCAAATCACATAAGATTCAAGATCTGATTGATGGTAGACGCTCTAGCTCGTGAACGATGCAGTACCAGAAGCTAATGGCATTGTTTGAAAGAACTTGGCGATTGAACTTAGTAGCATTATTTTCGATATTAATTCAGATTGAGTCCCTGAATTGCATTGTACCTTAAAAGCTTATGTTAATCTGAATCAACTCATTTTGAATTTATGAAAGTTGAAATAAAATGCATCGCATCCTTATTATATTATTTACGCTTGCATTTATATTTTTTGTTTATGTTTCAAAATTAAAATTGATAAACCTGCCAAAGCTTTGCTTGTGACGTATGGCAAAACAACCGAACAGTTTGAAAACGACGCACTGAAAAGTTATTATCTGCGCTCTTTGGATATTGCACTACTGTTAGAATTTCAACTGGGGCAGCTTTTATTTGTTGGTATATGGCGTTGAAGCAGTGATGCAGAACTACGCACGGTCTGATTCCCAAGGAGGGATACGTAGGCTCCCCCATCGGGCTCGACCCTTTAGCATTTAAATTTTTGTTTCCCCCCAAGAAGGACAACTGGGACAATTTTTGCAAAACGAGTTGGAGATGCGAAAGATAATAACTGGGGCAGAATTTTGCAAGACGCGGCGTTGGTTATTAAAGATGAGTTGGCAAGAACTCTGTAATTGGTTAAACAAACAGTGCAAAGTCTAATCCAAAGGACGTTCAGTTTGTTTTAAAATATGTTACAAGTTGAAGTCAAGGCAAAATTTTCAAAATGCATCTTTGACTTCATTTGCATACTTATTTCACTTGCTATATTGCATTAAAATATTTTATCTGGCCTCTATTTTTCGAAAATCTATGCTATTTGAGTTCATGAGCCAAGTTTCTGAAAGCAATTCGCAAATCCAAGTCCAATGAAGACGAGGAAGCAGCAGAAGCAGCAAGATCAGGATGAAGTCTGCACAAATGAAACTCTTCCCCTTCCCTCCCCAAAACTAACAAATTTTTCTTTGAGAGCAGGAACATGAAAGCTTGCAATGAGAGGATCATTTGCACTATGGATGAATAATTTATTGAACTCGCATCCAAAGTTGCCTTGCAGATTGCGTCGCATTGCCTTTTCATGACTTAAAGCATTATGCTTTGTCATGAGTTATTGCCGAACAGGCGGCATTTCTACCTCTATGACTTTCATTCCTAATAGGCGACAAAGCCGAGGCTTGTTTTGTGTTTGCAAAACTAAGCCAAATAGGGCATCACTTTGTTTCAGGTTATAATCCGCACAAGGCCATCCTTGCCGGATTGTCTCGCCAATTTATTTATTAATGGCTATCGCACTGACTACATTTCCGCATTACTTTGCTTTGCACTTGCTTTGAGTTATGTCTTCACACTTGCTTTAAAATTAACGCCTTGCTTTACTCGTTCAGGTTGACCATCGGCTACGAGGATTCCCTTTGTTGGACTATCTCGCCTATTGATTCGCCAAATGGCTCTTGCATTGCTCTACATTCCCACACTGCTTTTCTTTGCACTTGCTTTAAAATTGATGCCTTGCAATACGTTTTTAAGGTTGACGACCAGGCGAGGCTTCTCTCTTGTTGGACTTTCACGCCTGTATATTTGCTAATCGCTTTTGCGTTGCTTTACATTTCACGCTTAAATGCTTTATACTTGCTTTCAATTATGACTTTGCACTTGTTTATATTATGACTTGCTTTACTTTTAGTTTAACAGGTTAACAGCTCAGCCCTGAGACCCTCCTTTCTTTGTGCCGGATCGGATCACCAGCTGATTTGTAGACAATCAACTCCAAGACCCTCCTTGCTTCGTGCCCGACTGGCTTGCCAGTTGATTTGTCAAGATGTTCAAATCGCCTTGCACTTGCTTTCAATTATGACTTTGCACTTTCTTTATATTATGAACCGCTTTACTTTTAGTTTAACAGGTTAACAGGTCAGCCCTGAGACCATCCTTGCTTTGTGCCGGATCGGATCACCAGCTGATTTGTAGACAATCAACTCCAAGACCCTCCTTGCTTCGTGCCCGACTGGCTTGCCAGTTGATTTGTCAAGATGTTCAAATCGCCTTGCACTTGCTTTCAATTATGACTTTGCACTTGCTTTATATTATGAGCCGCTTTACTTTTAGCTTAACAGGTTAACAGGTCAGCCCTGAGACCCTCCTTGCTTTGTGTCGGATCGGATCACCAGCTGATTTGTAGACAATCAACTCCAAGACCCTCCTTGCTTCGTGCCCGACCGGCTTGCCAGTTGATTTGTCATGATTGTGGAAAATGATTTGCACTATGCCTTCGCACTTGCTTTATTGCTTCGCCAGTTGATTGGAAGACAATTTATCAAAGATATCACAGCTTGCACTTACAAATTACGTCATGCCTACCGTAAGAAATCAGGGACCTTATTATGTGTCTATCGTGAGCAAGCGAAGACATCATTAGCATTGAAGCCTACCATAAGCAATTGGAGGCATTATTCTGAAGCCTCTCATAGACAATTGAAGGCTCTTTTGTTATTATTCCTACCGTAAGCAATCGGGGGTCTTATTATCAAGTCTATCGTGAGCAAGTGAAGACATCATTAGCATTGAAGCCTACCATAAGCAATTGGAGGCATTATCCTGAAGCCTCTCACAGACAATAGAAGGCTCTTTTGTTATTGATCCTACCGTAAGCAATCGGGGGTCTTATTATCAAGTCTATCGTAAGCAAGCGAAGACATCATTAGCATTGAAGCCTACCATAAGCAATTAGAGCTATTATTCTGAAGCCTATCATAGACAATTGAAGGCTCTTTTGTTATTGATCCTACCGTAAGCAATCGGGGGTCTTATTATCAAGTCTATCATGACCAAGCGAAGACATCATTATCATTTGAAGCCTACCATAAGCAATTTGAGGCATTATTATGAAGCCTATCATAGACAGTCAAAGGGCGCTATTGTTATGGAGCCCACTGTAGGCTCGATCATGATTTATGGCCGAAAGGCGGCATTTCCATCTCTTATAATTCTTGAAGATTTTAAACATATCCATTTCATTTCTATTTCTTTTTAAGAGAGCACTTACTAAAATTTCATTGTTGTGATTTGCAGATATTGCTAAATTTGGAGAAGTACCTGCTTTAATGAGCTTTGTGTCTTTTGCTTTACTTTAATTTTGTTTGTTTAGTTCGTCTTGTAGATGAACATCTCGGGTCCTTCCACCCACAAATAGGATATTTCGGGTCCTTCCACCCACAAATAGGATATCTCGGGTCCTTCCACCCACAAATAGGATATCTCGGGTTTCTCCACCCACAAATAGGATATGCAGCTTTCTTTCAAGTAGATGATAACGAAAGACAAGTCGGCTGAAGCACCGCTTTAGGAGTGTTTCGCGATGTCGGTTGTCTTGCAACATTGGCATATTATATTTGAAGTAGATGATAAAGATAGGCAATTCGGCTAGGGACATTATGTCTCGTTAGTCGACTTACCGTATGAAAGCATCGCATTCTACAATTCATTCTCGCTTTACTTATTTTCTTACTTTACTGTTTCAGAATAATGTTCAGCCTAGAGGTTCTCCGGGTGGAGCGCCTCGTCAGTTGATTGAAGGAAGAACTTTTGATGATATCACCACCTGCATTTATATTTTTTGTTATCGCTTTATTTATTTCTTATCCCAGTTATTATAATTTATTAGCAGTTGCTCATTTACCATTTGTCCAGATTGTTACAGAATTTTGACAGTACCGCAGCAGCATTTGGAGCATAACGTGGAGCTTTTTCTTAGCAGTGAACTGAGGCAATCATTGATATGAGCTAGACTCGTCAACGAAAACCTGAAGAATCGCACCCGCATAAGTCATCAACCCTAGAGGTAAGTCTCTTGTTAACTCTGAGTCTGAAGTTTGAGACTGAAGACAAGATGGATCGGATATCGAGATGCAGTGGAAGCTATGTCCATGTAAACCCCTCTTTATGGGTGTGTTGTCAACCACATTTTCATAACTTGGGTAATTACAAGCCTCTTTTCCCACGCTTAAATAGTCGTTACTATCTCGTCTTTGATTTTCAAATTGCATCGAACTACATGTGGCCTGATTCTCTTTCAGCCCGAGATTTGTAGGCAACTCGAAAACCGGAGTTCGGCCATGTCCATAAGCCTCGCATCATGATCCCAGGAATCAGAGTCTTGGCTTTACCGTGACAAAATTGGTTTTCACGTCAACTTTCTTTACCCTGAAGACTCTTTCATCCTTTTCGGGTAAAGAGGGGCAGCTTTTGATACCCATTTTTGTTCCAGAATTTTCAATTAGCGTCTAATTATTTTAAAATAAGGTTAATTTTTAGGGTAAATTAAGTTCATAATTTTAAAAAGAAAATGCCATAATTGTTCTTCATTTTAAATCCTGGCCTATTTACGCAATATATTTTTCCCATTTTTTCTAGCCCAATAAAAAACCTCACCCTCACCCCTATAAAAACTTAAACCCTAGCCTCCTAACAAGAAAAAAAACTATTCATTATCTCTCCCACAACACAAAAAAAAAGGAAAAAAATGAGATCTAACCTCACTCTCCCCTACAGAATTTCCCTCTCTTCTCTCTATACAATACATCCACACACACACGGGATACACATCATACAAGAAACCCCTCATCTTCCTTACTCCGATATAACACAAAACAGATCTGAAACAGAAGGGTGACGATGAGTTCGGGAAAAGGGGTTTGCAGTCCAAAGCAGTGGCGAAACGCCACCACTACCGCCGGAGCTTTGACCGGAGAAACCCATTCCCGGCGACGCCCCTTTATTTTGGATGGAATCCTCTTGTTATTTCTTTTATACAGTTTACTTATGGGTTTCTTGTATACACTGCGTTTATTTATGAAGTTGTAGAAGTTTCTCGAATGGGGTTTCGATTTGTTTGTCCTTGGTTGTTACCACCACTGTCTCACCGAAAAATTCCATCACCGGCCATTGTACTATGTCCTCTCCGTCTCGCTGAGTCTGGACTCTCTTCCTTTGATTAATAAGGGGTGTATCGGAGTCGTAGCGACGCCGCTACTTGGCTGGTGTCGCTCCTCCACCGCTCTGTTAGGGTCACTGATTTGCTGTTGTTCACGCTTGTTTCACCGGAAAAAAACCTGTCGCCGGCGACCCTATTATCCTATTGTTTCTACTGTACTGCTGATCACCTTATTTTGTTGGTTCTTTGTGCCTATTTCTAAAACCAAAAGATGCGAAGGGACGGTGGAGGGTGAAGTAGCAGTGGCGCCACCGAGAGGATTGGCGCTGCTCCTCTACCTCGCCGTTTCTGATTCATTCTATTTCACCGGATATAATGGCGACTGGGATAGTGGTTGTTGGACGATTTAATGATTCTGGGTGTTCTTTTGCCTTTTGATTCATTGGCTTTGCAGCTGCTCATGTTTTAATTCATGGTGTTTGAAACATACTGATTCAATTATTAAGTGCAGGAAAGTTTGGCCTCATCTGGATAATTTTGATCCATCAATTGCAGAATGTTTGGACTGATTTTGAACGATACTGTTTGTTAATAGCTAATGAAAAAATAACTTTTGAGGCTCTTGGACTGATTATGAATAGATACTACACATTTGCCAATGTGACACGACCCGGAATCCGGTTAGGCCGTGCGGGCACCTGACATCCTCCCCTAGACCCGTCGGGCGAACCCTTACCAATTAAATCAGGAAAATAAATATAACAATTCACAAATAGGGACAAGAATTAAAAAAACACAAACATACTGATACCTCTAGGCTGTACAAAAGAAATTACAGCTGACTACCTAACATACTAGGTTTAGGGCTATCCAGACTAGACATCTAAGAGTACAAAGAAGACATATACCTCCTGAAGGGAGCAAAATGCAACCGAAATAATAACCAATAAACTGGTGGCCATCCGGAATAAAAGCTGGCTCACCTTGACAGCTGAAGTCGTCTTCGCTCCTTCACAACGTGGCGAACTCAATCCTGAAGCGAACCTTCCGAAACGAAATAGACAGATAAGAAACAAACAACAAACAAGGGTGAGTCAAAAGGACTCAATAAGTGGGGCAGACTAGCCACCTCAAAGAATAGAATAGCTAGCTAGGGAGAAGAAACAGATAAATCAAATTCCTCTTATTTAAATTATGAAAAGGCAGAGCTAGATAATAACTAGAAACACGTATAGGATGACAAACTCATCAACAACCAGGAACGTAAGATAACCAAAACATATAGGTATCCCGAACACATCAACAATCAGAAACACATCCTGTTGCGCCGTGCAACCCGATCCATATATTCATCATGCTGCGGCGTGCAACCCAATCCATATATTCATACTGTCGCGGCGTGCAACCCGATCCATATATTTATGCCGCTGCGACGTGCAACCCGATCCATATATTTATACTACTGCAGCGTGCAACCCGATCCCCGCAACCCAGAATACGAGCCAGAAATATATAGACAAATAAGCAATGCACGTATAAGCAAAAAATTCACCGGCGCGGGACTCTCATCGACAGCCGGGAAGTAGATGCCAACTCACAGCCAGAGTACAATGCTCAGATCCTCAATGTAATACCAACAACAGGACATAACATATAATATACAATGTAAATCCAAAGCTAAGGCGTTAGGAGTACGCCTATCGGCAGCTACACACGTAAGGAACACGTGGTAGAAAATCCACGAGGCCAGGTGCCTCCAAAGAAATGGATATAAACACTTACCTCTTCCAAAAGTTAGTACGGCTAATCAACAACCGCTTTATCCTTTGGTTTCCTTACCAAACGATCTCACTCTATTCAATAAGCAGAAAAATATATCAATTTAGGCTAAAGGCTTCATTCCTCACATCTTAGGGCAATCCGGTTAGGAACCCGATACCCACGCGACCGGACTGTGTGTCCAATGTGCAGCCTCTATGGGGGACTCCAAATCACACATAACATGATCACAATATATGTATAAGCATGTATGAGGCATAACACATGTGGCAACAGTAGATATGGACTCAAAGGAATGAAAGGAAAACTCTAGATAGAATTATAGACACAACCTAGAACTCCGAATTTGTCCAACTCTTTGAATTTCCATAAAATTTTCGGCAGAGTTTCCCCTGAAACTGGATGATCCGCAAAAACAGAACCAGCACTATACTACATACGGGAATGGATACCCAGATAAACTGATAACATAAACATTTTAAATGGATAACAAGATGAGACGACTGGATGACATAATAAATCCGCTGATAGAATGTCTGGACAGCACCACTGTCCTGCCTTTCGACCTAATTTTCAGAGTGTAGATTAAAGATATAGACTTCATGGTCTTCATGAAAGTTGTAGATATATGTCTTAGAATTCTAGGGATTCTTAAAGCATCTTAATATCAATTTTTTCCAAGGAGTTATGATCAATATACGAACAGCTGTGCGAAGGTAGAAACAATTTTCCAGATTTTGAAACATTTTGTGCTACTGTTTTGGACATCTTTTGCCGTGGTTCATAGCACCTAATTAAGCACATATACGGTCACCTTCATTCCATACAAGTTACGCAAAAGAATCATCAATTTTGGAAGTAAGAAAAGCTTCAAAAGCTACAAGATACATGCCTTGCCAAAAGAAAGGTTTAGCCTTACATACCTTTGATGTTTTGTTGCTTCTCAACCTTGTTTCCCTTGAATTCAACACCTTCTAAAGCTTAAACAAGCTATAATACAGCATTTAGGTACTTTACGTAGCCATGAAGTAATTCTAAAACTGAAACTGTAGACGAAATTGAAGGTAGTATAACGTTACCTTAATCGCGTAGAGCATTTTGACGCAATCGAGTTACGATTGGCGCCCTTCCTTCAAAAACTTAAAAATTTCTTCACTAGTCATTAGAGCACTGTTTCCATCTTGAAGTTGCTGGAAAATGACGAGAAAATTATGAATTTTCTCTTTTATACTTGAAACATTTCAGTTTTAGTCCTCTTTGCGCTTATATCCCTTTTTCTGGCCTGACTTTTGATGCTCATATCTTTTTATCCAGACATTGTATGAACAAACCGTCAAAATTGTTGGAAACTAAACTCCAAGACCTTCAATTTGGTATATGATATGTCCCCAAAAGACCTCATATAATACACTAAATTAATTGCTGAAAAGGCTCCATTACAAGGCAATTCCTTAGTCGGTTTTTCCGCAACTTAAATTCGATTTTTCCCAAACTTTATATTGAAAATATAAACATCATATATGGTCATATTATGACATTAAACTCACTTAAATCATTCTTAACATGTCATTAGAATGATATGCGTCACTTTGGACATACGGGGTGTAACAATCTTTCCCTGTTAGGAACATTCGTCTTCGAATGTTAAATGAAGTACGTAGAAGCATTAAGCAACGATATGTTACATACTTGTAGTAGTGAAGAGATGTGAAAGGTCAACTTATTTAACTTTCGGTATTTTAGCGGAAGCTAGTCGAACAACCTCGAAATTCACTTCGAAAAAGCACAAAAGTCACAAATAATCATACGAACCTAACGGCGCTTTCGGATTTTGAATCGGAGCTCGTTCACCAAAACCGAGCTCGAAAATCTCTTTTTAGTATTTATCGACAATAAAAACTGAAACCTTCTTCCGATGCCTACCAAACGAGGTCTGATTTAGCTCAAATTTTACAGACAGGTCCTAATGGACATTACGAAGTTTTTAAAATTATCGGCACGCCAATCGGAGTCCTAACTTCCGAAACGACTAACCGAGGTCGTTTCATTCTCGTCCACTTAAACTCTCGTTCGTCCTCGAACGAGCCTAAGTTTAAAAAAAATTCTGCACAGATAACAAAAGAACTTTCACGACCATCATAAGCTACTCCACGGACATTATCTCATGATTGCAGAATCAGAATTATAACACGAACACCGAACACTTGGAATAAAACATATCTGGATAATATGATAACATTATTACCCAACTTATTCGGACTAAGCTGACCCTTTCTCGATCATGAGAGAAGAGTTCAATATTTTTGAAATGAAGATACACGCAACTCTTGATGGACTAACATGATTCCACCAACGAATCACCTCGTCGATATACTTTCGATATAAAACAGGTCGATGAAACAAAGAATTAGCTTACGCTTCAGCAACGCCTTAGAGATTTAACATTATGATTCGGCATCAATTGGAGGAAGACTCCTCCACTTAGAGCATAAACTCATACAAATAATTTGAATAGAAATAGTCATCCTCGCACAACCTGCTGGATTAAGGAAGACTTAGCTAAATAGAGAACGCGGCTCAGACCTGAGCTACTAAATTACTCTCTCGAGTTGCCAAACAGCTGCAACCCTCGAGTTCACAACTCCATACATTCTCTATAAGCACCACCGCCTGATGGATCAAATCAAACCCTCTCATTACCCTTAGTAGCTTTAAAACACAACAATGTGCTGATATAGCTACCTTGACACGCACTCTGGCTCAACACGAGGAACATCACAAGGAACATCACAAGCAGCTACTAACTGCCCGAGCTCATTAGTGCCGGACGAAGAAGAGATTGCAATGGACTGAGGATAGGAATAATTAGAGCTTCAGAAAGCTCATCTTTTTATTTGCTTGGCTACTAGAGCTAGACTACTTCTGACTCAGGCTAGCCAAAGAATCAGAATTGAAGATATAGATATTAAATAAAGTTTATGGAAAAACATCCATACCAAATTAACCTCCCAATAAGAAGGAAACTCTGACAATTTACCAGAAACCCTTTTTATACCGAGACAAAACTATAGAATAACATGACTCTACTAGCGCTTCGAACCATGAGGAGATACGTAGATCGAGTATTACTTACTAATCACTTTACACTGGAAGAAACAATGATGCATTCTGTTGGTGACGGGTAAGAATCCCATCATCCTATCGACAGTGAATTCTAAAGAGAGATAGACTGACTTGACATAATAAGAGAAAGTGGTACAACAGGGTGCCAAGCACACAACACCGACACTTTCTCAAATTTCTCACATTTGAACCAGATCAACTAGGAGGATCTCAGAAATGCCAGGAATAAATCATACCAGAAGCTCACCCCTCTACCGCAACAGATTCTTAATATAAACGACATCCTCGGAAACCATGGAAACATGATAAGATAAACCATTTCCAGATCTATCGGAAGAATCAAATCTACTCACATTTGAGGGAAGAAGAAATACTTGGGTCTACTACATCGGATGCCTCAGCATCCTGCCAGACTAGCAGTCCATAGAACTGCCTCTGTAGCTGAACTGAGCCGTTACCCTGATAATTACCTTCTGAAGAACCACTGCCACCACGCTCTCGACCTCTACTGGATGGTGGCATTTCTCTGGCTGATTGAGATCTATATAAAATCCCCTGTGACTGCGCAGATGCCTGATGACGAGAGAAAAGACGACTGCCTACCTGTCGTATTAAGGAAAAACTCCTCAAAGGATAACCAGACTCATGATAATGATAGCAGGAAAACTCCTCAAAGGATAATCAGACTCACGACAATGATAACACCTTTCTACTGAAAATAGAAGCAGGATAGATTGTTGATAGCTACAAAGAGAAAACTGAGTCTAATCTTGAGGAGCTATTCGCACACTCTGAGAGTCACGCTCTACAAGCTGAGATAACCGGGCAGGTAACCTCCCAAAATAATCAGAACTCTTACCTCCAAATGAGGTACCATGGTTGCCTACTAGAGCCACGAGATCTCTTGCTCTCCCGCTCTAACTCTTCCCCTCTAATAACCCTTCACCGGCGTGGGACTCTCATTGACAGCCGGGAAGTAGATGCCAACTCACAGCCAGAGTACAATGCTCAGTTCCTCAATGCAATGCCAACATTAGGACCTAACATATAATACACAATATAAATCAAAAGCTAAGGCGTAAGGAGTACGCCTATCGGCAGCTACACACGTAAGGAACACGTGGTAGAAAATCCACGAGGCCAGGTGCCTCCAAAGAAATGGATATAACACTTACCTTGTTACAAAGTTAGTACATCCATTAAATAACCGCTTGTCCTTTTGTTTTATTTCCAAATGATCCCACTCTATTCAATAAGCAGAAAAATATATCAAATTAGGCTAAAGGCTTCATTCCTCACATCTTAGGGCAATCCGGTTAGGAATCTGATAGCCTATTCGCATACGCAATACGCAGGCCAGGCCTATGTACAGGGTTTAAGGTCACATAATCAAACCCTAAATAATATACATTTATATGTTGCCCATAACTCACTGAGTATGAATATAAAATCAATTCAGATGTTGCATAGTGGATTCGTCAAAATAATATAGCTTGCATCAAATCTTCTATAGTGTGTAGTAACAAGGTACTTAAAAAGCTTCCCCTATTCCATCAAGCGTGAGCTAATTTTTAGTTCCATCGACCTGTTCTATATCAAAAGGTATATCAAAGGGGTGATTATCGGCTGAATCATGGTAACCCATTCAAAGTTTCGTGTATCTTTGCTTCAAAAATGTAGAACTCTCTTTTCGTGATCGAGGAAGAATCAGCTTAGTCAGAATAACCTGTGTAACAGTATTATCATATTATCTAGATATATTTTATTCCAAAAGTTCGATATGCGTGTTATAATTCTGATCCTGTAATCACGAAATAATACCCGTGGAGTAGCTTATGAAGGTCGTGCAAGTTCTTTTGCTATCTGTGCAAATTTTTCTTTAGCACCTGACACGACCCGAATTTCGACTAGGCCGTGCGGGCACCCGACATCCTCCCCTAGACCTGTCGGGTGAACCCTTACCAATTAAATTAGGAAAATAAATATAATAATTCATAAATAAGGAGAAGACTTAAAATAAAAATACAGACATACTGATACCTCTAAGCTGTACAAAAAGAATTACAGCTGACTACCCAACATACTAGGTTTAGGGTTATCCAGACTAGACATCTAAGAGTACAAAAGAAGACAGATACCTCCTGAAGGGGGCAAATTGCAACTGAAATAATACACATAAAACTGGTGGCCATCCTGAATAAAAGCTGGCTCACCCTGACAGCTGAAGTCGTCTTCGCTCCTGAACAACGTGGTGAACTCAATCCTGGAGCGAACCTGCCGAAACGAAATAGACAGACAAGAAACAAACAACAAACAAGGGTGAGTCAAAAGGACTCAATAATTGGGGCAGGCTAGCCACCTTAAAGAATAGGATAGCTAGCCAGGGAGAAAAGAAACAGATAGACTAAATTCCTCTTTTTTAAATTATAAAAAGGCAGAGCCAGATAATAGCCGGAAACAGGTATGAAACCATAAACTCAACCAGGAATACGAGCCATAAACATATCAACAAATAAATAATGTACGTATAAGCAGAACAGTAGTTATGTACCACAACTCTACACAATGGTATGAAATGAAATGAAATGATATGAGATGAAATGAAATGAAATATGATGCAAAGGGTCAGATGTGCCAAATGAATGGAGCGGAATCCTCCTGCTCCGAGGACGGAATCCTCCTACCCTCAATATGATGCAATGGAGCGGAATCCTCCTGCTCCGAGGGCGGAATCCTCCTACCCTCAATATGATGCAATGGAGCGGAATCCTCCTGCTCCGAGGGTGGAATCCTCCTCCCCTCAATATGATGCAATGGAGCGGAATCCTCCTGCTCCGAGGGCGGAATCCTCCTACCCTCAATATGATGCAATGGAGCGGAATCCTCCTACCCTCAATATGATGCAATGGAGCGGAATCCTCCTGCTCCGAGGGCGGAATACTCTTGCACCCAATATGATATGCAATGTAATGCATATGAATGACATATAATGCATGTGAATACAATGTGATACAATAATAACCCTTCACCGGCGCGGGACTTTCATCGACAGCCGGGAAGTAGATGCCAACTCACAGCCAGAGTACAACGTTCAGATCCTCAATACAATACCAACAACAGGACATAACATATAATATATAATGTCAATCTAAAGCTAAGGCGTAATGAGTACGCCTATCGGTAGCTACACACGTAAGGAACACGTGGTAGAAAAACCACGAGGCCAGGTGCCTCTAAAGAAATGGATATAAACACTTACCTCTTCCAAAAGTTAGCATTGCTAATCAACAACCGCTTAATCCTTTGGTTTCATTGCATAACGATCCCACCCTATTCAATAAGCAGAAAAATATATCAAATTAGGCTAAAGGCTTCATTCCTCATATCTTAGGGCAATCTGGTTAGAAACCTGATACCATATTCGCATACGCAATACGCAGGCCAGGCCTATGTACAGGGTTTATGGTCACATAACCAAACCCTAAATAAATTACATTTATATGTTGCCCATAACTCACTGAGTACAAATATATAATCAATTCCATTATCGGGGTCCATTTGACCCTTTAAACTATTAATTGAACTTATTAAAACGATGTCTAATATCGCTATTTTTTACCGTAAAAATATATTCAAACACACGTAATAAACTCAAATAATATATTAGGATCATTACCTGAATGTTTCAGGGTGAAAATTCTACTTTTCTCCGGCCCCTTTTCTCATTTTCTGGCATTTTTTCTCTTCCTCTCCGTCATTTCCTTTCTTTCCGGACTTTATGCTTTCAGCAGACAGGTACGTATATATGATCAGGTTGCCAGCTTATCTCTAGCATTAATAGATTATTAGTGGGTTTAGTAATGATCGACACTCATTGTAGGTTTCTGTCGTAGCCCTAGGTTGGGTCGTGACAAAAGTTGTATCAACGCCTTAGAGATTTAGTATTACCATTCAGTATTTGGAGGAAGACTCCTCCACTTAAAGCACAAACTCATGCAGCTATTTGAATAGGAATACCCATCCCCGCACAATCTGCTGGACTAAAGAAGATTTAGCTAAAAGCTGAACGTAGGCAGCCCTAATTTACCAACTACCCGTTCGAGTTGCCAAACAGCTGCAACTCTCGAGTTCACAACTCCATACCTTTGCCGTAAACACCACCGCCTAATGGATGGTACTTCTATATAAAAATTTCGGCAGAGTTTCCCCTGAAACTGGATGATCCGCAAAAACAGAACCAGCACTATACTATACATGGGAATGGATACCCGGATAAACTGATATCCAAAGCTAGACTACTCGAAAGGAACTTTTCCACGAATTTAGAAGAAAAATCGAACCAAGTAAGCAAATAAGAGAGCGGCTCACCAATTCAAGACTGGACCCCTGAAACTAGAAAGCAGAATAGTCAACACCATACCGCTCGATATAATCAAGAGCCTGAAGGATATGCTGACATCATTCTTAGAGTGCGCCAGTAGTTCATCAATATCAGACCCAATTTCTCTCTTTGTAGCTATCAACAACCTGTCCAGCTTTCATTTTCATTGAAAAGGTGTTTTCATTGTCGTGAGTCTGGTTATCCTTTGAGGAGTTTTCCCTTACTCCGGCAAGTAGGCAGTTTTATGAACTACCAGTCTGGCAGGATGCTGAGGTATCCGAGGTAGTAGACCCTGAGATTTCTTCTTCTGTTAAATGTGAGTAAGATTTGATTCTTTCGATCGATCTGGAAAAGGTGTGTCTTATCATGTTTCCATGGTTTCCTTGGATATTGTTTCTATTAAGAATCGGTTGCGGTAGAGGGGTGACCATCTAGTATGATTTATTCAGGGCATTTGTGCGACCCTACCATTTTATCTGATACCAACTGACACGGCCCGAAATTCGGTTAGCGGGCACCCGACATCCTTCCCTAAACCCGTCGGGCGAACCCTTATCAATTAAATTAGGAAAATAAATATAATTCAATTTATAAATAATAACAAGACTTAGAAAAAGTACAAACATAATGATATCTCTAAGCTGTAAAAAAAAGAAATTACAGCTGACTACCCACATACTAGGTTTAGGGCTATCCAGACTAGACATCTAAGAGTACAAAAGAAAATAGATACCTCCTGGAGGGAGCAAAATGCAACTGAAATAATAACCAATAAACTGGTGGCCATCCGAAATAAAAGCTGGCTCACCCTGACAGCTGAAGTCGTCTTCGCTCCTTCACAACGTGGCGAACTCAATCCTGGAGCGAACCTGCCGAAACGAAATAGATAGACAAGAAACAAACAACAAACAAGGGTGAGTCAAAAGGACTCAATAAGTGGGGCAGACTAGCCACCTCAAAGAATAGGATAGCTGGCCAGGGAGTAGAAACAGATAAACCAAATTTCTTTTATTTAAATTATAAAAAGGCAGAGCCAGATAACAACCGGAAACACGTAAGAAACTTCTAAACTCAACCAAGGGTGCGTGCCAGAAACATATCAACAAATAAGCAATGCACATATAAGCAGGACAGTAGTCATGTATCGTAAGTCTACACAATGGTATGAAATGAGATGAAATGAAATGAAATGAAATGAAATGTGATGCACAGGGTCACATGTGCCCATAATCCCATCCCGAAGCGGAATACTTCTGCATTCGGGGGGAATCAATTCTGATAATCAACTGGAGCGGAATACTCCTGCACCCGATATAATATAAACTAGAGGCGGAATACTCCTGCACTCTCTTGGGGCGGAATCCTCCTACCCTCAATATGATATAATGGAGCGGAATACTCCTGCTCCTGGGGCGGAATACTCCTACCCTCAATATGATACAATGGAGCGGAATACTCCTGCTCCTGGGGTGGAATAATCCTGCACCCAATATGATATGCAATGTAATGCACATGAATGATATATAATACATATGAATGCAATGTGATGCAATAATAACCCTTCACCGGTGCGGGACTCTCATCGACAGCCGAGAAGTAGATCCCAACTCACAGCCAGAGTACAATGCTCAGTTCCTCAATGCAATACCAACAACAGGACATAACATATAATACACAATGTAAATACAAAACTAAGGCGTAAGGAGTACGCCTATCGGCAGCTACACACATAAGGAACACGTGGTAGAGAATCCACGAGGCCAGGTGCCTCCAAAGAAATGAATATAAATATTTTCCTTGTTACAAAGTTAGCACATCTATTCAATAACCACTTGTCCTTTGGTTTCATTGCCAAACGATCCCACTTTATTCAATAAGCAGAAAAAATATATCAAATTAGGCTAAAGGCTTCATTCCTCACATCTTAGGACAATCCGGTTAGGAACTTGATACCCTATTCGTATACGCAATACGCAGGCCAGGCCTATGTACAGGGTTTAAGGTCACATAACCAAACCCAAATAATTTACATTTATATGTTGCTCATAACTCACTGAGTACGAATATATAATCAATTTCGTTATCGGGGTCCATTTGACCCTTTAAACTATTAATTGATTTATTAAAACGATGTATAATATTCCAAGTCTTACCGTTAAAACATATTCAAACACACGTAATAAACTCAAATAATATATTAGGATCATTACCAGAATGTTTCAGGGTGAAAATTCTACTTTTCTCCGGCCCCTTTTCTTATTTTCTGGCATTTTTTCCATTTCTGCGCCATTTCATTTTTCTATGCTTCTGAATCGTTTCTGTTTTAATATTTCTGTTTGCTCCCTATTCTCAATGAAGCTAAGGGAATATATCCCTTAGCCCACCGTCCTTGATTTCTTTTTGTTTTTTGTCTATTTTTGTCTTTTTCTTTAATTTTATTTTCTTTTCTTCTCTTTTCGCGACGAAAATTAAAAAAGTACCATACGATATTCGAAATAATTCCAACTTTTTCATACCAGTTATACAAAATATATGTAACATACTCGCGAAGGCGGATCTCAAATTGGACTCCCGAAACTCAAGATGCGATTTTAAATAGAAAAAGGTCAAATTATTTAACTTTCGGCATTTTAGCCAAAACTAGCTGAACAACATCGAAATTCACTTTCAAAAGTTCACAAAATTCACAAATAATCATACGAACCTAACGGCGCTTTCGGATTTCGAATCGGAGCTCATTCGCCAAAACCGAGCTCGAAAATCTCTTTTTAATATTTATCGACAATAAAAACTGAAACCTTCTTCCGATGCCTACCAAACGAGGTCTGATTAAGCTCAAATTTTACATACAGGTCCTAATGGATATTATAAATATTTTAAAATTATCGGCACGCCAATCAGAGTCCTAACTTCTGAAACGACTGACCGAAGTCGTTTCACTAGCACAGGTGGTTCAGGACACAAGTCATACTCACGATAGACTCAAGCCTTAACCAGCGTTCAAACTTTAATAAAATAAACAAAGACTAATAACTTCACAAGTTCTCACTCTAGTTATTCATTAAGTGACTACCAATCATGTTAACATAGGAAAGAATAGGCAAATTCAGGCATGTTATCACATAATTTCAAGCAATCAATGAAAGGATTAGAGATTACCTATTTTAAGAGTGTTATCGGATTAACCTTAACCCGTCTTTCAAATCATGTATGTATGAGGGTTGTTCCTTGTTTCGTAGTAGTGACACCTTAGGTCTCTGATGCAGTCCAAAATGAGATAAGACATGTTCATGAGCTTAGGAGTAGCGGGCAGCTTGTTAGAAGGATCAACGAGCAAATTAGCAAGCTTGAAAAATTGGGGGGGGGGGCCATGATTGGAGTGTTTGTTCGAAAGTTGGTGGGCTCAACGAGAGAGCTAGTGAGCTAGCTTTTGGGCGTGAGATATGTGGAAGGCATGGGCAGAATGCTACTGTACTCAACGAGCTCCAATACTCAGCATTGCATAGATAGTCAACTTTAAAACAATGGCACTATTTTGGCCCTGCGTGGTATTTTATAATTAGCCTATTTAGGGGCTGTTTTATGACATTATAGGTGTGTATGAGCTGATCCTATATAAGCCTAAGTTAGCCTTTATTTCATCAGTTTCCAGAACATACAGAACATAGACAAAGAGGCATTACCTTTTGTAGGGAAGCTCTCTAGCTTCTGCTTTATCTCTTAATACTTGGAATTAATGGAGATCATCACTAGCATGATTCCTTGATTGGTTCAGGTTTCCTTTCTTCTTTGGAATAACCATTCATATCTTGATAGTTAATTCCTTTCTTTTCTTCTGATTTTTCTTCTTCCTAGTCTTACTTTCTTGAATAATTGTTTGATTTCTATAATTATCTTGCCTCTGTATTTCATATTACATCAGTTGGTATCAGATCTAGGTTAGGATTTGTTTCTACAACCCAATCCTTTTCTTCGTGCCTTAAATTAGGTTCTTAGTTTTAGGTTTCCATTTAATTTTTGTTTTTATTAAAAAAATAATAAATAAAGAAGAAAAACGTGAAAAGAGGGAGGAACACCCATGTGTTGGTGTGTTTGATGATATTGCATGCTTAGGGTTTGTAATCTTGAAGTTCTTGAATGTTATGAACCGTTCTTGAGAAGCCTAGGTTGAATCTTGGAACGTTTCTTGGAAAAAAATTAGATTGTTGATGCATTCTTGGATCATTCTTGAAAAGTTCTTGAACAGTAGTGATTCTTGAAGAATATAGACGTCTAAAGGCTGATCTTGATTGAGTTCTTGGCTTATTTGAATTGATTCTTGAAACCCTAGGTTGGATAGATAGCATTCTTGACGTGTTTCTTGAAAAATTCAGCCTTGTTCTTCATTGTTCTTGAACTTTGTCTGCTCACATTGTGTTCTTGACATGTTTTGCATCACTTACCATAGATCTTGGTTGAGTTCTTGAGGATTCTTGAAAGAATTGAGGCATTGTAAGAAGAAACAAAGAGGGCAACGTGTTCTAGAGGGTTTTAGGCGAGTTCTTGGCTGAATTTGTGAGGTTCTTGAATAGTTTTGTAGTGTTCTTGATATAAAAGCATTTTGGGCTGACTTTATCCTTGAAAACACTTGATTCTACACCATATTGGTGAAGAAAAATGTTGAATTAGGGAGGAGAAGGTAGAGAAGAACGCTGAAAATTGTAAGAGAAAAATATGCACTTGTTAGGAGAAAGAGAAGAAAACCTAAACCTAATTCAAGAGGGAAAAAAATCCCAATTCAAAAGGGAGAAGTTTTCCCACTTTTCAAGTAAGGGAACTAGTTTTTCCTTAGGCTTTTAGGAGAGTAATACACATTTCTGACATAGAAAAAAGTGGTAAAAGTTGTCCAAAGTTGAAATGGAAACAAATCCCATTCAAAAAGAGAAGAAGTTTACCTATTTTACCAAGAAGGAAAGTAGTTCTCTCACAGGATCGGAGTAGGAAAACGCAGCACTTAGAGGGAGAAGGAAGGTGCAAAAATCAGCTAGAGCAAGGAGAGAGAAAACAGGGAAAACATCTCCAAAACTGATTTGGAAAATAAAATTAGGTAGAAAAACTTATTTCAATCCACTAAGGGAAGCTTGAAACGTTTTTCCTAAGGGGAAAAAGGGTAGTTTCTTCTAGGAATTTTCTTTTCCTTGTTGAATTAATTCTAGTTAGTATTCTTGAGGTATATTTCTACTCTAAGCTATACTAACTCTTGAGCTTTTAGGAACTCTTGCTTGCTTAAATTTCCTCCATTCTTGTAGAACTTTTTTTGGCTTCAAGTGCTTACATTAAAAGAGTCATCTGTTCATAAAGTCACATAAACTCCATTTCGAACCAATACTTGGACATACTAGTTGGTGATTTTGCACCTTGGTTCTTAAGAGATAACAAAAAATCTTTGGGTGGGGGTATTTGGAGAGTGAAATCTAAAGAGTGTGAGTTCCACCACTAAAAGTGAGGGAGTGCAAGTGAGGTTGTTTATACTAACGTTTTGCTTCCTTGTTTTCTTGATATGTCTTTTGCAGGTACACGGAGCAATAAGGGAGGTATGGTTGGCTATGGAGAAAAATCAGTTGATAGGAGTTTTTACTACACCCCCGAGGTGACTAAGGCTGAAGTAAAGAGAGTGGGAGATCAAGCTAGTAGTCTGTTCACCCATGATCATTCAGGTTCTTACTTGGATGAAGCCGAGTGAAACCATAGATTGAGTAGGTTTGACATTGAAGTCGAAGGGTGTAGAGGATTCTTACTAAAGGTTGTTGGTACTGATGCCAATTGTATTGACCCATCTTTGGTTGATATGCTAAGGATACCAAGCTACAAATTGAAGCATCCATATGAATAGAATGGAGTGTGGGTTTCTGAGGTAGCCGAAGTGCTCATCTCTAAAGGAGATTATAAAGAGTTTGTGTGGTGTGATGTATCCTTTGCATTCTTGTGATGTTTCGTTAGGTTCCACATGGTTGCACAATAAGGAGTATCTATATAGTGTTAAAAGGGATATGTACCGTTTAAGTATGCGTCAGGGAGAATATTACTTTGTGTCAAGGGGAAGAAGAGTTAACGCATCGACTAGTGAGCACCCTTGTCCTAGTCAAAGAGAAAGTGAGGAGAGAACCACCAAGAAGGTGAGCCCGAAACTGCATGACTCTAAGTCAAGTGGTTCACCTACGAAGAAGAGGGCGTCAAATGATTGTTCTCTAAGTCCCAGATTTCAGGTTAATGTGAAGAGTCCGCCTACTCCGGCTAAGGGTATTCTTGCGGCTCATCCCAACTCGTCCGAACATGAGAGATAAAAGATTGAGAGGAGTAAGGGAGTGACTGGTGACAAGTCTCGAGTGGAGAAAGGAGAGGATGTGTTGAGTGATGTGAGTTGGTTGTCACCTCAATCTAAACATGAACTTTTAAGAAAAATGAGGGAGAGGAGAGAAGAGAAAAGAAAAATTGAGAGTGAGGACACCATTTGTTCTAACACTTCTTTATCTTCTTCTTCTTCTTCTTCTTCTTCTTCTTCTTGTTTTAGCTATTGTGCAGGGATTCTTGGAGGCAAGCTAAAGAAGCCTCAGTCATGTTCTAAGGTGGAAAAGCAAGGTGATGAATATCCTCATTGTGAGCTGCAAGGTGGAGGAGCTTGTCAAGACACTTCTAGTACTTTGCGTGATCAAGGCAGCAACTCGAGTGTAAGTATTAGTTCTTCCTTCCATGAGCATAATTATTCCATGTCTTGTGAGAGTATTTGTAAGAACTCAATACTAGTTGATGATTTGTAAGACTATAATGTGTTTGCAACTAGTGTAGAGTCTAATGGTCAGCTTGTGTGTGAGCATGAATCACTAGGTTAGAGGGTTTGCAAGCCGCATCATGATGTGAGCTATGTTTTTAATGAATCTCTCTTTAGTGAAAATTCTATTGTTGACCTTCTTTGTGAACCTTGTTATGACATACCACCCTTATTTGACAAGGGGGAAGATGAGTTAATTGATTATCCTATTCTTTCTTTTAATGGTTTATTTGATAATGGTGGTCTTATCTGTCGTAGTGAGGATGGTGATGAACCTAGTTTTGATACTTTACCTTTGTTTGGTAATGAATGTGAGATTCTTGCTTTTACTAATCCTTTATTTGAGGGAATCTTCAATGGGGGTGGTAATTTATACCAAACTAGAGTAGAGAGTGAGATTGAACCTCCATGGTGTAGAGAGTTTGATTCCTTGGATAATCCTTTGTTTGAAACTCCAAGTGAGGTTAGTGATTCTTCTAGTAGTCGTAATCATGAGAGTGTGGGCTATGATGATGAAGAAGCCATTATTGATGCTTTCCTTGAGAGTTTGTCTATTGAAGAGGATTGTCTTAGAGGTGAATGTGGAGGTGAGGAAGTATCTCTTGGTGTGAGTAAGAATGCTTTCAAGAAGGGGAGTGGGATAGTTGATGTTAGGTCTAGGTTGAACTATTTTACTTACTCCATTATATATCTTAATCACACCTTGGATAATAAGCATGCCATAACCATTGTGTCAAATTGCAAGAATCAGACATTGGGGGTTTGGCGTGTTGGTCACGAGTTTAGAGATAATAGGTCCTTTGCTTGTTTGAGTTTTTATACTTCATGTCCTATTGATCTCTTTGATTGTTGTTGTTGTAAGTGCTTTTCATTGTTGAGCCGATAGCTTGTTGTTTCCTTTGGAGACATAAACTTTTTCATTATTATTGATACTTGGCTTTATCATAAGAGTGTGTTTTCCACACTATCTGCACTAACCATTGTTGAGCTAACATACTCTTGTAGTAGAATGTTTTGGTGTTGGTGTCTTCCTTTGCTTGCAGGGTTCGATGGTGTGATTTCGAGGACAAAATCCTTTCAAGAAGGGGAGGATGATGCAGTCCAAAATGAGATAAGACATGTTCATGAGCTTAGGAGTAGCGGGCAGCTTGTTAGAAGGATCAACAAGCAAGTAAGTAAGCTTGGAAGATGTGGGGGCGATGATTGGAGTGTTTGTTCGAAAGTGGGAGGGCTCAACGAGCGAGCTAGCGAGCTAGCTTTTGGGCATGAGATATGTGGAAGGCATGGGCAGAATGTTAGTGTACTGAACGAGCTCCAATACTCTGCATTGCATAAATAGTCTACTTTAAAACAATGGCACTATTTTGGCCCTGCGTGGTCTTTTACAATTAGCCTATTTGGGGGCTGTTTTATGACATTATAGGCGTGTATGGGCTGATCCTATATAAGCCTAAGTTAGCCTTTATTTCATCAGTTTCCAGAATATACAGAACATAGACAAAGAGGCATTGCCTTTTGTAGGGAAACTCTCTAGCTTCTTCTTTATCTGTTAATACTTGGAATCAGTGGAGATCATCACTAGCTTGATTCCTTGATTGGTTCAGGTTTTTTTTCTTCCTTGGAATAACCATTCATATCTTGATAGTTAATTACTTTCTTTTCTTCTTATTTCTGTTCTTCCTAGTCATACTTTCTTGAATAATTGTTTGATTTCTATCATTATCTTGCCTCCGTATTTCATATTACATAAATCTCGTTAGAACATGGTCAGAGCCCTTCTCCGGCGACAAAGATGCCAATCACGAGAGGTCAATTTTGACCTTCGTCGGAATAGCAAAATGGTTTGGGTGTTTTGTAGCGGAGAGTGAGAGAGTGTGATGGTGTAATTTATTTTGAATTAGGCTTGTGAAATTCACCGAAAAACGGTGAGACAGTGGCGCCATTAGGGTTTCACATGAGAGATTTGGAGAGAGAGGCAACGCTGAATTGTGGGGAAATGAAAGGGGAATAGGGTTTTGGGGGTTGGGTGTATAATTAAAAAATGAAAGTTGTTTTCTACCATTGGATTAAGCGTGTGGAGGGTCCAGATCTTGCCACGTAGGTGTGACATGGTGTGTATGTGGCATGAATGCTGAGGTGTATGTATATGCGTATACAAGTGTATATGTTGTGCATAAAATGATATAAAATATGTATAAATGTGTAAAAAATACTTATAAATATGTAGAAAATAGAAAAATTAATTTAAAAATACTATAATGACTTAAAGAAATGTAAAAAATATCATTATCAGATTTAAAATACTTTTGAGCAATTTTATTGAAAATGGTGTAGTTACAAAAATTCGTAATTGAACGTGCAAATTTTGTAAATAGCCGTAGTTTGTGCCGGTGTCTTTAAAAATAGCCTAATTAGAGTATTTGTGTGAGATAAGGATTTTGTCTGAAGATAACTGCAGGGTTATCAGTGCAATTTTGTCTGAGAAATAGCTATTGAAACATGAGGGACAAAGTTGGGTGTCAACATGGTCCGCACATATCCATCTGAATCAACTCCAATGGGCATCGGGCTCTAGTCAAAGACTCTTTAAAAAAGCTTTTTCTTGCTTGCTTTCCAAAGAGACATCCTTCACAAAGTGGGCTTGGATGATCAATTGTATGCAATCCATTCACCATGCTCTACTTCTTCATCAACCTTATACTATCAAAATTCATAGGACCAAATCTCAAAGCCAAGATGAATCTTTGGCACATGATAGGAAGCACCTTGGAACATCACTTTGAAGATTCAAATAAACATTTTATTGTTAGCCATAGGAACTTTGATTAACAATCTTCCATTTACATCTTTCATGCACAACTTTTTATCCTTCAAATGAATATCATAATTTTTTTTCCAAAAGTTGTGCCAAACTTAAAATATTACTTTTTATTTTGGATACATACAAAACATTAGAAATTTTTTGATGACTTCCATCTTTCAAACGAGTTAAAATCATACATTTTCCTTTAATTTTAAATCGTGAAGAGTCTCCAAAAGTGATGTTGCCACCATTCAATTCTTCAAGCTCCACAAATAAATTCTTCTTTCCACAAATATGGTTACTTGCACCGGAGTCAAGGTACCATTGATTTCTCTCTGCACTTTCTTCTCCTCTGCAAGCAAGAAGTAAAGCGCCATATCCATCTTCATTTTTACTTTCCACAAAATTATTTTTCTCCTCCACATTATTTTTGCATTCCCATGAAAAATTATCAATTTTATGACAAGTATAACATTAAATATTAAACTTATCATATATTCCTTGATTTTGCCTCCATCCTCTACCTCTTCCATGGCCTCTTCCTTGATTGGAGTCTTAGCTTCTATTTTCTCTATTTGGTGGTTGACTTTCACCTCTTCCTCTTCAACCATGACCTTACCCACGTCCATGACCTCTTTGTTGTGAGCCACACCTTTCATGTTTCTCCTTGAAAGAAAGTTTTGCTTGCAACGCTTGTTTAACCGATTCTTCTTTCGGTTTCTTCAAATTTTCTTCATGTGCTTGCAAAGAACCGGTGAGTTCTTCAATGGTCATGGTGTCCAATAATTTGGACGCTTCAATAGACACAACAATATAATTAAATTTTGAATCAAGGGTCGTAGTATTTTTGCTATGACCCTATCATCACTCAAGTCTTCACCATGTCTCTTCATTTGATTGACAATAGGCAAAACCATTGAAATATAATCTGAAACGAATTCGATTTCCTTCATATGCAATGCTTCAAACTCTGTTCTTAAGGTTTGGAGACGAACTCTTTTTACGTTGTCCAAACCTTTAAAGGATGTTTGAAGAATCTCTCATACTGGCTTAGAGGTGGTGGTGTTTGCGACCTTCTCAAACATCTTGTCATCCAAACTTTGATGGCTGAGAGTGAGTGCCTTTTGATATTTCTTTCTAAAGGCAGCATTATCTTCCGCTCCATCACCTCCAACTTCCACTGGTTCCCAAACATCATAGGCACCAAGTAAGACCTTCATCGGGATACACCATTTTCTATAGTTCTCTTTTGTGAGCATAGGAACTTGGAATAGAGTTCCATTACTATTTGTCATGTTTCTCTAAGTTTGGTTGTCTTCTAAACACACTGCCTCTGATACTAAATGTAAGAAAATTTGGGAGAGCAAGACAACACCAAAGAACACTCAAAACTCACATAGAAGAAAGTGGAGGAAAGGATGATTTCTATTCAACTTGGCTTAAAACAATATGGCTAGCATACATCGGTATTTATAGGTGAACTAGTCTATGTACCTAGCTAGTGTGTAGATGCATCATTATTAATTAAAGTCATAGTACACATCTTCCAAGTTCATGAATAATACCAATTCATGTATCTACTAAATATATAATATTAATTTTATTCTTATCCACTAATACATGCATCTTTCAGTTCATGAGCTAAATTAATTAAAATGTGAACAAGTTTATTTTTCAACACAGGTTTGGTTATAAGGAAAATGAAATACAATGCTTTTTTGGTTCAAGTATAATTGTAAGAGAATTTGTGCGAATTGTAACCTCTAAGATATGGTTCACCGAATAGTGCTTTTCAACTAGAATTAAGTCTTTTCTTTGTAATGTTCAAATCTGAAATCATCAAGGATCAACGATTGCTTTTGTAGACTATGAATGTTTTAAATACTTTAGGATTGTCTTGATCATATGAAACAAGTATACTTTTGCTCGTGTTTGTTTGTTCTTCAGTAAAAGTGGGAAAGCGTTGCATTGCAGGTGAAGCCTGGGATTCAGGTAAATGGCAAAGTATTTTTCTGCGTACCAGCCAAGTCTAAGTGAAGTAGCGGGTAGGTTGTGTGTTACTTCTAGGGCACTCAAGAAAATTGATACCATGTGGAGTATGTGAAATAGCCCACCGTATAAAATTTTTGGAAATAACATACAACATGCTCAACTTGGATGAACTTATTGAAATATTACATATTTAATGACTAAACTTTGTTCTGAAACTTATTGCTGAGTTTTGAAAGGCTTATATGTCTTGACATCCTGGGCAAGACCCTGGATGGATCCAGCAGCTGCAACAAGCGATATGATCAGGCAAGTCCAGCTTAATATTTTCAGCCATATCCAGGTGAAAGAATACTTTGGTATTTTTTTCTGGGCAATGTGCATCTCTATAGGGAAGTAGACGGTTAATGGATAAAATGATGCAGCGCCGAGTAACCCCAAGAAGTCATTGAAGAATGGGAATATCATGGCAATCAGGGCTGTCACCACCACATATGAAGTTCTCCACACCAACCTGAAGTAGTTGATGTTGTAACTTCCATAGCATGGAATGCTCACAGCATGTTCAGAGGTGATGAATTTGTTGTCTGGCCATCCCTGGTTGAAACGACCCTCCACAAAGCTGTATATTGGTTGACAGAAAACCTACAGACGTGCAATGTATTTGGCGAAGTTAAATTAGAGTTGATTTTTGTTGTATACAACAGTGTAAAAGTTTCACTCTATATTTATGTGAGCCTTTTTTCGTTTTCTATTATAAGAAAATAATGACCTCTTTCTATATTTGGAAATAATATAGGAGTAACTTAAACTTATCCAAATGAGATGTTTTTTATAGCCAAACCAATGTCATGACTTGTTTAAGACCTCAAGTTTCAAAAATTTTACTTTTTATTTTAAAGTCAGTGCCCATTCAAGTAGGTTCAAATAAATTAAAATGTAGGGATCGAGTACAATGTTTACTAGGTTAAGAATTAACAATTTGCTAAGAAAAGTAGGTGTAATTACCTGTAAGTGACCTAATTTTTTTTCACAGCATCAATAATGAATAAAACTAAAACTAAGAGACCATTTATAATGGACACTAAATAGGAATCTAGTAAGGTATTTTTAAAAACGTACTATGGAATTATTTTTACCTGGTAAGCTCCAATAAGGTGGATAGCAATGCAAACATTAGCAAAGTCAATTAGCCAGAAGGGTTCATAAAAACCAAATCCAGTAAGAAAGTTTCCTGGGGCATCGTTTCCAAAAGCTGCATAACCCATGACACCACATAGCATGTAGAATAAAGTCGTGGTGGACACTCCAGCAAGTGAAGCTTTCTTCATAACCTTGTTCTCTGGAGGATGTGACCTCAATGTGTCCTGCAATTATATCGTCAACTGAGAAATTGTTTCTTAAACAATCTCGAGGTAAATTTGGTTCATTGTTGTTTTAGTCTTCTGCCATAGGTAAAGATTCAGGTATTTGGCCACGCTTCTAGGAAAAAATAAGTATTTTTGAGTGGTAGCAAAAGCTGTGGGAAAGAAGGCGGAAAAAGTAGTTTTTCCCAAAAGCTGAAGAAAAAGTTATTTTTACTTTGTTTCATTACAAAAATATAGTTACCAAAAATATTTATATACCGAACTAGCCCTATTTATTTAAACTAATGATTATCAACTATAATAGTATCTTATCCTTTTTCTCACTGTCCATACTCGTAATTTTAACACTCAAAAGTACTTATTTAAAAGTATTGACCAAATACAAACTGCTACTCTCCAAAGTATATTTATGAAAATTTTTGTTGAGAAAAATATTTATCAAAATATGTAGTGTTTAGAAGCTTAGCCAAACAGGCTCTAAGAAATTGATGCCATCATGATCGGATATTGTAGCACAAAGGGATTGTCGCTGATGACAAGAAACGGTAAGGTCTAGATATTTTGTCACCCAATAGGTTGTGGTCCATCTATTACGATTGCACATGCATGATAAAAGAAATGACCTACGAAGAAAACAAAGAAACCTAAAACGATATCATTATCTGGCTCTACATCTTTTATTCTGGAGAAAGATACTAAGGACAGAACACTCTTGTCCTTATCAATTTGATGCAGCACATGCACGGAGGCCACCTTAAGTGGGAACATTATTTGTTCTGTAGTTCTTTATTGCGAAATATCCATCTCATTTTACAGTGGAATAAAGCGTATATTAGTACCTATATATAAACGCCGTAAGTGTCCTGCCTCCGGTTACAGATCCTATTGAGAATTTGACCCGTAGCCACCTTTTTGAATTTTAACTAAGACATAGCCTGTAAAAGTTTGACCCATAGCCACTTTCTTAGATGCTGATTAACGAATAGTCTATCTTTAAAACATACTTGAGAATATCCACGTTAAAAGTCAATTTTTTAAAAAAGTAGCCAGTATTATTAATACCCGTTTGGCAAGAAAAATACAAATTCTTTGCTTGACCCGGACCTAAAAATGAAAAAACGTCTAATACTAAAATTGGATAAATTTTAGAAAACTATTTTTGTTAAATGGACTAAAAAAATTGCCACATAAACATGACAATCAACAACAAAAACATACCCAGCGTTATCTCATAAGTGAGGTCTAGGAAGGGTGAGATGCAATCAAATTTTACCCCCCTCCCTCAAAGGTGGAGAGGTTGTTTTCGGTAGACGATTGGCTAAAGAAAATATTTTTGAAAACAGGTTTGAAAAACTAAGATAAAATACCATGATAAAGGAAAAGAGAATACTAACATAAAAACTAAATATAATCAAGATAATGAAATAACATTAGCAATAAAAATGGAAAATATAATAAAAATATTACTGGGAAGGGTAAGATGTAAGCAAACCTCACCCTCACCAAGGTGGAGAGGTTGTTTTCGGTAGACGATTGGCTAAAGAAAATATTTTTGAAAACAGGTTTGAAAAAATAAGATGAATTAGTACCTATATATAAACGCCGTAAGTGTCCTGCCTCCGGTTACAGATCCTATTGAGAATTTGACCCGTAGCCACCTTTTTGAATCTTAACTAAGACATAGCCTGTAAAAGTTTGACCCATAGCCACTTTCTTAGATGCTGATTAACGAATAGTCTATCTTTAAAACATACTTGAGAATATCCACGTTAAAAGTCAATTTTTTAAAAAAGTAGCCAGTATTATTAATACCCGTTTGGCAAGAAAAATACAAATTCTTTGCTTGACCCGGACCTAAAAATGAAAAAACGTCTAATACTAAAATTGGATAAATTTTAGAAAACTATTTTTGTTAAATGGACTAAAAAAATTGCCACATAAACATGACAATCAACAACAAAAACATACCCAGCGTTATCTCATAAGTGAGGTCTAGGAAGGGTGAGATGCAATCAAATTTTACCCCCCTCCCTCAAAGGTGGAGAGGTTGTTTTCGGTAGACGATTGGCTAAAGAAAATATTTTTGAAAACAGGTTTGAAAAACTAAGATAAAATACCATGATAAAGGAAAAGAGAATACTAACATAAAAACTAAATATAATCAAGATAATGAAATAACATTAGCAATAAAAATGGAAAATATAATAAAAATATTACTGGGAAGGGTAAGATGTAAGCAAACCTCACCCTCACCAAGGTGGAGAGGTTGTTTTCGGTAGACGATTGGCTAAAGAAAATATTTTTGAAAACAGGTTTGAAAAATAAGATGAAAATACCATGATAAAGGAAAAAAGACTAACATAAAAACTAAAGATAATCAAGGTAATGAAATAACATTGCAATAAAGACGGAGAATAGAATAAAAATATTATAGGAGTATATAAGAATAATACTAACAATAATTTAACAGAAAACGCTTGACTATTTTCTAATCATTTACCCTAATTTTCGACATACACATTCCTATTTAGGATCAAACAAAAATAATCATCATCTAGAAAAAATTTTATCGCCGCATATTGGGCCCGTGCTTGCACGGGCACCACCCCACCTAGTATCTATACAAACATGAGAATAAACACACATAAAATCGGCGTTTCGACATTAGCTTAGGCACACATTTCAACTAAACAACTAAGAGTTTTAACTTCAGCACACGGACGAAACCATGAATATGCATGTCCTGATGATAAATCATGCAAATTGTACACATGCGGACAGATAGCCCTATCAAGGAAAATCATAAAGATGACGAAGTAATTCACTTCGGTACTTGCCTGTATTTCAATGAGGACGGTGGAATAAGCATAAGCAAAGGCAATATCTCCGATGGCTTGGAAACATCTCCACACTTTCTCTGATCCTGAAACGTCCACCCCAACTGTCACCCCTGTTAGGCTTGTCTTTACATGGTGCCCTACACCTAAAACATTTTTTTTGTTATGAATAAAATCAGTCTTCACGGTGCACAAAAATACAAAAAATTTTGCGAACATCCAAAAATGAAAATAAAGAAATTCCATGAAGTTTTAATTGTTAATTTAACATATTACATTTTTTCAAATTTATGATGTACAAAAATCTAAATAGGAAATAACATGGACCAGAGTAGTAAAGGAACAGAACAAGTTGGCATGTGTGCGAGTACCTGCAACTTTGGCAACAGAGAGTCCAAGGCCAATAGTAGAGTATGCAAAAGACATGACTGCAGCAAGAATGGATAGCCATGAGAGGTTGTGGAAATTTGGTATTTGGCTAAGAACGATTTGGATGGCCGCAAAGATGATCATAAATGGGTAGTTGGACACTGAGCAGCTGGCGTGGGGACCATATTTGTGGAAACAGTTTGACCTTTTTACAGCCCTGATTTGACCCCAACATCAATAAAATGAAGTTAGTTAAGCAGTTGCTTATTACTATAAGGAACAATTAATTTAATAATCTAGTTAAATTAGTGTCACAAGATCAGAGTCATCAGACCAATCAAAGTTTTGACCGAAAAGGTAAAATATTTCGACAAAGTATTCTACTTACACCATGCTTATAGAAGCAGTAATAGTGTATCCAATTGTAATTCCTATTAGGTTGCTGTACTGAGCCAGTCCACACAGCTGCACTTTTGCACCTCCTGTTGGAAAAAAAAAATAGTAGAAATGGCCAATTAACACTTTTTATAACTTTCTACTAGTACTTTACCAAGTCTATAGCAGCTCCATATAGTCTTTTTGGTGCTTTATGAAAGTTTGAAAAATCTTCTCAGGGAGTCGCAAGTCTTGGAAAAGGAGCAAACTGTGAAGCAAACAGCGTTTGATTTTCGTAGCATCTTCTAAAGGGCATATGCACTAGATATATTAACTTCATTCCCTAAATATGTACTTAGTTAACAATCTGAATTCGTCTAAAAGACTATATATTTGGTGTTTCGAGAAAAAAAAAACAAGATAGTTAGTATGTACTCCCTCTGTCCCATTTTGTTTGTCATACTTTTCTTTTTAGTCTGTCCCAAAAAGATTGTCATACTTCTAAATTTGGTAATAATTCAACTTCAAACTTACTTTTTGACTCATTTATAGCCACACAAATATCCATGGCTTATTTTAGACCACAAGTTTCAAAAGTCTTCCTTACTTTATTAAACTTTGTGCCAAGTCAAACTATGACAAACAAATAGAGACGGAGGGAGTATTAAATAAGTTTTAAGTTTTCTTTAGTGTACATTTTTTTCCAGCACAGATAATTTTTCATAAAAAGAGGATTTAGTATCTTGAAACTAAAGCAAGTCATAATAGGTATGGAATATGATAGTGTTAAAAATTCTTATCCCTATATAAATTAAACTCTTACAATCAAAGTTATTTAGCAAATTCACCCTCGTCACTTCAATAAGTGAAGTGTTAGTTTAGAAGATAGGAGTACTATAGTTTAGAGAAATGCTACTTCTATATATGATCCAGTTTATATCCTTTATCCGTAAGGAGTGTGAAAACACATAGTAGTAACAGATAGAGAGAGAGTATTACCCAAGTGAGAGCAGACAACATCCATGTAAGTGTAGTTTCTCTTGCCGGAGAGAGGGCCAGGAGAACGGTAACAGTCGGCCAGCAGTGTGGAAGTGAAGTAAGTTATGAAAGAAAAGGCGAGGAGAACAGCAGGACCAGCCACCCACCCTAACTGTGCTATTGCCCATGCTAGTGATAGCACCCCTGACCCTATCACAGCAGTTATGATGTGGGCACTTGCTGTCACCAGTGTTCCTTCACATTATAAACACCATAAACATCATTATACTCTTTGTTCAGAACAGCACTGGCAAGAAGCAAAAATAATCAGAAAAATTATGTTACATACCACTTCTTTTCTCACGTCCATCATCATCAAAGTTTTTCTGAAGGTCTCCAGTTTCTAGTCCTTCTGTTGATTGTTCAACGTACATAGTATTCTTCTGAAACTCTGCTACCATCTTTCTTGTTTGTAAGAAAAGTGTGTAAATTTATTTTATGCTGTTTGGAGTAAGGATAGAAATGGTCGAGGAAGATGGACAATATAAGTAGGAGGAAAAGGAGGAGACAATTCCACTACCAAGAAAGAGGCAATAAGTGACTTGGCAGTTAAAAATTAAATAAGTGGGTGTTTCTTTTTTTTTAAAAAAAAAAAAATAAGTGGGTGTTGGTGATCAAGTCAAAAGGCCAAAAGTATTTGGAACCAAATATGGTGGAGAGAAATATACTTCCTCAACTACTTAACAATTTGGGAAAGTAACACTTTTGGGTGTAATGATGTTGGTTTTAGGTCATGAATGATGGTGTTGAATTTGCACCATTGAATGTGCTTTATATATTACTATGGCGGTGTAGTAGTGGAAATTCTCAAAACGAAACTTGGTCCCCACAATTTTGCAGTTTCATTCGTACAGCCACTGAAAATGTAACATATGTACTGACCATTCATTGAAAACCAAGAACAGCATATTTGCCAAAATAGCTCCTTATTAGATGACACTACAGTCTCATTTAATCATGTCCTTTATCAAGATGTCGGTTTTCTGTTTTCATGTTCAATTTCGATTTGCTCAGAAGAGCGACATCCCTTGCCTAGTTACTTGAGAAGATTGGGACAAAAGACCCTCTCAAATCTTTAATTAATAAAAGAGGACCCGCGTGGAGCATTGAATAACGGGCGCGTTTAACATTAAACCATGGGCCAGATTAGAAACAACAAAACTTGCGGGGCTTTATTAAAAACTTTTTGGACTGAATTAGCAATCCCAAAAACTTTTAATCAAAAGGTGGGAAAATGAACCGAACGGACTCAGTGCAATCATTCAAAACATCGAACCCCAAAATCTTCTCTTACACACTTCACACTTCTCAAGTTCGTCTCTTCTACAGTCTTCTACGCAGTTTTCTAAACATCATCGTCGCCGACCATATACATTTCTTCGGTAACATCTAAAGGTAAATTTTGAACAATATTGATGTTTTTCAAGTGAATCGGGTTTTTTTTTTTTTTTGCTATTTTGCTATTTTGAAAAAACTACGATTTTTACGCCTTTTTACTGTACTGGAAGAAAGTTCTTGTGAAAATCTTTGTTTTTGTTGATTTTTTCGTCAAATAGTGCTATGTTCTTGTACAAATAGTGAAGTTTTTGCATGTTTATGTTATATTACCATGTTAAGACAGTGAGTCAAACATCGTGAGACGGTGTTCTAAACGTGTGATAGGATGTTTGAAGGTGGTGATGCATTTTAGATGATTTTTATTAAAATAAATTAGGGTTTTATAAAATAAATATGCTAAAGGTTGAAAAAATGTTGTACAACTAGTGAAGTTTTTGCATGTTTATGTTATATTACCATGTTAAGAGCATACTCCTTCGCAGAGTCAAACATCGTGAGACAGTGTTCTAAATGTGTGATAGGAAGTTTGAAGTTGGTGATGCATTTTAGATGATTTTTGTTAAAATAAATTAGGGTTTTATAAAATAAATATGCTAAAGGTTGAAAAAATATTGTACATATAGTCAAGATTTTGCATGTTTATGTTTGTGTGTGCATGTTTAAAGTTCTGGAACATTTGAGACAGTGCTCCGACCGTGCGAGAGGATGATAACGTTTAATGATGACTCTACTTGAACTAGGGTTTGATAAAACATATGTATATTATGTTTCACACACCCATATTGCATGTTATGTACATCTTTAATTGATGAATATACTTGTGATTTGCAGCTACAATGGCTTATACGTGGGGAATTAAGAGGAAGGAGACTACTCCTCCTAGTAAACAGCCTCCTAGTAAGAGGAGAATTATATTGGAGGACGAAGAGGAGGGGTCCCTAGACTATGATGTAAATGTTGGGCCACAGTTGCCGGACGATGGTAATCTATCAGAAGAAATAGAAGCGCTGTTTGGTGATGATGACTGGGATGAAGATGGAAACAAAAAAGAGAGCCTTTTAAATGTGGAAGAAGAAGAGGAGGTGGGAAGGCTGGTAAATAATCTTGCAGGAGAATTTAAAGGAGTTGCAAATGTTGAAGAAGTAGATGATGTACATGAAGTTATAGAGGTTGTAGATGTTCAAGCTGGTGAAGGAGGTAGGAATGGTAGGGAAGAAGAAGAGGGTGAGAGATGCGAAGGAGAAGGTCGGATGAAGTTCGTAGACGACGTGGGAGCTGATTCTGCAGAGCCACCTAGAGAGGTATAGTTGTTGTCTAGAACATACATAAAGTTGTTCTTCACTTTACAGTAATGGTCAATATTTTTTTATGTGATTTGAGAACACTCGCGTGCATGATCAGATCAACCTTAACTATGTTCAAAGTATTTTCTTGTAGTTCCTTTGAACATCTCAAGGGATGTTTCATGCATCTGATATTATTTTCTTACTACCGTGGTGATTCCTTAAACTAACAAATTTCAAAACATTGTGCAGCCTGAGTACGTTACCAGTGTCATTCCACCAATGGTGCTGAAGACTTACTTAGATGATCATGAGCATTTTCAATCCAAGATAACTGTCCGCTCGTCGCTTATTGGACGAATGCGTGAGTTCAGGATTGTGCTGCGTACAAGTGGTTTGTATGACAAGTTCAAAAACAGTATCTTTGGCCATTTCTTGGACTTGCCGGAGGAGCCATCATTTCCAACCAGGTTGGTGCACAATATTCTGCTAAGAAGAGTTTTGTGCAATAAAGAAAAAGAAGCTTGGTTCAATTTCAATGGAGTGCCTGTTCGTTTTGGCCTCCAAGAGTTTGCTTTGATGACAAAGCTGAGATGCCAAGCCTATCCAAGTGTCCAATGGGAGGCTGCGATGAAAGAGAGGGGCAGGGAGATGTGGGAGTATATTTCAACGGCATGGGAGGATGGGAAAGCAAGGGCAGTTACTGCTTCCCGGTTGCTGAGTTTGATAGAAAATGAGGTAGTTCCTGAACGGTACAAGTTTGGGCTTGCCATGGCTTGGTTTGTTCAATCAATATTGTGCGCCAAGGACAAAAAAGCTGGTATTGAGGAATTACTGGTCTGCCTTGCATATCTTCCAAATGAATTTGCCAAGTATCCTTGGGGGCGGAAAAGCTTCGAGCTGGCCATTGAGTACCTGACGAAGCCCATGGCTGATCGTACAATTAGCAAGGCTAAGGACGGGCCAAATTACAATCTTTATGGGTTTCCTTGGGCATTTGTGGGTTGGGAGTCCCCCGAAGGCTGTTTGAGAATGTTGCAAAGCCTGTAAGTACTTTACCTATAATTTTCTAAATGTTGGAACATCTGCAATGTCGTTATAATCATTGTTGTTGATGTTAAGAACGTCTTTTCAGATGTTCGATCACGACAGATATGATGTTTCATTTTTAATTGTGTTAAATGTCGAACAGTAATAATGATGTTCTGAACACTCTTTGTGATGTTAAGGTTTATTTCTCTTATACATTGTATTCTTAACAAATATTTATGGTATGTAGGTGGTGCACCCTTTCATTGACCCTATCGATGCAGAGAGGGAAGATGATACCTTTCAGAATATTGAGCCGTTTGTTGATGGGGGCGATGAGGTAATTGATCAGCTTGTTGTGATGTTAGAGGGGCCTAGCTCGATCGTTGGTGGTGATCGAGTGACAGTTTTTAGGAATTGCCCCAGGACCCCTCCAAGAGAGGTAATTGATGAAGGAATGGTTGGTGAAGAATTTGTTAGTGGAGGTGTTGGTAGATGTGAGACACAAGTTGGTGATGAGATTGGTGGTAGGGCTGGTCATTTTACTGGTGGTCTTTTTAGTGGTAGGGGTTTGTTCGAAGTTGGAGAAAGCTCTAGGAGGAGAGAACATGAGAATGTGCAGCCTAGTGTCTGCAGTTGCAAGTGTCACGACTGCCTTCAATGGCGACAGGGACTGGATCAGAAGCTTGATGCGATCCAGCTGTCCCTTGCTAATTTAGTAGCGTCGTCGTCAAAGAAGGAGAAGCAGCAGCAGCGACCAAAGAGGCATATTTTGTTGTCCAGGATGCTCCAGGCAAAGAAGAACAAAGGAAAGAAGAAAATGACTGCTGCCAGAATGGCAAGGTTAGTAAAACATCCAATTAGAATCGTTGAACATAAAAGGGACGTTCTTCTATTAAATCTAGAGAATTTTTCAAACATTTTTTTTTTTTTTTTGGAAATAGAGAGAGAGAGAGCTCAAGTCAGGCTCCAAGATCTCGAGAGATTGCCAGTAACACTATACAAGGCACTCGACATTCACAAGAAAGCTGCATTTGACGCTTTCTTGGAGGAGAAGAAGGAACAAAAGACTGCCTTCCTATGTCACGAGTTTAATTACTTGGATTTTCTGGACTTCCTGGATATGAAAGAGTGGATGTGGGATAGTGTAAGTGCATCTCTTTACTTCTATTGTTTTGTTAGTGTTTGGTTTTTATCGAAGAACGAACATTTGTTTCTCCGTTCGGAACCTGATGGTCCTATGTTCGTTGGACATTCGACTGGCTGGTCCAAACATAAAATAGTATGTGTCGGCATAGTTTTATTCACAACTTCTAATTTGTTTTATTCTGCAGTTTATGGATGAGTACTTGGCCTTGATGCGTGTGAGGCATAAGGCTTACCCCCGGCATTATGATAGCTCTGATCTTATCCTCGATCTTTCATTCTTGACCAACTTGTGCGTACGATACGATGCGTCTGAAGAGGAAGCAAAGGGGTTTGATGTCGGCCTTGACAAATACCTAGCAGAATATAAGTTTGAGGATACATTCCTTGATTATGCCAGAGGTAAGTCTCCATATCCGGGTGGAAGGAAGTGGGATGGTGTGAAAAGACTCTTTGCCGTGTATAAAATTGAAAGCACGCATTATGTTACATGCGTCTTTTATTTAGAGGAGGCAAGGATCGATGTCTACGAATGCAACATTGGGTTGTACAATGAAGACCGCTTTGATTCAATAATGGGGCCAGTAATGTACATGTTCCCAATATACATCCGGCAGTCGGGGAAATTCAACCATCTCCCTCCTGAAATCCAATCTATGGAAATGTGGTCGTATGAGCGCATCCAAGGCCTTCCAAGGAATTTGACTGGTACTGCATGTGGAGCGTATGCCATCATGTTCCTCGAACATTTGTTGTCCAACACCCCAATGGAATATCTGTGTGACAATGTGATAGAAGACTGTCTAGTTAAATTTGCTGTGGACATATTCCATGGCAAATTAGTCCCTTAGTATGGGTTGTAAAATTTGAATAATTATGTTTTTGTTTTTGATGGTGTAATATATGGATGATTACCCATTTTTTTATGTATATATGGCAAATGATGACTATTGTTTTGCATTACACTGAACACCGAGTTTACATTATTAGAACATCTGTATTATGATAAGATTGACTTAAAAATATTAAAAATTATAGACTATTGGAACAGCATTAATTATTTTCGGAACATTATGTTGTACGTTCAAATAGTTTTTAACTTAATGGATATTTGATGTTCAATAACTAGTAAATAGGGAAACAACAACAGATGTTCTAAACATTAAAGTTTATACATTAATAATCAAGAACCAGGCAAAAACATTCTTGATCGTTCAAAGATTCAGCGCTTTACAAAAGTATGCTAATTATATTAGCATTTAAGACATTACTTAATAAACAGTCATATTAACATCCTGGTCAAAATATGCGTTTTCACTTCAACGCGATGCAGTCCCTTCTTGTTTCAAGGTTGCTATCTGGAGCATGGTCTTTATCCTCTTTATTTCTTTCAACATCTTTTTGACGTCCCTATTGTAGTATTCGAAGAATTCCTCAAATTTGAACTTCCAACCCCAAACTTCAGCACGAAGTTGTTCTAAAATATCATTTGCACGTTCTTGTCGTTCTGCAGAAGTGTTTCAACTTTTTCTTCCTCCTATTAGCTTGGCTGATCCTCTTCCCGTTTTTCCTTCTTTTTGCTTTGCTGATCCTCTTCCCTTTCTTCCTTCTTTTTGCATGGCTGACCCTCTTCCCGTTTTTCCTTCGTTTTGCTTGGCTTCACTTCTTCCCGTTCTTCCTTCGTTTTGCTTGGCTGACCCTCTTCCCATTCTTCCTTCTTTTGCTTGGCTTCACCTCTTCCTTCTTGTTTCAAGGTTGCTCCCTTTGTCATTTTTGCTACTCTTGACGTGGATGCTCTTGTATTGGTTGCTCCTGTTCTTGCAGTAGTAGCAACTATTGAGGAGGAAGGTCGGCGAACCATTTTTATTTTTTTATTTTTGGCTGAAGATTATAGGTTGTAGTGGTATAGAGTTTTTTGAATGGTTTGATCGAGTATTTATAGGAGAAAAAGAGGTAACCGACTTAAGTGTGTTTTATCCAGACAATCCAACACTAGCCGTTATGTATTTTTAAAAATTTTTGAAGTGACGCATTCGTTGCTTTGCTTCAGATTTGAATTGAAGGGGATAGCCGTTAAGTGTATAATGATGAGTAGTTTAAAAAATACTATTAGTCTACTAGAAGGGTATAAATAATTTTCAAACATGAAGATCAATTTGAATTATAAACGTCAAAAACCAATAGACTAATGGAACGAGTATATGATGATTCGTATCGCCATGAAGATGTTCTGACTTCCGCGGGAAGGATTAGGAACCCCTGGTCACAATTAAAACACGTGTACTAACCCCAACCATTCAATGTGAATAGGCGCCTCTTTAAATCATCACATATGCAACCGAAAAGGCACCAAGCCTGGTTTCTATAAATGTTAAATGTCTGCACAACAACAACAACAACAACAAGGCAAAACAAAAACAATGCCTCGCAGAGTAAGGCAACCAAGAGCACCAGAACATGATAGTGGAGTTTCAAGTACTAGTAGGTTTACTGAAATCGATCATGTCCGTGAAGATATCGCAGATCTAACCTCAGATGTTGATCAGATTTTAGTATATATAGGAAATGTGGAGGATCAAGTGACGCGATTAAGAAATAGATTCAATGAATTCCGTGAGGATATGAATCTTATTAAGCGTATGCTTCGTGGTATTCAAGCTGCACTCGAGATTGACCCCCAAAACTACCCTTCACCACCACGGCCTCCAGCGGAACACATGTGAAATGAAGAACTAACCTCCTTTCAAGTCTAGTCATTTAAGAAGATTTTCTATTTGTCTTGAATGTCGTGTTTAGAAGTGTTGTCCTTTAATTTTCAGTACAATTTAGCATGTTTTGAATATTTATGAATGTTGTTTTGCATTACATTGAACATCCCGTCTGCAGTATTAGAACATCCGTATGATGATCAATCTGAATTATATACTACAAAAATAATAGGAATTTGGAACGTCATTGATAAATGCTCGAAACATTAACTTAAACACTTGTAGACATAAATGAGTATACTCTTGTAGAACTTTTATGAGTAAACACTTCCAATAGACATACTATTGATGTAGTCACCTTAAATACACATAATATTGAGTAATCTCTTTGAATATACATAAATTTCCCAAGATTGATGCAAAAAACTTCTAATTTAAGTTACGAACGTGGGTTTATATGTTCAATTCATAGTAGGTGCCTAATTTAATATGTAGTGTTCTAACCTTTAATGTGATTGTAATAAGAAACTATATAACATGAAAAGATTAATAAGTCTTTATATTTAAGGTTAAATCATCATTATATAGATTGACCATTAGTTAGAACAACATCTAATGAAATACTCAATAACTTAGTAAGTGTTTCATTTGATATAACTAAGTAATCGCTTTCAATAGATATAAATGAGTATACTCTAGTAGAACTTTTATGAGTAAACACTTCCAATAGACGTACTATTGATGTAGCCACCTTAAATACACATAATATTGAGTATTACAATCAATCACGAAGAATTTCTGTAATTGAGCTACACATAGATTGTAAGATCAGCAAATAGATTACTAATGTGTCTATCTAGTGATATAATGTCCAATCTATGCTACAATTCATTATAATACACTTCTTAATGTTTAAAATTGTTAATTGATCTAGAATCAACCCTACACTCCTTATCCAAACAACTTAATAATTACATTTTGGTATAATTAACGACATATATTTTGGTTTACTTACACATAGCATGTTTTGGAATCTTAATAAACTACTAAATCATTGTTTATGCATTTTAAATGATCCTTATATTAGTATTTATCAACTAATCCTCAACGGTACAAAAACAACATCAGTATGAAGATCCAGAACAGACTTATGACGTTCGAGAACGTTACGCACAAAGTTCAGAACAGGAGATTGAATGTTCTCTAAATGTTAGGAATTTTTGCGGTTTGGGGTTAGTGTTAGGGTTAGGTTTTGGGGTTCAGGGTTAGGGTTAGGGTTCAAACATCGTTTATTATGTTCTGAACGTGAAAAAAGTACCTTTTATTTTTGAGCAAACGCGTTTCATTTTAAACGAACTACCTAATTGATTATTATGTTTGGCACGTTCAGAAGAACGTTCTAATATCTCAAAAAAGAAATGTACCCCCGCCCCGGGCTCTATTTTATCTAAACATAGGACGCGCGTGGAATTCGGAACAAAAAAAAAGGTGGGGCCTTAATGGCAATTATAACAACCCCAAAAGTGAAGTTTTAATTAAAAATGCGGCTGATCAGTCTTATCAATTCCATCATTTCAAACATCGAACACCCGCCCCTTTCTTCTCTTACGCACTTCTCAAGTCTTCTTCTCGAGTCTTCTATTTCGTCGCCGGCCATCTACATAATGTTCTCCGGTAACATCTAAAGGTAAATTTTGTACTATATTGATGTTTTCAAGTGAATCGGGGTTTATTTTTTTGCTATTTGGCTATTTCGATAAAGCTAGGGTTTTTACGCCTTCTTTCTGGTTCTGGACTGAAATTCTCGTGAAAATCTCTCCTTTTTGTTGATTTTTTCGTCAAATCAAACAGTGTTGTTTTGTTGTACAAATAGTGAGGCTTTTGCATGTTTGTCTTAATAACGATTTTAAGGCCAAACTCCTTCTGCTATGTCAAACATCTTCATACAGTGCTCTGAACTTTTGTTAGGATGTTTCAACTTGCTGATGCATTTTAGATGGGTGTTGTTAAAATATATGCTAGCATGTTTACGTTAATAACGATGTCAAACATCTTCATACGATGCTTGGAACGTGTGTTAGAATGTTTCAAGTTGCTGATGAAGTTTAGGCGTTTACTTATGTAGTGGAAGTATTATCAACTTAACACATAATCTGATAATTTTCATTCATACTTAAGGAAACAAAATGCATATACAAAAGTACTTGACATAATGCTTGGACAAAAGTACTAGATATAATGCTTAGACAAAAGTACTAGTACTAGATATAATGCTTAAATAAAAGTTCTAGTTGTCAGCATTGGGAGAATTTGGAGGAGTAACAAACTGCTCCTGATTCATGCCTTGTTGGATAAGGAGTCCCAAAAGCATTCTTTTAATACGCTCTGAGCGCTGAACTAACACTTGCCTTATGCTCCATACATCAGCAGATAAGCGGTCCACAACGTGGTTGATTGCAGTAATGTCAGTTTGTATACCGGCAATATCCCAGGCGATGTTTCCATAATATTCGTTATGGTCAGGTTCGTCGGCTAGGGCATAGTGGCCATTAGCGACAACTTCGTTTTGGTTATTTTCCATTTGTGTCGGTTGTCTATGAAGAAATTTTGATAATTCAAGTAGGAGGATAATTGTGTGTATGGAGGAACAAGGAAATATATGTATTTATAGATGAATTTAACATAAAAAACACCAAAAGGCGTGATGTGAACATTGAAAAGACGTTCACTACTCTCTAGGTGATGTATCTGGATTAATTAATGCCTTTTTTCGTATGCAGGTTTTGAGGGATGCTTTCACTCACACCTTTTAATTGCACAAGGCAACCCTTCGCTTGAATCAGCATGACTATTGCATTACACTGAACATCCCGTTTGCAGTATTAGAACATCTGTATGATGATCAGTTTGAATTATATACTACAAAAATAATAGGAATTTGGAACGCCATTGATAAATGCTCAAAACATTAAGTTAAACGTTCAAATATAAAAATATATAAAATTGTCAAGATTAAAATTCAAAAAGCAACACTTTGAGTTTGGGAGGATTGTCCACTATCCACTCGTTTCGGGCAAGTAGTTCTTTTGTGGCCTGACCTTTTGCAGATGCTACATTTGTTCCTCCTACTTGAAAATACTTCACCAACTGATGGTATCCGCTTTTTCCTTGGTCTGCCCTTACCCACGTCGATGAAAGGAGGCAATATTCGTCTCTCAAGCAGCTCAGGAGGAACATTCCAAAATTCTTTGGTGGAATAGCATTGATCGGTTCTGCATAGGCAAGCATATATGACTCTAACTTGTAATATGCAGAAGTGAAGTCATAGACGCACGCTCCATAGTCTTCTGGACGCAGCATTCTGATAGCTGCCATAGCATGTTTACAGGGTATTAAGTCAATTTGATACTCTCTGCACGTACAAGTTCTGTTGAGTAAATCGACTTCTGGTCCCTGGCCTGGACTGATGATGGTGAAACCATACGTACCTTTTCGACTAATTGTGAGCTTACCCCCTTCCTCCAGGTTGAATCTTATTTTTCCTTCAATTGAAGGGACATATATGGTTGAAACATCGAGGAACTCCGTAGCTCTCACATGGAATTTTTCGCCAAATGTACGATTGATATGATTTAATAGGGAAACAATAGGATATTCTCTTTCATCCCTCAGCATTGCATTTGTGGACTCAGCAATGTTCGAGGTCATCACTGCAAATCTGAAATTGTAACAAACAAACAAAGACCTTAATGCTAAATACGTCTAATCCAAGTGCGAACATTAAGCATGCGATCAGAACATCAATAATTACGTCATACACATCATTGGTACTATTTAGAACGTCAATTAGAATGTTCTCGGCTTAATTGCCATGTAAACATAGAACATTCCAACGCAACGTTCAGAACATTTGGTAAGAATGTTCATAGTCGTGTACCAGTGCCCAGGGAAAAAGCATCTGCTCCATTTATAGAACCCCACGTCATCTTGAAGATATCTGGCAACCCTTGGATCGTTGTCTTCGATTTGCTTAAAGTGCGTTCTGAAATCCTCCACACGATATGCATCTGCTGCCAAGTAATAGGACCCCAGGTGGTCTACAAATTGAAACTTTGTACGGATATTTTCAGCAAGGTGCCTCGTGTAAACTGTTGCTCCCAAACGCACACGCAAGTATACGTGGTCGCCAAGTAATAAAGTGATAAAATCGAGTATCGTTCCCACGAGGACTGTGCAGACTAATACTTAGTAAACAATTTCTAAACAAACTATCCAGGGGTCTTTTCTTTGATGGTGAGAGTTTTTGTAACCAAAAAGCAGTAATTAAAGTGCTAGATGTGTAGTCAAGCAATGGTGCAATACTTTGGGTGTTAACAATATTAAGAGGACGGTCCAGGGTCAGAGTTACGAACAATCCAGTTGATGTATCCAATTGATTCCACTTCTTAAATCCCGGGTTACTAACTGACATAGTAAATGTAATTATTAAAACCTTTCAGTTCTTCACAATCTATGCAAGCTACTTCAATCCCTATATGTCTATGGGTTAAATCACATGTACGCATTAACGATCCTGTAATGAGTTAAACTAGGCAAGCAAGTATATGTCTATCCTATTCGCAAATTGGTTCCCCGATGCCCGGGTTCACAAACTAGTTCTATTCTTTCTTATTATGTAATTAGATTCTCTCTTTCGAGTTCAACCCAAAAACTATAAATAATGCATAACTATCGAGCTCTAAAAACTATACAAGTGAAATCAAGAAAGAATAAGTAACCCGTTATGGGAATCAATCAATGGGAATCAATCTTCAACAATCATCCTTCATGTAATACTCTAACCCTAGAACGTAATGTTTAGCCACACATATTCATAATCACAAGGCAAAGATTAGGTGTAATAATGAAGTAAATGATGTAATAGATGAAAGATTAGGAATAAACCCTTGTTCAATGAGTATGTTGCTCTCAATATTGCTCCAAAGTCAAGAACTCCCTTCAAAATCTAAGTAAAGAACTATTTATAATGTTTACAAACACTTAGTAATAAGTTAGACCCAATACTAGACGGAATATGGAGTAAAAACGCGCACAAGGGGCGCTATAACGGGCGCCCCGCACCTCGTAAAGCGTGACAACAACCAGAGGACGCCAAATTCTCCACGCCTTAGGGGCGCGGCGCGCGAGAAACCGCGCCAGCCACTGCGCGCGGTAAGGGGCGCGGCGCGTGGCCCATGGCGCCCAGCCAACTGCTCCTTTCCTTGGTCCGAAACCTCGCTCGTGTCGTGCCCTCGTGTGCTCAATCCAATCCTCAATCAACTTCCAATCAATTCTTGCTCAATCACACTCCTAAAAGCTCCAAATGCACTGCGTAACAACCTACACACGCACGACATCAAATCAGTGTAAAACCACATTCACAAGCTATAAAACGGGCGAATAACAAGCTCAAACATGCGGAAATATTAAGGAAACATTGACATAAAATGCCAAACATCACAAACTCCGTAGTGAGCTTGAGGAAACCACTTGGCAACTGATTTTACTATACTTTTATGCCTGTCTGAAATGACGCTCAATTCATCATTGTACTAGGCTATGTCAACCAATTGTTCGAAAAAAATCATAAGAAGCATCACATTCTTTGTCCACAACGCAGAATGCAATAGGGAATATGTGCTTCTCTGCATCCTGGGCAACGGCAGACAACAACACACCGCCGTACTTACCTGACAAATGAGTCCCATCAATAGCAAGGTCTTTCCTCATATACAGAAAACCCCTAATCCAAGATCCGTAAGATATAAAAAAATACTTAAACCTCCCACAACTATCAAGCTTCAAAGCTGTCTTGTTTCCAATATTTTGGGACCTTACCATATAACTGTATGCCTCTAAAATTTCATAACTGTGTTCATGTGTCCCTCTTGCTATTGCCTTTGCAATCTCACATCCCTTCAAACTTTTCCAATAACTAATGTTGCATCCCAATTCTCTGTTAAATGCAACTCTGATGTCTTTTGGTGTTATTCCTTTCCCCTCAATGTACCTATCTTTCATGTATTCACCAACAACATCAGCTGTGGCATGTGTATGGTGGCTTTGCAGGTGCTGCACACCGCACGTGTGCTCGCCATTGTAGATTGTAATATAAAATGTATCACTACTATGATACCTCAATGCTCGAAGCCACCACTTGCAATTTGCATCAACACATCTGGCATAAAACAACTTTTTTGTATTCTTCACAGCTTTGAAAGAAAAAGGCTTCCTCACTGCAGCAAGCCTCAACTTCACCACTAATTCTCGCTTGTTCTTGAAAGTCATACCCTTTACAAAACCTGTGCCGTCTTTTCCAAAAAAATCATTGCGGCTGCTCTGTGATGGTGCTCTTTCTGAAGGATTACCAACTACTTCTCCACCTTCTTCACCTTCTTCGTCTGCCTCTCCACCTTGTTTTAATTCATCTTCATCCATCTCAACATGTATATCTTGTTCATTTGAACTTGAAATTCCTTCAGGCCTTGGAATCACACTAACTCTTATAGTTGGCCTAGCCCCAGCTGGGTCTACATCAGCCATATAAAGCTGAACATCATCATCAGTCCTAATTTTAGATGGAGCAGTCTTTTGCGTTGCGGCAACACTCAGCATATATGAAATGCAAAGATCCCTAGGATCATCACTTACCCCCAAACTGCGTATGATTTTGTTGACAAGTTCATCATATGTAACATTCCTACTCACAAGGATAGGTCTTGTCTCTTTCACCTTAGGAATCCAAGCATAACATTTCGAACGCTCAACCCATTCACCGAGAAAATCAACTCCTAGTAGTATGTTGTCCTCCATTACTTTAACGATATCTGCAAGGTAGGATAAACATTCATCAAATGTGGTCCAGGTAGCAAAGGATACTGGAACATCGAAAAACAGATCCGAACATGCCCAAAGATGTTTAAAAATACAAGCATAACGATGTGAAACATCGATACATCAGTTCCGACCATCTACAAAAATGTTCCAACATTATGAATAGCATTTACTGAACATGCTGTAAGATTATTCGGGCAACCATAATTATGTTCCGTAACTCTGACTAGCACAATAGGAACATCAAAAGGATTTTCCTGAGCATCTAATACAATGTTCCATAATTGTGACTACGTTGTACGAGTTTTTGTAGAACAATCTTTATAATGTTCTGATCGTCACGGTAAGATGTTTCAAAACAGCAACATACTGTTTTTACAAAAATTAGAATAGTAGATATTAGCAAGACGGAGGTTTACACTTACAGGAGATATGGGACTTGTCAAGCTTTCCAGTTTGAAGTAATGCCCAACGTTATTCAAACAATTTCAACGACAAGCTTTCCAATTTCAAGTAATGGCCAACAGGTAAGCATTATTCAAAGTATTTCAACGTCAAGCAAACCAATTAAAAGTAATGCCAACCAGAAATTGTTATTCAAAGAATTTCCCCAAATTATTTTTTCAATTAGAGTCAATAATACCTAATTAACCGAAAAGGATTTAGATCTGACAATATTCTGTGTTTGGGAGAGTTGGAATGCAAGAATAATAGCAAAAACGAAGAGAGATTGAAGAAAGCAGATGCGCAGCAGCTATGGTGTTTTCAGATCGCGAGGGAGAAGAGAAGAGAGGGGAGAGAGAGAGAGAGAGAGAAAGGAGGGAATAAACGGAGGGAAAAATATTTCCCTAATTTGGCAAATTTTATTTTTTATATACGTGAGGACCAAAGTGTAAGAAATAAAACTTTATGGTGAAGAGGAGTGGAGGAAAGTTATGTTTAAGAGCATTAATTAGATGTGTCCCTTCTATTACATTAATTAAGACTTTGTCCCTTTTACCTATTTTCACTCTTGAGTGTCCCTTTTGACCAAATGTCCCTAGTTACTTCCTTAAAAGACATTTGATAGCTGGATAATCTTTTAAGTAATTGTTTCCTCTTAAATTTCTCGAGCAACAACTCTTCGATCGGTACTAACATGCGCCTACCATGGGTAAAAAAAGTAAATCAGTACCTCAGGCATCGAACAAGGCGGAAAATTTCACAATTGAAAGCAGGAAATCATCACAATACAAGGAGAAGACGATTCAACAACTGTATGATTCAGGAAAATCGACACCAGTAGAATCGGATACTGAAAGTATGCAAGTGAGCCATCTTAGCTCGACCTTGCATGGATCAAATAATACATTAGCCGTCCTAGCTCGACCTAATGGACCTTACGAATATTTTAAAATTATCGGCACGCCAATCGGAGTCCTAACTTTCGAAACGACTACCTAAGGTCTTTTCATTCAGCATCAAAAGTTCCAAGAGCCTAGGACCTGATAGTTATGGTAGTGGTTTTTTCATGGCTACTTGGAATATAATTGGAAAAGATGTGTGTGAGGCAATTCTAGAGTTCTTTGAAAATAGACAGTTGCTTAAACAGTTGAATGCCATAATGATAGCTCTTATTCCAAAGGTGGCTAATCCTGTCAATGCTGGGCAATTCAGACCAATTTCATGTTGCAATGTGCTATATAAATGCATCTCCAAGATGATGTGCAAGGTTCAAATAAGTGGTGTCTTTCCTAGTGAGTAAAACTCAAGGAACATTTGTCAATGACAGATCATTGGTGAAAAATGTCCTAATTTGCCATGACCTGATGAGACATTACAATAGAAAGACAAATCCTAGGTGCCTAGTGAAGACTGATTTAAGGAAAGCTTATGACATGGTGAGGTGGGAATTTGTAGAGAAAATGCTTAAGGGATATGGATTTCCACTGGAGATAGTGAGAAATCTCACGATATGTATCACCACTACAAAGTTCTCAGTGAAAGTAAATGGTGAAGGGCATGGGTTTTTTGAACGGAAAAAGGGTCTAAGACAGTATGACCATATCTCTCCCTTGTTGTTTGTGCTAGTGATGGAGTACTTATCAAGAACTTTGGATAAATATTGCCAATTGCCTGGCTTTAAGTTCCACCCGATGTGCAAGAGAACCAAGCTCACACACTTGATTTTTGCTGATGATTTGATGATTTTCTGCAAGGCAGATGAAATGTCAATGCGCAGGGTGATAGAGGCATTAAAAACCTTCACAGAGACTACAGGTCTGGTAGAAAACCTAGATAAATCTTATATCTTCATTACTGGTGTACAGGATGAGCAGAGACAAAGATTGCTGGATATAACAGGGTTTGCACAAGGAATCTTTCCAATAAGATACCTAGGGCTACCATTAACTTCAAAGAAATGGTCAAAGATAGAATGTCATCAGCTGGTTGACAAGATTACCACCAAAATCAATGTAATGGCATCAAAGCATCTATCATATGCTGGAAGACTACAAATCATAAATGCAGTTTTGTTCTCATTGCACCATTTTTGGGGATCAATCTTCATAATACCACAAAGTATTCTAAATGAAGTTGATAGGAAGTGCAGAGATTACTTATGTAGAAACACAGAAAGAAGGAAAGTGCCACTGATAGCATGGGGGAAAGTATGCCTATCCAAAAAGAAATGAGGTCTGAACATAAAGGAATGCAAATTGTGGAACATTGCATTGGTAGAAAAATACATCGAGATGCTAAATGAGAAGAAGGACACTCTATGGGTTAAATGGGTTCATTGAATTTATATCAGACATGATCAGAATATCTGGAACCACAGGCCACAGGCAAATAGTAGCTGGTATTGGAGAAAACTGAACAACATTAAGTTGTTAATGCCCAATTGGTATGAATAGGGGAAATACTGCTTGACACATAGTGGAACTTACTCAGTTTCAATGAGCTATGCCAAGTTGAAGGGTGAAGCACAGAACTGGGACATTGCTGGACTGATATGGAACAAAGCTATGCTACCAAAGCACATGTTCATTCTGTGGCTAGCTGTACAGAACAGACTACTGTGCAAAGACTGAGAATGCAATGTGACCACACAGATTGTGTGTTGTGTAACACAAGTGAGATGGAGAGCCTACAGCATATGTATAGTGGATGTGTTTGGACAAGGCAGGTATGGAATGCACTGACAAGCTAGATGAGCATTGAGGATCAGATTCCAAACCTACATCAACATATCTCAAGCATTAAGAAGATGCACTGGCCAACTTTCAAGAAGGAGGTGACAGTTGCTTTCATAGGAGCTTATATATATCACATATGGGAAGCTAGGAACTGGAGTATATTCAAGGGATATCATAAGGTGGATAGCATAGTAGTACAACAGATACAGGAGGAAGTATAGGGAAGAATTAGAATGTTAGCTCGAACTAAAAAAGCTTAGAGATATAGCAGTTAATTAGTTCAGTTTTTTATATTTGAATGATGAGTTTGAATAAAGTAATTAGAATGAATCTGAGGCCTGGTTTCTCTGGACAAGTTGAGAATTAGGTGCTCTTAGGATGTAAGTATTTGTTGGTTAATGGTAATCTTTACATGTTTACCAAAAAAAAAAAAAAAAACTCCTCGATCAATTGGATTTTTTCCGTTCAAAGATGAATAATTTCTCACTCTCATTGTTTCTCAAGGCGAAGCGATTTATTATATGACAAATTATCCTACAATAGTCCCTTCATGTACTTCGATATTATGTATAATATTTCCTTAATTTTAAATTGTAGCCCGTAACAGTATAAAAATATTTATATATTCCAGCCACTTAACATGTATTCGCAGAATATCTATTCAATATCAGTGATTGCTACTTAAAATAAGTACTACATACGTTCTAATTTATGTAGCAGCATTTTTCTATTAATTCATTCCAAAAAGAATGTTATCTTTCTAGATATGAAAATAGTAACTTCAAATTAGTACTATTTTATCTTTAATGAAATGATATATAATTATACAAATATATGTGGCTTATTTTAGATCACAAGTTAAAAGTCTTGTCTCATTCTTAAACTTTGTGTTGATTCAAACTATAACATATAAAATGGAACGGAGAGAGTAGTAAGTAACTTGTGATGACATATTTAGTTGTATACACTACATATACGACTTTTTTGATTTAGTCATATTTCTTTTTTCATAAATAAGCCGCCATTATGCATTGTCATGGGTAAAGAATTAAGAAAAATTTTCTTCTTTTAGTTGATGACTTTTAAATTCACTCAATTTAGATGGAGAAATATTCTTAATACTTTGTTGAGGAAAACCTTTTTGACACTGATTGTGGGGGGATCGTTAGACTTCCAAGATGGACTCTCTTTTCCTCTCATAAAGGTAGCATTTGGTTCATCCACAAATAAGATAAACACCATAACCTTTAGGAATCTCAGTCCTCTGTTAACTTAAATTAGTACCACAAAGATTATCAAACATGTTTCGTAATTATTACTGAAGAAAATGGAACCAAAGAATACGAATATTAAACCTTTCCAGTAAATGCATAATCACCCCCCGCACTAAGTGTCGGATTGCCCAAGTCATTAGTTCAATAATCCAGTTGGAGTTTGAACGAAGAAGTTTTCCTAAATTCTATAGGTTTACGGGAGCGAATCCGCTCCAGTGATTTTGGTCCTGTATTTATCAATGCAATGCTTGATACTGGGCCACCTAGACAAGACATAATGCAGGGAATAGATTTATGAAAAATTGTGAAATATTGTTCAGTATTATTCAAGTTTACAATAAAAAATGAGACCCACGTACACATACTTTAACTTCTTTTTCTTCAATTTAGTTGATTTTCGTTTTACATTTTATAGTCTTCTTCTTTCTTCTTCTAATTAAAGAGTTAAAATTTGATAGACTTGGTTTGGCTTCGTGAAGGAACACCAAGCCACCACCCAACCATAAAGAGAACATTGAACCACCAGTCGCAAAAGAGAATGAGCTGCAACATATTCTGGGAAAGATCCAAGACCCATTTCACAGAGATTCAAAAAGAACCATGATCTATTGGAGAACTTGTAAAATTCTAAAACAAACAGCTAAAGGACTATTATTATTAGATTAATGTTGATAACAAAATATTACTATGTGTAAACAAGGAAGAAAGCTTGTGTAATATTGATTGATTTCAATCATTATAGATAAAGGAGATAGCCTCTGCTATACACACTTAGATATGTTGCAATTCAATGATAAGACCCTGTTGACTTAAAAAGCTAATGAAATAACCTCCAAATACAATTCAAACTATATTTAAAGAATGAGAGTTACGTGTCGTTGATTATCCTAACACTCCCCCGCAAGAGATGAAGTTGTGGATCCATCACTGCAAGCCTGTTACGTAATAACTGAAAACGCCATGTAGACTAACTTTTGGTCATAATATCAGATAATTGATAAATGGAATTGATAACCTTTCTTCGAGATCCTTAGAAGCTAGCCATTTTCTTTGATAAAGTGAAAGTCGGCAATACCGGAAGGTTAATGAACCGACATGCTGGCTGGGCATAAAAGGAAAAATATTAGAAAAGAGCAAATCGATAAAGTAATGACCCAATGGAATAAACCAAAAGGTTATTAAACATCCTATATACTGACAGTTTGCTGAAGTGAAAATTGGAAGGTTAATGAATCGACATGTTGACAGGTACCTTTGATCACTACCTTTGTGATATTGAAGCCATTTTGGTTTGCGACTCTTTTGAAGACAGTATATATTAGGAAATCTTCCTATTCTAAATTGATCGATATGATTTGATTATAATCCCTTGTAATCTAGTTATAATTGATTTGATTATGATTTGATAGCAATTAGGATTTTCTATATTTGGAAGGATATTCCTCCTCTTCTTGAATAAATACTGAAACATTCTGTGAATAATATTGACACGATCCGGAATCCGGCTAGGCCGTGCGGGCAGCCGACATCCTTCCCTAAATCCGTCATGCGAACCCTTACCAATTAAATTAAAAAAATAAATATAATTCAATTCATAAATAAGAACAAGACTTAAAAAAAACAGACATACTGATACCTCTAAGCTGTACAAAAGAAATTACATCTGACTACCCAACATACTAGGTTTAGGGCTATCCAGACTAGACATCTAAGAGTAGGAAAGAAGACAGATACCTCCTGAAGAGAGCAAAATGAAACTGAAATAATAAACATAAAATTTGTGGCCATACTGTATAAAAGCTGGCTCACCCTGACAGCTGAAGTCGTCTTCACTCCTTCAACGTGGCGAACTCAATCCTAGAGCGAACCTGCCGAAACAAAATAGATAGACAAGAAACAAACAACAAATAAGGGTGAGTCAAAAGGACTCAATAAGTGGGGCAGACTAGCCACCTCAAAGAATAGGATAGCTAGCCAGGGAGAAGAAAAATAGGTAAACCAAATCCATCTTATTTAAACTATAAAAAGGAAGAGCCAGATAATAACTGGAAGCACGTATAGAATCATAAGCTCATAAACAACTAGGGACATAAGATAGACAGAACATATAGGTTTTTAAGTATCCCGGACATATCAACAATCAGAAATACATACTGTTGCGGCGTGCAACCCGATCTATTTATTTATAGTGTCACGGCGTGCAACTCGATCCATATATTTATACTGTCGCGGCGTGCAACCCGATTCATATATTTATACTGTTAAGGCGTGCAACCCGATTCATATATTTATACTATTGCGGCGTGCAACCCGATTACCGCAACCCAAAATACGAGTCAGAAATATATAGGCAAATTAAAATATGTCCACAATATGGTATACATACCGCATACACAAAATACAGCATGATAGTCACACAATAGTAAGCATGCGGTGCAATGAAATGGGATGAATGCAATATGATGCGATGGGGTCACATGTGCCCGTCCCGTCCCGAAGCGGAATACTCCTGCATTCGAGGGCAATACAATATAGTAACCAGCTGGAGCGGAATACACCTACTCCTGGGGCGGAATACTCCTGCACCCGATATAATATAAACAAGAGACGGAATACTCCTGCACTCTCCTCGGGCGGAATACTCCTGCACCCAATAAAATATGAATCAGAGGCGGAATACTCCTGCACTCTCCTGGGCGGAATAGTCCCGCACCTAATGTAATATGAATCAGAGGCGGAATACTCCTGCACTCTCTTGGGGCGGAATACTCCTGCACCCAAAATGATATGAACCAGAGGCGGAATACTCCTGCACTCTCCTGGGACGGAATACTCCTGCACCCAATGTAATATGAATCAGGGGCGGAATACTCCTGCACTCTCCTAGGGCGGAATACTCCAGCACCCGATATGATTTGAACAAGAGGCGGAATACTACTTCACTCTCCTGGGGCGGAATACTCCTGCATCCGATATGAATGCAATATAATGCATATGAATGCAACATAATGCGTATGGATGCAACATAATGCATATGAACGCAATATGATGCAATAGTAACCCATCACCAGCACGGGACTCTCATCGACAGCCGGAACGCATATGCCAACTCACAGCTACAGTACAATGCTCAGATCCTCAATGCAATACTAATCAACATGACATAACATATAATATACAATGTAAATCCAAAGCAAAGGCGTAATGAGTACGCCTATCGGCAGCTACACACGTAAGGAACACGTGGTAGATTATCCACGAGGCCAAGGACCACCAAAAAAATGGATACAAACACTTACCTTGTTACAAAGATAGCACAACTACTCGACATCCGCATTGTCCTTTGGATTCATTGCCAAACGATCCCACTGTGTTCAATAAGCCGAAAAATATATTACATAAGGCTAAAGGCTTCATTCCTTACGTCTTAGGGCAATCTAGTTAGGAACCTGATACCCTATTCGCATACGCAATACGCAGGCCAGTCCAGGCCTATGTACAGGGTTCAAAGTCACATAACCAAACCCTAAATAAATAACATTTATGGGTTGCCATAACTCGCTGAGTACGAATATATACTAAATACCATTATCAGGGTCCAATTAACCCTTTAAACTATTAATTGAACTTATTAAAACGATGTCTAATATCTCAATTTTTACCGTTAAAATATATTCAAACACACGTAATAAACTAAAATAATATATTAAGATTATTACCTGAATGTTTCGGGGTGAAAATTCTATTTTTATCCGGCTCCTATTTTCCTTTCTTTTCTCTTTTCTCCCTTTTTTCCTTTGTTACGTTTTCTGTTTTTCTGCTCTCTGTTTGTTCTAAGCTTTTATAAGCTTAAGGGGGTTCCACTGCCTTTTGATTTATTTTTCTTTCTTTTTTGTCTTTTTCCTTTTCTTTTATTTTCTGTTACTTTTATATTTTCTTTTCTTAATCAAAAATTAAAACGGTATCCTATGTTACTCAAAATAATTTCAACTTTTGCATACAAGTTATACAAAATTTATGTATCATACTCGCTAAGGCGGATCTCAAATCGGATTCTCGAAACTCAAAATGTGAATTAAACGGAAAAGATCAAATTATTTAATTTTCGGCATTTTAGTGGAAACTATCTATACGACCTCGAAATTCACTTCCAAAAATTTATACAGGTCAAAAATAATCATATGAATCTAACGGAGCTTTCGGATTTCGAATCAGAGCTCATTCGCCAAAACTGAGCTCAAAAATCTCTTTTTAATATTTATCGACAATAAAAACTGAAACCTTCTTCGAATGCCTACCAAACGAAGTCTGATTTAGCTCAAATTTTACAGACATGTTCTAATAGACCTTACGAATATTTTAAAATTATCGGCACGCCAATCGGAGTCCTAAATTCTTAAACGACTGACCGAGGTCGTTTCATTCGGAGACTTAGACTCTCGTTCGTCCTCGAACGAGCCCAAGTTTAAAGAAAAATTTACACAGATATCAAAAGAACTTGAACAACCTTCATAAATTATTCCACGGACATTATCTCATGATTACAGGATCAGAATTATAACACGTGCACTGAACTATTTGAATAAAACATATCTTGATAATATCCTCACATCGTTGCCCAGCTTATTCTGACTAAGCTGATCCTTCCTCGATCACGAGAGGAGAGTGCTATATTATTAAAATAAAGATACACGGAACTCTGGATGGATTAACATGATTCCGCCGGCGAATCACCTCGTCGATATACTTATCGATATAGAACAAGTCGATGGAACTAAGAATTAGCTCGCGCTTCAATAACGCCTTAGGGATTTTAATATTAGCATTCTGTATTGGAGGAAGACTCCTCCACTTAGAGAATAATCTCATACAGCTAATTTGAATAGGAATAATCATCCTTGCACAACCTGCTAGATTAAGAAAGATTTAGCTAAAACATAACGCGTTTCCGATCTAAGCTACCAAATTACCCTCTCGAGTTACCAAACAGCTGCAACTCTAGAGTTCCCAACTCCATACCTTTGCCATAGGCACCACCGCTTGATAGCTCAATTCACGGGTCGGACGACACTCTCCATTACCTTTAGTAGCCTTGAAACACAATAATGTAATTACCCGACTACCTTGACATGCACTGTCTCAACACAGGGAACATCATAAGAGGCTATTGACCGCCTAAGCTCACTAGTGCCGGACAAAGAAAAGATGGCAACGGACTGAGGATAGGAATAATTAGAGCTTTAGGAAGCTCATCTTCTTATTTGCTTGGCTACCAGAGTCAGACTACTTTCGAGTCATGCTAGCCAAAGAATCACAATTGAAGAAATAGACATTAAATGAGATTTACGGAACAACATCTATACCAATTTAACCTTCTCATAAGAAGAAAACTCCAATAATTTATTAGTGAACTCTTTTATAACTGAGAGAAGCTCATAGAATAATATGACTTTACTAACATTTCGAACCAAAAGGAGACACGTAGATTGAATATTACTTACTAACTAATTTAACTCGGAAGAAAACCATGACACTCCCTTATGGTGATGAATTAGAATCCCATAATCCAACCAATACGGAATTCCGAGAAGAGAGGTAAACTAATTTGATATAATAATAGAAGGTGGCACGACAAGATGCCAGGCAGACAATAACGACACTCACTATCAAGTATCTCATATTTAGACCAGATAAATTAGTAGGGTCTCACAAACGCCAGGAATAAATCATACCAGAAGCTCGCCCCTCTACTGCAACCGATTCTTAATAGAAACAATATCCAAGGAAACCATGGAAACATGATATGACAAACCTATTCCAGATCGATCGGAAGAATCAAATCTTACTCACATATAAGGGAAGAAGAAATACATGGGTCTACTACATCGGATACCTCAGCATCCTGCCTGACTGGCAGTTCATAGAACTGCCTCTGCAGCTAAGCTGAGCCACTACCCTGATAATCACCTTCTGAAGAACCACTGCCACTATGTTTTCAACCTCTATTGGATGGTGGCATTTCTCTAGCTGATTGAGATATAAATAAAATCCCCTGCGACTGTGCAGGTGCCTGATGACGAGAGAAAGGACGACTGCCTACTTGCCGGAGTAAGGGAAAACTCCTCAAAGGATAACTAGTACTCATGACAATGATAAAACCTTTCTGCTGAAAATGGAAGCATGACAGAATGTTGAAAGCTCTAAAGAGAAAACTGAGTCTAGTGTTGATGAACTACTCGCGCACTCTGAGAATCACGCTCTACAAGCTGAGATAACCTGGAAAGTAACCTCCCAAAATAATCAGAACTCTTACCTCCAAAGGAGGTATGGTGCCCACCAGGGCCGTGGGATCTCTTACTCTCCTGCTCTAACTCTTCCTGCTCTAACTTGTGGTACGCCTAATACCTCTGAGCAATATCAACAACGACATCAAATGAAGTCCCAACCTCAATTTCTCGAGCCGTCTGGGATCTCAAGGAAGGAGAAGGTCAGCAATAAATCTTTGAACATTCTCGGAAGGTTCATGGACTAGTTCTATTGCACATCTAGCCCTCCTAGAGAATTCAATATCATATTTTGAAACTGACAGGCTAACCGACAGGCTACCCTGTCTAATCTACTCAAACTGGCGATGCTTTCGTTTCGCTCGCTGTGCGAAAGGAACTTTTCCACGAATCTAGAAGAAAAATCGAACCAAGTTAGCTAACAAGAGAGGGGTCCACCAATTTAAGGCTAGACCCCTGAAACTGGAAAGCAGAATAATCAACACCATACCGCTCGATATAATCAAGAGCCTGAAGGATACGCTGAAATCATTTAATTTTTAAAAAAACTTACACAGGGATTATCTGATGCATTGTCTTAGAATACCGGAAGGTTCAACCGGGTAAAATAATGCAACCTCTTAGGGCACTCGGACCGAACTGTTACCTCGGTTGGCTAACCAGCCGGAACAATTGGTGGCGCAACACATGCTGCCTCTGGAACATAATTTACTGGGGCAACATCAGGAACTGGAACAAGAACTCTCTAAGTCCGAACATCTGCATATGCGGCGATCAGATAAGCTGCCTAGCGAATAATAGGTTCTTGCGGTATCTGCATCGCAAAAATTTTCGTAAAAGCATCGTAGAGAGCCAAGGGAACCACAAGGCCCTACTCCCTTGCCCATCGCAAGTTCGTACAGCTGGGGCCTGCGCGACTAGATCGTCACCACGATCCACAACTCTCGGGGCTTGAGTAGCTCTAGCCCAGGCTAGACTACTTCGTCCTGAACTCCTACCGTTTGCTGATTTTTCGCACGAGGGTTCACAATTATCACGAACAAATTAATGAAAATACTTTTGCATCTCAGACCGACGCACAATCAGAAAAAAAGGAAGTGAAACTTCCTAAATGCCATCATAGCCCCTCGAAGATAAGTACGGATGTCTACGTACCCATCAGCGAGACTCTACTAGACACTGTCTTAGTCTGGATAGACTCTAAACGGGGCTCTGATATCAACTGACATGACCCAAAATCTGGCTAGGCCGTGGGGGCACCCGACATCCTCCCCTAAATCCGTCGGGCGAACCCTTACCAACTAAATTAGAAAAATAAATATAATTCAATTCATAAATAAGAACAAGACTTAAAAAAAACAGACATACTGATACCTCTAAGCTGTACAAAATAAATTACATCTGACTACCCAACATACTAGGTTTAGGGTTATCCAGACTAGACATATAAGAGTAGGAAAGAAGACAGATACCTCCTGAAGGGAGCAAAATGAAACTGAAATAATAAACATAAAATTGGTGGCCATACTGTATAAAAGCTGGCTCACCCTGACAGCTGAAGTCGTCTTCGCTCCTTCAACGTGGCGAACTCAATCCTAGAGCGAACCTGCCAAAACGAAATAGATAGACAAGAAACAAACAACAAATAAGGGTAAGTCAAAAGGACTCAATAAGTGGGGCAGACTAGCCACCTCAAAGAATAGGATAGCTAGCCAGGGAGAAGAAAAATAGGTAAACCAAATCCATCTTATTTAAACTATAAAAAGGAAGAGCCAGATGATAACTGGAAGCACGTATGGAATCATAAACTCATAAACAACTAAGGGCATAAGAGAGACAGAACATATAGGTTTTTAAGTATCCCAGTCATATCAACAATCAGAAATACATACTGTCGCGGCATGCAACCTGATACATATATTTATACTTTCGCGGCGTGGAACTCGATCTATATATATATACTGTCGCGGCGTGCAACCCGATCCATATATTTATACTGTTGCGGCGTGCAACCCGATCCATATATTTATACTGTTGCGGCGTGCAACCCGATCCCCGCAATCCAGAATACGAGTCAGAAATATATAGGCGAATTGAAATATGTCCACAATATGGTATGCATACCACATACACAAAACACAGCATGATAGTCACATAATAGTAAGCATGCGGTACAATGAAATGGGATGAATGCAGTATGATGTAATGGGGTCACATGTGTCCGTCCCGTCCCGAAGCAGAATACTCCTGCATTCGAGGGGAATATAATATAGTAACCAGCTGGAGCGGAATACACCTACTCCTGGGGCGGAATACTTCTACACCCGATATAATATAAACAAGAGGCGGAATACTTCGGCACTATCCTCGGGCTGAATACTCCTGCACCCAATATAATATGAACCAGAGGCGGAATACTCCTGCACTCTCCAGGGGTGGAGTACTCCTGTACCCAATATAGTATGAATCAGAGACGGAATACTCCTGCACTCTCCTGGGCGGAATACTCCCGCACCTAATGTAATATGAATCAGAGGCGGAATACTCCTGCACCCAAAATGATATGAACCAGAGGCGGAATACTCCTGCACTCTCCTGGGAGCATAATACTCCTGCACTCTCCTGGGGCGGAATACTCCAGCACTCGATATGATATGAAAAAGAGGCGGAATACTACTTCACTCTCCTGGGGCGGAATACTCCTGCATCCGATATGAATACAATATAATGCATATGAATGCAACATAATTTGTATGGATGCAACATAATGCATATGAACGCAATATGATGCAATAGTAACCCATCACCAGCACGGGACTCTCATCGACAGCCGGAACGCATATGCCAACTCACAGCCAGAGTACAATGCTCAGATCCTCAATGCAATACTAATCAACATGACATAACATATAATATACAATGTAAATCCAAAGTTAAGGCGTAATGAGTACGCCTATCGGCAGCTACACACGTAAGGAACACGTGGTAGATTATCCACGAGGCCAAGGGCCTCCAAAAAAATGGATACAAACACTTACCTTGTTACAAAGATAGCACAACTACTCGACATCCGCATTGTCCTTTGGATTCATTGCCAAACGATCCCACTGTGTTCAATAAGCAGAAAAATATATTACATAAGGCTAATGGCTTCATTCCTTACGTCTTAGGGAAATCTAGTTAGGAACCTGATACCCTATTCACATACGCATTACGCAGGACAGGCCTATGTACAGGGTTCAAAGTCACATAACCAAACCCTAAATAAATTACATTTATGGGTTGCCCGTAACTCGCTGAGTACGAATATATACTCAATTCTATTATCAGGGTCCAATTAACCCTTTAAACTATTAATTGAACTTATTAAAACAATGTCTAATATCTCAATTTTTACTGTTAAAATATATTCAAATACACGTAATAAACTAAATTAATATATTAAGATCATTACCTGAATGTTTCGGGGTGAAAATTCTACTTTTCTCCGGCTCCTCTTTTCCTTTCTTTTCTCATTTCTCCCTTTTTTTTCCTTTGTTATGTTTTCTGTTTTTCCACTCTTTGTTTTTTCTAAGCTTTTATAAGCTTAAGGGGGTTCCACCGCCTTTTGATTCATTTTTCTTTCTTTTTTGTCTTTTTCTTTTTCTTTTATTTTCTGTTACATTTGTATTTTCTTTTCTTAATTGAAAATTAAAACGGTACACTATGATACTCGAAATAATTTCAACTTTTGTATCAAGTTATACAAAATCTATGTATCATACTCGCTAAGGAGGATCTCAAATCGGATTCCCGAAACTCAAAATGTGAATTAAACGGAAAAGATCAAATTATTTAACTTTCGGCATTTTAGCGGAAACTATCCATACGACCTCGAAATTCACTTCCAAAAATTCATACAGGTAAAAAATAATCATATGAACCTAACGGTGCTTTCCGATTTCGAATCGGAGGTCATTCGCCAAAACCGAGCTCGAAAATCTCTTTTTAATATTTATCGATATGAAAAACTGAAACCTTCTTCCGATGCCTACCAAACGAAGTTCGGTTTAGCTCAAATTTTACAGAAAGGTCCTAATGGACCTTATGAATATTTTAAAATTATCGGCACGCCAATCGGAGTCCTAAATTCCAAAACGACTGACTGAGGTTTCAAATATATAGTGAATTCAACCTTCTTCATATTCTTTCATGGTATCGGAGCTACTAGCCATACGGAAACTCTAGTTTTTTTTCCCACCATACAGAAACTCTAATTTTTTTCCTCCATGAGTTTTGAAACCTCCAGCCTTACTATAACCAGTCCTATGGAGAATTTAACCAATCAGTCATTCGTTGCATTAACAACGATGGTTAATAGTTCAGTTACTCTTCCAGCAGTGTCACAGTTAATGACGTCTGCAACTGTTCATATTCCACCGGCTGCTACCATTCCATCTGTGCTATCTACTCTACCATGCCTTCCTTCTATTCCTAATACCCACTCTACTGTCATAACTCCAATACCACTCACAAACACCATGTTCTCTGATAGTGACCAGCAACTTATCTCCATTAATACCAGTGCTCAAGCTCCTCTGAAGCTTTCATCCTCCAACTACCAACTTTGGTACTCTCAGTGGCGTTCTCTCTTGATAGGATATAACTTTACTTCGTATATTTTTTCTCCACCTACGGAGCTGCAATTAAACTCTCTTTATTGGGTTTGACAAGACCAATTGCTCCGAAGTGCACTTGTTGCGTCTCTCACTTTAGAGGTGGCCCCTTATGTGCTTTCTGATGCAACTTCCTATGCTATATGGACTACTCTTCACAATCTCTTTTCCCGACCATCGCGTTCTTATCTCCTTACTCTCAAGGAATCATTGGCACGCATTAATAAAGGTACCAAATCAATGGCTGCGTATCTTCAACAAGTGAAGCAGCTTGTGACAACTCTGAATGCTTCTGGAGCAAATCTAACAATGGATGATGTTACTATCCATGTTCTGAATTGTCTACCCTCTGAATATAAGATAATAGTTGTTGGAATTCGTGCACGAGAAACTTCTTTTTCTTTTGATGAACCTCATGAAAAGCTTTGTGATTATAAAAGCAGTGTCACTCTAGACACTTCTTCCATTGCTGCTCCAATTACAGCAAACTATACTTACAATAGTGGATCCAACAAGCACAACAATCGAGCAAATCATTCCTCCACTTCCAGAAGCCAAGCTAGCTCAAATCAGCGGCCAACTCAATCTGGCCCATCCAAGTATCAGAGAGATAGTTCTACTATAATTTGCCAATATTGCGACATGCCTGGACATACAGTGAAGAAATGCTGGATGTTGTTTCCTTGGTCTAAGTCGTCTAACATGGATGGCTTGGATTCCTCCACTGGTGGTAACACAAAGGCTCCTCCAAGGGCAAATTTTGCTCAAAGTTCTACCCAAAATAATTCTAATTTATTGGTAGACTCTGGTGCATCTCACTATGTGACTGTTGATCTTCAAAATCTGTCACTCCATTCAGGCTATGATGGTAGTGAAGACGTGATGCTGGGTGATGGTAAAAATTTGATAGTAACACATTGTGGCTATACTTCTTTACCCTCTCGCTCAAGACCTTTATATCTTAATAATGTTCTTTGTGTCCCTGAAATGAAAAATAATCTCATCTCTGTTTATCAATTATGCTCATCGAATAATATTACTGTTGAATTCTCACCTTTTTCATTTGTTGTGAAAGATTACTGCACGAGGAAGCCTCTGGTGGTAGGAAAGCCTAAGGATGGTGTTTATGAATGGCCAACTGCACATGTGTCATCAACTTCTCCTGCTCCAACTATCCACTCCACTGAACTCTCCACTATCTCACAATAGCACTGTCGTCTTGGCCACCCTTCATCTCCTGTACTGCGTCGAACTTTGTAATTAATTGATATTCCTATTCCGTCAAACACTTCTAAATTTTTCTGTAATTCTTGCAAGTGCAATAAAATGCACAAGACTCCATTTCATATTTCTTCAATAAAATCGACGCGACCTTTGGAGTTCATTTATTCTGATGTATGGAGACCTTCGCCTATAGATTCTATTGATGGTTTTAAATATTATCTCATTTTTGTGGATCATTACACAAAATTTGTTTGGCTCTATCCTATGAAAAGAAAATCTGAAGTTGCGTAAATTTCTCCAAAGTTTAAAGCCGTAGTAGAGAAATTTTTTAATCACCCTCTAGTCTCCTTTTACTCTGACAATGGTGGTGATTTTATCCATTTAAAATATTTCTTTGTGTCTAATGGAATCTCCCATTTTTGACTCCTCCCCACACTCCTGAACATAATGGCATGGCTAAAAGACGACATAGGCATATTTTTGAAATGGGTATCACTCTTCTTCACATTGCTAATCTTCCATTATTTTTTTGGTCATATGCGTTCCAAACTGCTGTATATCTGATAAGTAGAATGCCCACCGTTCTATTGAATAATGATTCACCATACTTGCAAATTTTTGGATCCCTTCCCAACTATAAGAAGCTTCATATTTTTGGGTGTTTGTGTTATCCTTGGTTGAGACCATATGCACAAAACAAACTCGAGCCTCGTTCGTCTCCTTGTGTGTTTCTTGGATATTCTTTGAATCAAAGTGCATATAAATTCTATGATCATGTTACTTCAAAATTTTTTATCTCTCGACATGTGGATTTTGTTGAGCATAAGTTTCTATTTGAAACCATCCAACTAAATGCTACAAGGGTCTGTGATACTACTGTTGATAATTAGACTCCTCACTTCATTGCTCCACACTTATCCACCTCAAGCCGAGATTCCTCTCTCACTACTGGACAATCTGTTTCTCCGAGTCAAAATTTGGCCAGTCATAAATGTCCTTCCTACGGTTCAACTGCTCTAGTGGCTTCGATTGATAGTAATCCATTATCAAATGAGTCATTGAGATCAACAGTACGTGATTCAGGTATGAGCTCCTCACCTAATTTATTTACCACTTCCTTATTTTCTAACCATGACAGTGACTTACCAGGAAACACTCATCCCATAATCACTAGAGCGAAGAATAATATCCATAAACCAATACAAAAGTTATGTCTGCATACTTCTTTTTCTAGCACAAAATCCAATTCTCTCATCCAAGCCACCGACACTCCATCCAGAGATCCTACGAATACAGTCAGCCATGATTCACCATCTTCTACTGCCCAACATGTTGAGCTGCCTAAGCATGGCTCACTGCCCAACATCAAAATCGAGCCAAAGTCTGTGTCAAGAGCACTAAATGATCCTGATTGGAAAGCAGCCATGAATGAAGAAATTCTCGCATTACAGAAACAAGGTACATGGGAGCTAGTTCCGTCTACTGCAAAGCAAAAACTAGTTGGATCCAAATGGTTTTTTTGAGTCAAGCTCAATTCTGATGGGTCATTAAATAAATATAAAGCACGTCTTATTGCTCAAGGATTTATACAACGGCCAGGAATTGACTATATTGAGACATTCTCTCTAGTTTCCAAGCACAATACTGTTCGGGTTATTTTAACCATAGCTGTCACACGAGATTGGCCTCTACGTCAATTAGATATGAATAATGTCTTCTTGCATGGGAATCTAACAAAGGAGATCTATATGGCTCAACCTAGAGGCTTTGTTGACCACACAAGGCCTACACATGTATGCAAACTGAAGAAGGCAATTTATGGTCTCAAACAGGCACCACGGGCTTGGTATTCTGAACTTCGAAGCTATCTTCTGACCTTGGGTTTTTATGTTTCGCATTCAGATCACTGTCTCTTCATTTACAGTCAATCGGGCATCACTATTTACTTGGTTGTATATGTTGATGACTCGATTGTGTCAGGGAGTAATTCAAATGCTGTCAATCAGTTTATTTTGCAACTCGGCGATGCTTTTCTATCAAAGATCTTAGTTCTCTTAATTATTTTCTCGGTGTTCAAGTTATGAGAACTTCTGATGGGATCTTTTTATCTCTGAAGAAGTATATTAAAGACATCATTGAGAAGATACATATAGCTGGTGCAAAAGCAGTCCATACTCTGATGTCTACTGGAAATTCATTGTGCTTGGTGGGCAGCACACATTTTGATGATGTTAAGCTCTATCGTACTATTGTTGGCTCCCTGGAATACTTGGTATTGACGAGACCAGATTTCGCCTTTGTTGTCAACAAGCTAGCACAATTTGCACATCGCCCGACAGAAAATCATTGGTGTGCTGTCAAACGTATGGTTCGTTACTTAGTTGGAACAATGAACTATGGACTCTTTCTTCATCGCAAGTCTCCACTTGATCTTTATGCCTTCTCTGATGCAGATTGGGTAGGTAATAAGGATGATCGCTCTTCTACAAGTGCCTTTCTTGTTTATCTTGGTAGAAATCTGATCTGTTGGAGCTCCAAGAAACAACGGAGTGTAGCCAGATCATCAACTGAAGCGGAATATCGTTCTGTTGCTGCTACTACTGCTGAAATTCAATGGATTGAACTTACTTCGTGAGATTTCCATTTCATTACCTCGGCAGCCAGATGTTTGCTGTGATAACTTGGGTGCCACATACCTTGCTGCTAATCCTGTCTTCCATTCGCGGATGAAGCATCTTGAGGTTGATTACCATTTTGTTCGCACTATGGTTCAAAATGGCCAACTTCGTGCGTCCCATATCTCTGGAAAAGATCAGCTTGCGGATTTACATACAAAATCTCTTCCTACTTCTATGTTTGAAAATCTTCGGAGCAAGATAGGCGTTTCTGAACGATTGCCATCTTGAGGGGGCGTATTAGGAAATCTTCCTATTCTCAAGTGAATGATATGATTTGATTATAATCTGGTTATAATTGATTTGATTATGATTTGATAGCAATTAGGATTTTTGATTTTCTGAAGGATATTGACACGACCCGAAATCCGGTTAGGTCGTGCGGGCACCCGACATCCTTCCCTAGACCCGTCGGGCGAACCCTTATCAATTAAATCAGGAAAATAAATATAATTTAATATATAATTAATAACAAGACTTAGAAAAAGTACAAACATAATGATATCTCTAAGCTGTAAAAAAAATTACAGCTAACTACCCACATACTAGGTTTAGGGCTATCCAGACTAGACATCTAAGAGTACAAAAGAAGACAGATACCTTCTGAAGGGAGCAGAATGCAACAGAAATAATAACCACTAAACTGGTGGCCATCCGGAATAAAAGCTGGCTCACCCTGACAGCTGAAATCGTCTTCGCTCCTTCATAACGTGGTCAACTCAATCCTGGAGCGAACCTGCCGGAACGAAATAGATAGATAAGAAATAAATAACAAACAAGGGTGAGTCAAAAGGACTCAATAAGTGGGGCAGACTAGCCACCTCAAAGAATAGGATAGCTAGCCAGGGAGAAGAAACAGATAACCCAAATTCCTTTTATTTAAATTATAAAAAGGCAGAGCCAGATATCAACCGGAAACACGTATGAAACCATAAACTCAACTAGGGATACGAGCCAGAAACATATAAACGAATAAGCAATGTACATATAAGCAGAACAGTAGTTATGTACCACAAGTTTACACAATGGTATGAAATGAAATGAAATGATATGAGATGACATGAAATGAAATATGATGCAAAGGGTCACATGTGCCTGTCATCCCATCTCGAAGCGGAATACTCCTGCATTCGAGGGGAAATCCAATCTGATAACCAACTGGAGCGGAATACTCCTGCTCCTGGGGCGGAATACTCCTGCACCCGATATAAGGTAAAGCTGAGGCGGAATACTCCTGCACTCTCCTGGGGTGGAATCCTCCTACCCTCAATATGATACAATGGAGCGGAATACTCCTGCTCCTGGGGCGGAATACTCCTACCCTCAATATGATACAATGGAGCGGAATACTCCTGCTCCTGGGGCGGAATACTCCTACCCTCAATATGATACAATGGAGCGGAATACTCCTGCTCCTGGGGCGGAATACTCCTGCACCCAATATGATATGCAATGTAATGCATATGAATGACATATAATGCATATGAATGCAATGTGATGCAATAATAACCCTTCACCGGCACGGGACTCTCATCGACAGCCGGGAAGTAGATGCCAACTCACAGCCAGAGTACAATGCTCAGATCCTCAATGCAATACCAACAACAGGATATAATATATAATATACAAGGTAAATCCAAAGCTAAGGCGTAAGGAGTACGCCTATCGGCAACTACACACGTAAGGAACACGTGGTAGAAAATCCACGAGGCCAGGTGCCTCCAAAGAAATGTATATAAACACTTACCTTGTTACAAAGTTAGCACAATTACTCAACAACCGCTTTGTCCTTTGAATTCATTGCCAAACGATCCCACTCTATTCAATAAGCAGAAAAATATATCAAATTAGGCTAAGGGCTTCATTCCTCACATCTTAGGGCAATCCGGTTAGGAACCTGATACCCTATTCGCAATACGCAATACGCAGGCCAGGCCTATATACAGGGTTTTAGGCCACATAACCAAATCCTAAATAAATTACATTTATATGTTGCCGATAACTCACTGAGTACGAATATATAATTAATTTCGTTATCGGGGTCCATTTGACCCTTTAAACTATTAATTGAACTTATTAAAACGATGTATAATATTTCAAGTTTTACCGTTAAAACATATTCAAACATACGTAATAAACTCAAATAATATATTAGGATCATTACCTGAATGTTTCAGGGTGCAAATTCTACTTTTTTTTCCGGCCCCTTTTCTCATTTTCTGGCATTTTTTCACTGCATTATTTTGTTTCTCGTTCCCTCTGTTTCGTTTGATTCTCTGTTGTCAAGTTTCTGTCTCTTCTGATTATATATAAGGCACCACCGCCTAACTTTGATCACTTTCCATCTTTTGTCTTTTTCTATTTCCTTTTTTTTATATATTTTTTTTCTTTTCGCGACAAAAATTAAAACGGTACCCTACGATATTCGAAATAATTCCAACTTTTGCATATAAGTTATACAAAATATATGTAACATACGCGCGAAGGCGGATCTCAAATTGGACTCCCGAAACTCAAGATGCGAATTTAAATAGATACAGCTGAGAGGTATCAGTATGTCTGTGTTCTGGTTTTAAGTGTTGTCCTTATTTATGAATTGTTATATTTATTTTCCTAATTTAATTATAAGGGTTCGCCCGACGGGTCTAGGGAAGGATGTCGGGTGCCCGCACGGCCTAACCGGATTCCGGGTCGTGTCAGATATTCTACCTCTTCTTATATAAATACTGAAAAATCTTGTAAATACTATACAGTGAATTCAATCTTCTTCATATTCTTTTAATATATATAAAAGAAAGATAAATCTTTCAAACATATAATACAGACCCAAGATAGTAACATGAAGTGTTGAGACTGTCTATCAAAACATACTTCATAATAGGAAGAAGGTCGAGGACTAACAGCAATAATGGCTTAAAATATTAGTGTTTTGAGTTCTTCTTATTTGTGAAAGATGAAAACGCACAAAACTGATAGATGCTTGCACATGCGTTTGTTTCAGCCTTTTGCATCCTTATTAATTACTTGTTCCACAGCCTTATCACGAAATAATAATAAAATTTTAATGCTTATCAATCCTTCAGCATTCCTTTTCAGAGAACCCTTTACTGAAGTGTAATGAAGTAAAATGGAAATTACAATATTTTTGGATAATTTTCCAACTTTTCATTAACTAAACAACAATTAATTATTATAGATAAATTAACTGTTGCGAAATAAGGAAACTAGAAGCAAACATAGAAATTCCCATGAACAAACTAGAATAATAGAGAAAATTAGAGAGGAAGAAATGAAAGAAGAAGAGGAGACTAAGGAGATAGAGAAAGAGAGATTATTCTATGCCCTAAATTCTGGTTTAAGTGACATAATTGAAATTATATTTATTAGGCCACAAACAATCCTTTATATCAAAATTTTTGGCTTAAATGATGCCAATATCACTACTAGAAAATCGCAAAATTCCTACGGACGCTGTGTGACGAAACCCCATCTAAAATTACTCTCCGATAGCATGCCATTGGAGAACGTAAAAAAATTAAAAAATAAAAATTTTATTTGAAACCTACAGATAGCACGCCATCGCACGGTCAAGTAAAAAAAATCAGATCTGGCTTTTTCTCTCTCGTCTCAAACAAACAAAAACCCTTTCTTTCTCTCCTCTCACCCTCTTTGTCTCCTCTCGCCCATCTCCTTCCCCAAACAACAATTTCCCCACAAAAATTCCCCAAACAACGTTTTTTCCATATCACCGATTTCCCCACATCACTGATTTCCCCATATCATAGTCCGCGTAAGTTTCTTCTTCATTTTTCATCTTTCACGTTTCTGCCCCGATTTTAGCGAATTTAATTTCTTTTTTACTTTCAGGCCGTTTTCCCGTCGTTGCAGTGGCCGTTTCCCTGTGGTAATAGTGATAGTATTTCCCCGGCATGGCAGGTATGTGGAATTTAAGTTTCAATAGTGTATGAATACTTTATATAATCTTGGTTTTTTTTAAATTATAAGTATTGTTTTATGTTAACGACATAATTTTATGTGCTTGTTTATCGACTGGAATCATGTTATCTAAGAAAAGAAAATTTGTTTGCTATAGTTTTTCAAGAATTCAATTTTCGGTAATTATTATGGTGAAAAATTGTCCCTTTGTTGAGGGTGAGTATCCTAAGACTACGCTAGAGTTGTTGCAAATTTTGGTCTTAGTAAGTTGTTTAAAAAATCAAGTAAAGTGGGTGTTGAGATTAGCTCATCAGTTTAGGTCTATGGGTGCTTATAGTCATAATTTGGAAAAAGAGTAATCGAGTGAATTGCTTGAATATTTTCTTTTTAGCAACTAACAAGATTGATGAAAAAATTGAAGAAAAGCTAATGTGTTGAAGTGGGTGTTGAGATTAGCTCATCAATTTAGGACTGCGCATAGTTATGTCATAAGTTGGACAAAGGCTAATCGAGTGAATTGTTTGAAGGAAAATAGTTTAGCAAGTAACAAGATTGATGAAAAAATTGAGGAAAAGCTAAAGACTTAAAATTTGTTAAACTTGATTTGGATGCTCGAACACTCGTAATACACTAGATTAGTAATGAACAAATTTTAGCTATAAAACACTTAATACAAGTGAAAGTAGTACATATAGAAAATTATGAACTATGTATCATATCGTATACTCAATAATTTTTTAGCTAAACAGAAGATTATGTAGATGAAAGCTACACTTACTAATCTATTTTTATATTTAGCTAATTGAATTAGTTATGTCGACTTAATGTTATATATATGATGAATTAGAAGATAAACGTTAGCTATACAAAATAATATAAAATTGTGCATTTTTTTAAATATATCACTTTGTATTATTTTTGTAGATGGAACGTCATGAAAATTATAGTTGATGTATAATTGGAATAACCTGAGACGTCAGGGGTTGAGAAAATTTTTTATAGATAGGGTTGCAGAATTTTATGCTAATGCTAAAACACTTTCTGAATGTATAAGGGAGGGGAATATAAAATGTCCTTGTTTGGACTGCAAGTGTTGTCACGTGCAAAGCCTAGATGATACTGTAATCCATCTTTATAATAAAGAATTTATGTCTAATTATTTTGTGTAGACTGCACATGGAGAGTTTGAGCCTAATGTCAGTATTCAAAATGTATATGCCGGTGGGAGTAGTTCATATGTCGATTTTGAGTCTCACAATAATAAGATGCATGACATGATTAATGATGCTTTTAGGATGTACCCTAGGGAACCATCCCAACTAAATGTTTGAGCAGTTTCCAAACGATGAGGCGAAGCTCTTCTAGGAACAGTTGGAAGAAGCTAGTCACCCATTTTATGAGGGCTCAACACACTCTAAGCTGTCGGTTGCAGTTAGATTGCTAAGTATTAAATCATATTACAATATATCTCAAGCAAGAATGGATGAGATCATTGGGAGAATGGATGAGATCATTGGGCTAACTTGGATTTACTTAGTTCGTACTACGATACAAAGAAATTGGTTTCCAAGTTAGGACTTTCTTTTGAGAGAATTTACTATTGTACAAAAGGTTGCATGTTATTCTATAATGAATATAAGGAATTGCTGTTAGGGGTGTACAAACCGAACCGGTAAACCGAACCAAACCATAAACCAAATCGAATCGAATAACAAAATCGACTCGTGGTTTAGTTTGATTTTGGAAAAATAAAAACCCACATATTTGGTTTGGTTTGGTTTATCAAAAAAAAAAAGAACCGAACCCAAACCAGACTGATATTTTATAAATATTATTTGTACATATTTATATATAAAAAATATTCATTGTGAGCTTCTTTATATATGATTTTAAGGAAATTTTACATGGCAGAACAGTCAAGCGAGTATTAGACACTAAATAAATACATACTCTTTTTATTATATTGTATAAACATAAACTAATTATACTCCGCATTTTCTAGCCACAAATTTGATGAAATCTTTAAGCATTAGATGTGCCTATTTATAAGGGAATGGATGATCAATTACATTATCTCTCTTAATTAATATTTAAGTAATTATCTTATAAATATTATCAAGAATCAATATCACTAAATTATCATCTAAACACTAGCACACAAGCAACATACTACATGGTTGATTAAGGAAAAAAATAAAACTAACTCAACTCATTTATATCGCGTCTCTCCATTTTTAGTTTTCTAATTTACGTACATTACTTTTCATTGTCTTATTAAGATGTATATATAATTATTCTTGATGTCTAATTGTCTATAAGTATCATACATCGATAGTTGATTGTAGGAAATATTTGAAAGCAACACTTGCATATTTGTTGTAGAGACTTTATATAATAAAAATCAAAAAAACCAAAAAAACAGAAAAAAACAAGATTGAGAAAACCGAATTTATGTTGGTTTGGTTTATAAATTTGAAAAATCGATATGTTATGTTTGGTTTGCTTAATGGTAAAGCCAAACCAAACCGCCCTACGTTCACCCCTAATTGATGTATTGTAAATTTTATAGTAAGGCTTGTTATAAGCCTGTCAAAAATGAAAAGAAGAAGCAGGTACCAGTTAAGGCGATGCATTACTTACCCGTCATACCTCGGTTAAAGAGATTGTATGCGTCAATGGGCTCTGCTTCTCATATGATATGGCACCATGAACGCACAAAACAACCTTGTATTCTATGTCATCCTTCTGATGGTGAAGCATGGAAGCATTTTGATACGGTGTATTCGAAATTTGCTAATAAACCTAGATATATTAGGTTGGGTTTAAGTTATGATGGTTTCACTCCATTTGCAGTCTCTGCCACATAGTATTCTTGTTGGCCCGTATTTGTCACGCCGTATAATCTTCCACAAGAATTGTGTATAACAAGTCCATATATTTTTCTGACTTGCATTATTCCGGGTCCACATAACCCAAAAATTTTGATTGATGTATTCTTGCAGCCCTTGATTGATGAGTTAAAAATATTGTGGCATAAAGGTGTGGAAACATATGATTGTTCAACTAGACAAAACTTTAGATTGCATCCTTCTCTGATGTGGATTATAAATGATTTTCTTGCTTATGGAATGTTGTTTGGTTGGTCCACTGCAGGTAAGTTTTCTTGCCTTTGTTGTATGGAGGACAAAAAAACTTTTATTTGAATAATGGAGGAAAGAACACATGGTTCGACTGTCAACGTCGATTCTTACCAGATGATCATCCGTTTAGGAGAAACACTAGTGCATTTATGAAAGGGAAAAAAGATAATGATAAACCCCCTCGAAGATTTTCTGGTCATGAAATTTGGGATAAGGTGAAGGGGTATTCTAAGGTGAGTGATGAAAGATATCCACTTAAAACACCTGGTTTTGGTGGATGGCATAATTGGACTAAACAAAGCATATTCTGGGAGTTGCCTTATTGGAAAGATAATCTTCCCCGACATAATCTGGATCCCATGCACATTGAAAAGAATTTTTTCAATGCAGTCTTCAATAATGTGATGGATGTCAATAACAAGACAAAGGATAATGTGAAGGCCAGATTGGATGTTCAGGAATACTGTAGGCGAAATGAATTGCATCTATATTCTGTCGGTGACAAGGTTCGAATGCCCAAGGCCAATAACACATTTGAATTGGATGAAAGAAGAGATATTTGTGAGTGGATGCAGAATTTGTGGTTTCCTGATGGGTGCACATCGAATATACCAAGGTGTGTTGACATGAGAGAAGGCAAGTTAACTAATATGAAAAATCATGATTGCCATATTTTCATGGAAAACTTGCTACCAATTGCATTTAATGGTTTGCCTGATAGAGTATGGAAACCTTTGACCGAAATGAGTGTATTTTTCAAAGACTTGTGCTCTAACACATTGCGGGAAGAAAATCTTAAATTGATGGAAAGAAATATCTCAGTGATCTTAACTAAATTGAGCAAGATCTTTCCTCCTGGTTGTTTCAATGTGATGCAACATCTTCCGATTCACCTTATGGAAGAAGCACAACTTGGAGGCCCATTTCAAGGAAGATGGATGTATCCTTACCAGAGGTAAGCTTTTTTCAATCCTCTATTCGCTAACATTTATAATTATTCTATAAATTTATCTAATGAAATGTGTTATGCAGGATTGTTGGCAAGTGTAAGCGTACTATAAAAAATAAAAATAGGATTAAAGGGTCGATATGCGAGGCTTATATTCTAAGGGAAACTGTGCATTTTTTCTCGTATTATTTTGGGGATGAGGTGCCATGTATGAGAAATAGGCTGAATCGTCATGGTGATGGCGAGAACGATGATTTATTGTTTCCACAATTTTTCATATTCAATCATCCGAGCAGGGGGCCTAAGAATTGAATCGATAGAAAAGTTGCTACAACACATGTATTATTAAATTTCTCGGAAGTCCAAGAATTTTATAGGTAAATTTCAATTAGTTTGACAAACGTAAATGCTGCTGTAAAATTTTATTTTGACTAATTGAGATTTTGTATTGTGCCGAGCAGTTACTTTGTGCGTTGCTTTAGGCATGATATTGTTCCTTAAAGTTTTTCGGATTGGTTTAGAGAATATATAAGTATTTACTGATTAAATTATATTCTAACCATAAAACAGATAACAAGTTATATGTATTCTTTAACTTATAAACCATCTTGGACTACATATAGGTAAACAATTCGGCTAATGGCATAAACTGATGCGGGACAAATCGGGCCAAGACACCAACCATCAAGAGCCAAGCTTGAGAGCACAAAGGATACAAGTCAAGGGCTCCAGAAGCGACTTGAAGATCATGCATCGGAGCACCATGAAAGGAGGAGTACCTAGCTTAGTCAGGCCAAGCGCCCAACTCCTAGGAGGAGCGCCCAAGCTGAGGCACAGCACAGCCAGGCGGAGCGCCTAAGCCTATGCACATTCAGCCGGAGCGCCTCCAATCTAGGCGGAGCGCCTAAGCCTGGAGCCAAACTTAATCAGAAGCTCATCCAGGCAGAGAACCTAGATTCCAGGCGGAGCACCTGACGCTGAAGGCTTCTTGACTTTTAGGTGAAGTTCCCATTTTGCCCCTGAGTGGCCTTGTATGTCTTAACCCAACCTATGGGCATTTTAGTCATTTTACATTATTTTAGGAAAGACTATAAATAGGAACACTTAGCCATTTTGTTCATTATCTAGTTTCGACATTGAATAGAGAGAAGAGAGAGCGTAGAAGAGGTCGAGCCTTTCCAGTTCGAAGCTTGAAGCTTCGTGTATGTCTCGACTTGGAACCTATGGAGATTCAACGCTAGTATGAAACCCTTGTAAGGTTCGAGTTTCAACTCTCCCTTTTGGATAGTAAATTCATGCTGTGAATTATTTATCCATTCTTTCTTCTATTTCTTGCCTCCCTAGTCTTGATTTTCTTGCTATCTTTTTGATATCACGTTATCTTGTTTTACTTGCTTCCGCTCGTTTATCATTATTTGCTTCTGCGTATTTTACCCTGTATCAGTTGGTATCAGAGCAAGGCTCGGGTTATGTTCTTACAAACCCCCGTTCCTTTTTTGTCGTGTTAGTATCGTGTTGTTATTTTTCTTGTTGTTCTTGAAAAGAGGATAAACAAAATAATGGAAAAAGTTGAAAACTTGAAAAAAATTTGGTAGATCGGGTTGGATTAGAATCCCCAAGTATTTAAAAGTATTGGGGTTTATTCTATATTGTATTCCCGTTGTTTTGATACCCATATATCACAATTCGGTGTTACGAATCAAAATTTCGAAAATCAAAATCCCAAAGTTTGAAAATTTCTTGAAAATGCTTCAATCTTGAATCGAAGCTTGTTGTTGTTTGTTGGAGGTTGAAAACCATTGGGGATTTGTTAGAATAGTTGAATACACCTTTGGGTATCGTTAGATTTGAGTATCGGGTTGAAATCGATCGAAAAATTTGGCCAAAATCACCAAAAACCCGTTTTTGAAAACTGTTGAATCGTGCTTCAAGCGGAGCACCTAGATTTTTGGGTAGTAGCCAACCCAGGCGGAGCGCCCACTTGTACTAGGCGGAGCGCCTCCCCCTCTGGGCTGAGCGCCCACCCCTGTAACGGGACCGGGAGTTTTCGTTTCGTCGTTATTTGTGTTTCCTTTGCTTCCTAACTTCTTGGTTAGTGTTTTTAGGGTAATTGGCCTAATCAAAAGACACTAACTCTTGAGCGTGTTAGGACACTCGTGCGTAGAGGTGATTAGAATTCAAAGAAGAGTCGTAGAACTTTCTTTTGCCTCAAGTGCGCACTTAAATAGTCGTTCGTCCATCGAGTCTCATTAACTCCGTTCCGAACTAATACTTGGACATACTAGTTGTGATCACCGTGGTTTCTAAGTTATTTAGGCCTCGCCCATTGAGTGATACATGTGAGGGAGTGATTTTTGTGAGGTTTTTCTCTTGGTGTTGCAACTATGTCGGATGAATATTATAGAGGGTATGACTCGTGTGGAGATGAGAGAGACTATGGTTCCTACGATGGTGATGATAGATATTGCTATAATGATTCGAGGAACTATGGCTCGTATGAGGATTAAGCGGTTCACTATGATGATCGTGAGGTTGATGAAGACTATGAAGCTCATGAAGATGAATGTGTTAATCCTTATGGTTCTAGTCAAGAATATGAAGATGGTGATGCTTCAAGGTACAATGTTCCTACTTACTCTACTTGTGATGAATTTGAAAATAATGTTAGTGACATAGAGAGAGAGTTGATGATGAGGTTGATTATAGAAATTATTCATTTGCATCTTCTCTTGGTGTTTCTAATGGTGAACAAGGGAGTAGTAGAGGTCCTTCCATTAGTATGGGAGGAGGTGATGGTTGATCCATGGGAAAGAAGAAGCTTGCATCTTCTAGGTATTCTAAGAGACCTAATGCTTCTAATTCCTATGTGGAGGGTGGTTTGAGAGATGGTGTTGCTCTTGCTACAAAAGGCTTGTATTGTTCTATCAATGCCCTGAAGGGTAGTAGTAGTAGGAGTAGTACTATGGGCTATGGAACCAATGCGAGAGGCACTTTTGGCAAGAGTCCTTCCTCGACTTCCGACAATACTTCTAATGTTGGAAGAGTGATGGGAAGTGGAAGTTACTCTAGCAATGTTGCTAGGAGATGAGGGATAAGGGAGACCCAAGTTGTTGGTGTTGACACTCGTGAGCATTCAAGTTCTTTCTTAGATACATTTCTACGAAACTTGGGTAGAAGTAGGTTCATTGTTGAGGTGAGTTGTTATAGAGGAAACCTGCTTAAAATTGAAGAGACCGATGCCAATTGTATTAGCACCACATTGGTTGATAGGCTAAAGATACCATGCCGTAAGCTAGAGAATTCTTATGAGTATAAAGGAGTGTGGGTTTCCAAGGAAGCTCGAGTACTTATAACTCATAGGAATTACAAATGCCATGTGTGGTGTGATGTGTATCCCATGCAACATGTTGATATGTGGCTAGGTGAGTCATGGATGGAAGACAAGAGGTTGCAATATAGTGCTATGAAGGATGCGTATCTTGTGGGCATAGGGCAGACAGTTTATGACTTTGTACCTTATCGGAAAAGAAGCCAATTGCCTACTAGTGCACCCTCTTTGGAATTGCAAGGGAGCAAGGAGCGAGAACTTCATTCCATGGGTGAAAATATGCAATCAAGGAGTCCTACAAACGCAAGAAATGGTGGGACCAATGCAAGTGAAGGGTTGACAAGTGTCAACAAGGTGAACCCGAAACCACAAGTTTCAAATCCAAGTGGTTCACCAACAAAGAAGAAGGAGACATCAAGTGATGAGTCTCCAAGTCCTAGATTCTGGGTTGATGTTAAAAGTCCACCTACTCTAGCTATGGGTATTCTTGGGCCTCGTCCCAACACGCCCGATTATGAGAGATAAAAGATAGAGAGGAGTAAGGGAACGATTGGTGACAACTCTCGAGTGAAAAAAGGAGAGGTTGTGTTGAGTGATGTGAGTAGGTTGTCACCACCCGAATGTACACCCGCCCTTGAAGAAAAAATGAGGGAAAAGTGAAACGACCTCGGTTAGTCGTTTCGGAAGTTAGGACTCCGATTGGCGTGTCGATAATTTTAAAATATTCATAATATCCATTAGGACCTGTCTGTAAAATTTGAGCTAAATCAGACCTCGTTTGGTAGGCATCGGAAGAAGGTTTCAGTTTTTAGTGTCGATAAATATTAAAAAGAGATTTTCGAGCTCGGTTTTGGCGAATGAGCTCCGATTCAAAATCCGAAAGCGCCGTTAGGTTCGTATGATTATTTGTGACTTTTATGAACTTTCGAAAGTGAATTTCGATGTTGTTCGGCTAGTTTCCGCTAAAATGCCGAAAGTTAAATAATTTGATCTTTTTCCATTTAATTTGCATATTGAGTTTCGGGAGTCTGATTTGAGATCCGTCTTCGCGAGTATGTTACATATATTTTTTATAACTTGTACGCAAAAGTTGAAATTATTTCGAATATCGCAGGGTACCGTTTTAATTTTCGTCGCGAAAAGAAATTAAAATAAAAGAAAAAGAGTAAAAGACAAAAAAAAGGAAAAAGGAAAAGAAATGAATGTCGGTTGGGGTGAGCTTATAAGCTAAACAAGATCAGAAAGTAGCAAAAAGACGAGAACAGAGTAAAATGAAATAACACAGTAAATAAAAATGCCAGAAAAGGGGCCGGAGGAAAGTAGAATTTTCACCCTGGAACATCCAGGTAATGATGTAAACTCATTATCTTAGCTTATTACGTGTGTTTAAATATATTTTTACGGTAAAAATTGGGATATTAGACATCATTTTAATAAGTTCAATTAATAGTTTAAAGGGTCAAATGGACCCCGATAATGAAATTGATTATTCGTACTCAGTGAGTTATGGGCAACATATAAATGTAATTTATTTAGGGTTTGGTTATGTGACCTTAAACCCTGTATATAGGCCTGGCCTGCATATTGCGTATGTGAATAGGGTATCAGGTTCCTAACCGGATTGCCCTAAGATGTGAGGAATGAAGCCTTTAGCCTGATTTGATATATTTTTTCTGCTTATTGAATAGAGTGGGATCGTTTGGCAAGGAAACCAAAGGATTAAGCGGTGCTAGATTAGCCGTACTAACTTTTGGAAGAGGTAAGTGTTTATATCCATTACTTTGGAGGCCCTTGGCCTCGTGGATTTTCTATCACGTGTTTCCTTACGTGTGTAGCTGCCGATAGGCGTACTCATTACGCCTTAGCTTTGAATTTACATTGTATATTATATGTTATGCCCTGTAGTTGGTATTGCATTGAACATATGAGCATTGCACTCTGGTTTTGAGCATTGCATATACTTCCCCGTTGGCGATGAGAGTCCCGCATCGGCGAAGGGTCATTATTGCATATACTTCCCGGTTGGCGATGAGAGTCCCGCATCGGCGAAGGGTCATTATTGCATATACTTCCCGGTTGGCGATGAGAGTCCCGCACCGGCGAAGGGTCATTATTGCATATACTTCCCGGTTGGCGATGAGAGTCCCGCATCGGCGAAGGGTCATTATTGCATATACTTCCCGGTTGGCGATGAGAGTCCCGCACCGGTGAAGGGTCATCATTACATATACTTCCCGGTAATCGATGAGAGTCCCAAGCCGGTGAAGGGTCATTATTATATATATCTCCTGGTAGACGATGAGAGCCCCGCGCCGGAGATAGGTATCAGACATATGTGACTGCATTGCATCATACCGCATTCATCCCATCTCATTGTACCGCATACTGACTATTGTGTGTATTGTGTTGTGTTTTATATATGCGGTATGTATACCATGTTGTGAACGTATCTCAGTTTGCCTATATATTTCTGGCTCCTATCCCGGGATGCACGTCGCGACAATATAAATACATGGATTGGATCGAGTTGCACGCCGCAACAGTATAGATATACGGATCGGGTTGCACGCCGCAACAGTATAAATATACAAATCGGGTTGCACGCCGCAACAGTATAAATATACGGATCGGGTTGCACGTCGCGAAAGTATGTATATATGGATCGGGTTGCACGCCGCAACAGGATGTATTTCTGATTGTCGACATGTTCAGGATATCTATATGTTCTGTTTACCTTATGTCCCTGCCTGTTTATGATTCCATACGTGTTTTCAGTTATTATCTGGCTTTGCCTATTTATAGATCAAATAAGATGGATTTAGTTTATCTATTTTTCTTCTCCCTGGCTAGCTATCCTATTCTTTGAGGTGGCTAGTCTGCCCCACTTATTGAGTCCTCTTGACTCACCCTTGTTTGTTGTTCATTTTGTCTATCTATTTCGTTTCGGCAGGTTCGCTCCATGATTGAGTTCGCCACGTTGTGAAGGAGCGAAGACGACTTCAGCTGTCAGGGTGAGCCAGCTTTTATTCCGGATGGCCACAACTTTATTGGTTATTATTTCAGCTGCATTTTGCTCCCTTCAGGAGGTATCTGTCTTCTTTTGTACTCTTAGATGTCTAGTCTGGATAGCCCTAAACCTAGCATGTTGGGTAGTCAGCTGTAATTTCTTTTGTACAGCTTAGAGGTATCAGTATGTCTGTGTTTTTTTTAAATCTTGTCCTTATTTATGAATTATTATATTTATTTTCCTAATTTAATTGGTAAGGGTTCGCCCGACGAGTCTAGAGTAGGATGTCGGGTGCCCGCACGGCCTAGCCGGATTCTGGGTCATGTCAGTTGGTATCAGAGCCCGATTTAGAGTCTATCCAGACTAAGACAGTGTCTAGTAGAGTCTTGTTGATGGGTACGTAGACGTCCGTACTTATCTACGAGAGGCTATGATGGCATTTAGGAAGTTTCACTTCCTCCATTTCTGATCGTGCGTCGGTCTAGGATGCAGCAGTATTTTTGTTAATTCCTTCGTGGTAATTGTGAACCCTCGTGCGACAAATCAGCAAACGGTATGAGTTCAAGACGAAGCAGTCTAGCCTGGGGCTAGCACTGACAAAGCCCCGAGTGTTTTGATTGTGCTGACGATCTAGTTACGGAGGTCCCAGCCGTACGAGCTCGTGATGGGCAAGGGAGCAGGTCCTTGTGGTTCCCTTGGCTCTCTACGACGCTTTTAGGAGAATCTTGGCGATGCAGATACCACAATAACCTATTATTCTCTAGGCAACTTATCAGGTTGTCGCAGATGCAGATGTTCGGTCTCAGGGAGCTCATATTCAAGTTTTTTTATATTACCGCAATAAAGTATGTTCCGAAGGCAGCATGTGTTGTGCCTCTAGTTATTCTGGCTGGTTAGCTAGCCCGAGTAATGGCTCGGTCCGAGTATCTGAAAAGGCTGCATTATTTTTACCCGATTGAACCTTCCGATATTCTTAAGCCATGTATTAGATAATCCCTACATAATTTTTTTAAAATAAGATGATGTCAGCATATCCTTCAGGCTGTTGATTATATCGAGCGGTATGGTGTTGATTATTCTGCTTTCCAGTTTTAGGGGTCCAGCCTTGAATTGGTGGGCCGCTCTCTTGTTAACTAACTTAGTTCGATTTTTCTTCTAGATTCATGGAAAAGTTTCTTTTCGAGTCGCGAGCGAGATGAAAAGTATTGCCAGTTTGAATAGATTAGATAGGGTAGCATGTCGGTTAGCCTGTTGGTTTCAGAATGTGAGATTGAATTCTATAGAATGGTTGGATATGCATTAGAACTAGTTCATGAGCCTTTCTAGAGATTCAAAGATTTATTGATGATCTTTCTTTTTCCTTGAGATCCCAGATGGCTCGAGAGATTGAGGTCGGGATTTTATTTGATGTTGTTGTTGATATTGCCCGAAGGTTCGAGGCATACCATAAGTTAGAGCGGGGAGAGTTAGAGCGGGAGAGTAAGAGATCCCATGGCCCTAGTGGGCAACCATGGTACCTCATTTGGAGGTAAGAGTTCTGATTATTTTGGGAGGTCACCTTCTAGGTTATCTCAGTTTGTGTCACGTGATTCTTAGAGTGTGTCAGTAGCTCGTCAAGATCAGATTCAGTCTTTTCTTTACAACTATCAACAATCTGTCCAGTTTCCATATTTAGCGAAAAGGTGTTATCATTGTCGTGAGTCTGATTATCCTTTGAGGAGTTTTCCTGTTATCATTGTTGTGAATCTGGCTATCCTTTGAGGAGTTTTCCCTTACTCCGATAAGTTAGCAGTCGTCTTTTCTTTCGTCATCAAGCACCTGCACAGTCGCAGGAAATTTCATATAGATCTTAATCAACCAGAGATATGTCCTCATTCGATAGAGGTCGAGAGTGTGGTGGTAGTAGTTCTTCTAGAAGTAATTATCAGAGTAGCGGCTCGGCTCAGCTGCAGAGGCAGTTCTAAGAATTACCAGTCTGGTAGGATGTTGAGGTATTTGATGTAGTACACCCATGTATTTCTTCTTCCCTTATATGTGAGTAAGATTTGATTCTTCCGATCGATTTGGAAATGGTTGTCTTATTCTATTAAGAATCGGTTGCGGTAGAGGGGTGAGCTTCTTGTATGATTTATTCCTGGCATTTATGATGACCCTACTAGTTTATCTGGTTTAAATGCGAGAGATTTGTAAGTGAGTATCGGTATTGTTTGCTTTGCATTTTGTTATGCCTCATTCTGTTATTATGTCAAGTCAGTCTACCTCTCTTTGGAACTCAGTGTCGGTAGGATGATAGGATTCTTATTTGTCACCATCAGAAAGTGTCATTGTTTCTTCCGATGTAAAGTGGTTAGTAAGTAATACTCGATCTATCTGTGTCCTCTTGGTTCGAGACGCTAGTAGAGTCATGTTATTTTACAAGTTTGTCTCGGTATAAAAGGGTTTTCTGGTAAATTGTCGGAGTTTCCTTTTTATAGGAAGGTTAAATTGACATATATTTTGTTCCATAAGGCTCATTCAATGTCTATTTCTTTAATTGCGATTCTTCGGTTAGCCTGACTCATAAATAGTCTAGCTCTGGTAGTCAAATAAATAAGAAGATGATCTTCCTGAAGCTCTAATCATTTCTATCCTCAGTCCATTGCCATCTTTTCTTTGTTCGGCACTGGTGAGTTTAGGCGGTCAGTAGCCTTTTGTGATGTTCCCTGTGTCGAGCCAGAGTGCGTGTCAAGGTGGCCGGATATGCACATTATTGTTTTTCAAGGCAACTAAGGGTAATGAGAGGCGTCATTTGACCTTTGATTTGATCCATCAGTCAGTGGTACTTATAGAAAATGTATGGAGTTGTGGCTTGAGAGTTGCAGCTGTTTGGCAACTCGAAAGGGTAATTTGGTAGTTTAGGTCCGCCTATGTTCAGCTTTTAGCTAAGTCTTCTTTAATCCAGCAGGTTGTGCGAGGATGACTATTTCTATTCAAATTAGCTGTATGAGCTGAAGCTCTAAGTGGAGGAGTCTTCCTCCAATAATGAATATAAATATTAAATCTCTAAGGCGTTGTGAGAGCGTAAGCTAATTCTTAGTTCCATCGACCTATTCTATATCGAAAGGTATATCGAAGAGGTGATTATCGGCTGAATCATGTTATCCATCCAAAGTTCCGTGTATCTTTCTTTCGAAAATGTAGAACTCTCCTCTCGTGATCGAGGAAGGATCGTCTTAGTTAGAATAATCCGAGCAATGGTGCTATCATATTATCCAGATATGTTTTATTCCAAGAGTTCGGTGGTCGTGTTATAATTCTGATTCTGCAATCATGAGATAATGTCCGTGGAGTAGCTTATGAAGGTCGTTCAAGTTCTTTTGTTATCTGTGCGAATTTTTCTTTAGACTTAGGCTCGTTCGAGGACGAACGAGAGTTTAAGTGGAGGAGAATGAAATGACCTCGGTTACTCGTTTCGGAAGTTAGGACTCCGATTGGCGTGCCGATAATTTTAAAATATTCGTAATGTCCATTAGGACCTGTCTGTAAAATTTGAGCTAAATCAGACCTCGTTTAGTAGGCATCGGAAGAAGGTTTCAGTTTTTAGTGTCGATAAATATTAAAAAGAGATTTTCGAGCTCGGTTTTGGCGAGTGAGCTCCGATTCGAAATCTGAAAGCGCCGTTAGGTTCGTATGATTATTTGTGACTTTTATGAACTTTCGAAAGTGAATTTCGATGTTGTTCGGCTAGTTTCCGCTAAAATGCCGAAAGTTAAATAATTTGATCTTTTTCAATTTAATTTGCATATTGAGTTTCGGGAGTCCGATTTGAGATCCGTCTTTGCGACTATGTTACATATATTTTGTATAACTTGTATGCAAAAGTTGAAATTATTTCGAATATCGCAGAGTACCGTTTTAATTTTCGTCGCGAAAAGAAATTAAAATAAAAGAAAAAGAGTAAAAGACAAAAAAAAAAAAAGGAAAAAGGAAAAGAAATGAAAGTCGGTTGGGGTGAGCTTATAAGCTAAACAAGATCAGAAAGCAGCAAAAAGATGAGAACAAAGAAAAATGAAATAACGCAGTAAATAAAAATGCCAGAAAATGAGAAAAGGGGCCGGAGGAAAGTAGAATTTTCACCCTGGAACATCCAGGTAATGATGTTAACTCACTATCTTAGCTTATTACGTGTGTTTAAATATATTTTTACGGTAAAAATTGGGATGTTAGACATCATTTTAATAAGTTCAATTAATAGTTTAAAGGGTCAAATGGACCCCGATAATGAAATTGATTATTCGTACTCAGTGAGTTATGGGCAACATATAAATGTAATTTATTTAGGGTTTGGTTATGTGACCTTAAACCCTATATATAGGTCTGGCCTGCGTATTACGTATGCGAATAGGTATCTGGTTCCTAACCGGATTGCCATATGATGTGAGGAATGAAGCCTTTAACCTAATTTGATATATTTTTTCTGCTTATTGAATAGAGTGGGATCGTTTGGCAAGGAAACCAAAGGATTAAGCGGTTGTTGATTAGCCGTACTAACTTTTGGAAGAGGTAAGTGTTTATATCCATTTCTTTGGAGGCCCTTGGCCTCGTGGATTTTCTACCACGTGTTTCCTTACGTGTGTAGCTGCCGATAGGCGTACTCATTACGCCTTAGCTTTGAATTTACATTGTATATTACATGTTATGCCCTGTAGTTTGTATTGCATTGAACATATGAGCATTGCACTCTGGTTTTGAGCATTGCATATACTTCCCGGTTGGCGATGAGAGTCCCGCACCGGCGAAGGGTCATTATTGCATATACTTTCCGGTTGGCGATGAGAGTCCCGCACCGGCGAAGGGTCATTATTGCATATACTTCCCGGTTGGCGATGAGAGTCCTGCTCCGGTGAAGGGTCATCATTACATATACTTCCCGGTAATCGATGAGAGTCCCGAGCCGGTGAAGGGTCATTATTGTATATATCTCCTGGTAGACGATGAGAGTCCCGCGCCGGAGATATGTATCAGACATATGTGACTGCATTGCATCATACCGCATTCATCCCATCTCATTGTACCACATACTGACTATTGTGTGTATTGTGTTGTGTTTTATATATGCGGTATGTATGCCATGTTGTGAACGTATCTCAGTTTGCCTATATATTTCTGGCTCCTATCCCGGGTTGCACGTCGCGACGATATAAATACATGGATTGGATCGGGTTGCACGCCGCAACAGTATAAATATACGGATCGGGTTGCACACCGCAACAGTATAAATATACGGATCGGGTTGCACGTCGCGACAGTATGAATAGATGGATCGGGTTGCACGCCGCAACAGGATGTATTTCTGATTGTCGACATGTTCAGGATATCTATATGTTCTGTCTACCTTATGTCCCTGGCTGTTTATGATTCCATACGTGTTTTCAGTTATTATCTGGCTTTGTCTGTTTATAGTTTAAATAAGATGGATTTAGTTTATCTGTTTTTCTTCTCCCTGGCTAGCTATCCTATTCTTTGAGGTGGCTAGTCTGCCCCACTTATTGAGTCCTCTTGACTCACCCTTGTTTGTTGTTCGTTTTGTCTATCTATTTCGTTTTGGCAGGTTCGCTCCAGGATTGAGTTCGCCACGTTGTGAAGGAGCGAAGACGACTTCAGCTGTCAGGGTGAGCCAGCTTTTATTCCGGATGGCCACCAGTTTATTGGTTATTATTTCAGCTGCATTTTGCTCCCTTCAGGAGGTATCTGTCTTCTTTTGTCTTCTTAGATGTCTAGTCTGGATAGCCCTAAACCTAGCATGTTGGGTAGTCAGTTGTAATTTCTTTTGTACAACTTAGAGGATCAGTATGTCTGTGTTTTTTTTAAGTCTTGTCCTTATTTATGAATTATTATATTTATTTTCCTAATTTAATTGGTAAGGGTTCGCCCCACGGGTCTAGAGAAGGATGTCGGGTGCCCGCACGGCCTAGCCGGATTCTGGGTCGTGTCAGTTGGTATCAGAGCCCGATTTAGAGTCTATCCAGACTAAGACAGTGTCTAGTAGAGTCTCGTTGATGGGTATGCAGACGTCCGTACTTATCTACGAGAGGCTATGATGGAATTTAGGAAGTTTCACTTCCTCCATTTCTGATCGTGCGTCGGTCTAGGATGCAGCAGTATTTTCGTTAATTCCTTCGTGATAATTGTGAACCCTCGTGCGACAAATCAGCAAACAGTATGAGTTAAAGACGAAGCAGTCTAGCCTGGGGCTAGCACTGACGAATCCCCGAGAGTTTTGATTGTGCTGACGATCTAGTTACGGAGGTCCCAGCCGTACGAGCTCGCGATGGGCAAGGGAGCAGGGCCTTGTGGTTCCCTTGGCTCTCTACGACGCTTTTAGGAGAATCTTGGCGACGCAGATACCACAATAACCTATTATTCTCTAGGCAACTTATCAGGTTGTCGCAGATGCAGACGTTCGGTCTCAGGGACCTCATATTCAAGTTTTTTTATATTACCGCAATAAAGTATGTTCCGGAGGCAGCATGTGTTGTGCCTCTAGTTATTCTGGCTGGTTAGCTAGCCCGAGTAATGGCTCGGTCCGAGTATCTGAAAAGGCTGCATTATTTTTACCCGATTGAACCTTCCGATATTCTTAAGCCATGCATTAGATAATCCCTGTGTAATTTTTTTAAAATAAGATGATGTCAGCATATCCTTCAGGCTCTTGATTATATCGAGCGGTATGGTGTTGATTATTCTGCTTTCCAGTTTCAGGGGTCCAGCCTTGAATTGGTGGGCCGCTCTCTTATTAACTAACTTGGTTCGATTTTTCTTCTAGATTCATGGAAAAGTTTCTTTTCGAGTAGCGAGCGAGATGAAAAGTGTTGCCAGTTTGAATAGATTAGATAGGGTAGCATGTCGGTTAGCCTGGTTGTTTCAGAATGTGAGATTGAATTCTATAGAATGGTTGGATATGCATTAGAACTAGTTCATGAGCCTTTCTAGAGATTCAAAGATTTATTGATGATCTTTCTTTTTCCTTCAGATCCCAGATGGCTCGAGAGATTGAGGTCGGGATTTTATTTGATGTTGTTGTTGATATTGCCCGAAGGTTCGAGGCATACCATAAGTTAGAGCAGGGAGAGTTAGAGCGGGAGAGTAAGAGATCCCATGGCCCTAGTGGGCAACCATGGTACCTCATTTGGAGGTAAGAGTTCTGATTATTTTGGGAGGTCACCTTCTAGGTTATCTCAGTGTGTGTCACGTGATTCTTAGAGTGTGCCAGTAGCTCGTCAAGATCAGATTCAGTCTTTTCTTTACAACTATCAACAATCTGTCCAGTTCCCATATTCAGCGAAAAGGTGTTATCATTATCGTGAGTCTGATTATCCTTTGAGGAGTTTTCCTGTTATCATTGTTGTGAATCTGGCTATCCTTTGAGGAGTTTTCCCTTACTCCGATAAGTTAGCAGTCGTCTTTTCTTTCGTCATCAAGCACCTGCACAGTCGCAGAAAATTTCATATAGATCTTAATCAACCAGAGATATGCCCTCATTCGATAGAGGTCGAGAGTGTGGTGGTAGTAGTTCTTCTAGAAGTAATTATCAGAGTAGCGGCTCGGCTCAGCTGCAGAGGCAGTTCTAAGAATTACCAGTCTGGTAGTATGTTGAGGTATTTGATGTAGTACACCCATGTATTTCTTCTTCCCTTATATGTGAGTAAGATTTGATTCTTCCGATCGATTTGGAAATGGTTGTCTTATTCTATTAAGAATCGGTTGCGGTAGAGGGGTGAGCTTCTTGTATGATTTATTCCTGGCATTTATGATGACCCTAATAGTTTATCTGGTTTAAATGCGAGAGATTTGTAAGTGAGTATCGGTATTGTTTGCTTGGCATTTTGCTATGCCTCATTCTGTTATAATGTCAAGTCAGTCTACCTCTCTTTTGGAACTCAGTGTCGGTAGGATGATGGGATTATTATTTGTCACCATCAGAAAGTGTCATTGTTTCTTCCGATGTAAAGTGGTTAGTAAGTAATACTCGATCTATGTGTGTCCTCTTGGTTCGAGACGCTAGTAGAGTCATGTTATTTTACAAGTTTGTCTCGGTATAAAAGGGTTTTCTGGTAAATTGTCGGAGTTTCCTTTTTATAGGAAGGTTAAATTGACATAGATTTTGTTCCATAAAGCTCATTCAATGTCTATTTCTTCAATTGCGATTCTTCGGTTAGCCTGACTCATAAATAGTCTAGCTCTGGTAGTCAAATAAATAAGAAGATGACCTTCCTGAAGCTCTAATCATTTCTATCCTCAGTCCATTGCCATCTTTTCTTTGTTCGGCACTGGTGAGTTTAGGCGGTCAGTAGCCTTTTGTGATGTTCCCTGTGTCGAGCCAGAGTGTGTGTCAGGGTGGCCGGATAAGCACATTATTATTTTTCAAGGCTACTAAGGGTAATGAGAGGCGTCATTTGACCTTTGATTTGATCCATCGGTCAGTGGTGCTTATAGAAAATGTATGGAGTTGTGGCTTGAGAGTTGCAGCTGTTTGGCAACTCGAAAGGGTAATTTGGTAGTTTAGGTCCGCCTATGTTCAGCTTTTAGCTAAGTCTTCTTTAATCCAGCAGGTTGTGCGAGGATGACTATTTCTATTCAAATTAGCTGTATGAGCTGAAGCTCTAAGTGGAGGAGTCTTCCTCCAATAATGAATATAAATATTAAATCTCTAAGGCGTTGTGAGAGCGTAAGCTAATTCTTAGTTCCATCGACCTATTCTATATCGAAAGGTATATCGAAGAGGTGATTATCGGCTGAATCATGTTATCCATCCAAAGTTTCGTGTATCTTTCTTTCGTGTATCCATCCAAAGTTTCGTGTATCCAGATATGTTTTATTCCAAGAGTTCGGTGTTCGTGTTATAATTCTGATTCTGCAATCATGAGATAATGTCCGTGGATAGCTTATGAAGGTCGTTCAAGTCCTTTTGTTATCTGTGTGAATTTTTCTTTAGACTTAGGCTCGTTCGAGGACGAACGAGAGTTTAAGTGGAGGAGAATGAAACGACCTCGGTTTAGTCGTTTCGGAAGTTAGGACTCCGATTGGCGTGCCGATAATTTTAAAATATTCGTAATGTCCATTAGGACCTGTCTGTAAAATTTGAGCTAAATCAGACCTCGTTTAGTAGGCATCGGAAGAAGGCTTCAGTTTTTAGTGTCGATAAATATTAAAAAGAGATTTTCGAGCTCGGTTTTGGCGAATGAGCTCCGATTCGAAATCTGAAAGCGCCGTTAGGTTCGTATGATTATTTGTGACTTTTATGAACTTTCGAAAGTGAATTTCGATGTTGTTCGGCTAGTTTCCGCTAAAATGCCGAAAGTTAAATAATTTGATCTTTTTCCATTTAATTTGCATATTCAGTTTCGGGAGTCCGATTTGAGATCCGTCTTCGCGAGTATGTTACATATATTTTGTATAACTTGTATGCAAAAGTTGAAATTATTTTGAATATCGCAGAGTACCATTTTAATTTTCGTCGCGAAAAGAAATTAAAATAAAATAAAAAGAGTAAATGACAAAAAAAAAAAAAGGAAAAAGGAAAAGAAATGAAAGTCGGTTGGGGTGAGCTTATAAGCTAAACAAGATCAGAAAGCAGCAAAAAGATGAGAACAGAGAAAAATGAAATAACGCAGTAAATAAAAATGCCAGAAAATGAGAAAAGGGGCCGGAGGAAAGTAGAATTTTCACCCTGGAACATCCAGGTAATGATGTTAACTCACTATCTTAGCTTATTACGTGTGTTTAAATATATTTTTACGGTAAAAATTAGGATATTAGACATCATTTTAATAAGTTCAATTAATAGTTTAAAGGGTCAAATGGACCCCGATAATGAAATTGATTATTCGTACTCAGTGAGTTTGGGGCAACATATAAATGTAATTTATTTAGGGTTTGGTTATGTGACCTTAAACCCTGTATATAGGTCTGGCCTACGTATTGCGTATGCGAATAGGGTATCAGGTTCCTAACCGGATTGCCCTAAGATGTGAGGAATGAAGCCTTTAACCTAATTTGATATATTTTTTCTGCTTATTGAATAGAGTGGGATCGTTTGGCAAGGAAACCAAAGGATTAAGCGGTTGTTGATTAGCCGTACTAACTTTTGGAAGAGGTAAGTGTTTATATCCATTTCTTTGGAGGCCCTTGGCCTCGTGGATTTTCTACCACGTGTTTCCTTACGTGTGTAGCTGCCAATAGGCGTACTCATTACGCCTTAGCTTTGAATTTACATTGTATATTATATGTTATGCCCTGTAGTTGGTATTGCATTGAACATATGAGCATTGCACTCTGGTTTTGAGCATTGCATATACTTCCCGGTTGGCGATGAGAGTCCCGCACCGGCGAAGGGTCATTATTGCATATACTTCCCGGTTGGCGATGAGAGTCCCGCACCGGCGAAGGGTCATTATTGCATATACTTTCCGGTTGGCGATGAGAGTCACACACCGGCGAAAGGTCATTATTGCATATACTTCCTAGTTGGCGATGAGAGTCCCGCACTGGCGAAGGGTCATTATTGGATATACTTCTCGGTTGGCGATGAGAGTCCCGCACCGGTGAAGGGTCATCATTACATATACTTCCCGATAATCGATGAGAGTCCCGAGCCGGTGAAGGGTCATTATTGCATATATCTCCTGGTAGACGATGAGAGTCCCGCGCCGGAGATAGGTATCAGACATATGTGACTGCATTGCATCATACCGCATTCATCCCATCTCATTGTACCGCATACTGACTATTGTGTGTATTGTGTTGTATTTTATATATGCGGTATGTATACCATATTGTGAACGTATCTCAGTTTGCCTATTTATTTCTGGCTCCTATCCCGGGTTGCACGTTGCGATAATATAAATACATGGATTGGATCGGGTTGCACGCCGCAACAGTATAAATATACGGATCGGGTTGCATGCCGCAACAGTATAAATATACGGATCGGGTTGCACGTCGCGACAGTATGAATATATGGATCGGGTTGCACGCCGCAACAGGATGTATTTCTGATTGTCGACATGTTCAGGATATCTATATGTTCTGTCTACCTTATGTCCCTGGCTGTTTATGATTCCATACGTGTTTTCAGTTATTATCTGGCTTTGCCTGTTTATAGTTCAAATAAGATGGATTTAGTTTATCTGTTTTTCTTCTCCTTGGCTAGCTATCCTATTCTTTGAGGTGGCTAGTCTGCCCCACTTATTGAGTCCTCTTGACTCACCCTTGTTTGTTGTTCGTTTTGTCTATCTATTTCGTTTCGGCAGGTTCGCTCCAGGATTGAGTTCGCCACGTTGTGAAGGAGCGAAGACGACTTCAGCTGTCAGGGTGAGCCAGCTTTTATTCCGGATGGCCACCAGTTTATTGGTTATTATTTCAGCTGCATTTTGCTCCCTTCAGGAGGTATCTGTTCTTTTGTACTCTTAAATGTCTAGTCTGGATAGCCCTAAACTAGCATGTTGGGTAGTCAGCTGTAATTTCTTTTGTACAGCTTAGAGGTATCAGTATGTCTGTGTTTTTTTTAAGTCTTGTCCTTATTTATGAATTATTATATTTATTTTCCTAATTTAATTGGTAAAAGTTCGCCCGACGGGTCTAGAGAATGATGTCGGGTGCCCGCACGGCCTAGCCGGATTCTGGGTCGTGTCAAAAAGAGAGAGGGAAAAAGAATCATTGAGAGTGAGGGCACCCCTTATTCTAACCTTAACCCTTTATCTTTTTCTTCTATTTGTTTGAATTCTTGTGTAGGAATTCTTGGAGGCAAACCGATGGAGCCTCAATCATGTTTCAATGAGGAAAGGCAAGGTGAAGGAGATTCCAAATATGAGCTACAAGGTGAAGGAACTGCCTATGATGCTTCAAGTACATTAAGTGAGCCCGAATGCAACTCAAATGTAAGTGATAGTTCTTCTTCCTTTAAGCATATTACTTCCTTGTCTCATGAAAGTGTTTGTGACAACTGCACACTAGTTGATGATATGTATGATTACAATATATTTGCAACTAGTGTAGAGCCATTGGGTCAACTTGAGTGTGCATATGAACCACTAGTTGAGAGGAATGATAAGCCACATCATGATGTGAGCTCGGTTTTCATTGAACCTCTCTTTAGTGAGGATATTGTGGTAGTGAGCCTTGTTCTGACACCCCACCCATATTTGACAAAAGAGAAGATGAATTATATGAATATTCTATTCTTTCCTTTGATTGCTTAATTGATAGTGGTGGTCTCTTGTGTCGTAGTGAGGAAGGTTGTAACCTTGAGGTGCCTCTAGTGTATGAGATGGATCGAATTATTTTCGATGACTCCTCAAGTATGAATATTTTCTCTAGTTTGGATACTTCACCTTTGATTGCTATTGAGCTTGAGAAGTGTGCCTACACTAATCCTTTGTATAAGGGCGATTTAAATGAAAATGGTGATTTATATCAAACTAGAGTAGAGTGTGAGTTTGAACCTCCATGGGTTGGAATGCTTAACTCTATAGATAATCCATTATTTGAGACCTCCCTAGGGAGTTTATCTAGCGAGGAGGATTGTCTTGGAGGTAAATTTGGAGGTGAGAAGGTACCTCTCAGTGTCTGTAAGAGTGCTTCTAAGAAGGGGAGTGGAGTATTTGATGTTAGTTGTAGATTGGACTATTTTGCTTACTCCATCCCATATGTTGAACACGCCTTGAGTGTTGAGCATGCCAAAGCCAAAGTGCCACAATGTGATGAAAATGCATTGAAGGCTTGGTATGTTAGTTATGAGCTTAGGGGTCATACGAAATTTGATTGCTACATTTTGCATGTTCCATGCCCTAATGATCTCTTTGCTTGTTATTATTGTGAGTGCTTGTTCTTGTTGAGCCAAGAATTTATTGTTTCCTTTGGAAACATACACTTTTTGATGGGTATTGATGCTTGGCTCTATCACAAGAGTGTGTTTTGCACACCATTTGCACTTATTCTTGTTAAGCTAACCTACTTGCGAAGTAGGAAACTTTGGTTGTGCTTGTTTTGAATGTAAGTTTTGATTATTTGATATCGAGGACGAAATCCTTTCCAAAAGGGGAGGATGATTCGGGGCAAATCGGGACAAGATACCAACCATCAAGAGGTTGAGAGCACAAAGGATACAAGTCAACGGCTCCGGAAGCGACTTGAAGATCATGCATTGGAGCACCATGGAAGGAGGAGTGCCTAGCTCAATCAGGCCAAGGGCCCAGCTTCTAGGAGAAGCGCCCAAGCTGAGGCACAGCACAGCCAGGCGGAGCGCCTAAAGGCTAGACGGAGCGCCTAAGCCTATGCACATTCAGGCGGAGCGCCTCCAATCCAGGCGGAGCACCTAAGCCTGGAGCCAAGCTTAATCAAAAGCTCTTCCAGGCGGAGCGCTCAAATTCCGGGTGGAGCGCCTGACGCTGAAGGCTTCTTGACTTTTGTGTGAAGTTCCTTTTTTCCCCTAAGTGGCGTTGTATGTCTTAACCCAACCTATGGGCATTTTAGTCATTTCACATTGTCTTAGGAAAGACTATAAATAGGAACACTAAGCCATTTTGTTCATTATCTAGTTTTGACATTGAATAGAGAGAAGTGAGAACATAGGAGAGGCCGAGCCTTTTTAGTTCGAAGCTTGAAGCTTCGTGTATGTCTCGACTTGGAACCTATGGAGATTCATCACTAGTATGAAACCATTGTAAGGTTCGAGTTTCAATTCTCCATTTTGGATAATAAATTCATGCTGTGAATTGTTTATCCATTCTTTCTTTTATTTCTTGCCTCCCTAGTCTTGATTTTCTTGATATCTTTTTGATATCACGTTATCTCGTTTTAATTGCTTCCGCTCGTTTATCATTATTTGCTTCCACATATTTTACCCCGTATCATAAATGCACCACTGTTTTATGATTTAGCTTTGGGAAATGTGTATAAGTACACAAGGATATCTATGTACTTTATCAATAGGTACAAGTTTCATACTGAAGAATGGTCTATGGGGAAGAAAAATTATAATTGTGGAGTGTGTGTGAATGCTGGCACTGGTGATAAAATCTGTGACTATTATGGTGTGATCCAAGAGATCTTAGAAGTTTATTTATCAAGGTTGGCCTAAAAAAAGGTTGGTGTTCTTTCGGTGTAAGTGGTTCTATCCAACACCAAATAGAGGGACAAGGATGCATCCCCTATATAAATTTGTTGAAGTCCATCATAAAAGAACGTATGCACGTTATGAACCATTTATCATTGCTCAAAATGTGAAACAAGTGTACTACGTTCCTTATCCACGGTGCAAGAGTAAAGTCAAAGCTAAGGCTAAAAAAAATTGGTGGGTAGTTATAAAAGCTAAGCCGGCTGAAAGCATGGAAGTCAATTTCGGTGCATTAAAGGTTGCATACCAAAATGACATTTCAAGTTTTCAAGGGACTGTGGATGAGGAATTAGCAGGTCGGTTGCATCAGGGTGAAGACTTTTTTGAAGAATTTGATATTTCGGTCTTTAACCGTAGAGAAGGAACACCTATGGCAGACGAGGAGGAAGATTTTATTGACGAAAATGAAACAAGGGAGGAAGAATTAAATGATGAAAATGAAGCAAGCGATGATGATTGATATCTTGGTAATTTTATTGTATACCATTATTTATGTATTACATTCTTTTTAATATTTCATCCTTGATTAATGTATTTCATATGTTTCTATTTCCTATTAATATTTTATTAAATATTGTTTAGTATTTTTTACATTTTAAATTCTTGTACTTTTTAATTCATGGATGGCATATTGGGTAGGAAGGCTAAAGGCAAGTTAGTTCATGGTACGAGTTATACATCTTCCTCTTCCACGGGTCATACTTCTTCTCCTGCTCCGGCATTGATTCCGACTTCTCAGTTGATGGCTAATCTTGATCGTACATATCAACCAGCTTTTTTTGATGCGCCGCCTAGTGCCATTTCGATCAGTCTCCTCGTGTGACAGGCCCCTCATCTCATTCTATGGTTCCACCGAGCCATCTTTTCTATTCTATGCCTGCACAAGGCTACTCCTATCAATATGTTCGTGCACCAATCCTATCCTAATAGTCTACTCCAGCACCGGGCATTAAGATGCGATTTGTTCCTAATCCTACTATTCGTCCTCATAGTGTTCCGTCTCCAGTTCCATCCTTATCCCCGACATTGTCTACTCCGACTGCTTTGGGTTGCCACACACAGATACTGCCACCCCTACATCTCCATCTATCACTACCACTGAACGAAAGGGTAAGAAGAAACGTACTAAAGTGGCACCACCTGCTCCTGGTGAACCTGAATCTCGCGATCACCATAGTAGGTTGATCATTGCGCCTGATGGATGACATGGGTAAGCATGACTATTTTTTGTTAGACTCTAACTATTGAATATGTATGTTTACTTATGTTAAATTACATTCAGGTTTGTACCATCAGGCGAGGCTTCGCCTCTGATTATGGATTCTATGACTCCACATTATTAAGAAGCTTAGAGCAGTTGGGGAAAAATGCTACCTGAAGTTAGAGATAAGATGTTTGCAGAATTTGAGGTATGAACAAGCAATTTTGGTATATTATTAATTATCTATGTAAAATACTTTATTTATATTATTAATTATTTTAGTGCAAGTGTTCTTGGCGTTATGATTATCCTGAGTATCTCATGCATCAATGTTTTGAGCGGAGAGTGGCACTCAGGCTTAGTGGTACGTTGTATGATGCACGACAGTAAGGGAAGCACCCAAAGTGGGTGTTTGAAAGTTTTTGGGACAAACTTCTTGAGTATTGGGAAAGTGATGAATTCAAGGCAAAGAGTGAGCAAGAAGAGAATGCCCGGGCCTCCGAAAAGGGTGGCTCGTTGCACGCAGGCAGTTCAGTAAGTTTAGCGACCCATCGGATGCGACTTGTAAGTTGTTAATTGATATTTTCTTGGTTATAAAGAACGGTCATTTATATTTTATCTAATGTTATTTTCTTATTTTTTTTTGTCGGAAAGGAAAAATGGCGGACTAATGAATGATATTGACTTTTTCGAGAAGTACCATGTATTCTATGATGAGGATGGTAATCCCTTTAGTTACGTCGAGAAACGTGCAAAGGATGTCACTGTAAGTTACTAAATTAAAGCTTCTTTTATTTTTTAACTTAAAGAAATTATATTTATCCATAATTTTTGATGTTTGGCATTTTATACCTATATTTCCTTAATGTTTCCTCACGTTTGAGTACTTTATTCGCACGTTTTCTAGCTTATGAATGTGATTTTGCACTAATTTTGTGTCGTATGAATGTAGGTTGTTATGAAGTCCATTTGGAGCTTTTAAGAGCATGATCGAGCAAGAAAATATTGAATTTTGATTGAGGATTGAATCGAGCACACGAAGGCATGACACGATGCGAGCTGTGGAGCAAGCCAAGGCAAATTAAGACTGGCGCTTTGAGAGGCGCGCCGCGCCCCCAAAGGCGCCCAGTTTCTGGCGCGTTACTCAGTGCGGCGCGGGCCAAAGGCGCCAAAGTTTCGACGTAATCTGCTTGACTCAGCGCGTTCGGGAGCGCGGGCGCCAGTAATAGCGCCCCTGGAGCGTGTTTTGACTTCCTATTTCGTCTAGGCTTAGGTGTAACTTATTACTAGGCCTTTGTAAACCCTATAAATACTATTTTACTTAGTTTTTGATAGGAGTTCAGACTTTGGAGCAAGTTTTGGAGGAGAGGGGAGGAGCCCTAGATGTCTTCTAACAAGTTCTTTCTCTCTTTCTCTTATTCTTCTCTTTAATCCTATAATTTGTTTGTTCTAGGGTTAGAGTAAATACATGAAGGTTGATGTTTGAAAGTTGATTTCTATATATTGATTTACCATTACGGATTGTTTATTCTTTCTTGATCATAATTGTTTGATTATTGAGGCCTGATAATTGAACACTATCTATGGTTTTTAGATTGAACTCGAAAGAGGGAATTTAGGAACGCAATAAGAAAGAGTAGAGCTAGATTGTGAACCTGGGCATCGGGGAACCAATTTGTGAGTAGGATAGACATATACTTGCTCGCCTAGCTTAACTAACCACAGAATTTGTTAATGCATGCACGTGATTCAACCCATAGACATATAGGGATTGGAGTAGCCTGCATAGACCGTGAAGAATCGAAAGATTTTCACGGGTACATTTAACCTGTAGTTAGCAATCTAGGAAATCAAGAAGTAGAATCAACTGGAAAACTCAACTGGATTGTTCGTAACTCTGACCCTGGACCGTTTCTTCTTTATTGATAACAACTATAGTTTGCTCTCGAATACTTGATTTCAGTTACTTGTTTTAATTATTGCATTTAGTTAGTAAAAATCTCAACCATTGGAAAAGGATCCCGAAATAGTTTTTAAGAAATTGTTTGCTAGGATTCAGTCTGAATAGTCCTCGTGGGAACGATACTCTACTTATCACTTTATTACTTGTCGACCACGTATGCTTGCGTGTGCGTTGGGAGCAACAATTTTGTTTTAGAAAAATTTTGGAGTTGTTCAGAAAGAATGGCTTAAAAGTCAAGGATCCAATATCGATGGTGGCTCAATCCAACCCACTCCCGAAGAAGTTACTTCAATGTTCATTGAAGGGGTGGTTGCTACAACAAAAGAAGAGCCTACAGTGTAGGATCAAAGATTTACAAAGAACCTTTCGGAATAGGTATCAGTACTGCTTGCTCTTTTTCTTCTTCACATGCTCCGAATGATGAATTGCGCGCAGAGGTAGAAAAGTGAAGGAAAGCGATGAGGAAAATCATACTGCAATCAAGGACTTGCAATCTGTTGTGAAAAAGTTCATGATGAGTAAGGGTTCTGGCACTGACTCCGAGAGAACGAAGTAGACTGTTGGGTTGTTAAAGACTTTATGTTGTAGACATGGTTTTGGATTGCAAGTGTTGTGTTTTCCTTAATTGATGAATATTTTTTATGTATAGTACTTTGACTTGTAGAAGTGTTATGTGTCTTTAAGTGTTATATGTCTTTGTTTGGATTTTTATTTGGTACAAGTGTAATGTGCCTTTATGTTTAGGCTTTCAAGTTAGTGTATGGTATATTCAGTAGACTTTTTATTATTGTATTTAGTTATTAATGATTTATAAACTGTTTTAAAGGCCGTTTAGTGGCTATATATGGGTTTTGGCAGGGCATGTATAAGTTTCTAATATTTTATAATGCGGGTTTTACCGTATTCCCAACGGCTTGCCGTCGGTATTTTACCAAAAAAATCCAGAAATGCTAAATACCGACGGCATGCCGTTGGAAAAGCAAGAAAAATTTTCCAAAAATTGTAACTTTCCGACAGCTTTCCATCGGTATACCAAGAAAAAGTTTTCATGAAATTGAATTTCCGATGGCACTCCGTCAGTAAGGGCAATATTTTTCAATTTACATGTTGTGCTTAGAAATAGTTTAGCGAAGGCAGGCCATCGGGGTGGCATTTGTATAGCCTACGGGTGTCCGTCGCTATGGAATTGCGATAAGGATATCACCAACGGATATGTCCCGTCAGTGTACCCGTCAGAATTGTGTTTATTCCAACAACAGTCCATCGAAATTGTCAATCGGAATAACGCGTATTTTTGGTAGTGTATGAATGTACTAAAGTAAGTTAAACTTTAATTATGTGATAATGAGCAAATTTTGAATAAAGAATGAAGAAACAATGATCACAAATAAGAAATAATGTAATCAAAATAAAAAGATAACAGTATTTTTATTGATGTTGCTGAAGTTGGCTTCAATGAGGGCAGCAACTTAGCCGTTGTCAAGAATAGTAACAACAACAACAATAACAATGGAAGCAATAAGCTTTTAATGACAGAGAAATATTATTTCTGCATAAAGAGTAGCTAAGGGAAATGAAGGGGAGTAGGAGTATATATATATATATAGGCCTAGAGACCTAAACTAGCACAACTCCTCTTTCCCTATGTCTCTTAACAGCTGGATAAGGTTGTTGAAATGTGGTGAAGTTGGCCCCGAAATAAGCAAATTTTGTTGAAATACAAGGCTCTTTATCTTGTCCCTTACGTTAATATCAATCTCCTATGGTGTAAAAGTTTCCATGTCCTCTAAAGATACAGACCAAATAGCATGAATACTTGCAATAAAAGCCATTAATATACTTCTGGATAAGTTTAAACCACAAAGGAATGTCGTCACAGTTATATCATTAAATACAGCTATCATTAAATATAGCATAGCAGTACATGTCAGTATGTGACATTCTATTTATTTGGCAAGTCATTTGAGAAGAAATTTATATATATATATATATATATATATATATATATATATATATATATATATATATATATATCTTGCCCTTCTCGAAAGAATAGGCTCCTGGCCGTCCTATCTCATTGGAAAGGACAAAAACCATCTACTTTTCCAATCAAAGAAAGTGAAGCTACCAAATAAAAAAGAAAAGGAGTATATATATATATATATATATATTTCAAAGTTTAATGGTAACGACTTCTTCCATTAACTTCAGGATTGCTTTGTTTCAGGAAAGTCTCTCGCTCTTCTTCTTATAGCACTAGCCTCTGTCTTTGATCTTGGCTAGATATATATATTACAACTTATATAGAAGCGGCACCAAAGAGGTGCTTATAGTCCTTTAGCCTTGGGGAAGGAGCAACCAATGGAAACAAATAGACACTTTTTGTGTTGCAGCTGAAGACTTAGCCATTTTTTATATCTTATGGTTCATCCAACAGCCACTCTTATGGTTACTATTGAAATAGATCCACTCTCTGCAAAAATAAACAGCGACTTTAGTTTCTCTAATTGAACATACAATCCTTTTTCATAACTTGCAAAATATATAGGCAATTTTAGAGTTATTAGATGAATATAAGCAATTTTTAGATAGTTTTGTAGACAAATAAATTTTGATGGATTTAAATCTATAAATTAATTTGGCTATATGTTAAATTAAAGATATATTGGTACAAATAAATCAAATGAGCTAATATAATTGGGCTAATTATTTAAATATAATAAATGTCCAATCTTGCCAGGCTAACCCAATTAGCCTAAAGCCCAATAGATATAAGTTTTCCTAGAGGCCCAAAAATGTGCCACGTGGCAAGTGACGTGGCGCCAAGTCAAATAAAATAGCCAATTGGGTCATGTCACACGTCAAATGATGTGGCAATCCAAGTCAAACCCAAAGACCAATGAAATTACGCCATGCGGACATGTGACATGTTATGGCCAATCAAATACGGTCTTGTCACTGCTTGAATCTGATTGGCCAGTCCACGGGCCAAGGCCCGTCAGGGTTTCTTGGTGGCTACTCCACCCCATATAGATATATAAAGCGATCAAATCTCTCATTTGCGGATATAAGAAATCAGAAGCAAGAATCCATAATAAGAAGCAAGAAAGAGCTCGTGGATCAAAGCAAGAGATTTCTACGAAAGCTGCAAACACTCAAGCATTTCTCTACAAGTTCTAGAGATCAAGACGAAGATTCAAGATCAAGCTTCAAGCCCTTGAATCCAAGTACAATTTCAAGATCAAGACCAAATTCAAGATAAAGCTCCAAATCCCTTGAACTCATCAAGTCAAGATCAAGTCCACATCCAAACTTTAAGATCAAGTCCAAATCCAAACTTCAAGATCAAGCTCAAAAGCCCTTGAAATTATTATTTTGAAAAGACGAATCAGAGGAATCATAGAGATTGTAATACTCATATTTTGATAAATAAAATATATTGTTGCAATATTTTTCTGTCTCGATATTTATTTTCTTGACGAGAATTTAGTTATTACAAATTCTGGCACGCGAAGAAAGACGATGAAGTTTCAAGCATTGGGTCCTCTCCAACCACGCCGCGCGAGTCATTCCAGTCAAAGATCAATCTATGGGAGAATCCATGTTATTCTCCATCATCTCCAATAGTAGTGCATGCCATGGCGACTAATACTTTAACAGTGGAGGAACAACTTGCAAACTTGACAAAGGCGATTGATCGCTTATCAAACTATGTCAAGGATCAAGACGCTCGCATCAACAAGATGGAAAGCATGATAGAGGGAGAATCTAGCCATGCACCAGGGAAACATCCAGAAGTTCAAGAGATGATTAATACTCCAGCTAAACAAGTAACACCTGTTAAGGAAATCCAAGTTTCTGCTAATGGGGTGATTCCAATTGACCAATTGAAGGAGTTCATTATGGGAACAATCAAGGATAAGTACGAGGTTTCTTCCAAATCTTCTCTTGCATATGAAAAGCCATACACCGCAAGGATCGATAGCTTGAAGATGCCCATCGGTTATCAACCCCCAAAATTTCAGCAGTTCGATGGCAAAGGAAACCCAAAGCAGCATGTAGTGCACTTCGTTGAGACATGCAACAATGCTGGAACCTACGGCGATTATCTCGTCAAGCAGTTCGTCCGTTCCCTCAAAGGGAATGCTTTCGATTGGTATACAGACCTTGAGTCTGGTTCAATTGATAGCTGGGAGCAGCTGGAACATGAGTTCCTCAATCGCTTTTACAGTACAAGGCGTAGCGTAAGCATGATAGAGCTTACAAACACGCAACAGCGAAAGGAAGAACCAGTAATTGACTTCATCAACCGATAGAGGAATGCAAGTCAAAACTGCAAAGATAGACTCAGTGAAGCTTCAGGAATTGAGATGTGCATTCAAGGTATGCATTGGGGGCTTCGCTATATCTTGCAAGGCATAAAGCCAAGGACTTTTGAAGAGTTGGCAACACGTGTTCATGATATGGAGCTAAGCATGGCATCCACTGGAAAAGAAAGGCCGCCACTCAGCGAACCTCGCAAGGGAAAAGACAAGCAAAAAGTCAAGAGATGGAGCAAAGTGGTACCCAAGGTTGAAAGCAAAGAGTCCATGAATGTTGATGCCAAACCTGTGAAGTTCACCACAAAGTTTAGCAAGAAACAAAGTGTGAAGACGACTTCTTTCAAGGATACGACAGGTCGGAAATCAACGTTGAGAGAGATGCAGGATAGGGAATACCCATTCCTTGATTCTGATGTTCCCGCAATCTTCGATGAACTTCTGGAACTAAAGCTCATTGAGCTACTATAAATGAAACGTCCTAATGAAGCTGGAAGAACGAATGATCCAAACTACTGCAAGTACCATCGGCTTTTAGGTCACTCTCTTTAAAAAATTTTTGTCTTTAAAGACAAAGTCATGGAGTTGGCCGACAAAGGGGAGATTATACTAGAAGATGAAAAGGAAAATGCAAACCAAGTTTCCATCACCTTTGGCTCACAAGACGCTATTGCGATCTGCAACTTCACTGAAGGATTTGAAGGGCAAGATGTCATGATCAAGTTTGCCGACTTCGAACTCGTTCCAGCAAAAGGATCATTTTCTCCCCCAAAGCTGTGTGAGCAAAGTACGAAAAAAGCATCGCTCGAGGAAGATGATGATGGTTGAACACTGGTGACTCGACGAAGGCGTCATAAGGCAAGCCCACGAGACGGACCAGCTAAGAAGCCAACAAGGAAGAAGATGGTAAGGAAGCCAAGGAAGCAAAAAGCAATCGGACGTCCACAAAAGGCAAAGGTGGAGGTTCACCATCACCAAAAGTTGCGACAGCCAGTGACCCTAGAAGAGTTTCTACCAAGTTGGTTCCACATGAAGATCCCTAAAGATGATACGAATGCCTCATATTGTAATGCTGATAAAGTAGAAGAGAACAATGAAAGTCCAGAGCCATCTTCACCTGCGAAGTCAGAAAAACTCACCGAATCTACAACCGAAGAAGCAAATACTTGTGAAGCAAAGATCACATTCACGGGTGATGATATCCTACTTGGGGAAGTACCTCACAATCGTCCGTTGTTCATGGTTGGGTATGTGAATAAACAAAGAGTGAATAGAATCTTTATTGATGGAGGATTCGAAATCAACATCCTGCCTATTCACACAATGAACGAACTTGGCATCTCAAGAGAGGATTTGATTGAAAGCCGTTTGATGATCTATGGATTCAACCAAGGGGCGCAAAGGGCCATAGGTGCTACAAAAATAGACCTCACTATTGGAGAAATGACTTCAAGTGCATGGTTGCATGTGATCGATGCAAAGACTTCCTATAACATCTTGCTGGGAAGGCCGTGGATACACGAGAATAAAGTTGTCTCATCCACTTATCACCAATGCCTTAAGTATCATGAAGATGGTATTGAGAAGAAAATCGTTGCTGATGAAAAGCCATTCACTGAATCTGAAGCGTACTTTGCCGACGCTAAATTTTACTTGAAGAATATCGTGAATAAAGTCAGGATTGATAACATTGCCAAGACATCAGATCCTAAGATTGCAATAAAGAAGGCTGAGATTGCAGCTGGGAAAGCAAAAGTTGTAGAGGATGAAGACAGAAGCCACTCTATTCAAAGGAAACCACATAAGCAATACTTTGCACCTTCAGGCAAGAAGATGGGACCTACGCTCCGCTACGTCCCAAAACTGAAGGAGAAGAAAGACCAATCATTCAACCTGCAAAGTGACGTGCTAAATGGATTAACCCTTCCTATCAAGCGGCTTGATGCTTTAAAGTTATCCTCAAATTTGCTTGGAAAGTTTGTGGCCCGAAATCTGCCGGAGAATAGTGCACTCCCCACAAAGCGCATAAACGAGGGTTTTGATCCAAATGCTTATAAACTATTTGCAAAGGCTGGGTACGATCCCAACGAACCATCTAAGTTAGGGAAGCTCCTACCAGAAGGTTCAATGAAGAAATCACGTGAAGACTTGGGCTTCGAAAAACCCCCACCAGTTCGCATCTCTATAAGGAGGGCAAGCATCAATTATGTCGGTGCTGAGGATGAGTCTGTTCCTTCGAACAAAAGAAAATCTGTCTTTGATCGGCTCGGAGAACCAACTGCAAGAACTTCTGCCTTTGATAGATTGGGGCCATTGAAGAAGAGGAACAAGCTCCAAAAGGGTGATGTAAAGTCGAAGATAACCATTTCTCCTAACGCCCTAAACCTTTCAAGAGATTGCCAAAGTCTAATCCCTTCAAGGATGAAGCGTCAAGCAAAACTAGTAGTTTCATGTGGAGAAGTGTTAAAGGCAATGACTCACACTATAGTCCACACAAAGGAGCGTGAGGAAGACAAAGAAAGTGTAGGATCTTCATATTATGTCGTCGCAGAAGAAAAGTAGAATGCTTCATATCCAAATAATGTCAAGAATGAGTTGGAGGATATTTCTTGGTGTCACCATATATCTTTCCATGAAGGAGATCTGCAAGAAGATGAAGATGCTAAAGATGCTCCACCTGAGCTTGAAGGAGGAGTGAAGACGACAGTTGATGCATTGAAAGAGATCAACCTCGGCACAGATGAAGAACCAAGACCCACCTATATAAGTGCTTTGTTGATAAAGGATAAAGAAAGTGCTTATGTAGAGCTGCTGAAGGAGTACAGAGATGTCTTTGCTTGGAGCTACAAAGAGATGCCTGGTTTAGACCCCAAAGTAGCGGTCCATCATCTGGCGGTTAGAAATAGTGCTCGTCCTGTTAAGCAAAGCCAACGCTGCTTCAGGTCAGAGCTAGTACCGCTGATCGAGAATGAAGTCAACAAGCTTATCGAGGCTGGTTTTATTCGGGAAGTCAAGTATCCTACTTGGATTTCAAGTATAGTCCCTATAAGGAAGAAAAATGGCCAAATTCGAGTTTGTGTTGATTTTAGAGATCTCAATAATGCATGTCCCAAGGATGAATTTCCACTCCCCATCCCAGACCTCATGATTGATGCCACTACTGGATATGAGGCAATGTCTTTTATGGATGGCTCATCTAGCTATAACCAGATTCGTTTGTCTCCTAAGGATGAAGAACTCACAGCGTTTCGAACTCCTAAGGGAATTTACTGCTACAAGGTGATGCCATTTGGCCTAAAGAATGCTGGAGCTACCTATCAAAGAGCTATGCAAAATATCTTTGACAGCATGCTTCACAAAAGTGTCGAGTGCTATGTTGATGACTTGGTGGTGAAATCAAGAAACAAGGAGGATCACCTATAGGATCTGAGAACGGTGTTTGAATTGCTGCGAAGATACCAACTTCGGATGAATCCTTTAAAGTGCGCATTCGGAGTTATCTCTGGTAAATTCCTTGGTTTCATTGTTCGACATTGAGGAATTGAAATTGATCAAGCTAAAGTCGATGCGATTTTGAAGATGCCTGAGCCTAGAAATATTCATGAACTAAAAAGTCTACAAGGAAAGTTGGCGTATCTTAGGAGATTCATTTCAAATCTGGCCGGAAGATGTCAACCATTCAGTCGTCTTATGAAGAAAGGTGTCCCTTTCGAATGGGACCAAGCTTGCAGCAACGCATTCGAGAGCATCAAGTCGTACCTGATGAAACCTCCAGTTTTAGCTGCACATATACCTGGAATGCAATTGATATTATATATTCAAGCACAAGAAAGGCCTGTTGGGGCACTTTTGGCTCAAGAGAATAGGGAAGGGAAAGAAAATTGCCTTTACTACTTAAGTAGGATGATGGCACCAAATGAGTTGAAGTACTTGCCAATCGAAAAGTTGTGTTTGGCGCTAGTCTTCTCTATTCAAAAGTAGAAGCACTACTTTCAAGCTCACGTCGTCCGACTCATTTCCAAAGCAAATCCTATAAAATTTGTGATGTGAAAACCCGTCCTTAGTGATCGTTTGGCGAGATGGTACCTCCAGTTTCAACAATTTGAGATTGTATACGTCCCTCAAAAAGCGGTGAAAGGACAAGCATTGGCAGACTTCTTTGCAGACCATCCGATACCTGATGATTGGGAGCCCACTGATGAATTACCTGATGAAGATGCAATGGTCGTCGAAGTTCAACCATCGTGGAAGATGTATTTCGACAATGCTGCACGTCATGATGGAGCTGGGGCTAGTGTGGTTTTCGTAACTTCTGAAGGAGAGGTTTTCCCATATTCTTTTACGCTAAGACAACGTTGCTCTAATAACGTCGCAGAGTATCAAGCGCTCATACTTGGTCTCGAAATGGCAGTCGACATGAAGCAGTTACAGTTACAAGTATATGGAGACTCTAAATTGGTAATCAATCAGCTTCTAGGTAGCTATGAGGTAAGGAAACCAGAGTTACAATCCTATCACAATTATGCACAGAAGTTAATAGGATGGCTTGGGGATGTAACTCTCCAGCATGTGCCGAGGAAGGAAAATAAGAAAGCTGATGCCTTGGCGGCTTTGGCGTCAACACTTGCCTTGCCTGAACAGACGCAAATTACTATCTGCCAAAAATGGGTAGTACCACCGTTTGATGAAGGCGTGGATGGTGAAAATGAGCTTCAACGTCTTGTTGCTGTTTCCGAGGTTGAGGAGGAAGACTGGTGGAAACCTATAATTGATTACCTCGGTCATGGAACCCCGCCAAAAAATCTGAGAAGAAGAAGCAAAATTCGTCGTAGAGCACCCCGTTTCCTCTACTACAAAGACACTCTACATAGAAGATCATTCGAGGGAGTAATTTTGCGATGTTTAGGAGATGATGAAACACTTCAAGCTCTGGAAGAAGCACACTCTGGGGTGTGTGGATCACATCAGTCTGGGCCAAAGTTTCACTTCCATATAAAAAGGATGGGGTACTACTGGCCAACAATGGTGAAGGATTTCTTGGACCATGCTCGGAGATGCAAAGCTTGTCAGCTCCATGCAAACTTCATACATCAACCACCCGAAGTATTGCACCCAACAGTCGCGTCTTGGCTATTTGATGCTTGGGGACTAGACATTGTTGGACCATTGCCGAAGTCTTCTGAAGGACATGTGTTCATATTAGCTGCAACTGATTACTTCTCAAAATGGGCAGAAGCCATCGCTCTTAAGGAAGTAAAGAAAGAGAAGGTTGCAAACTTCATCCGAGTTAACATTATTTACCCGCTTCGGTATCCCTCGTTATATAATAACGGATAATGGCAAGCCATTCGATAATAGACTGATGAATAAAATATGTGATCTCTTTGGCTTCAAGCAGTGCAAATCTTCCATGTACAATGCTGCCGCCAATGGCCCAGCCGAAGCATTCAACAAGACCTTGTGCAATTTGCTTAATAAGGTTGTTTCCAAATCCAAGCGAGATTGGCATGAAAGGATGGAAGAAGCTTTATGGGCGTATAGGACAACTCACCGCACACCAACGCAAGCAACTTCTTACTCGCTTGTTTATGGAGTTGAAGCTGTGTTGCCACTGGAGCGTCAAATACCATCCTTGAGACTTGCTCTCTAAGAAGGGCTCACTGATGAAGAAAATGCTCGCTTATGCCTTGAAGAGTTGGAGGCTCTCGATGAGAAAAGACTCGAAGCTCAGCAAAGCCTTGAATGTTATCAAGCTCGCCTATCTCGTGCTTTCAATAAAAAGGTTCGCCCGAGATCTTTCCAGGTTGGTGATCAAGTTCTTGCAGTAAGAAGACCCATCATCACTTCCCATAAATCTGGGGGCAAGTTCACTGCAAAATGGGATGGACCGTATGTTGTGCAAGAAGTCTATTCAAGTGGGATTTATAAGTTTATTGATACTGAAGGAAAAAGACTCGGTCCCATTAACGGAAAATTCTTGAAGAAGTACTATCCTTGAAGTTGACACGCTCCTCAACGCACGAGCCTAAACTGCAAGTTGACATGCTCCTCGACGCACGAGCCTAAACTGCAAGTTGACACGCTCCTCAATGCACGAGCCTAAACTGCAAGTTGACATGCTCCTTGACACACGAGCCTAAACAGCAAGTTGACACACTCCTTTGATGCACGAGCATAAATTGCATAAAACTTCTGGCCCGCAAGAGTCTAAACTGTGCACGGCCTAAAAAAAATAAAAAAAAAACAAAAAAAATAAAAAGGTCCGCTAGGTTGAAAATCCCGAAAGAGGCGGCCAAGGCAAAAGTTAGGATAACAAAAAAAAATATAGCACTTCTTTTATTATGAACTACGTAATGGCTTGATCCTCTTCATCGAGGTACATAGGTAGCTTAGAGCTCAAATTCTAAGTTCAGTCGCCCAAAAAGAAGAAAAGTTATATCCCTTGTCAAGTCTCACATTGTTATGTATAGGTCAAGTTTCAATTATTAAAGCTTACAACCTAAAGAAAACATGATTACTTGCCAAGGTGTTTTGAGTTCTGGGTCAAGTTCAAGTCGCTATCCTACGAAAGCGTAGAGAGACTCTGCTCAAGACGTTCGGTGTATATAAAATCCCTTTCTTATTTGGATGATTATGCATCAAGATATGAAGTTGCCATTAGTGATTACGCTTCGTACTGAAAATCTGCACGTAGTAAAATCAGAAGGAGTATTTTAAAATAAAATTCACCGAAAATATTCACAAAGCTTTTTTGGCTCCAAATTTTGGATATATTCTATATCTTGAAGTCGGGTCTCTAGGAAATCAAATGGCTCACGATTCGAAGACTAATACATCAAGATATAATTTTTTTAATAAAGTCGAGCAAAATTGGGATAGTCAGCGAGACAGAATCCAAAGCTAACTTCAAAATAATATCTGGAATGATCCTGAAGGATTTTAACTCTAAATTTAATATATGCTATAGATCTTGAAGTCTAGTTTCTGGAAAACTAAACGGCTTATAATTCGGAGTTCTGTGCGTCAAGATACACCGGTTTTGGCAAAACTGCGCAAAACTGAAATCGTCTGCGAGGCAGAACTGTTACATGATTTCGAATATTCATCCAGAATGTTTCTCATTATTTTCGACTTTGAATTTCGGATATGTTGTAAGTCTAGATGTCTAGTTTCTGGAAAAGCTGAATTTTCACGAGTCGGACATTCATATAATAAGATATGAATTTTCTACCACAAGTGCGCTATGCTGTTGGAATACAGTGAGGAAATTGGAAGGCGTAATTAAGAGAAAAAGGGACACAATATAAGGCAAAAGTGAAAGAGACTTATTAATAATGAAAATACCAACTACTAAGTCCAATGCAAGAAGTAAAAAACAAAATAATTGTAGCCTAATCTAGAGATAGCTTGAAACTGAGCAAGTCTTGACGGCTAGCCTCCAGGCGCTCTTTCTTCCTCTCCAAGTTGGCTAAGTCATCGGCAGACTGTGAAGCAACATCAGGGCAGGTGTCATACTCCTCCTTAGCAGTCGAGACTTTTGATTTGGCTTCTTCAACTTCATTTTCTTCGGCTTCCAGGAGGGCTTCTAAGTCCTTCTCCTTTTCACGCAACTTTTCAATCTTCTCTTTTACCTTGCCTATGGATTCGCGGATGGATACGACCTCTTCAACCTTCTCTTCATCTTCAACCATGGCAAGTGAAAGGCGCTCCCCAGCTTTTGAAAGCAAGTCTTGTTTTGCGGATTCTGAAACTTTGTCAGAAAAGGCGGATCGAGCCTGATCATACGAAGTGGCGAGCTCAAACAAAGATTGCAACATGTCCCTCATTGAGGTGAGGTCAACACCTTTTCCCTCCATTGCCGCAAGAACCACTTTTGCATCTTCTTCATGGGAGGAGGCTAAGTCCAAATCAAAGTTTAAAAGCTTGCTTTGAAGTCCTTTCCAAATTTCTGAAACGTACTTCTGGTTGATGTTTTGAAGAAGCTTGCTTCCCACAAATACAGACGCTGCAGCTGCTGGTTTCTTGTTTGAAGTAGTGCCGCACTTGTCTTTAGAGCCATCACGAGAATGAGAAGTCACCACTTGCTTTGCCTTGGTAGTATAAGATGATTTCCTTAAGACTGGTCGTGCAATGGACTCATCACTAGTTTGTGGCTTCTCTCGTTGTGGTACTGCCATAACTCCAATGCCATTTGACTATATGAAGGACGAAAACTGTTAGTAAAAGCATCCAAGTACAAGTGTGCAATAAAATAAAATAAAATAAAGAAAAAAAAAACAAAAAAGTTGTATACCTCTTTGATAGGAGTTGTCAAAGTCTTTGAGGAAGAACTACCATTGTCAGCAATGTCAACCATATGTGGGTTGGTTTGTTTCAGCTTGTCTGAAGGTGCCTTGACTCACTTCCAACACCGATCTTTATCGCTGCTCCTACTCCCATCTGGAGATAACCGCTTTTTCGATGCATGGGCTCTTTCACGACCAACCAACGGTATTGAATTCTTGACGCCTTGGTGAAGTTGAGGTCTCTTGCCTTTGTCTTGCTCTGCAGGATTAGCCTTTGAAGCAGGCAACCAGTTATTTGTTGGATGTTGATGTCTGTCCTTAGGAAGAGGGGTATTGGCAGGTCCAACACCATCGATCAAATATTGCAAGTTTTCATCAAGGAACTTTGCGTGTGTTTTCTCCCACCAATTCTTATAATTAGCCGAAGAAAATTTCTTCACATTGACTGTAGAAGGAGGAAAAGTCTCTTGCGACATAGTATTGTGAGACACACAAATTCGAAAATATCTAAGCCCTTCCTCTAATGAGGCGCTATGGATATCATTTGTCAATAAACCTGGGACGTTCTGATAAAACCCAAATTGGCGCCCAAATCGATGTGGACTATAAGGCTCGATGATGAAAGAGTCTCCATTCCTCAAAGGGAGATAATTAAACCGCATACTCATGAAATAGCTTGAGTCCAACTCTTTTACAATATTGTCGTCCACATAATTGTGAGGTTGGGGACTCTTTAACATAGTTGAAGTCCAAGCTACGACATCTCCTCGATGTATGCATTTTCTTGCATCCTCTTTGTTGAAGAACTTGGCTGCGCCCTCTCCAGAATATGTAACCATTAGTGGAACAGATGGTTCTTTAGCAAGTGCATAGTGGGTCTTGAAGTGATAAGCTAGCCAACCGTAAACATAGTTAATGGGAAAACGGACCTTGATAAGATCAAGTCGCGACAATCGTGAAATCTTGTTCAAGTTATTGTATATGCTTGCCAATACTAGAACTGCAAGGCTAATTCTCCGCCCGCATGCCATGGTTGATGCTATCTTGAAAGTTCCCGGCTGAATGATGTCACCATCTTCAGAAGGAAACACAAAGGTACATAACCAGCACGACAGGAAGGCTGCCAGTTACGTCTCTTCTATTCTCGCAGGCTTCACTCCTAGCTTGAAAAATACTGCTTCATTCTCTGTTGACCATTCGGGTGCCTCAGGAATAACTCCGGTAGGGTTATTTGTTGACTTTAAGCGCCGAGTTTTTTGCTCCCTCCTCGGTGGAGCAGGCCCATATCGCAAGGTTCCTTTGTACCAGAAGTTAATCCACTTGCTTAAGGAGACTCTCGGGTTATCGCTCTTTCCTTCTTGGAGATGATGAAAAGCTAAGAACAAGTACTCGCAAGCTCGGGGAATGAATCTCACCTTTTTCTCATCTTCGCCTATAAGTTCCATAGTTGGGGGCACCGTTTCTTCATATATAGAACCCGCTATGGGAAAACATCTCAAGGTATGTAGGTCCCAAAGAGAGATAGATATTTCACCAACAGAGGTAAGTAGCGTATTTGTCTTGGGACACCAACCTTCAAGGAATGACTGCAAGATGTTGGAGTTTTGATCATAAGTGAAAAGTGAAGCACGGACAACATCATGAATTTTTGAAGCGTTCAATTCTTGTTGGCTTCGGCTAAGTATGTCTTCAGTCCATTCCCAATACCTCGGAATCTGTTGATATTCACCCTGAGTTATCATTCTGTCTCCCTAGTATGTCTCTCCTCGGATGATGTCACGGCCTAAACTTGGAAGGGCGCTTGCAATGTTTGCATGACGATGGCTGGGCGCTTGAAGACTCCACGTCTTGCTGGATCCAGCTGAATTGTGATCATTCTCTAATGTCCAGTTTGCAACATGAAGTGAGTTCCTCAAGGATGGCCATGCACTCGCATATTGACCAATTGGAGTATGCACCAAAAGCTTGGTTTGAACCGCGCCGTCTTCAGTTTCAATTATAAGATACTTGAGTTTGGATGATGGAGAGGTGTAGTCTCTGAAATGCACCATCTTTTCCAGCTGTAAGAATAAGTAACGCTTTGATCAATCTCGGGGTGAAGAGAAGCAACATAAGGATGATGTACGGTGAGGGTTTTCCATGGGATTGTCGTCGTTAAAGTGGGAGTGCGTTGCCACTCCAATCACCTTAAACTTGACATTCCCACGAGTATCGCTCCAAATAAGTCTTCCATGGGATTGTCGTTGTTAAAGTGGGAGTGCGTTGCCACCCCAATCACCTTAAACTTGACTTTCCCATGAGTATCGCTCCCAACCAAGTCTTCCATGGGATTGTCGTCGTTAAAGTAAGGGTTGGCTTCTTTATAACCATCTTTTGGCCTACAGAAAAGAAAAAGAAGAACAAAGAAGGAAAAAAATGGATGCCAGAGAAGATATAGGTTAACATATTACCTGTTGAGGAAAAAGAAATACGATGCCTAAATTTCAAAAAGTTTGTTGCTTCCACCGTCCAGACAAAAAAAAAAAGTTGCCTAGCCTTCGATAACTGCAAAAAAAAAAAAAAGAAGGGATAAGTGGAATAAAATTTGGAAAGTTTTTACGCTATTTGTTGGTTCTCAACCATATAGGCTAGCTCTCCAATAGAAAGAAAAGTCGCACTTGGTATCTTTTGCTTAAATCCTAGCAAACTGAACCGAGAAGGAAGGTAAACCGAGAAGATATCACAATATGCTTGGCAACGTGTTTGGAGGAGTTTATGCCAATAAAATTGTCTATTCAAGTTAATGTTACTCTTTAAAAAAAAGGATACCAAAAGGGTTTTGATCACAGGTATGGTATTATTTTATTAAAGAGCAGCCACAAGATGATAATGCAATGAAAAAAAACAAGCTAGTTGTCCATGTACACTCATGCTAGCTACAGAAAGTGTTTAGCGCCAATCTCCTAGAAATTTGAGTGTACCAATTTTTTCATTCCTTGGTTGGCTAATCATAAAGTAGAAAGCTGGAGAATAAAGAAGTTGAAGCATTACTCCGTAAGACTATTTCAAGAAAGCAGACATGGAAACAAGAATATGGGTCAAAATCATACAAAGAAAGCTGCTATGACAGGCTAAATATAATTGTATCCTTAGTCCTATGCCTTATCATGAAACGTGACTGATAAACTATATGCTTAGCAATCAAACTAACGTTCAAAGAAAAAGAGATATGTAAAGCTTGATAATGATGATATATATGAATTGGAAAGCAAAGAGTTGATGGAGAAATTAATTGGAACCTATCTGTAGGATGCGAAAAAAAGCCAAGAAACATACCACCACCGTGATTGTTTGTCGTAGGACGTTGTAATAATCTCAGCAAGAACGTGGCCAAGTGCCTTGTATTTGATTCTACGTTTCAAGATGTCTGTTAGGTGACTATTTATAGATGTAGTAAGCTCTGCTATTTTGATATGAAATAAATTCCTATTGTGCTGGGACATCCTAAAAGGAATAGGATTGTACTACCACTTCTAGCAGAATTGTATTGACGTGGACATTTAAAGTAATCTTAAATCCAAGCAAAAAGGAAAAAGTTCACTGCCTGACTTACGAATTCTACGTGAATTAGAATAAGGCAGAATAGGATTGTACTACCACTTCTAGCAGAATTGTTTTGACGTGGACATTTAAAGTGATCTTAAATCCAAGCAAAAAGGAAAAAGTTCACTGCCTGACTTACGAATTCTACGTGAATTAGAATAAGGCAAAGATTCCTTATGCATTTGAGGAAAGAAAAGTCAACGTACAGCCTTTTCTTTGGTCCTATGAAATTTTGGGTAATTTTTGACAAATAGCCACTTTTAATTCAAAAACTGAAAGGTAACCAATTCTCTTTTGGAGAGCTTGTTGATCAGTAGCCTTTTTTTTTGGGAGCGTTAACTGGAGGATAGCCAGCTGTTGGCAATGTGCTTATCAAATCGCTACCTTCTCACTGTTAAATGGTAACAAACAAAGAAATTACTTCAAGCCTAGTCTTCAAATATCAATAAATTTGACATCGACAAGCCTTGAAGTAGGGGCATTTGTAGACAAATAAATTTTGATGGATTTAAATCCATAAATTAATTTGGCTATATGTTAAATTAAATATATATTGGTCCAAATAAATCAAATGAGCTAACATAATTGGGCTAATTATTTAAATATAATAAAAGTCCAATCTCGCCAGGCTAACCCAATTAGCCTAAAGCCCAATGGATATAAGTTTTCCTAGTGGCCCAAAAATGTGCCACGTGGCAAGTGACGTGGTGCCAAGTCAAATAAAATAGCCGATTGGGTCATATCACACGTCAAATGATGTGGCAATCCAAGTCAAACCCAAAGACCAATGAAATTACGCCATGCGGACATGTGACATGTTATGGCCAATCAAATACGGTCTTATCACTGCTTGAATCTGATTGGTCAGTCCACGGGCCAAGGCCCGTCAGGGTTTCTTAGTGGCTACTCCACCCCATATCTATATAAAGGGGTCAAATCTCTCATTTGAGGATATAAAAAATCAGAAGCAAGAATCCATAACAAGAAGCAAGAAAGAGCTCGTGGATCAAAGCAAGAGATTTCTACATAAGATGCAAACACTCAAGCATTTCTCTACAAGTTCTAGAGATCAAGACGAAGATTCAAGATCAAGCTTCAAGCCATTGAATCCAAGTACAAGTTCAAGATCAAGACCAAATTCAAGATAAAGCTCCAAAGTCCTTGAACTCATCAAGTCAAGATCAAGTCCAAATCCAAACTTCAAGATCAAGTCCAAATTCAAACTTCAAGATCAAGCTCAAAAGCCCTTGAAGTTATTTTTTTGAAAAGACGAATCAGAGGAATCATAGAGATTGTAACACTCATATTTTGATAAATAAAATATATTGTTGCAATATTTTCCTGTCTCGATATTTATTTTCTTGACGCGAATTTAGTTGTTACAAGTTTAACAAGAACTTTAAAAAATTATTTAGAGTTTACAATGTTATAAGTGAAACTGCGATAGTGTTTGCACAACTTTCCAATCAAAGAGCCATTTTGCCATTACTAATTAGAATATCGTCAATTTTTTTATAGTATTTAAAAAATAGTCATTCAAATAATGTCATCGAAAAAATTAATTATCTAACTCTTATTCATGAGTTATGTCATAAAGTTGGTAAAAATAATGAGACATTAATCAAAATAGACACTTAACCAATCGGTTAAACAAAAAATACTTGGCGAATAATTAAGATGAAGTACATTAAAAATAGATAAGAATCTAAAGAGTGAACTTATAGACAGTGTCAAGAAGTTCTGAATTAAAAGGTTAAATTTTAGGAACATTGTCATGAGGTTTTAGAAAAACAAAGGTACTTAATTAAGATTGTGCAATTTAATCGACCATATCGGGAGTTCATGTTGTCTCCGTGAGTTATGTTTATTCTATATCCTTGATTGACTTATTGAGTTAAAAAAGTAACATTCATGCCAAGTCCTTATTTTTTAATAGTAGGAATTCAAACTATCGAACCCTTTACAGACTAGACTATGACCGCTAAAAAGATTATATAAATCATTAATAATTAACAAAAAAGTTTAAAACATAAAGTAAGAGTATTATAGAGAATAATAAAACGATAGAAATTCAATAAATTTTCAGTGTAGACTTGGGCTCGTGGTCACACGAGCCTGACGTACTAGTTCTTATTGTGGAAGCCACACTTAAGCAGCACAACAGAGGGTACTTTGGAGATTTTGATGGTGACCAAGGGCAATTTAGAGATTTCAATGGTATATTGATAACTATTAAAAATAAAAAGAGCGCTCCTGATAAACTTGACGCCACCCCTTCTATTCTCCATAATATCATATGTTGCGTTTTCTAAATCCCACCTCAACTTTGTCTCCTGCTTTCCTTCGTCTCCTTCGATCTTCTCTGTGGTCGTTCGGGTTATATCCGTAGGTGAGTATTATTTTGCCTGTTAATTGCAAGTACCACTCGATTTCTTAAATTGGGTCTGTTTATGATTTTCTTGGGTAGTGGAAGCGCGATCGGTCATTCCGCTGAATATGTGTATTCATGTAACTATTTAAAATTTACTTGTTATCTTCAGTAGAAATTAGGTTATCAAGCTTAGTTCAATTTGTACTTCTATTTTAAGCACATCATATTCAATTAATTAACACGTATGATGCATTAAATATTTATTCAGATGTACTATTCTTGATAGTTTATGGTTATGATAGTGGTAATGAAAACCTGTTAATATCCAAGGCGGAATAGAAAAATGAATTATTCCTATAGAGTTTTGAAAAATAATTATCTGCCCCGCAGCCATGGAGGCTTTGAGTTCATCTGTTTATGTGTTATAAAAGTCATCTATAGCCATAAAAATTTAACGCCCCTGCTTGTATTTACAGTGCTCTTGGCTTCTTGCACATTCTGATGCTTTCTGTACTTCATATTCTGTTTTCCTTCGTCCTTTTGGTGTTCTCTGGTAGGTGATTTTTGTCTTGCTGGTTAATCGCAAGTGCATTTGCTGTTCACCCCCTTCTAATTTCTGTCTATTTTTTCCTTTAGTTGGATCTGCTTGTAACAAACCATATCTAACGACCTCAAATAGTCGTTTCGGGAATCGGGACCTCAATTTGCGTGTCGATAATCCCAAAAGCTCCGTAAGGTCCATTATGACATGCCTGAAATTTTTTAGCTAAAACGAACTTTGTTAGATAGGTATCGGAGAAAGACATCCGTTTCGGATATTCGTTAAGGCTAAAAGAAGTTTCGGAGCTCAATTTGAGCAAATGAGCTCTGATAAGAAATCTGAAAGTTGTGTTAGGTTCGTATGGTAATTTATGACCTGTAGCAACCTTCAGAAGTGAAAACGGACCTCGTTTGATAGGACTTTTGATAAAGTCTCCGTTGCGGAAGTTTAAAAAGGTTAAAAGAGGTTTTCGAGCTTGATTTGAGTAAACGAACTCCGATGAGAGATCTGAGGGTTCCGTTAGGTTCGTATCGTCATTTGTGACTTGTAACAACTTTCGAATTTGGATTCCGGGGTCGTTTGATCAAAATTCGCTATTTTGGCAAAAGTCGAAATTTGACCCTTTCCCGTGGGACCCACTTTTTGAGTTCTAGAGATCCGAATTGAGTTCCGTCTTGACGAGCATGTCACACAAGTCTTTTATGACTTGTATACAAATTTTAGAGTCATTCCGAGCTTCGTAGGGTCCTGTTTGGACCCAAAAACAGTGGCTGACCTGGTGCAAAGCCAAAAAACTGCTGAATCTGTTTTTTTACTGTTCAGCCAGAAATAAATTAATTTTTCAGATCAATCCATAAGGAATTGGAAAAAAGTCAAAACATGAAAGTTGTAGCTCTTTGAGTTGTAGTTCTAATGCAGCAAATTTCATATCATTTGGACATTTGTACGAAAAGTTATGTGTATTTTACCGAAAGCTGTCCAGTGAGGTACAATTCGGACAGCATGTGGTACAACTCTTTAAAGCTGCGGGCTGCTATATATACTAGGGCGGGCATTCATTTTTATTTTTATGTTTTGAGTTTCTAAAATTGATTCCAAGGGAAATTTGAAGTACCAAAATCATTCCTAAACACAAGGTAACTATTCTTACCCATTTTTAACGCTTTAATCCGAGGATCAAAGTGACGATCCTTGGAAAGAGGGTTTGAACCCTAGATTTGTGAAATGGGAAAAATGACCGAGTTGGACTCGGGTATGTACAATAATGGTACTTTTTGACTCGTGGGAGTATGGGGAGTCTGGAAACATAAATTTTACGGGTTTTTGGGTACGTCCGACCCGGGGGTATTTTGGTAATTGCCTCTTAAATTGCGTAAGGGCTTAGAATCCTTTCCTCACATGCTTACGAATGCGACACTATTTCTTTGGCTCAGAGAGGAGTCTTACGGAGGCATATCGTTTGGGAAAGGAGGTCGTTCCTTAGCTACTTGAGCCGATTTTGAGGTAAGTGAGACTTGACCTCTATTTTGCTTGCGGATAAGATTTGATCTTGCTAAGTAAGATGTCGAGTACTTAATTGACTAGCATTGTCTAGTAGATAGTATTATGTACTACTCGTTATATTTATACAAAAAGCAGAAAGCATAAACATGACTTGTGTATAGTCGATGTTGTGTGCCGGTGTATTATTGATATGCTCTAGGGACAGAGGCCGGTGGTGCCTTATGACCTAGAAGCGAAACTACATCTAGGGACAGAGGCCGGTGGTGTGTTATGAAGTAGATGTGGAGACTTATAGGGACAGAGGCTTGTGGTCCGTTATGACCTATAAGCAAAGTTGTTTATAGGGACAGAGGCCTGTGGTGCGTTATGACCTATAAACAAAGCCGCACAGGGTGTGTGCTTATGCTATGTGCTAGGTATATCATTACCTATGTGGTATGCGAGATATATCATCATCATGCTGTGTGTTAATTATATTACTGCTTATGCCATAGTATCAATATAATATTGTATATGTTGCCTATATTATGTATCTTTATATTATTGACTATGTTATGTATTCGCGTATTATTGCTTGTGTTGTTGTATAATTATATTATCGTATGTAATGTTTATGGGTTACTGTAAAGGTGTGGATTGTACTTCCGTTATCTGCTTATGCATTATCAAAGACTTGTCCCGAAAGGGTAATTTAGCGGGCCTGTCGATGATCTTACTGGGCTTTGGCTCATAACTTACTGTTTAAATGTGCAGATCCTTCTACTAGTCAGACAGCTGGACTTATCTGATCCGTTCGAGGCTGTGGCTATTTTTGCTTGAGGTGAGCCAACCGCATGGTTCGGGGTGGCATACCGTCTGATCCACCTTAGTGTTTAGTCGCTTCCTACATCTTGTATTATATATATATATATATATATATATATCGGATGTCAGAATTCGTAGATGCTCTATTGACACTGTATTTCGGGTGGATGTCTACACCTACATTTTATTAAAATATTTCTATCTAAATTATCATTTTGAGTCAGTTTAATTATTCGTGGTTCGCCTAAGGATGTAACACTTAGGTGCCATCACGGCCCCGAAAATTGGGTCGTGACAAATTGGTATCAGAGCCCTAGGTTGTAAGTCGAGTCTTAGGGAGTCAATGGAGCAGTGTCCGAGCAGAGTCTTGTTTATGGGTATATTGTCGACCATACTTATAAGCGAGTCGCTGCAAAGGCATTTTAGGAAGAGTTGTTTCCCTTCATTTCATCTCTTCTCGTGCTATGATGCTTACATAGGTGCTAATCCTTTAATGTGATTATGACAGATGGTGAGAACGCGATCGTCCTCTGCTTCGGGAGCAGGTGACGCACTGACTGAGTCGGTCCGTAGGAGAGCTGTGCGTAGCACACGGACTGGTGCGCGGGCACCTACTCAGCCGAGAGCGGCTACTACCAGAGCTTCTGTGGGCAGACCTCCTGCTGCCAGACAGACTAGTACAGTGCCACCGGTGTCTTCTGAGATACCCGTCGCACATGTCCCATCGACTATGCCTTCTCTTGAGCCGGGCACAACGGTATCTATTCCTGCAGATGTTCTATTGCGGATGATGGACATGCTTGGATCTCAGGCCTCGCCTATGGGCGATATGCCAGTACCTTCTGCGGTACCCCAGCCAGCTACTCCAGCTATGAGTACGCCGACTCCTGAGGCTACTCCGGTGATTCCTCAGTCTACTCCAGTTATTAGTCCTATTGCTCAGCCTTCCACTTTGGCTCCTCAGTCGGGTATTCAGTTGGGTCATTCTATTCCTGCTCTTTCTATGAGTGACGAGGAGGTAGCTCGGAGGATTGAGTCCTTCATGAAGCTCAAGCCTCCCGAGTTCGATGGTACCCCAGCTACTTGCACTGCCCAGAGGTATATTCAGAAATGTGAGAAGATATTTTCTGTATTGGGTACTAGGGACACCCTTGGGGTGAGATGTGCTTCTTTCCGTTTGTCCGGTGATGCCGAGACTTGGTGGTCTTCTATGATGAGACAGAGGTCGAGTGATCTTCCTCCCTTGACTTGGACCGAGTTCGTTGCTATGTTTATGAGTAGATTTGTGCCTCAGAGTCAGCTTGATGCCCAGAGACGCGAGTTTGAGTTGTTGAGACAGGGAGGCATGTCCGTGACTGCTTATGATACCAGATTTTTAGAGTTATCTCAGTATGCGCCTGCTATGGTTATGCTGGAGAGAGACAAGGTTCTTAGATTTGTTGAGGGTCTTCACCCTCGTCTTCAGGTGGTTGTTGCCTCACATATTGGCAACAAGTCTTATTATGATGTGGTTGATATTGCGAGGCGTATGGAAGACATTCATGCTAGAGCAGATGCAGAGAGGGCGAGCAAGAGGGTGCGATATTCTGGTACTTCTGGTGGCCCCTCACATGGTGGCCAGAGTTTTCGTGGTCATACTCAGCCTAGGCTTCCCCAGGCCGCTGCTTTACCATCTCTGGGTACTTCGTCGGGTGTTCAGAGGCCTCAGCCATCTCAGAGGCCTGGGGATTCATCTCAGTCTGTTCCACCTGTTTGTGGGAGATGCCGTCAGAGGCACTATAGGAGGTGCAGGCCCGGAGGTGTATGCGGAGGAGGCGGTAGTAAGGCTTGTTACCAGTGTGGGGATCCCAGGCACTTTGTTAGGGATTGCCCCTATGTTACTTCATCTGGACTTACCTCCGCGGGACATCAGAGTTCTGCTGCTATGGTTCGGTCTTCTCCTCAGGCAGCTAGGCCTGTCACTCAGGTTCCTCCTAGGCAGCCGGTTCAGAGAGCTCCTAGTCCTGGAGGTTCAGCTCAGGTTTTTGCTATGACACGCCAGGATACCGAGGCATCCAATGATGTGATCACAGGTACTCTTTCTGTTTGTGGCTGCAGTGCCTTTGCCCTTATAGATCCGGGATCTACTTTCTCTTATGTGTCTCCTGGATTTTCACCTTGCTTGAGCAAGGATCTGGTTTTTATTAATGCTCCATTTATGGTGGCAACGCCTGTCGGAGATCCTATATGTGTAGATAAAGGGTATCGGGAGTGTGTGATTTCTATTTGTGGTGTTGAGTCTCTAGTAGACTTGATGTTGCTAGATATGGTGGAATTTGATGTGATCATGGGCATGGATTGGTTGGCATCCTGTCACGCGACGTTGGATTGCCATGCCAAGTCCGTGACTATAGGTGCCGAAGGTGAGCCTAAGGCTATTTGGAAGGGTTCCAGGTCTTCTCCGAGGAACAAGATCATATCATTCATGAAGGATCAGAAGATGATAGCTCGCGGGTGCGGAGGGTATATTGCTTCTATTCGAGATGTTCGAGTGGAGGAGGTATCTATTGATCGAGTACCGATAGTATGCGAGTATCCGGAGGTCTTTCCGGATGACTTGTCGGGTTTGCCTCCTATGCGGGAGATTGAGTTCTGTATTGATATATTGCCAGGTACTCAGCCTATATCTATTCCTTCATATCGTATGGCTCCTGCTGAGTTGAGGGAATTGAAGGAGCAAATTCAAGATTTGCTTGATAAGGGTTTCATTAGACCCAGTGTGTCTCCTTGGGGTGCTCCGCTTCTTTTTGTAAAGAAGAAGGATGGTTCTATGCGCATGTGTATTGATTATCGGCAATTGAACAAAGTGACTATCAAAAATAGGTATCCTTTACCGCGTATAGATGATTTATTTGATCAGCTTCAGGGTGCTACTCATTTTTCCAAGATTGACTTGAGATCGGGGTATCATCAGTTGCGGATTCGATCTGAGGATATTTCTAAGACTGCTTTCCGTACGAGATATGGGCACTATGAGTTTCTTGTCATGTCATTTGGGCTTACAAATGCTCCGGCCGCCTTTATGGATCTTATGAACCGTGTGTTCAAGCCATATCTTGATTCTTTTGTTATTGTGTTCATTGATGACATCCTTATATATTTAAGGAGCCGAGAGGAGCATGAGCATCACTTGAAGATTATCCTTCAGACCTTGAGAGACCATGAATTGTATGCTAAATTCTCTAAATGTGAGTTATGGCTGGATACCGTGTCATTCCTGGGTCACGTGGTAACCAAGGACGGTATTAGTGTTGATCCCAAGAAAGTGGAGGCCGTTCAGAATTGGCCAAGGCCTACTTCTCCTACAGAGATTCGGAGTTTCTTAGGCTTGGCAGGCTATTATCGACGTTTCGTGGAGGGATTTTCTTCTATATCGGCACCACTGACTAAATTGACGCAGAAGAATGTTCCTTTTCTATGGTCTCCTGCTTGTGAGTCTAGCTTTCAGAGGCTCAAGACTGTCTTGACTACAGCACCTGTATTGGCCTTGCCTAGTGGATCCGGGGGATTCACAGTCTACTATGATGCTTCTGGTATTGGCTTAGGTGGTGTTTTGATGCAGAATGGCAAGGTGATAGCTTATGCCTCGAGACAACTGAAAGTGCATGAGAAGAACTACCCTGTCCATGATCTAGAGTTATTGGCGGTGGTATTTGCATTGAAGTTGTGGAGGCATTATTTATATGGTGAGCCTTGTGAGATTTTCACTGATCATAAGACTCTCCAGTATCTGTTCACCCAGAAGGACTTGAACGGGAGACAGCGCCGATGGTTGGAGTTGCTTAAGGATTATAACATCGCTATTCGGTATCATCCCGGGAAAGCTAATGTTGTGGCTGATGCTCTGAGCAGGAAGTCTATGGGTAGCCTTGCCTATCTTGATGTTGATATGAGACCACTAGCTCGAGAGTTGCAGGCCTTGTCCATTAGTGGAGTGCGATTTGATGATTCTGTGCCAGACCGAGTTTTTGCTTATATAGGGACTCAGTCATCCCTAGCTTCCCAGATCAAGGAAAAGCAATTTGATGATTCATATTTGCGTGATATTCGAGATAGAGTTTTAAGTGGGGGAGTGACCTCATTTATGATCGGAGATGAAGGTGTACTGCGGCTCAACGGTCGGTTGTGTGTTCCGAATGTTGGGGAGTTGAGGCAGCTGATATTGGCAGAGGCACACAGTTCTCGGTATTCTATTCATCCTGGTATTACGAAGATGTATCATGATCTTCAAGAGTTATATTGGTGGAAGGGAATGAAGAGAGATGTTGTTGATCATGTGTCTCGGTGCTTAAATTGTCAGCAGGTAAAGTATGAGCATAGAAGACCAGCCGGGGTGACTCAGTCCATGCCGATTCCGGAATGGAAATGGGAGCATATTACTATGGACTTTGTGGTTGGATTGCCTTTGACCTTGGGCAAGCATGATTCAGTATGGGTAGTGGTGGATCGTCTCACCAAGTCAGCTCATTTCGTCCCCGTGAGGACTACTTATTCATCGGAGCGCTTAGCTCGTATCTTTATCGAGCAGATTGTGAGATTGCATGGTGCTCCAGTCTCTATTATATCAGATCGCGGTACTCAGTTCACAGCTCAGTTCTGGAGATCATTTCAGAAGGAGCTGGGAACCCGAGTGGATCTTAGCACCGCATTTCATCCTCAGACTGATGGTCAGTCCGAGAGGACCATCCAGATTCTTGAGGATATGCTGAGGGCTTCTGCTATTGACTTTGGAAGCCATTGGGACAGTTATTTGCCTTTGGCGGAATTTGCATATAATAGCAGTTATCAGTCTTCTATCCAGATGGCTCCGTTTGAGGCATTATATGGCCGCCGATGTCGTTCTCCAGTTGGTTGGTTTGAACCTGGAGAGGTGAAGGTGTTGGGTCCGGATCTAGTTCAGCAGACCTTAGATAAGGTCGGAATCATTCAGGATCGGCTCCGCACAGCTCAGAGTCGACAGATATCTTATGCGGATCGGAGGAGGAGAGATTTGGTGTTTATGGTAGGTGACCGGGTGTTTCTTAGAGTATCGCCGATGAAGGGTGTTATGAGATTCGGAAAAAAGGGCAAGCTTAGTCCGAGGTTCATTGGTCCTTTTGAGGTCTTGGAGCGCATTGGTGCGGTTGCATATAGGCTTGCTTTGCCTCCATCTCTGTCAGTTCATCCGGTATTCCACGTATCTATGCTCCGAAAGTATGTTCATGATTCTACCCATGTGATTGATATGGCTTCTGTCGAGATCGACGAGGACCTGGCTTATTTGGAGGAGCCGATTGCTATTGCGGCTAGAGAGATCCGTAAGCTAAGGTCGAAAGAGATCCCTTTGGTTAAAGTGCTATGGAAGAATCGTCCTAGCGAAGAGGCCACTTGGGAACTCGAGTCCGACATGCGGGAGAAGTATCCTCGCCTTTTCAATAATTCAGGTATGATTTCAATCTCTAAAGCCTGAAAGCTATGTTGTTGTTTATGATTTCGGATAGTAGCGAGAGTCCTCGAAAATCCGTATAATTATTTTCGTGAAAATGTGAATCTTACCTTAGACTCGGGCTCGTCCGAGGACGAACGAGAGTCTAAGTGGGGGAGATTGTAACGACCTCAAATAGTCGTTTCGGGAATCGGGACCTCGATTTGTGTGTCGATAATCCCAAAAGCTCCGTAAGGTCCATTATGACATGCCTGAAATTTTTTAGCTAAAACGAAATTTGTTAGATAGGTATCGGAGAAAGACATCCGTTTCGGATATTCGTTAAGGCTAAAAGAGGTTTCGGAGCTCGATTTGAGCAAATGAGCTCTGATAAGAAATCTGAAAGTTGCGTTAGGTTCGTATGGTAATTTATGACCTGTAGCAACCTTCAGAAGTGAAAACGGACCTCGTTTGATAGGACTTTTGATAAAGTCTCCGTTGCGGAAGTTTAAAAAGGTTAAAAGAGATTTTCGAGCTCGATTTGAGTAAACGAACTCCGATGAGAGATCTGAGGGTTCCGTTAGGTTCGTATCGTCATTTGTGACTTGTAACAACTTTCGAATTTGGATTCCGGGGTCGTTTGATCAAAATTCGCTATTTTGGCGAAAGTCGAAATTTGACCCTTTCCCGTGGGACCCACTTTTTGAGTTCTAGAGATCCGAATTGAGTTCCGTCTTGACGAGCATGTCGCACAAGTCTTGTATGACTTGTGTACAAAATTTGGGGTCATTCTGAGCTTCGTAGAGTCCCGTTTGAACCCAAAAAAAGTGGCTAACTTGGTGCAAAGCCAAAAAGCTGCTGAATCTGTTTTTTTACTGTTCAGCTAGAAATAAATCAATTTTTCAGATCAATCCATAAGGAATTGGAAAAAAGTCAAAAAACGAAAGTTGTAGCTCTTTGAGTTGTGGTTCTAATGCCACCAATTTCGTATCATTTGGACATTTGTACTAAAAGTTATGTGTATTTTACCGAAAGCTGTCCAGTGAGGTACAATTCGGACAGCATGTGGTACAACTCTTTAAAGCTGCGGGCTGCTATATATACTAGGGTGGGCATTCATTTTTATTTTTATGTTTTGAGCTTCTAAAAGTGATTCCAAGGGAAATTTGAAGTACCAAAATCATTCCTAAACACAAGGTAACTATTCTTACCCATTTTTAACGCTTTAATCCGAGGATCAAAGTGACGATCCTTGGAAAGAGGGTTTGAACCCTAGATTTGTGAAATGGGAAAAATGACCGAGTTGGACTCGGGTATGTACAATAATGGTACTTTTGGACTCGTGGGAGTATGGGAAGTCCGGAAACTTAAATTTTACGGGTTTTTGGGTACGTCCGACCCGGGGGTATTTTGGTAAATTGCCTCTGAAATTGCGTAAGGGCTTAGAATCCTTTCCTCACATGCTTACGAATGCGACACTATTTCTTTGGCTCAAAGAGGAGTCTTACGGAGGCACATCGTTTGGGAAAGGAGGTCGTTCCTTACCCACTTGAGCCGATTTTGAGGTAAGTGAGACTTGACCTCTATTTTGCTTGCGGATAAGATTTGATCTTGCTAAGTAAGATGTCGAGTACTTAATTGACTAGCATTGTCTAGTAGATAGCATTATGTACTACTCGTTATATTTATACAAAAAGGAGAAAGCACAAACGTGACTTGTGTATAGTCGATGTTGTGTGCCGGTGTATTATTGATATGCTCTAGGGACAGAGGCCGGTGGTGCGTTATGACCTAGAAGCAAAATTACATCTAGGGACAGAGGCCGGTGGTGCGTTATGACCTAGATGTGGAGACTTATAGGGACAGAGGCTTGTGGTGCGTTATGACCTATAAGTAAAGTTGTTTATAGGGACAGAGGCCTGTGGTGCGTTATGACCTATAAACAAAGCCGCACAGGGTGTGTGCTTATGCTATGTGCTAGGTATATCATTACCTATGTGGTATGCGAGATATATCATCGTCATACTGTGTGTTAATTATATTACTGCTTATGCCATAGTATCAATATAATATTGTATATGTTGCCTATATTATGTATCTTTATATTATTGACTATGTTATGTATTCGCGTATTATTGCTTGTGTTGTTGTATAATTATATTATCGTATGTAATGTTTATGGGTTACTGTAAAGGTGTGGATTGTACTTCCGTTATCTGCTTATGCATTATCAAAGACTTGTCCCGAAAGGGTAATTTAGCGGGCCTGTCGATGATCTTACTGGGCTTTGGCTCATAACTTACTGTTTAAATGTGCAGATCCTTCTACTAGTCAGACAGCTGGACTTATCTGATCCGTTCGAGGCTGTGGCTATTTTTGCTTGAGGTGAGCCAACCGCATGGTTCGCGGTGGCATACCGTCTGATCCACCTTAGTGTTTAGTCGCTTCCTACATCTTGTATTATATATATATATATATATATATATATATATATATATATATATATATCGGATGTCAGAATTCGTAGATGCTCTATTGACACTGTATTTCGGGTGGATGTCTACACCTACATTTTATTAAAATATTTCTATCTAAATTATCATTTTGAGTCAGTTTAATTATTCGTGGTTCGCCTAAGGATGTAACACTTAGGTGCCATCACGGCCCCGAAAATTGGGTCGTGACAGCATACTTATCAATCAGTTGTTGTCAATCAATTTAGGACTAGAATCACACATATTCTATGAAATATATGTATATATGTTTGTGAATCACCAAGACACAAACTATTTTCCGTTTGCTATAAAGTTTTAATGAGAAGAAGTGTGTTGCCATAAGCTTAGAATGAAATTTATACTTCTGAGGTAAGACAAATATAGCATTTTTATCTATAAATCACACTCTAGCTCGACAATCATACTTTGCAAAGGATATGTATATATGACTTCTTTAGAAATTATAGTACTTCCAAAATCAAATTTTCAATTTTAATATTTTTTTGACCTTTTGTATCCATTTTAGGAGGACAATTCAAAGTGCATGTGTTTGCTCTTAATTTCCTTATAAATGGATCGCCGACAAACAGGGAAACAACGTTCGTCAATCACACAGGCCTATAAGAATTTTGAACGACGTAAAATGTATGCTAATATGAGTATGGCTGAGAAAAATGCTCTGTTATTGCAACGACGCGTCAAAGGACAGGAAGCAACAAGTCAATGTGTTCTTGTAAATGAAAATAATGAAAACCTCACTAAAACAACAGCCGAGATTCAAGGTAATCTTGCAAGTGGTGCCTCTTCTCTTATTTCAGAAATAGGTTTGAATTTAAAAGTCATTTTTTGTTTCTTTCCATTATGCTCCTGTATTCTCCATGTATTTGAACAAATTTCCCATGAAACAGTTTTTCGTGGTTCAGCTGTCCACGACAAGGGAAAAAATGTGGCTCATTGATGTAAATCCAAAATGAATTGGATAATTTAGTATTTTATTTTATTAATTTAGAATAATTATTTTTTAGGATAAATTTTATTATCACCATTATCTTTTCTTAGAATTTATCTTTATCATATTTTGATTTTATCTTTATCTCTTAGTTAGAGATAAAATTTACCTAGTTTTAGGCTTTTACTATAGCAAGGCTCCTACTATAAATAGGGCATTCCAGGTTCATTGTAAAGTACCTCATTTTGATGAATAAAAGTTGATCTCTCATTTTCTCTCTTACTTCTTCTCTTTTTCTGTGCTTTTCTCCCAACTTTCAATTCTTTCTTGTGGTGCTACATCAATATTGGTATCAGACCCTTTATCGATTTTGACTCCATGGATTTATATTCTTTTACCGCTACCCACTGCGAACCCAAAGCTGTCGAAGACTTATTATTGAAAATGATGGAAACTACATCTAGTATGATCCAAAAATTCGACATCCATAATAAGTGGTCCGCACGCTCCAGGACACTCCCTGAAGCTGCAGAAATTTCTGATGTGGTTAAGTCAGTAGAAGATGGGCAAACTACTGAGGAAGTTGCGATGTTCAAGTATTTGACGAAATGTTCGAATATTCCGCAGAGACCAAAGTTTATATGTTCAAAGAAGGTTCACATTGTTCTTCCAAAGTTTTCACTGATATTTATTCAGATGATACAATTTTTATTACTGCAATAAACTCTCATTTCAAAAGGGAATCATTAGTGAAGGAAAACAATATAAATGTGAGATTTGAAGGTTCACACATAGACCTTGTCCAGTAGATATATCATTTGCTACATGTTGCTACATGGATTCATAAGGATGTATTTTATTTGCTTGATCCAATTATTTTGGAATTATATCACCAGTCATACTCGCCAGAGTCGAGTTTTGATCCACCCGAAGAGAATGATGTAGATCCTAAGGGAATTAGATAATTTAATATTTATTTTATTAATTAGGTTATTATCATCATTTAGTGATAGAGTTTATCGTTACCGTTATCTTGTTAGATTAGATTAATTTATTATTATCTTTTATTTTATCTTTATCTCTTAGTTAGAGATAAAGTTTATCTTTTAGGATTTTATCAGGGTTTCCGGGGTTCCCTACTATATATAGGGTCTCCCTGGTTCATTGTTAGAAAGTTCAGTTGATTAATAAGACTTGAAATTTGATTCCTTCTCTTAATTCTTCTCCCTTATCTCTATTCTTCCTCCAATTCTCCATTTTCCTTATGGTGCTACATCAATTTTGGTATCAGAGCCTTTATCGATTCTGATTCTATGGATCTATATTCTTCTACCACTACCCACTACGACCCCAAAGTCGTCAAAGACTTATTATTGAAACTGATGGAAACTACTTCTCGTATGATCCAAATATTCGACGACATCCAAAATAAGTGGTCTGCACGCTCTAGGATACTCCCTGAAGCTGCAGAAATTTTGGACGTGGTTAAGTCACTAGAAGATAAGCAAAATACTAAGGAGGTTTGTGATGTTCAGGTGTTTGACGAAATGTTCGAATATTCTGCAGAGACAAAAGCTCATATGTTCGAAGAAGTTTCGTATTGTTCTTCCAAGGTTTTCACTGATATTTTTTCAGATGATACAATCTTTATCACTAAAATAAACTCTTATTTCGAAAAGGAATCATTAATGGAGGACAACAATGTGAACGTGAGATTTGAAGGTTCACACATATACCTTGTTTAGCAGAAGAATCATTTTTTACATGTTGCTACATGGATTCATAAGGATGGATTTTATTTGCTTGATCTAATTAATTTGGAATTATATCAGCAGTCACACTCGCTGGAGTCGAGTTTTCATCCAACCGGAGAGAATGATGTAATCCAAAATGAATTGGATAATTTACTATTTTATTTTATTAATTTAGAATAATTATCTTTTAGGATAAATTTTATTATCATCATTCTCTTTTTTTAGATTTTATCTTTATTATATTTTGATTTTATCTTTATCTCTTACTTAGAGATAAAATTTACCTAGTTTTAGGCTTTTACCATGGCAAGGCTCCTACTATAAATAGGGCATTCCAGGTTCATTGTAAAGCACCTCATTTTGATGAATAAATGTTGATCTCTCATTTTCTCTCTTCTTCTCTTTTTCTGTGCTTTTCTCCCTACTTTCAATTCTTTCTTCTGGTGCTACATCACTCATCCTTGTTCTGTTTTTAAAAAAGGTAAGTGATATAGGGGAAACTATGAGATAACGTGATATCAAAGATATCGAGAAAATCAAAACTAGGAAGGCAAGAAATAGAAGAAAGAACAGATAAGGATTCACAACATGAATTTATTATCCAAAGAGAGAATTGAAACTTGAACCTTACAATGGTTTCATACGAGTGATGAATCTCCACAGGTTCCAAGTCGAGACATACACGAAGCTTCAAGCTTCGAACTAGAAAGGCTCGACCTCTTCTAAGTTCTCTCTTCTCTCTATTCAAGACTAAAACAAAGCTGATGAAATGAAATGTTTAAGTTAGGCTTTTATAGGTGTGCCACACTCCTAAGTAAAATGACTAAAAGCCCCCAAGTCTAGTTAAAACAATAGAAGCCACTTAGGGCAAAATTTGGAATTACACCACAAAATACTCAAAATCTCGGATGGCTTGCAACAGGGGGGAGGCGCTCCACCCTCCCCTTCAGGGCACCCGCCCTTTGCCTTTGTGCTGTCCTTAGGGCGCCCGCCTCAAGCTCAGGGTGCTCCGCCCTCATCTTGGGGTGCTCCACTCTCATCTTGGGGTGCTCCACCCTCCACACCAATGGTAGTATGCGGCCTCAAATCATTTCGAACCCTCTTCCGGAGCCAGACTTGTCTTCTTTGTGCTCTCAAGCTTGGCTCTTGATGGTTGTTGCTTAGGCTCGATTTTCTCCCCATCATCCTCCCCTTCTTAAGAAGATTTCATCCTCAAAATCAAACCATCAAAGCCTACATTCAAAACAAGCACAAATAAAGCTTCCCACTACATGAGTAGGTTAGTGCCAAAAGTGTGGAAAACACACTCTTATGATAGAATAGAGTTTCTCAATCGCAAAATATTTTTTTGAACAAAATTTGGGACTCTAACAATTCAAACTCTCTCTCTCTCTCAACAAAATGCTCATGTGCGCTTCCCAAGAATTCAATGACTTTCCTTTCTTGTACTTCTCCACTAATGTAGGAATACTTGACTCAAAATCAATTACGACTTGATAGGGTTGTAATGTAGGCTTTTGGTCAAAGGTGGTGCATGTTTAGCTAATTAGTGACTACACACCTCCTTAGGCAAAACACTATCTTCATTCTTTTTATTGCAACTTTTTATTTTTCCTTTCTTTTTTTTTCCTAGGTTAACACTACCTGACACTAGTATTTTCCGTAATTTATTCATCCTTTTCTTCTTTTCTCTCTTTTTTATTTTCTTTTATTTATTTATTTATTTTGTTTTTCTTTTCTTTTTCATTGACATTCACAAGAGGCTTCTTTCAATGCATACAATGCATACAGGACTCAAGAGTAGGCGGAGCACCCTTTTGAGGAGGCGCTCCGCCTTGGTGACCTCACATGGTCCTAGAGTCACTATAAACCTCGACTTAAAAGCACTCCAATATTCAATAATAACATATACGCTATTTTTAACAAAGACGCATTCTTCTCCCACTCACACGAACCAAGGTAGTTAAATATGGGTATCAAGTCATGAATTCAAGTAAAAATTCAAAATCAAGCACAAAGGTATGAACATTGAACCCTAACTTCTCCCCTAACTAATGGGTTTCATCGATTTAGCATTTAAATATAAGGAATCATTACCACTACCAATTAACGATAACTTAATTCTACTCCTAATTACATTATCTATAGTACATAATAAGGGAATCGAAAGAAAAATTTAAAATTTTTTGCAAAAACCCAAAATTTTGAGTGAGGAATTGAAACTTAAGAGATGTGTGTGCACTGGTTAATGCTTGTTGTAGTGATGGGGATTAAGAAAAAGGGGTGGTGTATGTGACTTTCGGTGATATGATAGTGGTGAATTTGTGAGAATGTGAAAAGAGGCAAAGAATTCTTGTATTCCCCTTTTAAAGTCGCGGCTGGTCTTGGGCTTTTGACCTGTCGGGGCGGTCCGCCTCTCTATTTAGGGCGGTCCGCCCTGACCCTAGCATGAACCCTTTCCACACTTAGGCAATTTTTCTTCTTCAATTTTCGGATACTCTCTAGACTTGCATTAGGTGACCTGCCTCACTATAAAGGTGGTCGGCCTTGCCCTGGGCGGTCCGCCTTTTTATCTGGGTGGTCCGCCCCCTGTAATTCCCTAAAATTTCCTAACTCTTCCATCCTTGTTCAAACATTGAGACCTGCACATGTAACAACTAATTAGACTAAAAACTTGGGTTGCCCTCCAAGTAGTGCCTAATTTACGGTCGGGGCACGACGGTGTTGGTTCATCCTTCAAACATCATCAAGATAGATGCACGACAACTCACCAACATCGGCATCACATCCCAAATATTGCTTCACTCTATGCACATTCACCCGGAAACTTCTTCCACCATCTTTAGACACGAAGTCCACCAAGCCATAAGGTGTAAGACCAACTACCTTTAATAAACCCGTCCATTTTGATGTTAGTTTCCCAGAGAATAATTTAAATCTTCTGTCAAACAAAAACACCAAGTCCTCCACCTTGAAGTTCCAGTTCCAAATCTTGGAATCATGCAGCATCTTCATTTTCTCTTTGTATAGCGTAGCATTTTCATATGCAAAATACCGGAATTCATCAAGTTCATGCAACTAAGAGACATTTGCATTGGCGGCATTTTCCCAATCTATGTTTAAATTTTTCAATGCCCAAAGGGCTTTGTGCACTAACTCCACTAGAAAATGACACGCTTTTCCAAAAACCAACTTGAACAAGGACATTCCAATTGGGGTCTTGTATGCGGTCCGGTATGCCCACAAGGCATCATCAAGCTTCCTTGCCCAATTGGTTCTATAAGCACTGACCTTTTAAGCAAGAATGCTTTTGATCTCTCTATTAGAGAGTTCAACTTGACCACTTGTCTGTGGATGGCAGAGAGTTGCAACCATATATTTCACTCCATATTTTTGTAGGAGATTGGCAATGGCTCGGTTGTAAAACTGACTCCCATTATCACTTATAATAGCCTGCGGATACCCAAATCTGGAAAATATGCTCTTCTTCAAGAAAGCCAAAACACTATTGGCTTTATTATATTCCACCCACTTTGAGACATAATCTACGGCCACCAATATATACTTGTTCCCATTGGAATTCACAAATGGCCCAATGAAATCTATCCCCCCAAACATTGAACAATTCAACTTCAACAATGGGATTAAGTGGCATCTCATGCTTTTTTGAGACTTCATATATCAGTTGGCATTGGTCACAACTTTTCACCCAAGCATGTGTATCCTTGTGTAAGGTTTTCCAAAAGACACCACATTCCAAGACTTTTTCCGCCGTCGTCACTCCACCATGATGCCCTCCATAAGGACAAGAGTGGCATCCTTCCAATATTGTTCTTTGCTCGGACTCGGAAACACATCTCCTGATAATACCATCAACACACTTCCTAAAGAGATAGGGTTTATTCTAATAGTAGAATCTCGCCTCTTTTGCAAGCTTCTTCTTTTGATAAAAGGTGAAGTCTTCGAGAAGCACTCCACATACCACAAAATTTGCTAAATCTCCATACCAAGGAACGGTTTCCCAAGAGACGGCCAAGATTCTTCCATCCAGAAATGAGTCATCATTATCAATAGCTTCTTTTGGGTGACCCTCCTCTTCCAAATAGGACAATTGGTCCGCCACTTGATATTCGGTCCCCTTTCTATCAAGAACCTCCATAAAAAATTCTTAGAGTAGTAGCACCCATCGAATAAGTCTTGCTTTAGAATCTTTCTTTGCTATTAAGTACTAGATAGCGGAATGATCGGTATGCACAATTACTTTTGATCCCACCAAGTATGACCAGAACTTTTCAAAGGCAAACACAATAGCCAAGAGCTCTTTCTCCATCACCGTGTAGTTTAAGTGGGCCCCATTCATAGTCTTTCTAGCATAATAGATGGGATAGAACATCTTATCCACCCTTTGACCTAGCACGGCCCCCAAGGCAACATCACTAGCATCACATATCAACTCGAATGGGAGATATCACTTTGGGCTCACAATCACCGGTGTAGTAGTCAACCTCTTCTTCACCTCTTCGAAAGCACACAAACACGCTTTATTGAAAATAAATTTGGCATTTCTTTCAAGGAGTTTACACAAGGGTTTCACAATTTTTGAAATTTTTTCGATGAAACGAGTAGAATCCTGCATTCCCTAAGAAACTCCTTACTCTTTTTACGGTTGTTGGAGGTGGAAGCTTTGAGATCACCTCAATTTTTTCTTGCTCCACCTCAATGCAATTCTTGGATGCCCCATGACAATTCCCTCTTGCACTAGGAAGTGACACTTCACCCAATTTAGTACACGCTTTTTTTCCATATATCTTTCAAGCACTTTCTCCAAATTTGACAAACAATCTTCAAAGGAGTCCCTAACTACCGAGAAATCATCTATGAAAACTTCAAGGAAATTCTCCACCATATCATGAAAGTGGGTCAAGTATGCACCTTTGAAATATCGCGGGGGCATTGCAAAGTCCAAATGGCATCTTGCGGAATGTATGTGAAGGTTGTCTTGTCTTGATATTCCGCCTCGATGGCTATTTGATTATACCCGGAGTATTCATCGAGGAAACAATAATAAGCACGGCCCGCCGACCGATCAAGCATTTAATCAATAAAAGGTGGAGGGAAGTGGTCTTTTCTTTTTGCGGTGTTGAGCTTGTGGTAATCAATACACCCTCCAACCGGTTATAGGTCTAGTGGCTATGGACTCTCCTTTCTCATTATGAATCACTGTCATTCTTCCTTTTTTTGGTACACATTGTATCGGCGACACCCACTTGCTATCGGACAATGGAACAATGACACCTGTATCTAGCCACTTGATTATCTCCTTCTTCACCACCTATTTTATAGGAGGACTCAACCTCCTTTGATGCTCCACCAATGGCATGCATCTGTCCTCAAGTAGGATTTTATGAGTGTACACCCCAATGTCAATCCCCCTTATGTCCGGTAAAGTCCACTCTATTGCTTTTATCCTCCGCTTCAGCACCTCAACAAGTTGTGTTTATTGGGCATTTGTTAAGTGGGAAGAAATGATTATGGGCAAGGTGGAGTTTTTACCAGGGAAGGTACATCTCAAGTGGGATGGCAGGACTTTCAAGTCAAGTTTGGGTGGTTCTTCTATGGATGGTTTGGTAGGTGGAGTTTCACATTTTTTGAGGTCTAGGGATAGATTTTTAGGTACAAATAGTTTGGATCCCAATCCCTCTAACTCCTCTACACACTCCGCCACACTCTCTTCATTTCCTACATCCATGTTCCACTTTACTGCCACCAAAGCATCTCCGTGACTAACCAAGACACTTTCCTTCTCTACAAGTGCATCTACCACCATGTCAACATAGGATCAAGTGGCCTGCACTTCCATTGGTGCTTTAAAGACTTGCAAATATGGAAGACCATTTTCCCCCCGTTGAACCCAAAAGTGAGCTCACCTCTCTCTACATCATACAATGCCATTCCGGTTGCAAACAATGGATGCCAAAGGATGATTAGGACTTCAAAGTCTGCTGGACAATCAACTATGACAAAATCCACCAGGAAAATAAATTTGTCAACTTTCACCAATCCATCATCAATAATCCAAATCGGCCTCTTCATTGAACGGTCGGCCATTTGCAAGTTCATTGTTGTTGACCTTGGTGTCTCATTGGTAGCCAAAGTTTATAGACAGCATATGTGATCAAATTGATGCTTGCCCCAAGATCACACTAAGCTTTCTTGAAATATCTTCCACCAATAGTGCATGGGATAGTAAAAGCACGGGGATCATCCAACTTTTGTGACATATGCTTGGACACACTTGCACTACATTGATGAGTAACTTTGCTTGTCTCAAAGTCCCCATATGTCTTCTTGGTCACTAGATCCTTCATGAACATAGCAACATTTGGCATTTGTCCCAATGCATCAACCTAAGGAAGGTTGATGGAAGTTTTTGCTATTGCCTCCCAAATCTTCTTTGGATGGGAAACTTCTCTTTGCTTGTTGCTTCTTTGTGGGAAGGGAAGTGGAATTTTAGATATGAAGCTTGGTTTAGGAAGGCTTTGTTTGGGTGATAGAGTTTTCTTCGGTTTTTCCATTTGGGTAGTGGTGTTTAAAGGGGTAGGCTTTTGATGGATTTCTTCAACATCAATCTCATTTTCTTGCACAATAACATCTTCTTGCCTCACCGCTTATTCTTGCACAACATCTTCCTCAACAGCTTCATTTCCGTTTAACTTGACACCAACATGATCATCATGAATTCTCAACTCTACATCATCATCAACATCTTTGGCTTTGTGGTCAACCTATGTCTTGCCACTTCGTGTTGTAATTGCTATCACTTGATCTTTACAACTTCTCTTGGAGTTCACTATCGTGTCACTTGGTAGTGCCCCTTGTGGCCTTTGGTTCACCTGATGTCAGAGTTGACTCATTTGCGATTCAATAGAATTGATTGAAGTAGAATGAGAAGTCATAGTTTACCACATGTCTTTAGTATCTCCGGAATAGCCTTGTTGATTCTTGAGCATCTCAGTCATCATTTATTCCAATTTTGAAAGACCCCTTTCTTCATGATCATTTTGTATGGGGCTATTGGCACATATGATTGAGAGGCCCTCTATGTTGTTGCCCCAATTTTTCCTACTTCGGTCTTGTCTCCACTGGCCTTGTTGATACGGCCTTTGATACCCTCTTTGTTCATAGCCTCTTTGGCGTTGGTAATTGGCCACATAATTGGCCTCTTCTTCCCCTTTGATATTGCAACATTAGTCTGAATAGTACCCCTCTTGCCCTTATTGAAGAAGATTTTAGAGGAGCACCCCCCCTGGGGTTACATAACGCACAGGAGCTACTTGACGACTGGCATTGGTAACTTGAAGGTTCTCGACCTTGTTGATCTTTTCATATTTGCTTCTTTCTCCAGTTTGGGATTGTGACTAAGGACCTCAATGTTGGTGAGAATCCTAGCCCTCTTCTCATCTTCATCCTCCAATCATTTCATCATCACTGGACTCATTCCTCCATCTACACCTAGATTTTTAAGCCCTTGATTGGAAATCTTATTATTGCTTTGCCACTTTGTTGAGAATCTTTTTCACTTCTCTATAAGAACTATCCATAATAGCACCCCCACAAAGATTGTTCATGGCCGATTGGTTCATTTTATTACGACCTTGAGAGACACATTGGAGCAGCACGACATCGCCAAAATCATGAGTAGGACAATGAAACAACACATCTTGGAAAGCTTCCCAAGCATCAGACAATGAATAAGATGGATCTTGCTTAAACATATATACCTTGTCCCTCATTGAAGCTTGTTTGCCCTTTGGTAAGAACTTTTCCAAGAATAGTTTCACCAACTCACTCCATGTATAATGTGAATTGTTGGGCAACTTATTCAACCATGCGTTAGAGTTCCCTTGTAGAGAGTAGGGAAAGAACCTTAGGCGTAAGGACTCCTCCGTGACACGTGCCGACTTATAGAGATTACAAGTTTGTATAAAGTTCCTTAAATGCTCATTGGCTTCTCCATGTTTGCCTCTACCAAAGAAGCCATTTTGTTCAAGCCTATGTAGAATCACATTTGGAGTGTTGAAAGAATCATTTTCATGAATGGGTGGAGGAACAATAGCACTAGCAAACCTTTTCATGTCTACCTCTTCATCGGACTCATCATCTAAGTCTTGCACGGGTTGATTGTAATTGTGACGACCTCTCACGTTCCCTTGGTTATGGTTGGCATTGCGAACATTCACTTGACTAACATTACTCCCTTTGTTGGCATGATTACCAGGGCCACCCTGATTTGCACCACGGCCACCCTAGTTTGCACCACGACCACCTCAGTTTGCATTACCCGTGACACCAATATTTGCATGAACATTTGCTTGAGCACCACTGAAAGGGTTTTCATTAATAGGGGCTTCATTGTCAACTTGAGGAGCTTCAACATTGCCCTCAAGTTCCTCTTCAATATAATATTCTTGGCCCTCGCCACCAATATTAATATCTTCGAATTCCTCTTCGGACTCTCCCTCATAACCATCCTCTTGATCTTGATAGGAATGGTTATAATTTGGGTTCTGCAAAACTCTGTTAAGATTTCGTCGCGCTTCCATGTATTACCTACACAAGGCAAAATAAAAACAAAATTAAAATGCTAGGAACAACAAACTAATCAATTTGATTAAGTAAGGCAACTCAATATTGAAACCGTAGTTCCCCGGCAACGGCGTCAAAATTTGATCCACGCTTAATTCTACACCATAAATGGTGAGGGGCGGTCGTCAAAGATATATACCTGATATGTGTCGGGGTCGATTTCCCAAGGGAACTAGCTTGTTCAAGTAAGAGTGTCGCAAAAAGGCAATCAAATAATCTTAGTTAGTGGTCATAAAAAGTAGGAGTGTTTATTGTAAATCTAATATGAACTACAAAGCAAGTATGTAAAAATAAGTAGTTGATTCTATAAATGGAAACCCAGTGGCGTAAACGGTTATAGTGGTGTCCAATCAATGCGTATAGTATTTTCACCTACCTAACACGCGTACGAATATGGTCAAGTCATTCTATGGTAACCCCTAGAATCCGCCAGGCCTAAGAGGGGTCTACCTCACTACGCTCCTAGAGCCACAGCTTGGCGCATAAAGGTCTAACTTATGGACCCAAGGAAAGATGGTCTCTTTCGAGTGTAGCCTCTTTTAGATGGGTCAAGCTAAATTTTAGCCAACAAGACCCAAATCCTTGCTAACTTCACTAACTACGATAATTAATCTCTCCCGAGTCATTAACTAGCAAGGCAGAAATGAAACCCTAATGCCATGAGCACTAAGATTTTGATATTAATGTTTTAGGAATTAGATAATCATCACCTATGTTATGTTTAGCAAAAATAAGCAACACCTATTGATTTTCTACCACTTATAGTATGTTTACACCCCTAGTTATAAGTTTAGCTACTCATACTAGGGGTTTGAATCAAAGACAACATCATATAATAAAAAGATGATATGGATTTAAACCTGAAATGTGTATTGATATATGATTAAGGATTCAACACTACAAGTCAAAGGGCTTACAAATCAATGAAACCTTGTTACTTGTCTCTTAAAACCTTGCCTCTAAGAGTAGTGTTTGAAATATGGAATAGAATAGTGAATAAACTGGTGCAAGCTAACTTGTAGCTTAGCAACCGAGTTCAAACAGCGGAAATAAGGACATGAATTAAAGATAGCAACAAGATGGATCTTAGCTTCAATCGAATGAATCCGAGGAGTCTCGGAGCCACGCAAGTTGAAGTCAAAGAACAATCCTCAAGAAGACGTAACAAGCTTCTTGTAAATTGAATGATCAAAGAAGAAAATGTTAAAATGAAATCCACCTATTGACACAAGTTCCATACAATCCCACGACCTGGTTCGGCTCACCACGGAGACACAATAACAAACTTGCTAATCATTCAATATTCAAAACTTAGGTGTCTAAAATGAACTACGCTAAGGGGTTATATATATAGCCCCAAGGTTAAGCTAGTAAAATGGCCACATTCGACCAATAAAACATGGCCACGTAGGGCTGAAGTAATGTGCTCAGGCGCTCTTGACTTGTGTTCGGTCGCTCAGCCTTGGCATAGTGAAAATGAAAGCTCTCTTAACTAGGGCACATTTGTAGCCCCTCGGTCGCTCATTGATCGGCGTCAATGATCAGCATTCGGTCACTTCCAATCTTGGGCTCGAGCTTGCAGATGTAACCTTCATATCTCGAGCTCGGCCACTCAGCTTCCGAACGGTTGCTTCCTCCCGACCACGCCAGCTGGATGTGCACATCATGCAGAAGCTTAGCTTGACTTCATGTAACTGGCGTCGATCGATTGAACACTTGATCAGCACGGACATGGGCTGCATCATACCCCCCACCCCCCCTTTTTGAGAAGATTTTGTCCATGAAATTGAGCCCTCTCTAGTCTTCGGTGCTTGGCCGACAATACAAGGAGTTAAATCAGCAACATTAAAGGTGTTGGATACATTATACTCACCTGGGAGGTCGATCACATATGCATTACTATTGATCTTGTTCAGCACTTGAAACGGACCATCCCCTCACGGAGCCAACTTTTTTTTCCTTTGGTTCAGGAATCTTTCCTTCATGAAGTGAACCCAATCCAATCTCCCTTCTTCAATTCTAATCTTTTATGCCCCTTGTTTTTCTTGAATGCCACCTTGGCATAAGCTTCCTCAAGATTTTTATTCACTTTGGCATAAAGCTCGAGCAAAGCAGTAGCTTGGCTTGTACCTTCAAAATCAATAACAACATCTCGAGGCATCGGGGTTAAATCAAGTGGAAATAAAGGGTTAACACCATACACACAGTCGAACGGAGTCATTCCAATCATTCGATGCACCGTATGGTTGTATGAAAATTCCATCACGGGCAAACAATCAACCCAGTTTCCGGCCTTACAAAGGGTCATAGCTTGAAGTAGAGTTCCCAAGGTTCGGTTGACTACCTCGGTTTATCCATCAGTCTGAGGATGGTGAGACATCGACAATAGTAATTTGGTGCCAAGGGCACCACATAGACATTTACAAAAATGGCTCCAGAATTTAGAGTCTCGGTCACTCACAATAGTACGAGGCACATCATGCAATTTCAACATGTTATAACTGAAAAAAGTAGCTACATGTTGTGCATCATCACATTTCTTGCAAAGAATAATGTGAGCCATTTTGGAAAAACGGTCGACCACGACAAAGATGCTGTCATTTCCACCCATCGACCTTGGTATCCCCTTCACAAAATCCGTGGATATATCAACTTAAGGGCAATTAGGAATGGGCAATGGAGTGTTCAAACCATGAAGGTTGGTCCATGATTTAGCTTTCTTGCAATCTTAGAAAGCATTGCAAAGCTTTTCCACATCTCTTCGTATCTTGGGCCAGTGAAACTGCTCGGTTATGATACCAAGAGTTTTATCAACACCGAAGTGTCCTATTAAGCCTCCGGAGTGAGCTTCCCAAACCAAAAGCTCTCTCCACGATGACACGGGTACACAAACTCTCCCATTCTTAAAGAGATAGCCATCGTGCCACTGATGCTTCTCAACCCTTCGGCCACTCAAGATAGCGTCAAAGATGCTCTTAATTTTGGGGTCGTGTTCATACATCATCTTGATGCTCGCGAACCCCATTAGTCTCGAAGAAAGAATTGTAGCTAAGGCAAATTTTCTCGACAGCGCATTGGCCACAACATTGTCTTTACCCTTCTTGTACTAAATTACATAGGAAAAGCTTTCACTGAATTCTACCCACTTGGCATGCCGCCGGTTAACTTTCTCATTGCCTTGGAGAAGTTTCAAAAATTCATGATCACTTCTAATCACAAACTCACGGGGCCATAAATAATGTTACCAATGAGCGAGTGCTCGAACAAGGGCATACAATTCCTTGTCATATATTGAGTAATTCAAGGTTGCACCCTTAAGCATTTCACTGAAGTAAGCGATTGGCTTCGATCTTGCATAAGTACCCCTCCGATCCCAATTCCGGATGCATCACATTCAACCTCGAAAGCTTTGCCGAAGTTAGGGAGTTGTAATAATGGGGTAGAGCTGAGCCTCCATTTAAACTCTTGGAAAGCCCTCTCTTAGGACTCTCCCCACACAAATGGATGGTCTTTCTTTACCAGCTCAGTTAAGGGAGCTGCCACGGTGCTAAAGTTACGGACAAACCTCCTATAAAACTAGCTAACCCATGAAAACTACGGACTTGAGTCACTGAAGTAGGGGCCGGCCAATCTCTAATTGCTTCGACTTTAGACTCATCGACTTCAACACCACTAGCACTTACAACAAATCCAAGAAAAACTACACGCTAGACAAAAATGGCATACTTCTTACAGTTAGCATACAACTTCTCTCTTCTAAGTGTATTAAGCACAAGCCTTAAGCAACATGTTTATCTACAGATTTACCATAAACAAGTATGTCATCAAAATACACAACAACAAACTTATTTAAAAACGGTTTAAGCATATGGTTCATTAATCTCATGAAAGTGTTAGAGAGGCAGAACGGCGTCACTAACCATTCATAGAGACCGAATTTGGTCTTGAATGCAGTTTTCCACTCATCACCCAGTTTCATTCGAATTTGGTGGTAACCGGACCTGAGGTTAATCTTTGGAAAACAAGAAGAACCACTCAATTCATCAAGCATGTCCTCTAATCGAGGAATAGGATGAAGATACTTTATCGTAATTTTGTTGACTGCCCGGCAATCAGCACACATTCGCCATGTTCCATCTTTCTTTCGGACACGTATAAAAGGAACAACACACAGACTCAAGCTCTCTCGAACCAGTCCTTTGTCAAGCAAATTCATCCAACTGCCGTTGGAGCTCTTTAGTTTCTTCAGGATTACACCGGTAGGCTAGTTTGTTGGGGATTTAAGACCCCAGAATGAAGTCAATTTGGTGCTCGATTCCCCTCAACGGAGACAATCCACCTGGCATTTCTTCAGGGAACATGTCCTCAAAGTCAGGCAAAATATTTCGTGCAGCACTAGGCAAAGGGATATCGTTAGTGAATTCATCATTAGAGTTCAAGAGGATACCCTTATGCACAAGGCAAAGCATCAGCTTGCCTCGATCATTGCCTCGGAGACACTCACCTGGTTGCATAATTGCACAAATATTACCTGCCTCGGGCGGTGTCTCTTTGTCTGAAGCGACAATTTGCGTCTCCATGGGAGACTTGGCCCTGGCCGCTTCTTTCAGCTCCTTCATTCATTTATAATCCTCACTGACTTGTTTTGGAAACAAAAGTTTGAGAATAAAGTTCTCCACCGAGCTTAGCAGTGTAAGTGTTGGATCGTCCGTTATAAATAACCGACCTATCATAGTGCCACGGTCGCCCTAACAGTAAATGACAAGCTTGCATCGGAATCACATCGAACATCATCTCATCTTGATAAGTTCCCACTTTGAACTTGCTCCACACTTTCTTGTCAACTTTTAGTTCTCCACATTCGTTTAACCATTGTAATCGATATGGAAAAGTGTGTTTTAAGGTAGATAGACCCAATTGAACAACTACCACATTTGGCTCACCACATTTGCACAACTACCCGAATAAATAATTATTGAACAAACTTTCCCTCTCACCCGACACCTCGAATGGAAGAGATTTTCCCTTTGGTTGTCCTCTTGTTCTAGGTACATAGTGCTCAAGTTCCTACGAACCACAAGAAATATTTTCGGATGGTCAGCTTCAGTAGCTACTCGACCATCATTATTTTCAACTGGATCAGTCTCCTCTCCATTTTCCTCCTCGGAGTCACTCGCTTGCTCATGGACGGTTCTATCTTCGAGCAAAGGCATAACTTTGCGAGTCGGACACTCTTTTGCCATGTGACCATAAGCCCTGCATTTATGACACTGAAGATTTGAAGCACTAGGAGTATTGGAGTTATTAACGGTCACTCCTCTTTCGAAGGATTTCTTTAGATCTCAGCCAATGTAGGCACTTGTAGGATTCGGACTCTTCCAATCTTTACCCCAGTTCAAAGGAGTTGAAATAGTAACCCCTCGGTACTGGTTTGCTTTATCGTCCCTTGCCCACTTCTCAGCATCAACGGCTGCATGGGAAACATCATCCAGCATTTTGTACACATGCAGTTACAGTTGAGATGACACATCTCGAGTTAGTCAATTCTTGAACCGAATCATGGCTTGCTCATCATCTTCTTCCATATTAAGAGCCAATCAAATATTTTCAAACTCATCTTAGAATTCTTCAATCGATTTAGACCCTTGTTTCAGATCATAGAGCTTCCGAAGTTGTTCCTGCCGATATTTGGCGGTCTCATACTTAGTATCCATCGCTCTGTTCAACTGCACCCAAGTAAGAATCTCATGGAAAACATGTCTTCTTCTCATCATCTTATCAGATTACCACCAAGTAGAAGCATATGCCTCGAACGAAGCAATAGCATGTGCAGCTTTTCTTTACTCGGTCATCTCATTTGTTTCAAAGATTCATTCCAAACGAACCTTCCAATCAAGATATTTGTCCGGATCACTTGTTCCTCTGAAGGGTGGAATAGTGATCTTGATACTGTTCAAGTTTGAATCTGGAGCACCTCGGATCAGTTCTAGATGCTCATCATAATAGTCATCAGCCTCACGCTCATAATTTCTATCAATATATGAACCTCAGCCTCGACCTCATGGGTTCCCACGGCCTCGTTGAACCTGCCTTTGCTGAATGAACGGTGGCTCATACTCAGCTTAAGCATCGGGAAACTCTCCATCATCAACCTCTTTATCAATGACCACGACTTGTCTTTAGGGTCTGAAGTGGTAGTCTATCACCTTGGGGATTGCCCAAGTTTTGTTGCTCAGCTTGGGGATTGCCCAAGTTCTGTTGTTCAGTGTCGCATCCTATTTTTACCCGAACCGGTTAAAGTTCGAAATAGGACTCGACTTATCGGGTAACTCACTGGTAAAGAGTTGGAGTCGCCACCTAACATATTTTTTAACTAGGCGTATTAGGGAACCTATTTTGTTTCTAGCTAATTTTATAATTAACTCCGAAACTTAGTCTACAAACTAGAATTTCTAGGTAAGAGGTTCAACTTAACTCGAGAGGAAGGGGTTAGGCACCTCTCAAGCTCCACCAAATGTGGTTACCGGCCGGACTTTATAATTGGGATTTCAAAATAAGTAACTAAGCAATATACAAGTTAGACAGTATTATTAAAATCAAACAAAAAGGCTCTTTCTACAAACTTTCCTTCCTTAGAGAATTGCACCTAGCAAAATGCAACAAATTAGTAAGTATATCAAAATGAAATAATAATGATTAAAAAAAATATAATTAAGAAAGGTGTTCTTGTGGGTGTCGTCTTCGAGATTTCCTCATCTAAATGCACCTCGCAAAGAATATAAAAATAAGTTAGTAAAAATAATAATAAAGAAGTGATTGATAATAATAATAATAATAATAATAATAATAATAATAATAATAATAATAATAATAATAATAACAATAACAACGTCAATATTAATGATAATAATGTTAATAATGATAATAATGTTAATAATGAAACTAATAATAATAATAATAATAATAATAATAATAATAATAATAATAATAATAATAATAATAATTTAAAATAAAGGGGAAAGGGATTTTTTATAAAAGTGTAGGCTCAGGTATGTATGATTCGACTAGAGGTTAGGGACGTCGGTACGGCTGCGAACACACCGACCGGTAGTGTTGCCATGACAACTGCCGGTCCCACCACTCCATTACCGGCTCGTTTTGCAATTACGGCTCATACAAATCATCATAGCCTTTTGTTTTGTTTTAGGGACACGGGAATGGGTCGTTCAAGTGTAGTATCATGTTCAATTTAGTCAAATAGGCCTCAAATAAGTAATTATTTTCCTTGGCATGCAAACAGTGCAATATTGTTCAAATCAGCAAAACCCGTTAAGAAACAAAATTGTTCCAACGAGACATGGGCCTATCTGCATAGTGAAATAATCTCACAGGTCAAGCTGCACAACGGGTTAAGGCTAAAATAAACCTACACTATAAACAAGTCAACTGGTCAATTGTATAACAAAATAAACAAATCAGCTCATATAAGCAAGATAGACATAATCAAGACAAAGAACAACATTGAGTTCCAAATCCCAAACAGAGAATGAAACCAACACGCCAAGGTCCCGTTTGCTGGCGAGGAAGACGAACAAACAAACGGGGAAGGGGAACGACTGCCTAATAGCGTCGCTACCACCCCACCCCTTTTATCCCAATCACAACAACGACCAAGTCATAATAAATCTGTGGAACAAATAAAGAGAGATCAGTAGTATCGAATTAAGAATTGAGAAATACGCAACAAATCAGAATGTGGAGCTTAGCGGAATAGAGATGTCATCGTTCAATGAAGATTTCCGGTGAACGGAAAGACAGGAAAAGGTGAGGGCGACTGCCAGTGGCTTTTCCCGGTAGGGGCCACGGCATCGCCACCACGCCACTGTCTTCAGGCCTCCATAATTGCCACCCCTTTTTTTGTCATCTCCCCTGTTTCCGATGACCCCAATCTGTTCTAAATGGCGGGTAATGATGGGGTATTTCTGTTCTGGCTGTGTATCTATGATGTCGATGGTGTGTGGTGGTGGCTTTACAGCTATTGAACTATTTCCCCAACCCCTGATCTATTTCTGTTCGATTGTGCGTGTGTGTGCATAGTCGCTGGTGATGTATAAAGTTCTGGGTGTGTGCGTGTCTGTTCAATGGTTTTATGTGTGTATATTGGTATGTATTTGTGAAGTGTCGGAGAGAGGAGGAGATGTTGGGGTGGTGGTGTGTTGGAGGAGGAAGGCTGTGGTGGTTTCCACCAAGGCTGGTGGAGATGTGCGTCGTGGGGTGGGTGTGTTTGGTGTCTGTGTATTGTATTGACAATGAAGGAGAAAGGGAAAAATTGTATATGGGTATTGATGTGTAGAGAGGAGAAGGAGGTGAGAGAACTGTGTGTTTGATTTTTTGAAGAAGAAAACGTGGGTCCCTGTTGATTGTGATTGTCTCCCCCCGTATTGATGTTTGGATATGTGTGTATATAGGATTTTTTGAAATAAAATAGTTGTTAGGGAATTGGAGATGATTGTGGGATTAATTAGGAGAAGATTAGGATATTGATTAGGGAGGGATTTTAGGTAGATTTGGTGGAGCGATTTGGGGAGAGACATGGGGGAAACTTGTACTTGGTATCAAATGTGGGGTAGATACGTTGAAGGATAAAATTAGGAGGGAGATTTGAGTGGGATGATGTATCTAGACTACATTTAGTCCAGATTCAAGGTAGAATTAGGAAGAAGATTTGGGATTTTAAAAGGATTAATTCAAAATAAAACAAGAGGAAAAGAAAAAATTCAAATGTAATTACGAACGTATCTAGACGAGCACTCGTCTAGGTTCAAAAAGGAAAAATATAATTTAACAAATAAGATAAATATAAATAAATGAAGAATTTTGATAGGAATTTTGAAATATGGAAGAATTAATAATAAAAAGGAATTTGGACATTTTCTTTTTAATTGGCCAATGTTCAACATAAAGGTGCAAGAAATAAAAAAATAAAAAATAAAATATAGATATACATATTATATAAAATCTACAAATAATTATTAAATAATACTCAAATAAAATTATTTTAAATATAGATAATCACAGATAATTACTAATTTGCACAAATGATCACAAATCGATACCAATTTGACATGTAGCCTAAAGAATGCAATTATGTGACATATTAAATCGCACAAATATTCACAGTTTGACAAATAGCCTAAATGATGTAAAATTACGTAATATAACCACATTTAGGTATGTAATATATAGGTAGGGGATAACGCACGTAAATACATGGTTTCTAATGCTCATTTTGCACAAATAGTCAAATTGCACCTTTAAATTAAATTATAGCCAATTTTAGAAAAAGGAGGGACAAAATTGGGCGTCAACAGCTGCCCCTCTTTGCCCGGGGATGATGAAAGAGTCTTCGGGCAAAGATAGTTGACGGAGTAGCCAATTTTGTCACGACTGGTATGCAAAAATGATTTGGAAAGGGGAAATGGGAGTTTTGAGGGGGGGGGGGGGGTTGCCTACATATCTCGGGTTTCACGAGAATCAGGCCGTGTGTAGTTCTAGAATGGCATGTTGCCTGTGTGAGTTGTTTATGACGCACGATTTTAGATGTAAAGACTAAACTTATCCAAGTATGTAAAGTTTAGATTTGTGTATGCTTTGCCTTTTGGCGAGTTAAATAATGAATGGGAAAAAGGCATTAGCGAAGATGAGATAACATCAATAGATCGAGCATGGGAAAAGAGACTTATAATCGTCTTAGTTATGAAAATGTGGCGCGCTACACATCCATAAAGAGGAGTTTATATGTACATAGTTTCCACTTCGTCTCGACAAATGAGAAATCTCGCCTTCAATATTGCCTTGCCTGAGCTAGGAAACATCTGAGGCGCGAGTCTTATAAATGCGCACGATTCAAATAGATGGGCATGATTAAGTACGAAAACACGCACGATTGATGCAGAAGCGTTTGAATAGACAAAGTAGGCATTAATTGGAAGGAAATGCAAAATGCTATCCTAATTTGCAATGAAGGATTAGGCAGATTGCTTGTGGGAGCATGAGGTGATCGGCTTTGGGCATGTCGGAAGTTGACATCATAGCTACTTTGCAGGTAGAACAAAGGTGTTGTCAAAGTCGAGATAACATCGATACACCGAGTGTGATGAAAGAGGCTTGTAAACGTCCTAGTTATGAAAGATGTGGTACATAACACACCCATAAAGAGGGGTTTACATGGGCACATTTTCCACTATAACTCGATAGAGGAGTCATCTTGGCCTCAACATTGTCTTGAATGAACTGAGGAATATTGAGGAGTGAAGCACGATGAATATGCACGATTCAAATAGATAGGCACGATCAGGAAGGAATACGGAGCTGGTACCTAATCGGGAAGGAAAGGTTGGGTAGATCACTGGTGCGAGTATAAGATTGTAGCTTTGAACGCTTTGGAACTCGTTAAAATAGGTAGCTTGTGGGTGTAGCAGAGCATTGTCTGTAGGATTAGGCCTTTTGAATTGGGTGTTTTGGAATGATGCTTTGAGGTATGTTTGAGGCTTTGCGGTTGCATAATTGATAGTGATTTTGGGAGCAGGTGTGAGAGTAGGGCGCTGGGGTTTGTCGAGAGATCGGAGAGTCCCAATAGCAAAATCAAGACAAATGCAAATTGAGATAAAAATAAAGATAAAGTAAACTTCCCTGTTGAGTTGATCTCTCCTTGTCTGGTCCGTTTTCAGGTACCCAGTGCTAGGGAATGTGTGCCTCTCCTCTGGGGGATATCCATTTGCTAAGTGCTTCTCATCAGGAGGTAGTTGCTTTGTCGTGCTGAACTGTTGTTGGATCATCTTGGCAGTGTGATGCCGAATTGTATGTCCATTGCTTTTCATCCTTTAAATGTGTGCTTGTCACGTCGGGCTGTATACTCTTTTTGTATTGAGCTGTGTATCTCTTCATGCAGGGTTGCCAATCATTCTTTCATCTTAGTTGTGCACCCTTTGCTATGCTATCCTTTCGACGGGCTGTCTACCCTTTGTCATGTTGTCCTTTCAACGGGATGTCTACCTCACAGGCTGTCTTCCTGTTACAATGTTAAAATTTGCATCGGGCTGTGTACCCTCCGCAGTGTCAGTTTCGACATCAGGCTGTGTACCCTCCGTCGATGCATCGGGCTGTGTACCATCCGTAAAATTTAAATGCAAATCGACATCAAGTTGTGTACCCTCAGTCGACGCTTTGGGCTGTGTACCCTAGGCAAATTGAAAGTGCAGAATTCGACATTGGGTTGTGTACCCTCAGTCGATGCATCAAGAGTGAATTGTAACAAGTAGAATGCTATTGTTATGTCATGCGATGTGCTAAGGAGGCTATCATGTTGCTCTGGTAAAGACTTTTCTTGAAATTTTTGAGGGGACCTCAAAAATTTCTGCCCCAGTGTCAAGTTTGCGTCTTTTAAAATTTTATAGGAGATCCTTAAAAATTCTGCCCCAGTTTATTGCTTCTGACAGATCACTGAGAAAATGTGGTTGCATTGCACTGAACACCAATGTATTGGCCAAACTCTGCATTCGCCCTTTAGTGTGACGATTGGATGTATTGATGACTATGAGTATGTGGATATTTTCATACCCAGGCTGAGGTTTGATATTTTGATTTTGCTGGATTTGGAGATTGTCCAGAATTGTATTTGTCTTGGGTTGTGATGGGATGTTCATGTTTCGTGCTTTTCTTTTCGACAGTCATGGAGTTAACTTTGATGGATTGGCCTTTGTAGAAAGTGTGTTTGTGGTTTGGGGGTTAGAGTTTCCCTTTGTTGGTTCTTGTTGTACTATCGTCTTGCTTTGGTCAACCAGACTCTAGACTTTGTGTTTCAGTGTTGGATGTCTTGCGGTGTCATGGTAGGGAATGTTTGAGTGATGAGTTTAGATCTTGTCGGATCGAATTAGGAAATAGGTATCCAGGGAGTAGTTTGTCTGCTGGATGCCATGTCATTTGATTGGGCTAAATGGAATGAAGGCGTGAGGTTTTGTCTTTTGGGTCTATCCTTGATTGTGTTGAGCCTGCTAAGGTTGTTGTTAAAAGTCTTAACAGATTGGAGATTGTTTTATCGTGTGAATTGGGTGCAGTGTGAGGTTTTGAGTTTTGTTAGCTTCGGTTGTATAGTGATTGGACTTCGTTGTTGTGACTCTCGTGTGAGTGTAATGCAGGTTATACGGTATTGAGATTGTCTGGATGCTCTTGATGTCATATGTTGATGGCTCAAAGGACTTTGTGGTAGGAGAGAGTGTTTTCAGCTTGGCTTGCCGTTTCGACTTTTTCGAATGCAGATTCTTGACCGATTTCAGTGTTCAAGCACAAGGCAACCTTAACACAGTGGTAAAATGCACAAAATAGTATGGGCATGCTAGCAAAGACTTGAAGCAAAAATGATACATGAGCTTAAGAGAATGCCTAGACCGTGGATGACGGATTAGCGCTTGAATTTGGAGGTTGTGGTAGATCGTATAGATATCACAAGAGATTGCCTAAGTGCCTTATGTAGCAGTCAAGACAAGGATTTTGGCCAGACCACTGATGCTTATTTAAGCGGGAGGTGAGGAGCTGAATGTCAATGAAAGGTGGTAAAGATGTTGTGTAAGGAATAGATTATGTTGTGTGACATAAAAGGATATTGGCTTTTGTCAAATACCAGGACCTTGAGTGTATTTGTCATCCTTTCTTTCCAAATTTGTCTATCATGATGGCTATGTGTCTTTCAAAGAGGTTCTCAACGTCTTGCATACTCGTTGACCAACTGCTGCCATATAGTCCTTGCACTAACTTTCCTTGTTGGATAATATCTTGTTGCTGAGTCGTTGAACTCCATGTAGGTCATTCTTAGATTGTTGCGTCTTATTGTGGTTGTCGTCATGAGAATTCATATCACCCCGATAAAGCCTTCGACTGAAATTTCTCCAAGAAGCCTATTCGCCTGTACCTTTATATCAACTCAACCCTTGCTGTGGAAAGTGTGTCGAATAACCTCATCGTCTTGCTTTTATCTTTGCTAGTGAATAGAGATATGCTTCCAAATGCTCCAGGGGTCTCCAAGTTGGTCATATAATTATGGCTTTTTCATTGTGTCTTTACCTCTCCTTTTCGAGTTGAATTGGTTTGCTTGTTTATGGTTGTTGTGCACAAGTATTTGCTACACCTATGTCTTTCCAATACTATCTTTTACCGGCCTTTTGAATGCTCGGAGCGAGTTGGAAAATGTTTTGGGTCACAGTCATGTATTGTAAGTGGTGTGACTGTATAGATAGGTGCAACAAAAATGATCTTTGGATATTGGTGTCAAAAGGTCTTAAGGTGAGTCATGTGTGCCTTTGAGTTTGACTAGCATTTCTCTTGCTTTGTCAATTTTTTCTCTCCATGTGCATAGTGCTTGCAGGAACAATTAAGGTACTTGGGACAATAAGCCAAGCGGTTTCCAATCTCTTGAACAATTGAGTGTGGGATTTGACTAGTGGAGTGTAGTTTTTTTTCGGTCTTTGGTTGGCATCAAGGCGAGGACTAGGAGGGTATGGTGGTGCATTTTGGTAGTTGGGTAGAGTGTTTTGCTGGTATGGTGGACGATTTGGCGTTAGGATATGGAATATAGGTCGAGTGGGCTGATTGTTGTAAATGGGATATTCAGGTGGTATATGAGGGTAGGGATAAAATGATGGTGCTGTTTGATAATAATGGTTGAAGGTAGGGTCTTGAATGGTTGCGGCAAAAGAGACTTCATCTTTGTTCTTTTGAAAAGGCTCACATTTCCAGACTGGATAGCTTTATTAGTAACTTGTAGTATAGTGGATAGAGAAGAGAGCTGGTGGGAATTGCTGTGAAAAACTCCCTTATTTCGAAAAATCCCTGACAAGTGCGCTCGCTTAACCATGTCTTTTGCCTTGGTATTCAACTAGAGCCAACCTTTTGGGTAATAAACTTTTGAATGAATTAGAGATAGTTTGGATATGCGAAAGACTTTAGATACCAGGATTTGGGCATAGAGCGGGGAGAGGAGGTACCTTGGTGGGAGATTTGAATTTGGAGGAGAGAGGACTCAAAACAACAGACGAATTCATGTAATGCGCACATATCAAATAAGAAATGCATCCTATAATATGAAGGACCGATTACGCACGATGATTTGAAAAGCGCTTTGTGCCACATGTATCATTTCACTTGCTATCAAAATGCAAAGTCTAAAGATAATATTACATTTATTAGACTATTGTTACATTTGCTGATATTGAAACAGTGTAAGAGAAAGAAAACATTGCTAGAGGGTTAGATCATGGCCAGGTGAACATTTTTTTATGCTGATCCTTCCCTAGAAGATTCTTCTTCTTCTTCCTCGGTCGAGTCTTTCTCGGACAAGCTTGCCTCTGATGAGTATCCTTTGGAAGATGATATTGTCTGCATCAGTTAAGAGCCGGGATATGTCAAATGTGAAGTTCTTCAACATCTCCCAAGCCTTTCTTCCTTGCTCTTCTATTCCTTTGTTTGCCACAGAGTTCATTCCCTCGCTAGCCCATACGCCGATAGACTCTATGCGCTTTGTTAGGAGTTCTGCCTTACTGCGGCATTTTCCTTTTTCTTCGTTCTTTGCTTCGACCAAACTTTTCTTCTTTGCTATTTTCCCTTGTGCCCTTGCCAGTTGTTTGCGTAATCTTTTGTACTCAGATTCTAACTCATCAACATTTCTTTTCCTTTTGTTGTTGCACTTGGTTGAACCGCCTTTGCTATGTTTTTCCTAAGCCAGTCTGGGTAATCTTCGTCATAGCCAGCGTCAAACCTGTCTCGTCCAATAGTCTCGATTCCCATTTGTTGCCTTTCTTTCCAAAGTTCTATTATCTTGTCTTTAAAAGGTATCACTCCTCCAAGAATATTCACTTTGAAACTTCTGATGTCTGCAATTTGGGGTACTGTCTGCTTTCTTCCTGTTTGTCTAAGTGTCCTTAAAGGAGTGTATGGATAAACTTCTCTAGAGCCCACTAAGATGAGAAATAAGTCTTTTTCGGACCGTGTGATTACTGTTGTGCTGGGAAAAGTAATCAAACATCCATTGAATATTTTTAGGTGTTAGTCGACAGAATAGATAGTGCCAACCGTTGGTAGTTGTTGGTTGGTCCCATTTCTCAAAAGCATTGTCCATGTGGGCGGTATGAGTCAAGATGTAGTTTTCTTTCGGTATGGAATGGAAAGCTTGGTCTGTGTTATCCATCCTTTGCAAATGCTCCATCAGCCAAATTTGTAAAAGCAAATTGCAACCTTCAAATAAACCAGCACCCTTCTTGCATCTTTCTAAAGCTCGGTACATCTCTGCAACAATCATCGGTATCACAGTGTATTTCTTGTTAATGTCTTTGAGTAAGGCATCAACAATTGAAACCATGCAAACATCAACTCGTCCTTTGTGTTGTGGAAAGAAGACAATCCCTAAAAAGCTGGTGACAAAAGCAAGTACCCTTCGCTCTTGCCAATCTGCCTGGTCAATGTTGAAATAGCCTTCAGATTCTTGAAATGCTTCTCCATACCCAAATTTGATGTAGAGGGAAGTTAGAGAAATTCCCGATTGTCGTATACTGTCTGTGCATAATTCGGGCTTAAACCCTACCATTTCGAAGAACTCCTCGGCTGTAGTGAGAACCTTGGGCAATCCCCAAGGCAATATACCACCATTAATGACAGCCGGGAGAAATATAGTACCCGCCGGGGAAATAAGAGCAGCCTATGATGATAGTCAACCCGAGTTTGAGGAGTATGATGATGATGATTTTGGGCAGCGAGAACCAAGGGTAAGACAAGCATATGGGGGCCGTGGTAATGTGAGACGCTGTGGCTTTGGCCGAGGCCCTAGAGAGGGCTTGGGGGACTTAGGTGGAAGGAATTTTGAGCCTGACTTTGATGAGTATGCTGATTATTATGAGGGGTATCCCGAACCAGCCCATGGTGCTCGTGATAGATGTCTAAATAGTGTTAAGGTACCATTCCCGCATTCAAGGGAACTAGTTATCCTAACAAGTTTCTAGAGTGGAGCTGTCAAGTTGAGAGAATTTTTGAGATCAATGACATGACTGAGGAGAAGAAGGCTACATATGCCATTGTTGCCTTTGAGTTCTATGCTTCTACTTGATGGGAGGCCGAGAAAAGATCTAGAGCTAGACATAATCAATCCGCATGCATAACTTGGAGAGAATTGAAGCAAGTAATGAACCGGAAGTACGTTAATCCAAAGCATAAACAAGTGCAACTTCGGAGGTTATATGACTTGAAACAAGGGTTGAAAACTATTGAAGAATATCATGATGAATTTGAGAAGATTCGGCTATCACTTGACATGGAAGAAGAAGAAGAAGACGAAGACGAGGCTATCATACGGTTCAGGAATAGGCTGAATCATGACATCTCCAATCAGTTGAGGCTACACACATTCTTATCACTCCATGATGTACTCCTAGCTGCCATTGAAGCTAAAAATATGATTAAAGAAGACAAGGCAGCCCGCTATAGAGGGAGCTCTAATTCTATTCCCATGAGCCGAAACAAGGAGTGGAGAACACCAAGAACCGGGGGAGTAAGTGTGAGTCGTGAAGTGAAGAAACCAGCAGAGAAGATGGCGCCTAAAAGTGATCCTAAGGGGTCGACGGGAGGTATTTCTAAAAATCAGCTTAATTATCCTAGTGCATCTTCTTTTAAATGCCATAAATGTAAAGGCTACGGTCACTTCGCTAAGGACTGTCCTACGTGAAAGACCATGCTTATTCTTGATGATGGGACTGTCCAAGAGGTGGAGAGTGACGAGGAGGTTGGGGGAGATGAGGGGGTTTATTTAGTTGAGTATGAGGAATAGGTAGCGGAGGATGAGGATGTGAACATGTTTCTGGTGGTGCGTAGGAATTTGGGTGCTATGACCATTAAGGAGGAGGAGAATGTGCAACGAGAGAATTTATTTCACGCTAGATGTAGAGTGCGGGGGAAAGTGTGCTCTTTAATTGTTGATTCGGGTAGTTGTGCCAATGTAGTGAGCCGATCGTTGGTGTCACAACTAGAACTGCCCACATTGAAACATCCCCATCCCTATAGGCTGCATTGGTTGAATGAGTATGGTGAGTTGAAGGTAGTGAAGCATGTGCTCATTAGGTTTAAGGTGGGCACTTATAATGATGAGCTCATGTTTTATGTAGTGCCTATTCAGGCTTGCCATTTGTTGTTGTGCAGGCCTTGGCAATATGACCCGGGGTGATTCATGATGGCAAGGCCAATACCTATACGATTAAGTTGGAGGGCAAGAGTTTTACACTCAAGTCTTTTTCACCCAAGCAGGTTAGTGAGGATTATAGGAGGATGAAGAAGCTCAGAAAAGCGGCTAAGGCAAAGCATCCCATGGAAATTAAGCTCGAGGCTGTAGACCATGCTAATTCACCAGCCCTAGCAGGTAATATTTGTGCTATGATGCAGCCAGGTGAGTATTTACGAGGTAATGATAGTTCTAAACTGTTAATTTGCCTTGTACATAAAGGTGTTTATTTGAGTTCTAATGATGATGTTTCTACTAATATTCACCCCTTGCCTAGTGTTGTTGATGATGTTTTGGAGGAATATGTGGACATGTTTCCCGAGGAGATGCCGAGTGGGCTGCCTCCATTGAGGGGGATAGAACACCAAATCGACTTCATCCCTAGGTCACAAATTCCTAACAAACCAGCCTACCGGAGCAACCCGGAAGATACCAAGGAGCTACAGCGTCAAGTGGATGAGCTGCTAACTAAGGGGCTGGTTCGTGAGAGTTTGAGCCCTTGTGTCGTGCCAGTGATTCTCGTACCCAAGAAGGACGGTACTTGGAGGATGTGCGTTGATTGTCGGGCAGTCACTAAAATAACGGTAAAGTATCGTCATCTCATTCCTAGATTAGATGACATGCTAGATGAGTTAAGTGGTTCAAGTGTGTTCTCTAAAATTGATCTTTGGTCTGGTTACCACCAAATCTGTATGAAACCCGGTGATGAGTGGAACACTGCATTCAAAACCAAGTTTGGTCTATATGAGTGGTTGGTGATGCCCTTTGGCCTCTCCAATGCACCTAGTACGTTTATGAGACTAATGAACCATGTGCTTAAGCCGTTCATTAATAAGTTTTTTGACGATATTCTGATTTATAGCAAAAGTGTAGAAGATCATGTTGATCACTTCAGGCAAGTACTTAATGTGTTGAGGGCTGAAAAACTCTATGCTAATTATAAGATGTATGCCTTTTGTGTGGAGAGGGTTGTTTTTCTGGGATTTGTAGTTAGTGCTAATGGTGTTGAGGTAGATGAGTCTAAAGTTGAGGCTATTAGAGATTGGCCTACTCCTACTACTGTTTCGCATGTTAGGAGTTTCCATGGCTTGGCTAGTTTCTATAGACATTTTGTGAGAGATTTTAGCACCATAGCAGCGCCACTCACTGAGTTAGTAAAGAACGATCAACCATTTGTGTGGGGGGAGCCTTAAGAGAAGGCTTTCCAAGAGTTGAAGCATAGGCTTAGTTCTGCCCCACTATTGCAATTGCATGACTTTAGCAACACATTTGAGATTGAGTGTGATGCCTTGGGGGTTGGGATAGGTGGCGTCCTAATGTAAGATGGGAAGCCTATTGCTTATTTTAGTGAGAAGTTGAAGGGGGCTGCCTTGAATTACTCCACGTATGACAAGGAGCTGTATGCCCTCGTGAGAGCTCTAGCTTATTGGCAGCACTATTTATGGCCTAGGGAGTTTGTTATTAGGAGTGATCATGAGTCGGTCAAACATCTTAGGGGCCAAGAGAAGCTGAATAAGAGGCATGTCAAATGGGTTGAGTTCATTGAGAGTTTCCCTTACGTAATTCATTACAAAAGGGAAAGGAGAATGTAGTGGCTGATGCACTTTCTATGAAGTTTGCTTTTGCTACCACTTTAGCATCTAGGCTGATGGGTTTTGAGAGTATTAAGTCTATGTACATGCGTGACCCTAAGCTTATGAGTGTGTGTGATGCCATAGCTAGTTGGCATCGAGTAGAGAAGTATCAGTAGCGTGATGGGTACCTTTTTAAGAAGGGGAGAGTTTGTATACCCGAGTCTTCATGGCGTCAGTTACTGGTGCGTGAGGCTCATTGCGGGGGCCTGATGGGGCACTTTGGGGTAGATAAGACCTTGGCTATACTAGGTGAGCAGTTTCATTGGCCTAAGATAAGGCGTGATGTTGACCGTGTTTGTGGTGCTTGTTTAGACTACAGACGTGCTAAGTCTAGGTCTAGTAATCATGGTTTATACACTCCCTTATCCGTCCCTACTAGTCCTTGGGTAGACATCTCTATGGATTTTGTGATGGGGCAACCTCGTTCTAGGGATTTTCATTATAGTATTTATGTGGTTGTTGATAGGTTCTGTAAGATGACTCATTTCATTCCTTGTAAAAAATGCGATGATGCACAACATGTTGCTTCCTTGTTTATTGTTAATGTGTTGAAGCTGCATGGTGTGCCTCATACTATTGTTAGTGATAGGGATGCAAAGTTTTTGAGTCACTTTTGGAAGTGTTTGTGGGGTACTCTTGGCACCAAATTGTTGTTTTCTACGTCTCATCATCCACAGACTGACGGTCAGACTGAGGTTGTTAACCAAACCTTGGGAGCTCTTCTTAGGGCTATGACCAAAGGTAAAGCGGGGACGTGGGCTGATAAGTTGCCTATTATGGAGTCTGCTTATAGTAGAACTGTGCACATGATGACTAGCATGACTCTATTTGAATGTGTTTATGGCTTTAACCCCTTGATTCCACTTGATCTTACTCCTTTGTCTAAAGATGCAGCTATTAGTGTTGATGGTGAAAGCCGGGCAGCCGTGTTGCTTGAGTTGCATGCTAAGGTAAGGAAGAACTTGGAGGAAGCTTATGAGAAAGTGGAGAGCAAGAAGAATAGGGGGAGGGAAAAGTTGGATTTGAGAAAATGTGATTAGGTTTGTGTGCACTTCCAAAAGGAGAGGTTCCCGAGCCAAAGGAAGGGAAAGCTAGCCCCGAGAGGAGATGGTCCATTCCAAGTGCTACAAAAGATCAATAATAATGCCTATGTTATAGACCTACCTGGTGAGTATAATGTTTCTAACACTTTCAATGTTTCTGACTTGGCTCCTTGTGTTGTAGGTAGTGCTGCTTTGAAAGTGGATGATGGCTCGATTTCGAGGACGAAATCTTCTCAAGAAGGGGAGAATGATGCAGTCCAGCCTGATCAAGTTGCTGAGTTCACGACTTTGAGACCATTCACGAGGAGTCTAGCTAAGGAGATTCATGATGTCCACTTGATGGTGATGAAGAGCTATGATTGTACAATGATAGATGAAGTGGGAAGCATGTTGGAGGTGACAAGAGAGGTGTTGATTAGCATTGGAGAACGAGGGACGTTTGGAGCTAGTTGAGGCCGAGACTTAGAGAGCTCAACGAGCTCCATACTTTGGGCGTTGGGAGCTTCAAAAATGGGCAGCAACTTAGGATACTCAATGAGCTCCTCAACAAGCTCTTATTTGATACTCTGCGTCGGCGATCGCAGTTAGGTGAATGGCACTTATTTGGCCCTGCGTGGTCATTTAAATTTAGCCTTTTTCGTGGCTGTTCTTTGATATTTTTGGCGTGTAAGGCTTCCCTATAAAAGCCTAACACTTAGTCTTATTTCATCAATTCCTAGACATTACGTAAAAACACAGCTTTCAAGCTTTTCCTGTAAACACTTGGAAAATCGTTCCTTCTTGAGTGAAATCAGATTTGAACGTTTTTCTCTTTGATCGAATTGTTATCAAGTCACAGGTTCGTCTTGAGGATAGTTCGTGTAGTCTATGTGCTCTTTAAATCCTAACAAAAGGGTGAGTAGACTAGTTCCTACTAAATTCTTTGTTGAATTTCAATCCATGTCTTGCTTTATCATTATTTCCTGCTTTCATAATTTAGATTGTATCACATTACCCCCTGTATTGGGTAAAAATTATCGTCTTCGGTCAACACCTCGAGTTGGTAGACCGAAGGGAAAACGAGCTGGCGCTCCGAAGGGATAATAATCGATCGTGACTGAATCACCGAGGTTAACGCCCGAAGGCACGACCGAAGAGAAATTAAGCTTTAAGCTTCGGGGGCATGCCCCCCTACTCGAACAGTAAGGTCAGATGACCGAAGCCTTGTGTCAAGGCTTCGGTTACCACTTCGGTCCCAACGGCTCTGCAGCCCACTACTCTGCTCCACTAACTCATCCATGTTGCTGATCAGATCTTGGGAGAAGTGCATGCTGGTGATGGAGAACGTGGGCAAGGCCCCTAGGCCTATAAATAGAAGCTCATTTTGTATTATAGGCATCCAGAAATCTGTACTGAAACTCTGTCAAAATCTGTACCCAGTATTCGTATATTGAAATGCAGTTATTTCTTCGCGTTTATATCTTTTTCGTGCATTTATCCTACTTTGATACAGAGATTTGCTTATATTCGAATCCAAATTCGATTTGTGTACCTAAACTGATTTAGGCCCATACAAATTGGCGCCGTCTGTGGGGATATAAGCAGTAACGCTTTGTTCCAAAGTTTTGCGTTCGTTCTTCGTCAAAATTCTCAATCCAACGTTATGGCAGATAACGATAACAGTGGTAATAACGGTGATCGGGTTGGCGTTCCGTTGAACCAACAGCCCATCGCTCCCATGACAACGGAAGAATTCCAAATGTACGTTGTCACAACGCTGAGAGCTCTCCAAACTAAGCAGGATGAGCAAGTTAGCATTAACGCTGAACTTCGTGCCTCGTTAGAGGCGAGAAACAGTGCCGCCCCTAACGGAACCCAGCCCATGGCTCCTGGTGGAGGCATCCCACCCTTCGTTCCTCCGGGCGCGATAACAGGGGGACCTCGCAACGGAGCCACGTCTGGGGGCTCGGGGAGTAACCCATCTTCCACGCCACACTTCAGGACGGTTCCCACCGTGGCAGAGACAACGTCTTCGGTCGACGTTGAAAGAATGAGTAGAGAAATCGAGGCTCGCGTCGAGGCGCGCGTCGAAAAGCGCCTCGAGCGCGTGCCAGGGATAAGCAAGGAGGAAGATGATCTTGACATCGAGCAGTATAGGGAGCAGCCCTATAAGCCCGAAGCAGCGCCGGCTCCAACCCCTGTGGGTTTCAAACTCACATTTCTCAAAAAGTATGATGGGACAACGGATCCCAAGGAGCATGTCAGGGAATACATGTCCATGGTAAAGAGCAACGACTTGACGTCCACACAGCTCGAATCCATGTTCTTAAAGAAGTTTGGTAGTTCGTTAGAAAAAGGTGCCCTTCGGTGGTATTTGTGCTTGCCACCGGGGTCAATCTCCTCGTTCAAAGAACTATCCAGCGCCTTTGTCAAAGCTCACACCGGCGCGCAAAAGATCCTCCAGAGGAAGGAGGATATATGTGAAGTGAAACAATGGCCCGGTGAGCCCCTTAAAGAATTCCTCGAGCGATTCCACGCTGAGCGCATGGAATTTCCTCGTATGGATGACACCCTGGCCATCATGGCTTTTGAAAAAGGCATCAATAGCCGCAATTCTGGCGCTGCAGCTGAATTGCGTAAGGAATTGCAAGCAGTATCAGGTCCTGACATGGGAGGATCTGCATAGACGCGCTTACTCCAAAATCAGATTGGAGGAAGCGGAATTCAAAAACCGAGGTTATAACTACAACAACCGAGGTGACACTTCGAATCGCGCCGAGGCACCACGAAGTAATTCGAAGGGGAGGTATGAACCTTACACTTCAACGAGGCAGCATGTTAGTCAAAGATTGGGCAACACCCTCGGGAAGTCATACCCAGCTTCTCACGTAAGCCAGAGGCTCGGGGGGAAGGTTCAACCCAACATGAACCAAAGGAACCCCTCGAGCTCCGCTTCGGTTCCTAGAAAGGATCTCCCTCGGATCCAAGATTACAACTTCAGTATATCGACCTCGGAGCTGGTCGATGTTGTCAAGGGGACCGCCGGGGTAAGGATCCCCAAAGATATGAGGACCCCGGCGGACAAACGAGATCAAAACCTGCTCTGCGAATTTCACGCAGATTACGGCCATAGAACCGAGGATTGCAAAGCTTTGCGCCTCGAAGTAGCCCACTTGCTGAAGAAAGGAGTTTTGGCTGAATTCCTCACTGACAAGGGCAAAGATAATTTTTATAAGAACCGAGGTGATGGGCAGCCACCTCGAGCCCCACCTCCGGAGAGAGTAGTCAACGTCATCACCGGAGGGTCAGAAGTAAACGGCGTAAACTTCGCCGCAGCCAAAAAATTTGCTAAGCTCTCCATCACCATGGAGAAGAGGACCCGAGTAGGAGGCTCGGGCAAAGACATTGTATTTGATGAGGACGAATGTGACGGGATGATGTTCCCCAATCACGACGCTCTAGTCATCATGCTCAGAATCAATGACTCTGATATCAAGAGAGTCTTGATCGACCCCGGCAGCTCAGTGAATATCATCAGCTACGGGGCTGTGAAGAAAATGTGGCTGAAAGGGGAAATCATCCCAAATCAACAGTGTTGGCTGGTTTCAACAACTCAACGGAGAAGACGTTGGGTGAAATCACGCTAAAAACCTTCGCCGAAGGAGTTACCAAGGAGACACTGTTCCAAGTCATGCCCGAGGATCTGGCTTACAATGTGATCCTCGGAAGGCCATGGATCCACTCCATGGAAGCTGTTCCTTCCACTTTACACCAAGTGATCAAATTCCCAACGCCTTGGGGGGTTCGGTCAATTAAGGGGGAGCAGCGAGTAGCGAGGGAATGCTACTCGGTCGCACTGAAGAGTGGAGTCGCCCCGAGCGGGCCAAAGAAATAGCAACCAACGCAGCCGGGGTCAAGTGAGGCGAACCTCCAAAGTGAAATTGAAAAGATCCCGGCATGCGTGCAAGAGCCTCGGAAGCAAAAGGCCGAGGACTCCACCATCGAGGAGCTGGACTCTTTCACTCTCATGAAAGAGTTCCCAGAGAGGAAAGTACACATCGGCTCGGAGTTGGACCTGAAGTCGAAGGAGGCAATTATGGAAGTTTTAAGGTCCAACCATGACTGCTTTGCTTGGGCTCATTCAGACATGACGGGTATCGATCCGGAGATCATGACCCACAAGCTGAATGTAGATCCAAAATTCACCCCGGTGAAACAGAAGAAGAGACCTCACGCCGGGGGTGAAAAAGAAGGCGATTGAAGATGAGACCACGAAGTTGCAAAGAAAATGGTTTCATAAGGGAGGTGAAATACCCCGAATGGCTGGCAAATGTAGTAGTGGTGCCGAAGAAGAATGGCAAGTGGAGAATGTGTGTAGACTACACCGATCTGAATAAAGCTTGCCCCAAAGATTCTTATCCATTACCACAAATCGACAGGTTAATAGACTCCACGGCTGGACACAAACTATTAACCTTCTTGGATGCATATTCGGGCTATAATCAGATCCTCATGGACCCCGAGGACGAAGAGAAGACCTCGTTCATCACGGACCGAGGCACCTTCTGCTATAAGGTGATGCCCTTCGGGTTGAAGAACGCCGGGGCGACCTACCAAAGGCTGGTATATCGCATGTTTAAAGAGTACATCGGGAAGTCTATGGAAGTCTACATAGACGACATGCTCATCAAATCGATCCAAATGGAGGATCATTTGAATCATCTGAGGGAAGCTTTTGCTGTGTTGAGACAGTATGGTATGAAATTGAACCCTGAGAAGTGCGCCTTCGGCGTAGGATCAGGCAAGTTCTTTGGGTTTTATTGTCTTCGAGCGGGGAATCGAAGGCCAACCCAGATAAAATCAGAGCCATTATAGAAATCCTGAGGAGCTTACCGGGGTAAAAGAAGTTCAACGCTTAACTGGCCGAATCGCTGCCTTGAGTCGCTTCATCTCAAGGTCCTCGGAGCGATGCCACAAATTCTTCTCCATTTTGAGAAAAGCAATCACTTCGAGTGGACGCCGGAGTGCAAACAAGCGTTGAAAGATTTGAAGCAATACTTGGCTAACGC